>CM033474.1:194372756-194972756 GCA_019447015.1 Hymenochirus boettgeri | reverse complement strand
GCTTTAAATCTCAAGTACCCAAAGGCCATTTGAAACTGAAAATGTAACGTCTCTCTTCTGCTTTATTTTCATTTATCAACTAAAAGGGATGGCAAACATACAGGGAACACAAAGGGAAATATTTAGCAATAATAGAGCTTGCTTGAAATGTTTTTATTTAACAGAGGAGAGCCTGTTCTGTAGTGCCACACTGAGCCATGGCTCAAGAAGCAGTTGTGACTAGAGATCACCATGGGATGTGCAATCTGTTCTGTCTTTTCAATGACAAGGTTCAAAACTAACTTGAGCAAAGATTAAGTGTTATCAATCACCTGCTTTATGTTTTTTTATATTTGTACCCTTTTTTTTTTTTTTTTACGTATATACTAAATTCAAGTATAAAATGGAAAGTGTAATAACAATCACACAAGAAATATAGGAGCAAGTAAGGGACATTTTAACTGTTCTAATAAACTAAAAAAATTAAATTACAAAATGATAATTAAGCAAGAGATTATTAAAGGGTATCTCCACCCTTAACTAAAACTTTTTCTGTAGTGTAGGTTACCCTACCCCACCCACAACCGCAGGTTTGATTGTCAAAAGAAAAGATTAGAACTGTACTTACAATCCTTTGTTACCCCGAAGCTCAGATCTCGGCCCTCTGCTTGCCAGAACTGCAAGCAGGGAGCCAGGCCGACAGCCATGTCTGTGATTGTCACAAACGCGACTGCCGGCTTTGCTGAACACCAGGGGAACAAAGTGATGTAAGTACAGTTCGGATCTTTTTTTGACAATCAAACATGGGGGTTGGGGGTGGTATAGGGTGCCCTACACTACAGAAAACTAATTTAATGGTAGGCAACATTCAATTTGGATAGATGGGGTGGGAGGGAGGGGGAAGGCTCCCCTGTCAAACACCTCAATAAGGACAAGGAAGCAGCAGGGACCGGATGACACACAGACAGCTCCTACATTTCACTTTCCTGGATTTTAGACAGATTTAGACAGAGAATCAATTGGAGCAGAGATGTAAACTAAGGATTTTTAAACACTACACATTAGGGCCAGTGGTGGGTTAAATTTTAGTTTTGGGGTGGACATGCCCTTTAAAATACAAAGTGAATGGTACACTAATTATTTCTATATAATAGCATGCTAGTGTTTCTAATAAACATCTTTTTTATATTACAGCATGGAAATGGGTATAAAAACACTATAACCAATGGCAGCTACTGTACTTTCCATGTCTCCTTCTCTTTGCTAGTTTGTTTCTTCTATTTTGGGACATGAATGAAATAAAGTACTATGCAGTTAACCTTACTGTATTAAGATCCAATGCCAACAAGGCTTTAGATGATAGGACTGTGTATGGCAATGCCAGTTACCTATAATATAAAATAAAGAACACAAAATAAAAAGAACACACATGCCCAAAAATGTTTTTTCAATGAACCTTAATGCTTTTTCAATGTTAACCCTTTCAGTCTGACCTGCCTATTTTTATCTATGAAACTACCAAAGAAAATTCCTACTTCTTCTATGTCACCAGTTTGTTCATTAAAGGGAAACTATAGTGTCCTAAACTACCTTCCCTCCCTTAGCAGCACCCAAGGTGGATACCTAAACCCAGAGCCAGATTAAGACCAAATGGGGCCCAAGGCACAAGTCAGATTTTTGAGACCACTACTAAAGTTACATTACACAAATGCATATCACCAGCACATCTCCCCCTGGCACCACTAGTACATCTCCCCCTGGCACCACCAGCATACACACACCCTGGGCCCTGGCACCACCAGCACATCCCCGTCCCCGAGTCCCCCTGGGTCCTGGCACCACACATTTGGTTTATGCACACTGTCTGCAGCAAGCATAACACAACCCCCCCCCAGGCACCACCAGCACAGCCCCAACTGGCACCACCAGCAAACCTGGGGTGTGTGCTGGTGGTGCCAGGGCAGGGGATGGATGTGCTGGTGGGTGGGGGGCGATGTGCTGGGGGTTCCAGTTGAGATCATTCTCTCCGGCACCCCCAGCACATCCCCCTTCCCCCTCCCCAAGTCCCCCTGGACCCTGGCACACATCTTATTTGCACTCCTCAGCACTGCATAAACCCCCCCATCCTTCCTGCTGGGCATACTTTTAAAAAATTAAATATGGTACCGGTGTGGCTGTCGAGCACTACCAGCACTGCAGCAGGTCATCATGGGTTGGAAGCTGGAACTTCTCCTCTCCTGCGCAAACACCCAGCCCAGCAGTCAGTAGCAGGGGGAAAATGTATGCACGCACCCCATGTGACCATACGCATAGTGATGCGCTGCGTGCCGACGTTGGAGGAACTGAACCACCAATGACTGATTAATTCTGCCAGACTCCTGAGTCCTGATTGGAAGGCTGGGCTGGGCCCCCCACTGGACTCTAGCAGCCGGCGCTACTTAAAGAGGTAAATCATGCCTATTGCCTAAAATTTGCCTCGGGTGCCTTGTGGATAATCCGGCCCTGCCTAAACCCCTAGGTCCTTGCCCTTGGGTTTGTTTTAAATCTAGATAACAATACTGTACCTTGAAAATGCATTGTGCCATTATAGACCTGTCCACTCTCAGACTCTTGCAGGTTTATTTACCCAGGTAAAAGTCCTGTTGGTGATTCAATATCGCATTTGAGAATATGGGTAAATCCCGTTAAGGGATTTACCCACTGCAGGATTTTAACGTCAGCTATTTGCTGGCGTTAAAATCCTGCGCTAAAACTATCAGAAACGCAACATTTAAGGGCAATTCCACCCTCATAAGAACATCTTTTAGAAAGAATGGCCTCTTTCATACTTTGTCCTATGTATTCATTACTGTATGCCGGCTATGCTTCTGGATTCCTTGTGGAAACAGCAATTTAGAAACCTGTACTGAGCCTGGGCACGCTCAGAAGAGGCAGATAGGGGATTAACATTCAGTCATTGGCTGTGATGTCAACTGTCAAATCCATAACCGACAGTTGTTAACTGGAAGAACCAGGAAACGGGACATTGTGCAGGATTTCAGGTTAGACTTATATATTTCACATTTCAAACTATTACCGTTTAGGGCTTTGTTGGGTGATTTACCTGTATGTAAGTTTTCATTTCAGGGCTGGACTTGCCCTTTAAATCACGAGCGTCGAATATGTGGGTGATTTTTGCATAACCCACGCATCCGACGCTAATATGGAGGTAAAGTCGCGCTAACCGGTAGCGAACTAGTTGGCGCGACTTTACCTCCATATATTTGCCCAGTGAGTCTGGGTAAATGAGGTCCCTGGAATCTTAAAAGGACTGTCCAGTGGGAAGATGCACTCTTTGCGGAGCATTTCTTTCCATATATCAGCGCATCAAGGTACTGCAAATTAAAGGATAACTGTATTGCTTCAATGCATTTTTTAAAATTGCTTTAAAAAGAGTAAAAGGTATACAGCCATCCCCATACATTTTTTTTTCTGATTTCCAGCCTCCCTCTGCCTTGAATTAGCCATGCTGCGAAGGGGCATAACAATTCTGTCTGCCTGTAACGGTCACTCAAAGCTAGCATGCGAAAAAAACACTCCTCCTCCCATCCTTGATCAGCTTGATTATGTAGGCTGTATCCTAGCAATAGGACATTTCAAGTTTGTTTAACTGGCAGAGGAGGAGAGAGGTTGTAACAGACATATCTGATATCTAAGGGAGGGCAGCACGGCTGTAAATGTAAATGATTTCAGCTGCTGGACATGTAATGGGGGTGGTGTTTTTTTTATATTGTTGTCCTTTAAGGCTTAAGGACCTAGCAGTTTAGTTTGTGGGTCTTTATCACACATCACAGGAGAGGGGAAATAATTGTCGATAAAAAAAGTGATAAGAATATGTCAGTTTGTTTAAACACACCAAGTGAAAACTTTGTACTTTGTTCCATTTTAAATATAAATGTATCATTATTTATTAAAAATACTTAAAAGGGTTATTCAATAAAGTTCTTATATTTAAAATTGATGCTAATTTTGCCCAGATGTTAGCTTTCAAATGTTAAATAATATCTGATTAGTTGGGGCAAAATTAGTTCAATTTTTAACGATAAGAACTTTTATTGAATCTCCCTGAAATTTTTCAAATTTTACCACATTTAAGTTTTTGTTTTTATTAATTAGATCAAAAATTGATTCCTGTTCACCTTTCTGATTGAATGCTCATTGTTTTAGATTTGTGAATTGATCAAAAGATGATCAGGCATATGGTGGAAAATTCCAGCTGATCTGGGTCAATTGATGGTGCACCTTAGTATAGTAAATCAATTGCTACTTCCTATTTGATCTTTAATCAGGAAGTAGAAATCATTTGCATTATTTGCACAAACAAGCTGTTTGTGTCTATTATTATTTGCCCGTGAGTTGCAGTTACAAGCAACCTTCTTTTTGCAAAAGTATCATTCACTGACGACATAAAGTCTTTAAAATAGAAAACTGCACAATAAAAACATGCCTTGTCTTTTTCTGATACCAGTTGTGATGCAGCTTAATTGCTGTCAATTTTCTAGATATGTTTTAGTTACTCTCAATGTCCATCCTGTCATTTGTACAAACCCATTAGGACAAAGTATATAAAATTATACAGCTAAAATTCCGACATTTCTTTTTATTTCATTTCTTTTTCTGCCATGTGTCATTGATAGAAATTCATGTAACCAGAATGACTAATAAATGACCCCTTCTCCTTTTATTAAAGGGTAACTCTGGTCCAAGAATGACTTTAGGTAAATTGATAGAAATTGCTTTCCTGATAATTTTGGCAATTTATTTTCATTATTTTTTTTCATTTATTTATTTACATAGTTTTGAAGATATTTAAATTTTTACGTGTGATACGGAGACAGCTTCACCAGATCCCCTGCATTTTCTGCTTCCTGCTCTGAAACCATGTGACAGTCCCTCTTCCCTGTGTCTACTCCTCCCCGTAGGCTCCTCCTTTTGCAGTCCTCTTGAAACCCCCTTTGCCCCCCTCCCACTCCTTCTTCAGTCACTGTAACTCAATCTATTTCTGGTTTCTTCTGCTTTCTCCTGCACTGAGCGTGTGCCAACAGCAGACTAGTAGGAGGAACTACTATAGTAATATACATACTTCTGGTTAATCCATGGATACTTTCCAATTGCCATTTGGAAGGAATTTTTGCCCCTCATTTTTAGCTTTTCCCCCCCTTCCTCTGGATCAACTATTAGGGTTAAAGAGTAGGGTGTAAAGGTTGTACTGGATGGACGTATGTCTTTATTCAACCTCAATTGCTATATTACTATATTTGTGGCTGCAGATTCAGAACCTCCCATTCCCTAATCTGATCAGTGATTTCTTTATATCTTGGGCTGTGCAGCATGTAGTTGGTGGTTGATGGCTCATTTTAAAGGGTATGTCCACCCCCAAAACTATAATTTCCCCCACTACTGGCCCCACTTTGTACCAAGGGCTACATAACAAGGGCTATGTACTAAGGGGGCTCTCTATTGCCCCACTTAGGCAATGCACTGGGCGGCTTTCTGTTCATAGCAAATGGGGTTAACCCATTCCAAATATTTAATGCCAGCTATTTTCTGTTGCTAAAGATTCAATCACAAAGAGCCACTATTTAGCTCAGTAGATTGGTTGCGGCAGTTGTGCGACCAAGTTTTTGTGCGCCAATGCAACCTCTGTTTTTGATATCTTAAAGCTGTTTTCCCCTTGTTACATCCATTAACAAGGCTTTAAGACACAAAAGACCAATAATATCTCTCCATACAAAGCCCCTGAGGGAGCATAAAGTGTGTTTAAAATTGCTGTCATCTTTCTGATGTACCTAATAATCACTGCACATACTGTAAAAGTAAACATACACCAACCACAAGTGAATGGTGTGTGTATCTAGTAAAAATACTTTGTTACGTATTAAAGTACATGAGTAGAAGAGTCTAATTCATTAGGCTGAAATCACAACTACTCCATTATGAAGACATAGGAATGTGTTTTTATACAATTCTACACATTCTGTAGAACATGTACCATACATGGTACTGGTGTCACTTCCAGTTTGTATTGTAGTAATGTGACTATATGACTACTATATTTTCACACAATTTGACTGCAATAAATATGCCTATGGGTCAGAGAAATCCGGGTCACTTTACAAATGTGTATGGTAGATTAGCTTTTGTGGCCGATAGTAAATTGTAATTTCTCGCTCTCAGTATTAATAAGACCTTGTGATTAATTATTATCTAATTAACAATAATATTATTAAAAATATCTAATTATTTATTTATTTTACTTTATTAATGCTATCTCTGCTGCCTAGCTAGATTTTTATTTCATAACATGTTCTGCTTTTTCATTTACTGTTGCTGCAGCTATGGCAACAATTCAGGCATCAGTAATGTTTATTAGTACAGCATCATGATTTGGAACATGTTTTTTTCCTGTTTCATTGCTAAACTGTTCACCACTATCTGACTTGTGGAATCTTTTTAAGCATCTTGTAACTTTTAATTTGATCTCCATTTTCTATAACAACCTCCTTTTCGAACTACTGTACTACTTCCCTCGTTTCTAAATTCGAACTTAAATAACACCACATGATCGGGGACATATGTGTATAAGTAAGAAAAAACTTACCTTTAGCTAAATGCATTAAATAGTCACTCTCAATTCTTCCTTGTGTGGGGTTCTGTGGGTGCTCCTCAGGCATCCCTTGTGTGAGGTCACATGGGAGCATCTTAGCCCTCCTTTGTGAGGGGTTCCATGGGTGCATCTCAGGCCTTTATTGTGAAGTTGCTAGGCATGTTAGGTACGGACCACTTTATAAATCAATGGAAGAATAGTATATTTTGAGAGCATATAGTATACAAAACAAGGGTTTTTAAATGGAGCAACATTCTGTGTATTCCACTTAGAAAGGAACATTTTCTGCTATTTGAAGCCTAAGTACCAATTATGTTTTTGAGCCTTGGAGAGAAGATGCAGCCTGCCCATTAGAAAAGCTCTCTTTCCCTAAGCACTCAGCTAAAGAACAGCCAGTGCAACTTGACAATAGCTGCACTCTAGAAATAAAAATCCTTCCTTTTTAAGGTACATAAAATGTAAACATGTTCAGAACAAAGCCCTTTAATTAGCTACAGCATTAATTTGTTATTTATTTTTGTTTTTCCAATCTACTGGTAATTCTCTGAAATATTTGGTGATGCATTGTCTGTTGTTGGAATTTGATTGTGTATATGTGCCTGGTATGCCCTTTCCTTTATCATTTTCACGTAATCATTGCTAACACTGCAATGAATGGTGCCCTTATGAATTTGTACTTTATTGTATAGGCAGACATCTTTGTTTTACAAAATTGCTTTTATTAATAGAGACTCTCTTTGATTATTTATTTTTTGTTTTTTAATTACAGATTATTGGATTAGTTGTAAAATTCTCCTTTTTAGTGTATTTATGGAGGGTCCATTTCCTGTTATTTTTCTTATTTTTAAATGTAAATAGATGCAGGGATTAGTTTCTCCTTTTTTTCCCCCAAGTCTAACCTGCATAAGAAAACCCTTTTTTGCTGTAGTTGAGTTCTGGATGCTTATTTCATTCTAGACGTTCAAGGAGAAAGAGAGAAGAGGGTTTTAGGAGTAGCAGAGCTGATCAGAGCAGGATAGACTTATTGTCTGTTCATGTACTGTTTTTAAACATGTAGTGGCAACATAAAGGAGGTGGAAAAGGACAACTCCATTGTAAAAATAACTTTTAAAAAAATTAAAACTACTTGGAGCAGGGAGGTAGGATTGATTATTCCTACATCCCAATATCATTTAGTGGAGGAGCTCCAGCACATACGTTTTTCATCTGCTAGGCTAGCCCTGGACTCAAAGCGAGTAGAAAGCCTGGCAAAAGCATTTTTCTTAGTGCTGGAGGTCTTCACAGAAATTATATTAGATGGTAGGAATTATTAATCATCTTTCCCTACCCCAGGTACGTTTCATTTTATCTGAATGAGGATGGACATGCCCTTTAATATAGTAGATTCCCCCCACACACACACACTTTTATAAAATAAAATTGGAAAATATTCCATGTCATTGTTTAAAAAACATTAATCTGTAGAAATTTTGCAAATTCATTACATTACAGATAGGAACCTATCAAGGAGGGTTCCTTGTGTATCTAGGTATCTTTACTAAGCCAGAAAATAATTCACAGTTAAGCCACTAAAGTGCATTTATTCGTTTCGCACTTGAAAAATCCTTAGGGCTCGTTCACACTAGTGCAGCGGAACATCGCATTTGCAATTGTGTGTGTTGTTCCGCTTCATTAATGCACAACACATGCCATTGTTTTCAATGGCAACGCTGTGCCTTAACGGACCAAAATGCTGCAACGCACTATATGGCCAATCTCTACTTGCACATCCTTGTTCCACCGGCGTTCAGACACGGCCCTCTGCTTGCATGAAACTGCAAGCAGGGGAACGGACCGGCAGCCAATCACGGACGTGGCTTCCAGCAGTACAGAACGCCGGGGGGAACTAGGCTGTGTAAGATCGGATCTTATTGTGAACTACATAATAACAAAGTATTGGAGGTTGAATAAAGACACATATCCACCTGGTACAAAATGTTTAGCCTACTCGTTTTACCTACCTTACAATTGATCCAGTGGAAGGAATTTGAAAAAAAGTTTTATAAACATATCCAGTCCTTTCCAGCCCAAAGCTATTTAATAAACTTACGAATACCACATCTGCTGCAAGACTGTTTCCTGGTTTTGACAATCTTACAGTAAAGAAACCTTTCCTAACATGAAAATGAAACTTCTTTCCTTGTAATCTTAAATGATGTCCACGTGATCATATCACCGTGTGCTTCTCCGGAGTAAACAGCCCTAACTTGTGTAATCTGTCTGATGAATTAAGCCCCTTGACTTTCATCACTATTTATTCGCAAAATCTAACCCCGGAAAAATTTGTGATCTGATAGTAAATGGGATTTGATTCGAAAATGCAAGAACTAACAATATTACTGACTAAATGATAAAATAATATTTCTTCGACTGTTTAGTGGCGAGCATGTCACATGTCATGTTCGAATTCTCCATTTTTTGCACTCCTAAGTTTTCCTTTTACAGTCCTATGCTTCTAATTGTAAAAAAAAAAATAATTCTAGCAAATAATATGTGTAGCTGTGTGCTTTTTGCCATTTTGGTATTAAATAAGCTCCTTGTATGATTCAAAGATTCACAAGCAGAAAGTTTCTTATGTATTGTGAAAAAATGTTTCTTTTTTGCTCTCAGCCATATTTAAAATGTTTGGGTTGTGAAATATTTTAATATATTTATAAGCACTGACATGCCGTTTTCCTCCTGAAACGCTGCACATTGAATTGTGTATTCATCCAAATATAATGTACAATTTTCAGATTCAATTTTCCTTCCTCTAAGCGCATTTATTAAAACCCACAATTTAAAAACGAAGATACTTGCAAAGTGTCCGGCAGAAATGACAGTGAACTTGACTGCAGATTTACAACAGGAAGTTGTTTTTCTTTAAAAAAAACTGCATCCAAAAGAAGGATGACTGAGGATAACAATAGGTCTAGGTGTAAAGGGCTCATGGTTTAGGTCTAGGTTTAAAAAAAAAAAAAAATTCTACTGTAGAAGATTAAACATCTCCCCAAACGTTGTCCTACTTCTTACCTTTCTTCCCAGCACTCCTGAGACAAAGAGTCTTACATTGAAGTAAAATTTGGCCTCCTCCGGGATATGTAGGGAAATATAAAGTGGGGTTAATATAGCAAGTAAAATAAATATTTCTGTTGCTAAAGCTTGAAGGGCATTCTAGCAAACAGGGTGCACTGCATTACCATTTTAATTTGTCTGGATTTCTGTTGTCTAATTAGCAGTTTTAAAGCATGTTTGTTTGTTGGCGTTGCTCTCCAGGGTAACATGTCACAATTTCTGTACTTTGGTACTTCCCAGGCTTTTAATCTGGTAAGACTCCAATGTTCAAAAGTAAACTTATATTGGGATGTACTTATACAGAAGAACTGAATCTTCTTAAAAGCTCTTCACCCTATCATGTCCCTAAATGTAATATTTGAAATTATAGAAAAAATCCTAGTTACTTAAAAGCAATTAGTTTCTTTCTACAAACTGGTTCCCCATTCCCAGTCTTTATGATTTGTAGATGTTTAGCCCTTCTAAAGCTAAAGCAAGGTAAGTATGCAATGTACAGTGTATTCTACTAAGAGACATCAGTGGCATAGAAATCAACAAAGCAATTATAGCAATTGCTGTGAAACCCTTTATTCAAGGGGGCCTGAGGCTGCCCAGGCCCACTGCTTGTTGGCCTTTTTTTCCTGTGTTGATCCCTGACACATTTAGTAAATACAGTGCCCTGTTAGAGCCCTCTTTCGCCGTGCCGCGCTGCACACAAGCGTGACACGCCGTGATGACATCACGTGCATGGAAAAATGAGAAGTGCTTTTTTTGGGGGGGTTTGGGGGGGGGGGGGGGGTTGAAGCCAGGGTATCTGTATTACCAGCATTGTATATTATAAAGTAAAAGTCTGATTATAAATGTTTTTTTTATATACTTTTTTACATTTTCACTTTTACAAATAAACATTATTACATGAAATAAAAGTACAAAGGGGTAGTGTCCTTAGTATTTTTTTTTAGAATTGGACTGAAATACCCTGAGTTAGGTTACTGAAGTATTAAAAAAGTTTTTTTTAAACAAGTCCATTATATATAGTAGTATAAAAGTACAGTATCATTTAGTTTATCTTGTGAAGGAATCATTGAAAAAATGTCTCTCAAACAAACACAGTACGTACGGTTGTCAGCATCTTGTACTGTATTACTTCATGACATATTTAAAGTAGTAACTGACCCAGGTGGGGAGTCTATGGGGTATCAACCAAATATGTTCTAAAGATTAAATAAAATAGAAGTTTGGATTTAGGCCAGGTATAGAATTTCTAAACTGCTGGGTCTTCTTGTGCAGTATACTAGCATCTGTTATAATTTCCATTTCTAATTGAACCAGGAGGGGGTCATATACTGATTCCAATCTTGAGGGCCCATGTTTTGAAAAATTTGTCTGTTTAATCGTTGCTTGGTGCAGTAAGATACTCCATAGTTCGTATCTCTGCTATCCTGGTCAGACGGTCTCCCACCTGAATTCCAAAAAGGTCAGATGAGTGGACATTGCCATATAGTAAGGAACAGTGTCCCTTCAGATTCACAACCCCTCCAGAACCTTTCTGATACATTTTCCCATATTTTATGCAGTTTATCTGGGGTATAGTACCACTTATATAATATTTTATATACATTTTCTTTATATGTTGTAAATATAGATGATTTTACTGCTGTGCTCAATATATCCACCCAATTTTCCCTGCTGATTCGTCTTCCCAACCAAGTTTCCCAGTCAGTCATATATTTATGTGTGACTGGGGTCTTTCGGGTGAAATTGCCAGGATACCATATAGTGTTGATATAAGATGTCCCTGGAGAGGGCCTGCATGGGCTACTTGTTCAAAAGTAGAAGGACAGGGTAGGAAAAGATCGGGGGACAATGTTTAGTAGTAATGTTTTTATTATAGGAATGAGAAGGCCTTTTGGTGTCTATGCCAAGAGGGACCACTCCTTCTGATCCTTTATTTAACATTTCTAGAATATCTAGGACTTTCCTTGTATTATCATCTGCCTGTCTGTGCAATATAAATCCAACTTGATCTTTATGAATAATATATTAACAGGGGTTCTAGTCTGTTGGGCGAGAATTTTTGTTAAGATTTTGAAATCTTTAGTAAAACTATTGTTTGGCATAGGAATTACGATAAATATAACATGGAGAAGGTCGAGTGCACCTGCCCACCTTGCATAATATCGTTAAATAAACTGACTATTTTATTTTATTTAACTCAGTTCTTTCAAAAATATTTAATAATAAATATTAGAAAACCCGTCTGGGCCAGGTGTCTTGCCATTTGGGAGATTTTTGATTAAAGGACATGTCCACCCCTTTTTATACATTTTTGGGGTACTGTAGCGCTCCCTCCCCCAGCCCCAACCGCCATAGTAATTTTGGCAGAAACTCCCCTGATCATTAACATCTGGGCCTGTGTTGGGGTCTGCCTAGATAAGGTTCTTTTTTGAAGTTATTCTATTTTAGCTTTAAAATTGGGTGTTAAGTCAGAGAGGGAGGGTATTACACAGTTGTAGAGGTTTGTGTAATATTTACTAAAGCAGAAGGCTATACTATATGGGTCTTGTAATAGGGTTTCTGAGTCGTCTCTAATTTGAGTGGGGGTGAGGTGGTATTGTTGAAGTTTGCCAGGAGGGAATGGCCTTTATTACCTTTTTCATAATAAGTAACTTTTAACCATCTTACACATTTTTCTACTTCACCAAGGAATAGCTGTACGGAGGGAGATTATTTTGTGAAGCCGATGTATGGAGGAATTTAAATAAAGAGTCTTGTCAGTACTTGCCGAGAAGAGGTAGTGTCTTTTTTTTTTAGAAAGTTGAATACAACGGCCACGCAAAACAGCCATATGTGCCTCCCACATTGTCATTTGTGAGGGAACTGACCTATCTTTTCCTTGAAAATATTGTATAATTACTTTTCTTACTAATTCTTTGTGTATCTGGTGTTTAAGGAGGTTCTCGTTCAGTTTCCAATGAGATTGTTTTGAATGTAATGTCTGAAGGTGTAGACCGATAACCACAGAGCCATGATAGGACCATTTAGGTGAGCCTGTTAGGGTGGATGTTATTGCTAGTAGTAGAGTGTGGGAGACAAATATGAAATTGGGTCTGACATGTATTTGATGTGAGAAAGAGTAGAATGTAAAGGATTTAGAGGACGGATTGAAAACTCTCCATGTGTCCGTGCTGTCTAATGA
Organism: Hymenochirus boettgeri; assembly: GCA_019447015.1. NCBI lineage: Eukaryota > Metazoa > Chordata > Amphibia > Anura > Pipidae > Hymenochirus > Hymenochirus boettgeri. The sequence goes on along the minus strand of CM033474.1, from coordinate 194,959,860 downwards.
GGCTACGAATTCCCTGCGAGAGCTGTTGTGTTTCTCAGGAAGGAAGGGTGTCTGTTAAGAAATGCATGTCATTGTTGTTTGAGAAGTGCATGTTAAAATCAACCACTATGATTTTTAGAGCGCCTGGAATAGACAGTTTAAGGATAACACTTTCTTAACGATGGAACTTAAAAGAACAAAAATATAAACATTTAGCCAACATATACATACGTTGAAGGCCAAGGGGAGGAAATGTCCCATTGGCCTGGTGGGATGACTCCCATAGAGGTGTGCAGTGGACCCTCGTATGGGGAGAAGTCCACTTAAAGGGGGGAAAGTTGTCAAACCAAGCTTATTTCAGATAGAGCTCCTGCTCACAGCTGAGGTTGTTAGCATTAGGATATAGAGGCACAGACCAACTGTTGTGCATGGTCTCTGGTGTGTTTGTTATAACATTGCAGAGAGGGTTTAAGATGTAGGGGAGAGAGAGGGAAGCTAAATCAAATACTTTAATATGAGTATGCAAGGTGGAAGAGCAACAGCATATATTAACTCTTTCATTTGTAGTTTGACTTTAATTCACTTTTAGTATAATGGCTATAGATGTATAACATAAATCAACCATAATATCATTATCATACTGTGGGTCTTTGTGCTTCCCTTGCACAATGATTAATGGAGAGATCTATGTTCCTTTGCGCGTTTCAAATACAGATAATATTCATAGTATGCAACATCCAGATCATCCAGTACAGATAGCATAGAGTATAGTAGAAATCATGGTATAGGATGCACTTTAGTTAACCGAGTATATGGTTCAGAAACTAAATAAGGTTAATATCAATACCAAAACCTGCACCCGATAAAATTCATCCTCAGGGCCTTAGGGAACTAAGTTAATTTTTATGCAGGCCATTGTTACTTATTTCCTCAAGTTCCCTTATATCCAGAAATGTGCTTCTGTATTGTAAATAAACTGATTTAATTCCGATATTCAAAAATGGTAGTGGTTCACAGCCTGGTAACTACAAATCTGTGAGTTTAACTGCAGTGGTGGGGAAGATACAGAAAACTTTGAAATAGTAGAAGCAGTAGTATACCATGCTGTAAACTACCGTAATGATATTCTACGGGTGGTCGTAGATTTATGTTGGTTATACAAGATTTACGACAGTGATCATAAATTGATGATCGCCATAACGATCGCTAAAGAAGGCGATACCATACCTTTTATAAATATGGCCCGTAGTGTGAAGGTCTCTAGCTCTCCCTGTCAGCTGCAGCAATATTAGTGGAAAGTGTTGCTTCTTAAAGGGGAATGTTGGAGGGTAGGAAGACTGTGTTTTTATGGAAACCACATGGTGCAGAATTGTAGGCGTAGGATAGAGAAGTGAACCTAAATTAGCACCAGCTCTGTGCAATGCATTTCTCATCAGTATACCTTATTAAAGTGAATGTTGAAGGGTAGGAAGAGTGTAGGGCATATTTATAAAGGTTCGTTAACTTTTCGCGGCCGTTTTCGCGGACATTAACGCATAAATCGCGTTTACCGCGATTTATAAAAGTCCGAAAACGGCCGCGAAAAGTTAACGAAGCGTTAACCTTTCGCGGCGATACTTACCTGTTACCGCCGCTTCTATTTATAAAGCGGCGGTACTGGTTTCGCTCGGCTAGTATCGGCTGTTTTACTTCGCCACCTTGAAGGTGGCGAAGTCAGCCGATACTAACCTCCCGCGGCGCGATACTAACCTCCCGCGGCGGGGATGGGCAGGCAACCCGCGGCGGGTGGTCGCACCCGCCCCGGGAGACACGCCCACCCCACACCCCCCGCGGCGGCGGCGACCAACCGCCGCCGCTTTCCAGCAGCCCCTCCCAACCCGTTCCCCGCTCGCGGCAATCTCGGAACGGGAGGCTAGGAGGGGCTGCCGGGAAGGGGCCGCAGCAGGTGGTCGCGACCTGAGTGGGGTTGGTGTCGCCAGCCCGAAGACGTCGCGTCGGATCAAGACGCCGGCAACATCGGCCTCGTTGAGGTCGCCGGCGCCCGCCGGGGGTACCCCTGGTGGCCGCAGGGGTACCTCTCGGGGGTCGGCGGCCTCGGCGGAGCTGGTGTCGCCGGGACTGGAAGAAAGAAGACGCCGCCCAAGGGCTCTTTTAAGAGCCGCACTGGGGGTCCCGGTTTCAGCTGCGGGACCCCCGCCAAAGGCACTTGTCAGTGCCGCAAGAGCCCTTATAAGGGGAGGGGGGGTCCCGGTTTGAGCTGCGGGACCCCCTAAGCCCCAAAAGGCCCTTCTCAGGGCCCCGCTGGAGGGAGCCTCCACCCCTCCCAGCGGCTCCCTCCCTTCCCCTCCCCGGGAGCGGCCGGGGCGGGGGGCTTGGAGGGGTTGCCGGGGAGGGGGTGCGCGGCGGGTGGTCGCGACCACCTGCTGAGGCCCCTTCCCGGCAGCCTCCCGTTCCGAGATTGCCGCGAGCGGGGAATGGGTTGGGAGGGGCTGCTGGGAAGCGGCCGCGAGTGGTGTCGCCGCGGGGTGTGTGGGCGGGGTGGGCGTATGCCCCGCCCCCTTAGGAGCGGCGTCGGGAAGGGATTTTAAGTCCCTTCGCGGCGATACTATACAGTATCGCCGCGAAGGGGCTTAAAATTACCGCAGCACATCGCGGCCGCGATAGGTATCGCGGGAATAGCGCTCGCCGTTATAAATACAGCGATAGCGCTATTTTCGCGGCCGCGATGTGCCGCGGTAATTTTTTTTCGCTATTATCGTTTCTTTATAAATATGCCCCTGTGTTTTTATAGAAACAACAAAGAGCTGAACTGTAAGGGGAGGATAGTGAAGTGAACCTGATCTTAGCACAGCTCTGTGCAATGCATTTCTCATCTGTGTACCTTATTAAAGGGAATGTTGGAGGGTAGAAAGCTGTCTGTATAAAAACAACAAACTGTAGTACAGAGCTAAGCTAAGAAATGCATTACACAGAGAAATGCATTGCATCAGGGTCATTATATTATCATCCACCTGCAGCACTGCACCATACTCTATAGGTGTACGTATTAAAGGGGAATGTTGGAGGGTATGCCATTTGCAGCACTGCACCATGTTGTTTATATAAATGTACATATTAATAGGAATTATTGGAGGGAATGCCAATTAAAGGGGCACTGTTAGAGGGAACGCAAACATGTTCTATAAAATTAATGAAGCAGGAGGGCTGCCCATGGGAAGTTTTGCATAAAAAAAATCACCCGCCTTTGCCATTTAGACCCCAACACATATACAGGCCTATGTATTAAAAGTTCTTATAGTTAAAAATAGTGCAAATTTTGCCCCAACCAATCAGATTTTAGCATAAGAACTTTTATGACATAAGCCTGATAATATGTACACAACAAAAGGTTGTTAGTATTTTTTTAGAAGCATGATGCACGCTGATAGTTTGCATTTAATGCAATGGTACTTAGCACTGCAACATGTATATTTAATATGTGTTTGGGTCTTAAAGGCAAAGGTGGCCTCCAACATTCCCCTTTAAAATGCATTGCACAGAGCTGTATTAAGACCATGTTCACGTCCATATGCTGCACCTGCAGCTCTGAGCTGTTTTGTTTTTATAAATGTACTTTGTAGGTCAGTTCAATTCTACTGGGGTTGCCACCTTTCCCTTTAAGACTCAAACACTTAGGGCTAGCTTCCACTAGCGCGTTTTGGATTGTGGTTTGCGATCCGATTGTGTTAGTGGGAGTGCAGGCATGTAATAGCCTATGGGACCGGCACCCACTACATGCGATGCATTTCCGTGTGCTATTGGAGTGCATGTGATCACCATTTTTTTGTCTGTATTGCATGCGCTCTGCTAGCGTCCAATTGTGGAAGCAAAACGCCCATGCACGGAAGCGAGCACAATCGTGCATTATTGCGACCATGCGTCTTCCCTTGCACTTAAGTGGGGCCACAGCCTCAGGAAATTGCTAAGTTCCATTGCATTAAATACATGCTGTATGGCTAAACTGAAATCAATGCAGTTTGCATTACACTTCTAAGGGCTGGGCCACACAAGCTTGTTTTTCAGGCGATTGCAATTTTCCAATTGTATTGAAATCGCAGCAACGCACCAAAATCTTGCGATTTCAGGTGTGTTGCAATTCACGCATGCGTCAGTAATTTGGTGGTAACACATGTTTTTTTGTGCAATCGCATGCGTTTTCATAATGACAATGGACAAAACGCAAGCGCATGGAAATCGTGTGCGATTCAGGTGCGTTGCAGTGTGGTCGTGCCTTAAATGTACATTGCAGCAATACACACACTAATATAAATGGTAGAGTGCAGAAATAAATACATAAAAACACAGTCTTGCAGAAATGCTCCTAAATATAAAGGGTTAACAAGTTGCTTCCTAAATACATATGAAAAGGGTTAACACCTTCCCCCACTCTGTTTAAGCAGGAAAATAATAATATTCGCTGCTATCACTGATGATTGGCTGGGAGACACTGGCAGGTGGGGACTCTGAGTTCAACTGTTACATGCAGCTTAGCATAAGGGGAGTGGAAAACAAACACAAGGTAGCTAGTTAGCATGTGCAGAAGGAATTTTGGTACCTGGACCACCAGGAAGAGGCAACACTAGAAGCCAGCCGTGACATCATAGATTGCCAGTACTCAGAAATGTTCTATAAATGATTTTTACAGTAAGAAGCTGAATTCAGAGATGAGAGACAAATGGTTTTACAAAGTGACAGTTATAGAGTCTGTGGAACTGCCTTTGTATTTTGGGTTTAGTCAGTGAAAGATTTTCTAGCTGGGTAAATAGGAGGGGTCATACAAAGATCAGCAAACAAGGTTCCAGAGGATATGACAGAATGAAGTCAAGCAGAGATCGGTCTGGGTGGCAAAGAATCCTAGTCACTAACAATCAGCAATGGAAATCCATCAAGAAATACCACATACCACTTAGCAGAAAGGCAAGTCATATGCAATATTGGGCAACCAGTTAGGAACTGGTGGCCCAGAGATTTGAACAAAAGGACCGATGAGAAAACAGAGGAACAGATTGGCCAATCAGAAACGAAGCAGCATAAGCTGAAAGATGAAAGAGAGCTTAGACAGCACACCACCAAAAAGCAGTGGGAGACCCGAACAGGGCAGGGCAGAGGAAGAGGTGACACGATAGCGAAGAGCAAGTAAGAGATTACTGATACCATACTATATATTTGATATTTTTTCCATAGCTTGCACAAGATGTACATATTTTACATGGTGGCAAATGTTAAGAATAGAGACATATGTAAAAGATTTTGCTGTATTATTGTCAGGGAGCATTATAATAGATTGTCATAAGATTGTAATAGGGGAACTAAAGTCTCCAGACTCCAGACATTAGAAAGAGCACATTTACAAACATACAACAAGCTGTGTCTCTCCCTTTTGCTATGGCTGCTGGGTGATTTATGAAATTAACTTGTGGGTTCAAGAGGTCAGCTATCATACCCAGTTTACGCAGTACACTTCATATTCTCTGTAGTCCTCAACCAATCAAAACAAGGAAGCTGCAGCCAATCATATAACAGCACAGAGATCCTTCCTCTCTCTGACACAGAACAGAGATTCCAATGCCAGTTTGTTTGTAAACGTATTTAAATGATCCTTGCCCTAACAATGATGTATTCCTTTTAAAAATGGAGATTTCAACTCATAACCTTTTGGACTGTGTATTTCTAAAACCTGTATTTAGCCTTGTGAGCCACCACAGCATATGCAAAAAACCCAGGTACATTTAGAAGCTTTATCTTTTGCTAGGAGCAGAATGAACAAAAATGTTAGTAACGTGAGCTAACAATTTTGGATTGCTCCAAGAAGGCTGTATGCAGTTGACACAGGTTGGTAAATAAACTGCAGGGTCACAAACAGCTTTCAAAGTCTTATCAGGTACTTCCATATCAGTGTGGAGACATCTGAATAGAAAATACTCTTTGCAAAGGGACAGTGAATACTGGGGTCAGATGGGTGGCTCTTTGAAGACTGCATGGGCTGTAAGTTGTACTGACAACAATGTCAAAGCCTTTTTAGTGACAGAATCTATTACTTACTTGTACTATATGCAACTTACTAGAGAAGAACCTGACCATGGTTTTCTGGACGAAAAAACTTTCTCCATAGGAGTAAAAAAAATACTAAGTTTTGTTCTCCTTTAACACAAAAATTACCAATCAGCCAATTCCCAGTCCCAGCCAATATATTATTTATAAAAAACAACAACCCTGAAACATACACAGCTCCCTTGTATGTATGCATGTACTTTTCTTTAGGCAAAGCCACCAAATCTAGTGTAGCTCTCGCTCATAGCAAGGATATATCAATCTACAAAAATGTCCAGTTAATGTAATTTTCTAAGTCAGGGTTTAAGCTTCTGGTCGCAGTTATGAGAAAATATCCTCTCAAAAAATGTCTAAATTACATTAGCTTTATTTCAGCAAAAGAAATGATTCACAGTACCCAAGAAACAAAAGTCAAAAAAACTCCTTGAAAAGGGCATCATATTTTACTACATATAGGGAAGCTGTGATGTATAGACCTCAGAATTAATGCAAGGCACATTTTTTTTTACTTACAAAGAAGGTACAATGCTGCCCTCCCACCAACCTTCTTTATATTTACAATAGACTTATTGTTCTGATTTGACTTTCTAAATCAAAAATGTTTTAGGCCTAATCAGCTATAGAGATTAAAAATTATCCATAGCCAAATTACTCCTTAAGTTCCTGTTGGTATATCCATCTTAATTTTAAAAAATCTGGAATACTTCCCTGTACTATTCCGAAGCAAATAATAAAGGGTATTAAAGTTTTTACTATTTGCAGCCCACCCCATCCCACCCCATCCCACCCCAACCCACCCCAACCTCTGAGTTAGTTTTGCAAGACAATCCTCAGAAAGTTACTTGCAGACCGTCAATCCCCCGGCACCCTGTTCCTGGCTCTCTGCAGAGAGAGGTGGGTCCTGCAGCTGTGTCTGTGATTGTCTTGCCAGCAGCCAGCAATCACAGACGCGGCTGCCAGCTAGTCAGAGCACTGGGGTCAACGAAGGTCTGTAAGTAACTTTTTAGGGGTGAACATGCCCTTTAAATCTGATTGCTTCAGACTGTTTTGGGCGGCAAGACAATTAAACTCCCCAGCTTGTTTTATTTAACAAATTTCCTTCCCGGAGATGTTGGGTTTCTGCATAGGTTCATGTTCAATGAAAAATTGTTAAACTATTAATTTGGTAAATAATGGCATCTGTTGTGTACAGCAAGTATGGTTGCTGCATGCCAAAAATGTCTATGTTAATTTTAACATTTAAATCTTTTTTTTCTTTCTGCCCTTGTTTTAATATCTTCACCAACAGCTAGATGTGAATTCTAAATTTAGCATTGAAATGTATAAAAATGGCCCTTCAGCAAGGAGAATAAGAAAGACCTTCTAGGAATCTGTTTTTCATAATATGAAGGCTTGAAAGGTGTACAGCCATACTTGCTGATCTGAGAAATGATATTCCCAGAATACACAGCCGGTAATACAAATATTATCCTCTTCAAGTTAATAATTCTAATTATTGATCACTTATTGATATTGGTTATATATTGGTGCATTTTATGAAAACGATCAGTCTTGCTGTAGAGAGTGTTTTGGTTTTCTAATCATAATAATATATATCCATTATAAAAATTACGATTATTTTAATTGATATCACAAATAAAAGATCTTATAAGCTTAAAGATAGAGGAGGCAAATACTTAAAGGGGAACTAGATTCACCAGACAACATTGTCCCAATAGACAGAGAACATTTGTAAAGATACAAACCATCTTCCTTTGCTGTGATTGTTGAATAATTTATAAAATAAAGCTGAGGGTATTAGAGGTCAGCTCTCATAATTCCTCTCTATTTGTTTGTTAGGATTTTTAAGTGTAGTGAAGTGTACGCTTGTGAAGGTTCTCATTCATCCAGGTCATGGTATATCTGTTGTATTCAATTAGATCAACTGGACTTGAAGTTTAGTTCTTTTCAAGAACTTTCAAGTCCAGGATCTAATTGAATACAACAGAATAGTTAAGTGTACGTGTTTCGGACACACCAGTCCTTAATCATAGGCATAACAGTTCCCTCTGCAAATAACCCCTATTATGTATACATGATTATGTATTTTTAGTAAATATGTAGAAAGGATACAGAGATGGGCATCTTAACTGATAAAAGTACAATGTAAATGTGTTATAAAGGTAGATGATCAAATTTGGGTTTGTGTTCCCTGGAAAAAGAGACATTTACAGGGGGATATAATAACCCTTTACAAACATACACTTTATGTTTGATGATACTATGGCCAATTAACAAAGAATCTTTTTTTACTGGGGTGACCAAAATATAAGAAGCCTTCCCTACATACTTGAGGAAAAATAATTTCAGCTTAAATGGAATGCTCTACTAGAATACCTTGTGTTAATGGAATCTCTATACACATTCAAAGTAGCATTATATGCCTTCCTGGACAGGCAGAATATGCAGTGCAACAGATTGTGACTGTATCTATGTGTGTGTGAATGGTGGTGTCCCAGAGGAATCCGATGTTTCTTACTGTCGGCTTATTAGTCCCAATATACACGTGTGAGTGTGTCTCTCCAATATTTGTCAGAGCTCCGTGGAGTAGGAGCCTATTATTGAACTTTCTTTTGATTGCGGGGAGTGGGTGATTCGAACTACTATCAGTTGGGCTGCTTGCATATACATACATACCCTATGGGAGTGCACTATCTGCATGGTTGTTACCTGCAATTAGCTGGATATGGATTTTAGGACCCCCATTCTGGATCTCTGTGGCTATTTTATTTGGGTATGTATACTGGGGACACCCAGTCAGTATCCCTTATCTGTAACACCCAGTCAGTATCCCTTATCTGTATAAATCAATGCATTTTTGATTATATAGTATAGGCCCTAAGTGTGCAAGTGCTTAATGGGTTCTGTGGTCTCTGCGGTCTCTTCCTCTCTGTTTATTTATTCAATTGTGTTACCCTAGCACTGTCCAAAGTGGGCAACACGGGCCTTAAAGAGACTATGTTAAACAATATAACTATACATTTTACATGCCTCATCATGAGGTATATCGACAAAATGACCTTCTTACAGCAAAGATTTATGTTAAAGGGGGCATAAAATAATGCCTGCTCCCTTATGTCACTGATTTGCTATTATAAGTGGAAAAATATAAATAACCGTTGCTGATGAACCCCTTTAGGTCCTTGTGCCTGGCATCATTATATCATTAAGTAACCTTACTATACCCTTGATGTTATATTCTGGACCTTACAACCTCCATTTATTTTCCCATTAAAAACTAAAAATCCTGCGGGAAAGCATGAAATTTATCAAAAATGTACGACACTGGACTGCAGGTTTTACAGGTTCATGCAGTATATTGGTTTGAATTAATGGTGTACATGCTGATGTATAAACTGTGCTATAATATTATTTTTTAAATGTTTATGCATTAACTCCAGAGTCCCTCTGGAGTTTTCCTGATTTTCTGCAGTCATGTTTAATTGATCATATGAAGAAAAGAGACAATAGTGCATGATTATAGTGTAATCATATGATAAATAAGGGATTATATTGTAATAGACATATACACCACTGCTCCTTATATACCACCTCCAGCCTGGAGAGGGTATCATTGAGTAATAAGACAAGAAAACCCTGCTCTCTATGTCTAGGGGATATTGCAGAAAGTGATAGTAGACAGGGGTGTGTGGTGGTGTGCTCCTGCTGTAATTTGATCTGTTTGGTTTGATCCCTAAGGCTGGGTACGCATGGCTAGATATTTCTTCCTGACTGTTCAGCGGTAGCAATGGGTCGGCCAGGACGAATTACAGTCGGTCACCACGACTAGTTGTGCGGTCCATAGGTGATTTGCCATCATGTCTGATCCCCTGTTCGTTTGATCCGAGAGAACGGGCGACCAACATCCGTCACCGCTGGTGGAGAAATCACCTCAGATTTTTCCAGCCCGACTGGCCGATACATGGAAATATTGGGTGGTTGGACCCAGTAATACACAGTCTGTGTATGGAGAGGCATGGTTTTCTGATTGCTACCCTTAAGCCATTTCATACAATAGACCTTTATGATATAAATGATATGAAGTTCTGGGAACATGGAGGTGATGTAACTTACAAAATGGAAGGAGTGCATAACTAATAAATAACTAAAAAAATAGAAGCCTAGTGCACATCCAATTAATTTGCTTATATTTTACTTTACCATTGTATTGCGATGGTAAAGTAATCCTGCCCTTCTCTCTAGATAAATTAAAGCAATTACTTCAATAACTTGGCCAAATTATTTTAAGCCCAGCAACCACTTCACAGTTTGTTTTATTCTGCTGGGTCCTAACTTTTAACCTTTTTTATCTTAGTAACATTTACCTTCTTAGGAGACGTAATTCTCAAACTTTGTCTTTATATCAGTACCTGCCTTTTATGAGATGAAAGTCCCTGCTGCTCTTTCGCTTGCTGTCTTGGGACTAGCTCTCTAGCTTTCAGTACTTGAACACATTTCCCAGAGGCTTGGTCAAACCCTCAATGCAACAAGCAATATACTGTATATATAGAAATGGGATAGTATACATCCATGCAGAGTGCAACTAGAAACCAAATTAATAATTATTAATATTAAGAAATATATAATATATTTATTTAATATTTTTTATATTTTTTTATATATTTTATATATTTAATAAATTTATAATAAATATTAATAAATATAAAAATTATTAATTTGGTCTCTAGTTGCACCCTGCGTGGATGTATACTATCCCATTTATATATATATATATATATATATATATATATACCTATATATAAATTTTCAAACTATGGGCCAGAAATTTAATGCTGGCGTTACTAACTTGACAGCGATGCCGTACACCCCTTTTCGAAACATACTGCATTGCGGGATCTATCGGTCAAGCAACCAAGGAGGACTAGCGGTCTCCATTAATTAGGCATTACGTTTCTCGCTAAAAGTAACTTAGCCTATAATGAATAGACCTTGCAGCACTAATTACAATCATTTTTTGGAAATGGCACTGCCACTGCAAAATTAGTGTAAAATACACTTGTGAAGGTTCTCATTCATCCAGGTCATGGTATAGCTGTTGTATTCAATTAGATCAACTGGACTTGAAGTTTAGATCTTGAAGACGTTTCACTAGTCATCCGACTGGCTTTCTCAATTCAGAATGACTTGTACAAGAATCTGTGGCAATTATGTACCCTGGAAAATCCCAATTAGCCTATCACAGCCAAGTGTTAAGGGCGTGATTGCATAGTGACTAAGAGGTGTTATAGGAACGCCCAGAGTAAGGTGTCAAAACAGCATTGTACATGGCAGACAGTTGGTGTCGAACCCCCCCACCTCTATTTAGGCTTGGTTTCTTTATTTTCACATAAGGATGGCATCTTAAGGATAAAGGACATACCTTTGAAGATTGTAATGTTAACATATTGGCAAAGGAATGTGACTGGTTCAAGAGAGGTGTCAAGGAGGCCATTTATGTGAAAATAAAAAAAACAAGCCTAAATAGAGGTGAGGGGGTTCGACACCAACTGTCTGATAAGTCAAAAAATTGTGAACACTTATGGGGTCATTCATGGAGAGTTCTTATTGTTATTAATAGGATTGCTTAGCCAGAAAACCATATTTACCAAAGGCTTTGTGGACAATATTGAATAGGGAATCAACAATAAGCAGTAAGACCAGGTCCCCAGCACGGATTACATACATATAAAATCAACAGAAACTTGGCAAAAATGAAATTGGAATTTCAGTAGAAGGCTGTTATTAAACTGTCTTGTTATTGGAATAATTGTATAGCAAGAATGCTTAATTTGATTTGGATCTCGTCGTTTCATGTCTCCTTTTTCTGCATTGCCTTTTTATGTACCTGTGAGATGTACTTTGGTTTCTATGGTTTGTTTCTCCAATAAAATTTGAAGTAGAAAAAAAGGTGTTTAGTAATCTGTCCTGCTAATTTAAATCTTACATTGATAAATTAACTTTTAATAAACTTTTACAGGGCGAATCTATTGTCCAAATTTTATGAGCCAGTGCAAATTGTAACCTTACTTTTCTGGTCTTCGCTGATAGTCATGGCACCCAGTGGGGTCTTCCGCTGTTCTAACCCATTTTCTCCTCTGATGATATCAACAAGGCTTTTTGTTCACACAACTGCTCCTCACTGGATATTTTCTATTTCTGGACTGTATTCTCTGTAAATCCATAGTCGTGCATGAAAATCCCAGCAGTTTCTGAAATACTCAGACTAGCCCTTCTGGCACCAACAACCATGCTACATTTAAAATCATCTAAATTCCCTTATTTCCTCATTCTGATGCTCTGTCTTCGCAATGTCTAGATGCCTAAATGCATTGCGGAGCTGCAATTGGCTGATTAGCTATTTTTGTTAACAAGCAGTTATTTAAGTGTACCTTATAAAGTGACCAGTGAATCTATATTTGCATAATGTACAGCTGAATAAACATTATACACTGAAGCTGTGGGTTGGGGGTCTGATTAATTTCCAGTGCGGGTCAGATTGTGGGTATGACTACCTGCGGCTATGGAACCCACCAGCAAAGCATGCGCGAGTTGGGAGCAGGTACTGGTTTTGTAGGTGCATGTGGGAAAAATTAGACCCGTGCAGGATTGTAATCTGACTTTCGTGCTGCCATCTGTTGGTGAATTGAGTGATCACCTTGCTGGGAAATGACTGACCCCAACAAGGTTTTGAGTTTGAGTGGGTTGGGTTGCGTTGGTGAATAAAGTGAACACCCCGCACGGAAAGGCCCGAGCCCCACAAGCTTTTGATCATAAAAAAAAGGCAACGCCTTATACTCTGCTAGTATTTTATATTGCAGAATGTGTAGCACTTGGACAACCTTTCCTGTCCAATTTGGTGAAGGAATTTGAATATCTTTAGGTAGGTAAGCAAAGCAATATGGCTGCAAGGAGGTCATACAATCAAACAATCGGGCAGGATCGTATTTATGTTAAACGTTCATTCATAGAACAAGCGGTAGTAAAATACTGCAATGATATTCTATTGGCTATCGTTAATCTACGGTCGTGGTTGTAGATCTACAATCTCAATCGTAATAACGCTCGTTAAAGATGTGGTAGCAATTAAAAGCGATACCGCACCTTTATAAATATGGACAGTATTTCTTTATCTGAAACCTGTTTAGCTGCTGCTGCACATGCCTTTCTGTGCTGCTGCACATAGAAAGGCGCTTTTAGTGTCAGTTGAATGGTCCAGATAAGGCAGACATACAACTGTAACTGGACAATAACTGTTTCATCCCAAACCATTACTGAGGTCAATTTTTTGGGGTTAAGGATAAAGGACTTCAGAGAGTATGGGAGCTGCAATGGAACGTTTTCTTATCGTGATCACTAAGGTGCATAGCTAAATGATTTTTATAAAGATATACTTGTCTTCCATTATTATTTCCAGCTTATGTATAATTCCCTCCTATTTTGTGTTTAAGATAAGTATTTATTTATTCTTATATTCTTATATCCTTTGTTATAATACTGTAAGTTGTTATAACTTACAATAAAGTTGTATAAAGAGGCAAATGAATAATGAATGAGGATCTGTTTTTTGCCTTCAAGTCTTAACTGCTATGGTAACCATTTGTGTAAGAGCAAGACTGCCGAGCACAGATTGTTTTCATAACACAAAATAATGTCATTTCAAGCAGTCATATAAAAATGAGTTGGTTCCAGTTTCATGATAGAGTTGGCATTTCTTAAAGGGCATGTCCAACCCCATAACAAAAATGTAACCCCATACTGGCCCCCCTTACCTTACATCTCTGCTCCTTATGGTTCTTTTGCAGTGCTTGTCCAAAGTCCAGGAAACTGAAGACTAGGAGCTGTCTTCCTGTGTAAAAGGTTTCTGCCTCCTCCCTGTCCTCTGAGAGAACAGTGGAATGTGCAGGGTAACCCTTCCTCCCCTTCCCTCCCACCCTCCGGATTCCTCCCTGGCTCGCCATCACCTATCATAAAAACACTTTTCTGTAGTGTAGGGGGCATATTTATAAAGCTTCGTTAAGTTTTCGCGGCCGTTTTCCCTGACATTAACACATAAATCACGTTTAACGCGATTTATAAATGTCCGAAAACGGACGCGAAAAGTTAACGAAGCGTTAACCCTTCGCGGCGATACTTACCTGTTACCACCGCTTCTATTTATAAAGCGGCAGTGCTAGTATCAGCTGTTTTACTTCAAGGTGGCAAAAACAGCCGATACTAGCCTCCCCGCGGCGGGGATGGACAGGCAACCCGCGGCGGGTGGTTGCACCCGCCCCGGGAGACACGCCCACCCCTCCCATAACCCACCGCGGCAGCGGAGACCATCCCCACCCCTTCCCAACCCCTTCCCCGCTCACGGCAATCTCGGAACAGGAGGCTAGGAGGGGCTGCCAGGAAGGGGCCGCAAGCAGGTGGTCGCGACCACCCGCCGTGCACCCCCTCCCCAGCAACCCCTCCAAGCCCCCCGCCCTGGCCGCTCCCAGGGAGGGGAAGGAAGGGAGCCGCTGGGAGGGGTGGAGGCACCCTCCAGCGGGGCCCTGAGAAGGGCCTTTTGGGGCTTAAGGGGTCCCGCAGCTCGAACCGGGACCCCCTGGCCCGGCGCTCGCCGTTATAAAAATTACGGCAATAGCGCTATTTTCGATGTGCGGCGGTAATTTTTTTGCGCTAATATCTATTTTTTTATAAATATGCCCCTAGGGCTTTCCTGCCCACCCCCAAATGCATTGTCAGATTTCTAAAAAAAGATTCTGAACTCTACTTACAGCCCTTTGTTCCCACTCTCCATTGACGCCAGCCATGTCTGTGATTCGCTGCCTCTCAACCAAACAGGTTGCCAAACAATAAACCATCAAACCAAACCCCATCAACAACTAATCACAGCCGTCTAGCACAGTGTTCTCAAATGTCTATCAAGTTTTTTATTCATCCAGGTAATTATACTGTAAATCAAGAAATATGGATAGAAAATTGGTTAATGAATAAGATGCAGAGAGTAGTTGTTAATGGGGATTAATTAATATGGACTAAAGTGCTAAGTGGGGTGCCACAGGGCTCTGTGTTAGGGCCGCTTGTATTTAATCTTTTTTATTTATTAATTATTAATAATTTGGGTATTGTCAGCAAGGTGTCTGTGTTTGCTAACGACACAAAACTTTGTCGACCATTAAAAACTTCAGAGGATGTGTAATCGTTGCCGGTGGCTCTCGATAGATTGTCACATTGGGCTGCTAAGTGGCAGATTAGATTCAATGTTGATACATTTTGGACTTAAACATCCTTGTGCTGCTTATACTATAAATGGCTCTGTGCTAAGTGAATCCTTGTTGGAAAGGGATCTTGGAGTTTTGGTGGATAACAAACCTAAAGGTAGCAAGCAGTGCCAGGCAGCAACAGCTAGAGCCAGCATTGTATTGTCTTGTATTACTATACTATACTATACTATTAAATCAATTCAACTGGATTTAACTGTAATATATTAGGATAAGTTGCAGTGGCGTAGCTAGAAATTGCAGGGCCCCATAGCAAGATTTTAGATGGGGCCCATCAACCCACAAATAAAAAAACAGTTTGGTGCAGTTCAACTCGACCTGGGCAGGTTTTTTAAAGGGCATGACCACCCTCCTAAGAAAATTTTTATGTCACATAGTTCAGCCCCACCCCAATCCCTCGCTGGCGTGGACACCCCACCTCTGTTGTGAGCTGGTTGGTTACGAGCATGCACAGTAGCAGAGGAGTCCCGTTCTGTAATGGGCATCAGCCAGATGAAGAAGGGAGACACTTTTTTTAAGTAGAATATCTGAGTCTGGGAGCCTCTTTGAAAGGTTTTAGTAAAATGAAAACGGGGGTTTGTGGGACTGAAATACACAAGGTAGATTTTTTTCTTAGGAGGGTGGACCCTTTTGCTCCGGACCCATAGCAATCGCTATGGTTGCTACGGTGATGCCTACGCCCCTGATAAGTTGTGGAGTACTCAGGGGCATACCTGAAGGGGCCCACCCCCCTGCGAGTTTGGGCGCCGGGCCCCTGACTCCCTCCTCCCTCCTCCGCAGACTTCCAAGATCCCTGCAAGATCCAACTGTTTAACACAAACCCAACAGAACTGATCTTATTAGAATTAGTCAGCATGGGTTTATGAGAAATATATTGTGCCAGACAAATTTACTTGTTTTTTATGAAATTAGTTAAACTGAGATTCAGGCTAGCTGTAGAAGTAGTATACTTGGATTTTGCTAAAGCTTTTAATACTGGGACACATAGGCACCTAATGTATAAACTGAGGGCTGTTGGCCTAGAAGAAAACATTTGTACATGGAAAGTGAATTGGTTATGGGATGGCAAACAGAGAGTGGTGGTCAGTGGAGCTACATCTATGTGGGCCGCAGGGTTCGTTCTGTACTTCTTTTTAATCTGTTTATAAATTTCTTAGAAGGGGGCATATATTAATGGGCCATACAATAAACTCTCTGGTGTATTGTTCACTAATAGGTCATATCAGAGGACTCATGGACATCCTTTAAGATTGAAAGAAAAGTTTCATCTTCAGGTTAGGAAAGGTTTCTTTACAGGGAGAACGGTATAACTGTGGAAATGTCTTCTAGCAGACGTGATAAAGTTCATTGAATAGCTTTAAAGCGGCCTAGATAAGTTTCCAAAACTAAACATTATTGAGAATTACTGGTATTAATACATATACTGTAATTCTGGTTGATCCAGGATATTTTCCTCCCCTCTTTTTTAGCTGGGGTTTCTTGCCTTCCTCTGGATGAACTGTTAGGTAGGGTTAAAAAGGAGGGTGAAAAGGTTGGACTTGATGGATGTATGTCTTTATTCAACCTCAATTACTATGTTAATATGTAACAAACAAACACAGGTACCCAGGCAGCAGATCTGTGATTCCCACACAAAAACTAAAAAGCAGTGCTCACACTGATTTATTGAAGATACAGCACAACATGTTTTAGATCTATATACCCTAGTCTTTCATCTGGTGCTGTTGCAGTCAGCTCTGCATTTTTTTTTTTTTTTTAAATTCTGTTTTTTATTAATCACAGTTTTTGCATTTTACAAGAATATTGACATTGTGATATTTTTAACAACTGTTGTTATTTTTTGTATATAACTTCAAAACATTGTAATAGTAATGAAAATTAAAGATAAATAAAGTAAACTTTGATAAATTACCTGCAAACTTTTGTTTCTTCTTCTCTTTCTTCTTGTGAGGGGGGGGGATGTGGGGGTAGGGGGAGGAGGGGAAGGGATTTATGGGGTAAGGGTATCTACCTGGGTCGATTAATTTATACTAATTATTGCAGTCATAGTTACATTGGTTCATATGTTTGTGGAGCCGCTGGATAGGGTGTTTCTGGGATAAACAGTTATTTATTTATAACAATCCTATATGAGCATAGCTGGTTTGTTTCGACCTTTCCTGGTTCACCTCATCCACCCCTCTTTCTGATATGGACAGTTTGTTTTCTGTAGTGGGTTTAGGTTGTCATAAGCATAGCGTAGTGGTTTGTTTCCATGAATAAGATCCATGGGGACCATTGTGTTGCAAATTTAGTATTGTTGTTTTGTATTGATGCTGTCAATTCTTCCATTCGCATGATATGGTTTAGTTCTGTAATCCATTCTTTGTTGGGTGGGCATATTGTTTGTTTCCAGTATCTGGGGAGTACTGTTCTCCCGGCTGTTAGAAATAATCTTAGGAGGCTCTTTTTAGTATGTGTAGTCGAGCCCGGGATCATTGATAGTAATATAATTTGGGGTTCTGCTGAGATGTTATTTGTTGTGATCATATTGTATATTTGTACGATCTTGTTCCAATATGGTTGGATGGTCGGGCATGTGAGCCAGATGTGTGTCATTGAGCCTTTGTCTGTCATGCATCTCCAGCATCTGTCTGTTGCGTTCGGGTAGATCTTTTGCAGAATTGTTGGGCATTTATACCATCTGGATAGTAGTTTATAGTTTGTTTCTTGTGCTTTACATGAGATTGATAGGCTGTGTGTTAAGGTAAAGCTCGTTTCCCATTGGGATTTAGAGAATTGAGTGTTTAATTCTTTTTCCCATTTAGTGACATAGTTGGGTGTGTTGGGGTGTTTGCAATTTTGTAGGATCTGATATATTTTTGAGATTGGGCGTTGAGGTGGGGAAGTTGCTATGCATAGTTTTTCGAAGTCTGATGTCTTTCTGTGTGGCGGAAGTTTGTTTTTTATAGATTTTATGTAATGTGTTAGTTGTATATATTGGAATTCCTTTCTCTTGTGGATATGGGTATCTCCATATATTTCTTCTGTTGTTATTGGATTGTTTTTAGTCCATAATGTGATGATGAATGGATCATCCGTTTTTGTCCATTTTAGAAAGGTTTTGGAACAAAATCCTGGCGTGAAAGACTTGTTGTTCTTTATAGTAGTTAGTGGACCCGGATGGGTCGTTAGTTCTGCTGTTTTGACTTTTTTATCCCATTGATGCAGGATCTGAGTTAAGTAGAAGGATGCATTTGTGTCTGTGAGTCTGTCCAATTTGGGCGTACCTGGAAGAGTTTTTAAAGGAGTCGTTGATAGTTTAGATATGATTTGAACCCATTGTTTATTTTCGATATGGTGAATCCAGTCCAAGATATGTGTTAATTGAGCTGCTTCATGATAGGTCTGGATATCTGGGAGGCCCATTCCTCCTTTATTTTTAGTTTCAGTTAGAGTGCCATAGTTTATCCTGTGATGTTTCTTTGCCCATATAAAGTTTAATATTGTCCGTTTGATTGATTGGAAGAAATCTGTTGGGGGGGTGATTGGTATAGACTGGAAGATATACAGTAGTTTCGGAAGTATGTCCATTTTAATTATATTAAGTCTGCCAAACCAGGAATAGCATTTTTTGTTCCAGTTGTGTAAGTCGGAGGAGATACGTCTAAGAATTGGTAGATAATTGAGATCGTATAGTCTCGATAGATCTTTGGGTATTTTTGTTCCTAGATATGGAATGGCATCTGGTTGCCATTTGAAGGGGAAATTGGCTTGTATACGTGCTAATTCCTCTGGGGGGAGTGATATGTTGAGTCCATCTGATTTATTGTAGTTTACTTTGAAGTTATTGACTCTATTGTATGTTTGTATTTCATGTAGTAATGAGGGAAGAGATATATGTGGTGAAGTTAGGAAAAGAAGTAGGTCATCAGCATATGCTGCTATTTTGTATTGGTGGGAGTTAAGTGTTATCCCTTTGATATTCGGGTTGTTTCGTATTGCGTTGATGAAGTGTTCCATTGTCAGTATGTATAGTAAAGGGGATAGGGGGCACCCCTGGCCTGTGCCATTAGTGATCGGGAATGGTGTGGACAAAGTTCCATTTGTCCGTACTCTGGCCGTGTTCTGTGTGTATAGTGCCATAATTTTTTGGATGCAATTGTGTCCCATTCCTGTTTGTGATAGAGTTAATTCTAGAAAGGGCCAATCCACTCTATCAAATGCCTTTTCGGCATATAGTGCTATAAGGCATAGTGGGATGTGTTTTTTTTTAGCATAGTCTATTAAAGAGACTGTTTTAATTATATTGTCTCTGGCTTCTCTGTTGGGTACAAACCCGGCCTAGTCTGTATGTATCCAGTTAATGATAAGTTCCTTTAATCTTGTTGCTATTAATTTTGCGTATATTTTGAGATCAATATTGATTAATGAAATGGGGCGATAGTTGCTGCAGAGTGTTTGATCTTTCCCGGTTTTAGGTATAACTACAATTTGGGCTTCTAAGGATTGTGGGGGGAATGGGTTGTTGGATGAAATGGCATTGAATGAATCTAAGAGATGGGGTGTAATTTCTTTTTTGAAGGCTTTGTAAAATAGGGTAGAGAATCCGTCTGGACCTGGGCTTTTCCCTGTGGGTAGGGATTTTATCGCTAGTAGTAGTTCTTGGTGGTGGAATGGGGTCTCTAGAGTTTCTATTTGATTCTTCGTGAGCTTGGGGATTGGTGTGTTGTTAATATAAGTAGCTTTCTCCTGCTGGAGGGAGTTGTTTGGTTGGGAATTTGCTTGGGGATTAACGTTGTATAATTTAGCGTAGAATTCTCTGAAGGTGGATGCGATCTCCTCCGACTTACAGACACATTGACCCCTTTCATTTCTTATCTTTGCTATGTTTAGGTTATTGCTTCGGGTATGTAGTGACCGAGCCAAGGATCTGCTGCATTTGTTGCTGAATTCATAGATTTGTCTTTGTTTATAGTTCATTTGGGCGTTGTAGATTGTGTCATGTATCTTTAGGAGTTCTTGCTTTGCTAGTTGTAGGTTAGTGTAATCTTTGTTAGATTTTGTGTGTTTGTGTTTAGTTTCTAGTGCCCATACTGTTTGTGTTAGTGTCTCTATGTGTTTTCTTTGTTCTTTTTTGATTCGTGTTCCTTGTTGAATAAGTGTACCTCTTATGACGCATTTCATTGCTTCCCATTTATATGGGGGTGCTGTGTTGTCTAAAGTGTGTGTTTCTCTGAATTCTGATATCGTTTTTTGTATGGCTGCCTGGCATTTGGGGTCATTTAGTAGTTTGTCATTTAGTCTCCAGTTCCAACCTCCTTTTGTGCTATTGGGGATCGTGAGTTTTAAAAAGATGGGTGCATGATCAGACCATGTGATGAGGCCTATGGAGGTGGTTATATTCCAACTAAGTAGTGCTTGTGTAATTAGCCACATATCTATTTGGCTGTATGAGTGAGTGATGGACATGGGAGTAAAAGGTGTAATCTTTATCTAGTGGGAAGAGAGTACGCCATGGGTCCACTAAGCGGTATTCTTCCAGTTTGTGTTTGAGTCTCTTGAGTTCCTTATATGGTATTTGTGATTGACCTGATGTGGAGTCATATAGAGGGTTAAGGGGTGAGGTTAAAGTCCCCGCCAATGATGACCTGACCCTCGCTGAAATCTTGTAGTTTGGATAGATATGTTAATCCTGTGTCTATTTGTTTGGTGTTAGGGAGGTAAATATTAGCTATCGTTACAATTTTGTTCTGTATGTTTATCTTGAGAAATAGGTATCGTCCCTCTTTATCACTGAGGGAGTCAATTATTTGGATTTGGCATTTTTTGTGTATAGCTATAGCAACTCCTTTTGATTTTGTTAATGGGTTGTTGCTGTAGTGCCATTTCGTGTAGTATTTGTTATGGATGGGTGGAGATGTATGTGTTTTGAAGTGGGTTTCCTGGAGTAGTAGGATATCTATATGTTTTTTATGCATTTCCCCCAGGATTTGGTGTCTTTTCTTAGGATTGTTGAATCCTTTTACATTATATGAGCAGATCCTTGCTTCCGTCATTTACTTTTCTACGATCGTCCAGCGGCTCATTAAGGGATATGAAGGTACCAAGGTAGGATAATGATGGGTAGGGGGAAGGGTTGGGGAAGGAAAAGTTTGTTAATAGTATACTGTAGCTTAACACATAACATTTTATATACATAGCAGGTTTTTAACAAAACAATTATAGCAATTAACATTAGAGTTTGAACTTTGTACCTGTCAAATTGTTTTTTGAATGGTTGTGGCATATTTTCAATCTTTATGCCAGTGGCTATTGGGGGATGTTATCCAGTAGCCAATTACCTTTGGGGGTAGGGAACTTTCAGTTCACGAGGTAGGTACATGGGTTTCTCCCTTTAGGAGCTATGCTGTATTCTATATGTTTGGTAAACCATTTGGCGTAAGATGCAGTTTGATTTGCCTTCTATATAGTTTATGCATTCTGCATATATGTATTCATACAAACAGGTATGCATATGCCTGTTATATGTTGTGGTTTTTAATAACTCACGTTTTGGGTCAGTTGGGTTGAGCTCTGGATTGTTTGTCTTGTGTTCTTCTGTATCTTTGTAGGGTTGTTTTGGCTTGGAGCCATGGTTCTTTAGTTGGTTTGGTTGATGGTGGTGTTAATGGCTGATCCCATTCGGGTAAGTCCATATAGGGGATATCAAATTTGGAAAGGAATTGTTGTAGATCTTCAGGATCTCTTAGTGTTGCACGTGTTCCATCTTTCCAGGCTTGTAGAGCGAAGGGATATCCCCATCTATATTTGATACCCTTTCCTTGGAGTCTTTGTAAAAGTGGTTTTAACGATTTGCGTTGAAGGAGGGTGCGTCGGGATAGGTCGGTGTATAGTTGTATTTTGTGACCGTTGAAATCGATTTCAGAACACTCTCTGGCTTTTGTCATTATGTTATGCTTGTGAAGGTTCTCATTCATCCAGGTCATGGTATATCCGTTGTATTCAATTAGATCAACTGGACTTGAAATGTAGTTCTTGAAGACGTTTCGCTAGTCATCCGACTGGCTTTCTCAATTCAGAATGACTTGAACAAGAATCTGTGGCAATTATGTACCCTGGAAAATCCCAATTAGCATATCACAGCCAGGTGTTAGTTCAATTTTTGAAACACACTACAATAGTGTTACCACGCAATCACGTTAATATATTTGATATGCTCAATACATTCACCAATGGGGCATAGGGGTGCAAAACACTAACAGAGAT
This sequence comes from Hymenochirus boettgeri, assembly GCA_019447015.1. Classification (NCBI taxonomy): domain Eukaryota; kingdom Metazoa; phylum Chordata; class Amphibia; order Anura; family Pipidae; genus Hymenochirus; species Hymenochirus boettgeri. The sequence goes on along the minus strand of CM033474.1, from coordinate 194,937,238 downwards.
AGAGTGGAATTGAACTCCTGGTGACAGGAAATATGACACGCAACCACACAACGAACACATTTATTGAGTAAATAGGCAACAGATAGGGCACAAAAATGTAAATCACAACGACAACCAACAACAATTAATTCAACCTAAGAGATAATCTAAAAAGCTCTATTACTTTTCTGGATTAAACATCTCCCTTCAAAGGGGCATCTTAAATACTGAATACCGTACCAGAAACAAAAATAACATCCTCCTTGCTTTTACATTCTTTCATTTTTGTGTATACATTCTGGTTTGCCGCCTTAAAATAAATATACCCACAGCTTTGAAAGGCTGTTAGGGCTGTTTTATTTTAGAACATTTTAAGGCTAGCAGTGTCCCATATCCTTTAGGCCCACCTTAAAGTATGCCTTCTGTATATTTTCCTTTCCTCTGCAGATGCTTATTTTCTATATTTATAAATGTGACTAAAGTTGAAAAAGAGCACACCTACATGCTATACAATTCATAAATTGTCTTCTCTCCTAAAGATCACAGAACTTCCTGCTGGAAGCAAGAATAGGGGGACAGAATGTCCTGAAATGTCAAAGAAAATCTAAAAACTGATACCCATTTTAGCTGACAATCAAGTGTCTTATTATGGTAAACTCTTTTGTGGTGTGGAGTAAAAGGTAACAGCAAGTACTGGATTAAAGGCATGCAACAACACACACATGTGCTACTTTACATGTATTTATTTATAGATTAAGATGAGGCAAAATAATTGGATCGCGTGTTAAAACGTGGGCAGTGCGCGTAGCCCTAAATGTATACCATAAAAAGCACAATAATATTTAGATGTCAAGTACAATGTTTGTTTGATGTATTTAGAATAAAGTATGACATTAAGTCTTATAGTGAGATGCCTATCTGTGGTCCTCCAGATGTGTGCAAAGTTCAACTCCCAGTATTCCTTGCTGCCATCTGCTGTTGGTAAATGCTGAGAGTTGTAGTTTTCAAACATCTGCAGGGTCTACAGGTAAGACATCTCTATTTTATGGTCTAAAATGCAAAAATATACTCCATAAAACCACATAGACACAGGCAAACACACCCACCCACCGATACACCCTCACAAGCGAACCTTTCCTTACCCATGGCAACCATACATGAAGCATAAAAAATGCAAGAAACATACCCCTTACAACACGCAGATACAGGTACACACAGCTAATGATACACCCTCAAACCCAACTTACCCTTCCATTTCCAGGACGTTTTGTGGTCTAAATGCAAAAAACATACCACCTAACACCACACAGATACACAGACCTACTGAAACACCCTCACAAACCAAACCTACCATCCATTTCCATGATAACTATACCTAAAAAAAAAATTCAAATAGTTTTATAATCTAAAATGCAAAAACATACCCCCCTAACATCACACAGACACAGGTACAAACACACTGAATCATGCTCCCCATCACCCACCTACGGTTCCATTTCCATGGCAACCACAACTAAACCATCAAAAAAAGTTAGTTTATAGCCATAAACATGAAAACTACCCCTAACACCACACAGACACAGGTACACAACCTATTAATACACTCCAATCCACCCACCCCACCTTTCTGTTTTCATGGCAACCATACACACAATAAAAATATATGCATTTATCAGAATGGATTATGACATATTATTTACTAAGGATGGTTGGTTCGCGGATCTCGCAGATTTTCCCAAAATTAGCTTTCCGAACTTTTTTCGAACTCCATTCGGAAATTTTCAAAGATCCCCGAAAATGTTAGTATTTTCCAACGTTCCGTAATCCTCAAACAGTCGAGGATTTCGAATGGCCAAAAGACCCGCAGCCGGACATTATGGGGTCCTGTGGCTCAACTCGGGACCCCCTCCTGGGTCCTTAGAAGGCCCATTGTGGGCCTTAAAAGGGCCCTTTGGGGTTTAAGGGGTACTGCAGCTCGAACCAGGCCCCCTCCTCGGCACTTAGAAGTGCCCTTTGGCCCTTGGAAGACGATCCCATCTCTGGCTGGAGTCTGTGAGAAATTACATTGGGTTTAAACTTCCTGCTTCCTGTAGGTTGAGTGACATCACATGACATCTGCACCACCATCTGCCCCAGGGGGGAGAAGCATGCTCAGTTAAGACTTTTAATGCTGGGGAAATCAGGAAGTACCTGCGGGAAAAAATTACAGTTGAGAAGGGGAACTTATTAATGCAGGCAGAGGCTGGGTCACATGACTACAACTGATCACATGGCTGAAAACAGAGTGTTCAAGCAGGAAGTAATATTGCTGAACCTTCTAGCAATAGCTTTCACAAATTTTATCTAGAGATGTGATTGAGGTTTTATTTGAAGGTGTGATGGTAGGGTTTTTATATAATTCTTACTAGTTTGGAAAAATTCAGACCACAGTTACCCTTTAATGATGTTTTAGTACCATATCAGTATGTATTGCCTAGTACTTTATTAATCAAAATTAAGAATTTCTAAAATTCTATTTCGGTTGTCTGACCATAGTATCCATAGCTAATGTGAAAATCAGATTATGATGGTGTAAAACCCCATCAATACTGTGTACATTTTTCTGTTGATGGCAACTATTATGGGTGGCAAAACTAAGTTTGTATTAGTTATTTGCATATATTGGTTATTTCTCTCCATGTAGGTATTTCGTTGTTTATCTCCAATATTTTGCTAGTTTTGTTCTAATTATAGTAAACAGGTGGTACATTATTATGGTCATGTAATTTGGGTATTCATATATTCTATATTTTATAAGGCTAGGGCTGGGTTTGGAGGGAGATGCAATTCTGAAATATTTGATAGGGCAACTCCAAAATATGTGTAACAGTGTGCCCATTTGGCCACATTGCCCCCAAATATTGCTTACCCCTGAGACATATTTTCACAAAATTATGGGGTTTTATACCATTGTAATCTGATTATACATTAGCTGCCAATGTTTGACCTATTTTGATAGGTTGACAGTATAATTGCCTTGGGCCATTGCTCTTCTGAGATATCAACATGCAAATCTTGTTTCCATTTTACATGTGAAGATATCTCAGTTAGCTCTAACTCATATTCCAGGGCTTTGTAATTGTGGGTTATCTCTTTCTTGTTATATGGTAGAGAAATCCATTTAAGAAGTGTTGGTATGGTTTTGATAAATGTTTGGGAGGTTTGTTTAATTGTTTGTCTTAGCTGCAAATATTGTAAAAAGCTAGCTTTACCTTCAACCCAAATAAACTTTTTTAAATGCACACTTTCATTCATTACCATAGCAAGATAATTGACAGCCCAACCTACAGGTACACACACCTGATACACTGATACACCCTCCCAACCCTCACAACACAACCTACCCATCCATTTCCATGGCAACCATATATAATTTTTCCAAAAAGTTAGTTTTTTAATCAAAATGCAAAAAACAACTCCCCTAGCACCCCAGACACAATACACCGCAATCATGCACTCCAGCACCCATCCATCCCACTTTCCATGGCAACCATACCTAAACCATCAAAAAAAGTTAGATTATCTTGTCACACTCAAAAAACATAGCACCTAACACCAAACAGACACAGGTAGACACCCCTACTGATACACTCCAATACCACCCCCTTTTCTATATTCATGGCAACCATACAATTATAAAACATATATTTAATCAGAATAGATTATAAAATGTAAATGTCCTCTTTCATTACCATAGCAAGGTTTATTGAGTTTTAAAACCCGCAGCACAGACTCACACATTCCCTTCCAAAATGCAGCTTTCAAGCCAAATTTAAAGTTTATAATTAACTTTCCCTTTCTGGTTTTACATGAGTTTTGGAATTTTTGTTTATGCTAATGCTGGTACCAGAGAAATAACCATAAATGTGGCAAAGCTCCTACATATTTGTGCCATTGTGAGGGTTCTATCTTTATCTACATTATATGGGAATTTTCACCTTTTTAAAACTATTAACACTTATTTTTCATGTTTGCATCTTGGCTCTTGAATTTTATTATACTCAGCCAGATCCCCCTTGCGCTTTCTGATGACCTCTTTAGGGGGCACCAGGGTCACAAAGCTGCTCACAGGGTGAGCCAGGGCAGACTGTGAAGAATCAGGGCAGAGTCTTAATTAGCATATTAATATTGAAAGTGGCAAAAGAGCTGGTATCTTCAAGCCAACAGAAAGGCTTGTAATAAGAACTGTAAGTAATCAATGAAGCTAGCTAAAATAGAAAATAGAAAAAAGTATTGCTGAACAAAGCAAAACAGCCTCCATGTTTCCTCTGTATACACTATTAAGCAACCCAGTTCTGAAAGTACAGATTATAGCAAAGTATAAAAATAGCAAATATACAATGGTTGATAGACAATATTGTACAGAAAGTGTAACGTTATTCATTGTGGCCAACATTACCACTGACTCTGTGTTTGGGCCAGATCAAACCCTGAACCAGTGGAAAGTCGTACAAGAGTATGGTCAACATTAAACAAAGGTAATATCAATAAATGTCCTGAACCAGATGAAATATACTTAAGTATTCAAAGAACAAATTTCAGTTTAATCTGCACCATTGTTTCTTCTTCTTAGATTCACTTTAGTCTGGAAATGTGCCTCAGATTTGGAAAAAGCTGGTGTAATTTAAGGTAATAAAGCAAATAAGTATAGAGTTTGCGTCAAAGATTTAAATTATTAAAAATGAAACTGAACTATGTTGGATGGTGCAAAGCCATATAAAGCCAATAAATAATCAGTATATAATCTTCTATTAGATTGATATATGATCAATACCTGTGTATGTGGCTAGCTCCCTGCATTTATATACCGGTATGCATGTAAAGCTAGGTACAGAATCGAAGATGCGGCCATGACAAAACAGCCATTATGGTTGACAATCGATTTGTGTGTGGATGTTTGGTCAGGAATCATTGATGACCTGCTAACACAGTGGGACCGATTTACCCAAAGGTGCTGGGCAAATTTGCTACCGGTTAGCCTGACTTTAACTCCCTATTAGTAGCAGATGCGATTCAATATCGCGTTTGCGCTGGTGTTACGCTTTCTTCAGGATAAGGCCTCTATGAGACCCCCTCTGGACGCGGAGTCTAAGTACCTGCTGGTCTTCACCAGAGCCTCTAATGGTGAGGATGTTTTGCGGCAGGCAGGCACCAGGTCGCGGCTCCAGAAGGAGAATCACAAAGACCAATCCCACAATGTGGAGATGCAGGCCGGAGGTAGAAGCTGTGGTAGATAGGCAGACCGGAGGAAACTGGAGGTAGGAGCTGGAGTAGAGATACGGACGGAGGTAGGAGCTGTGGTAGATGCAGACCGAGGTAACTGGAGGTAGGAGCTGGAGTAGAGATACGGACCGGAGGTAGGAGCTGTGGCAGTTATGCTGACCGGAGGTAACTGGAGGTAGGAGCTGGAGTAGAGATAGCGGACCGGAGGTAGGAGCTGTGGTAGTTATGCTGACCAGAGGTAACAGGAGGTAGGAGCTGGAGTAGAGATACGGACCGGAGGTAGGAGCTGTGGTAGTTATGCTGACCAGAGGTAACAGGAGGTAGGAGCTGGAGTAGAGATACGGACCGGAGGTAGGAGCTGTGGTAGTTATGCTGACCAGAGGTAACAGGAGGTAGGAGCTGAAGTGGAGATGCAGACACGGAGGTAGGAGCAGTGGTAGTTATGCTGACGGGAGGTAACAGGAGGTAGGAGCTGAAGTGGAGATGCAGACCGGAGGTAGGAGCAGTGGTAGAATGCAGGCAGACTGGACACAGGACAGGGAACAACTGGATACCAATCACCAACGCTAACCAGGAGCTAGGAGTTCAGAGCAACAAACTCTGAACTGGCAGCAAGAGGCCAACTGCCAGGAGGAGCCTAAATAGGCCCCTGTGACCTCATCCCTGCTGGCCGTGCCTGGAAGAAGATGGCCGCCAGCAGGGTAAAAGCCTGCACCGCCCACGTCCTCGCGTCACTGAGGATGCGCGGGCGCGCGAGCGTGCACGCGAGCGGGTACCTCGCGTCATCGGCGCGCTCCCGCTCGCGACCGCCGAGGAGGATCCCAGGCTCGCGGCAAGGTAAGTTCCTGACATTGCCCCCCCCCCCACGGGCACCCTCCGGGTGTCCTTGAGCTTAGGTTTGTCAGGATGTTTGGAATGAAAAGTCTTGACTAAACGAGGAGCGTGAATCTGCTCAGACGGCTCCCAAGAATTCTCTTCGGGACCAAATCCCTTCCATTTAATAAGATATCTTAACTTTCCAGCAGAGACCTTGGCATGTAAAATGTTCTCCACCTCGTATTCGTCAGTCCCGTCAATCATAATAGGCAGCGGAGGAGGCTCCAGCGCCGAGTCTGTAACATATCTTTTAAACAGGATACATGAAAGACTGGATGTATCTTTAATGACTTGGGGAGCTCCAATTCAAAGGCAGCCGTGTTGATAGCTTTCCTAATACGAAATGGCCCGATGAACGGGGACCCAACTTAGCCGAGGGAATCCTTATTTCAAATTCCGAGTCGACAACCAAACCAAATCTCCAACCTTAAATATCGAAGAGTCTTTTCTTAATAGATTAGCTACTTACGGGCTCGCTCCTGAGCTTCAGCGATGAAGGTCTTCAGCTCTAAAGTCTTCTCCTTCATAAGATGTATTCTGGTGAAAGATCAGGAATCGTGATCTTGGAAGGAATACCGGTAAGGAAAGTTGGATTAAATCCATAGTTAGCATAAAAAGGGGAACACTTGATGGAAGAATGAACCGCGTTGTTGTAAGCAAACTCTGCAAGTGGTAACAGAGAGGACCAATTTTCCTGTGACACGGAGGAATAACAACTGAAGATACTGTTCAAGAGTTTGGTTTGTTCTTTCTGTTTGTCCATTAGATTGTGGATGGTATCCGGAGGAAAAAGAATTGTGGATATGTAAACACTTGCACAACTCCTTCCAAAACTTTGAGGTGAATTGTACCCCTCTATCTGATACGATGTCATCAGGAACCCCGTGAAGACGCACAATTTCTCTAATAACACCTCCGCCGTAATGGAAGCTGAGGGAATTCCTTTTAACGGAATAAAGTGAGCCATCTTCGTCAATCGATCAACGACCACAAAAATTGTGCTGAACCCCTTGGAACGAGGTAACTCAACAATGAAGTCCATGGAAATCATGCCCCAAGGGCGGTCCGGAACAGGCAAGGGAGATAGTAATCCATATGGTCTCTGTCTAGCTTCAAGTAAGACAAGAAGCCACAAACTGTTTACAATCTCTAGACTACTTGGCCAAAAAAATTTCTGTTAAGCAAATCCAACGTCTTGTGAACCCCAAAATGACCGGCCAAAGCATGAGAATGACAATACTGAAGTACTGCAGACCTGGCTTGAACTGGAACAAATATTTTTGTTGTTTGGTATATAAAGCCGTCTTGGAAAGAGAAGAGGATTGGAGCGATGCTTCTTTGATGGTTTTGACTATATTAGTAGTTAATAGTAGAAAATTAGATTTGGAGAAACCATATTAGGCTTATCCGACTTATTACCTCAGAAGATTGTCTAGAAAGGGCGTCGGCTTTACCATTTTTTGAACCAGGACGAAAGGTTATATGGAAATTAATCTTGTAAAGAAAAGAGCCCATCTAGCTTGACGGGGTTTTAACCTTTAGCAGTCTGTAGGTATTCCAGGTTCTTATGATCCGTAAAGATGGTAATAGGATGATTGGCGCCCTCAAGTAAATATCGCCACTCTTCAAGGGCCGATTTTATGGGCAATAACTCACGGTCTCCTACATCATAATTCTTTTCGGAATCAGAAAGTTTTCTTGAAAAAAAAGCAACCGGATGTAGTAGCGCCTTAGGTCCGTTACGTTGCGAGAGTATAGTTCCTAATGCAACTTCAGAAGCATCCCCTCCAATATAAAAGGACAGTTGGGTCTGGGTGAATAAGGATGGGGGCTGAAGTAAAAGCAGATTTCAAGCGCTCAAAGGCTGTTTGAGCGGACTTCGTCCAAGAGAATGGGACATGGGTTCTGGTCAGAAGGGTCAATGGTAGTATAATAGTAGAAAAATTCTTAATGAATCTACGGTATAGAAGTTGGCAAACCCAATGAATTTTTGAACTTGTTTCGCGGGTAGTAGGAGTAGGCCAATCCTGAATAGCGGAAACCTTTTGAGGATCCATAATTAGCCCTTGGGGTGAGATGATGAACCCCAAGAACGGTATAGAAGTCTTTTCAAACTCACATTTTCCCAATTTGGCGTATAACCCATGAACTCTAAGACGAGAGAGAACTTCTTAACCTGGATACGATGTTCCTCCTCAGGTTAGAAGAAAAAATCAATTATCATCTAGATAAACGGCCAAAAAGTCATCTACAAAGTCACGAAAAATATCATTGACAAAATGTTGGAATGTGGCAGGTGCATTGCATAGACCGAAAGGCATGACCAAATATTCGAAATGACCATATCTGGAGCGGAACGCCGTTTTCCATTCATCCCCTTCTTTTATTCTGATCAAGTTATAGGCTCCCCGAAGATCCAACTTAGTAAAAACTTTGGCGGTTCTCAATCGTTGAAACAATTCGGGGATAATGGAAGAGGATATCTATTTTTAATCGTGACATATTGAGAGCTCGGTAATCAATACAGGGCCTAAGTGAACCATCTTTTTTCTCAACAAAAAATATACCAGCCCCTGCTGGAGACGTAGAGTGGCGAATGAAGCCCTTCTGAAGATTCTCTTCTATATATCCTTGAGAACTTTTGCTCAGGTTCTGACAAAGGATATACCCGCCCAAAAGGAATCTCCGCACCAGGTAATAGTTCAACAGGACAATCATAAATGCGGTGTGGTGGAGATTATTAGCAGCTTTCTTATCAAAGACATCTGCGAAGTTTCTGATAGACTGGGTAAGAGAGTCTCAGCCTGAACCTGATTAATACTTAACACTGAAGAGGGAAGACATGACAGTCGACAATGTGATGAGAGAAAAGAGATCTCTCCGGAGATCCAATTTATTGAAGGATTGTGTGTCTTCAACCATGGCATACCTAGAATAAGAGGAAAAAGAGAGAAAGGCAATACATCAAAACATATAAATTCTGAATGATGATGAATGTTGATCAATACTGGAAAAGTCTCTCGTAGTACAGACCAGATGAGATTTTAGACCCGTCTGCCAGATGAAATAAAGAGAGAAGAGGTTTTGGACGAGTGGGAATCTTCCATTCCTTGGTAAGGGATTCCAAAATAAAACAGCTACAGGCCCCGAGTCAATAACGGCTTGGACGGTGACCATCGGACCGGTTCCCTGTAATGAGACATCAATAGACAGGTAAGATGCTGAAGCCGGGAGCGACAGACCAGAATGCATAGTAGGAGTCTTACTCGTAGGTCTGATTGGACATCCCTGGAGCAAATGACCAGACTCCCCACAGTATAGACATAGGTTTAAGCGGCGTCTTTCTGATCCTTTCCTCAGGAGAGAGGGAAGGACGAGTTAACCCTAATTGCATAGGGACCGTTCCAAAAATCCTAAGAAGGAGAGGTAGTGAGTACGTCATAGGACGAACGGGAAGTGCCCAATCTTTCTAATCTCCTTTCTCTCAGTCGACGGTCAATTTGGACCGCTAGATCAATAAGATCTTTCGTTTCTCAGGGACTCCAGTGCGTGCTAATTCATCCTTAAGGATCTCTGATAGTCCGATTCGGAACTGGTGGATCAGAGCCGCTTCATTCCATTGGGTCTCCACACTGATCCTGCGGAAATCAGCCACATAATCTTCTACCTGTCTTCTCCCTGGGACAGGTTACGGAGTGCTGCTTCAGCTGAAACAACTCTACGTGATCATCCTAAATTTCTCCTAGAGCGGAAAAAAAAGTACCTACGGAAGCTATCGCAGGGCTGTTTGATCCAGCAAACGAAGGGCCCACGCTTGGGGCTCGTCCTGAAGCAATGAAATAATGAAACCTACTTTTACCCTTTCTTCAGTGAAGCTTGCTGTCTTTTCATATTGCCGTACAAGTTTGAGGGTTTTCTCCCCAAAATGATTTGCAATATGCTTGTGAAGGTTCTCATTCATCCAGGTCATGGTATATCTGTTGTATTCAGTTAGAACAACTGGACTTTCCAGGGTACATAATTGCCAACAGATTCTTGTACAAGTCATTCTGAATTGAGAAAACCAGTTGGAAGACTAGCGAAACGTCTTCAAGAACTAAGTCCAGTTGATCTCACTGAATACAACAGATATATGTTTTTGAAAAAAATGTATATGCACTATAGTTCTTCTTTAAGGGCTCATTCCCACTAGATGCATTTCTGTTCTGATTCATAATTAATGTATTTGCAGTCCTCAAGGAAATACATTTTTCCATTTTTAAGCAGCAATGGGTTTTGTTCCAACTGGATGTCAGTTACAACCACATAGTTCTACTCTTCCTATGGGTAGCATCATCTGTTTCTCAGCCACAGGTACATCCCAGCATATCCATTACTGTTGTCTTAAAAATAGCATGATACATTTTATTTTCCAGAAATTCACACTGGCTGGAAAATAAAATGCAATGTAAAAATTATCTTTCAAGGTCTTACCAGTAACTTCCATATTGGTGTGGAGACAGCTTATATACTAACCAACAGTTTTGTTCCACAGATGCTGGACCCACCTGCTGTGTACATGTGACATCATCTCTCCGCTGCCCACAGGCGGGCCGAGGGGGTGCGCATCCAGGGGGTGGGGTGCATGCGCCGTGGGGTTTGCTGTTCTGTAAAAGAAATACTCCATGCATAGAAACAGTGAGTACCGGGTTTGGGGGTGTGGCTATTTGATGAATACGTGGACTGTGAATTGTACTGGAAGCAACATTATTATTATTTTATTATTGTGAATTTATATAGCACCCATATCTTACGTAGTGGTTTACAATTACATGTATACATTTATATCTGGCCCTGCCCCAAGACCTTACAATCTAGACACTTTATATGACACATACAACCTATCAGTATCAACACACTTGAAAAAATTGGCACATCCGGACCACGTCTCTCCGGTCTTACTCCCCTTGTTAAATACACATACCCCCCACAGGTGTTACACTAAAGAAAGTTGATTGAGAAAGGACCCGAAACATGTCGCCACCCCCTCACAAGGTGTTACACTAAAGAAAGTTGATTGAGAAAGGACCGAAACATGTCGCCACCCCCTCAAAGGTGTTACACAAAGAAAGTTGCTTGAGAAAGGACCCGAAACATGTCGCCACCCCCTCACAAGGTGTTACACTAAAGAAAGTTGCTTGAGAAAGGACCCGAAACATGTCGCCACCCCCCTCACAAGGTGTTACACTAAAGAAAGTTGCTTGAGAAGGACCCGAAACATGTCTCCACCCCCTCACAAGGTGTTACACTAAAGAAAGTTGATTGAGAAAGGACACAAAACATGTCGCCCCCCCTCACAAGGTGTTACACTAAAGAAAGTTGCTTAGAAAGGACCCGAAACATGTCACCACCCCCTCACAAGGTGTTACACTAAAGAAGTTGCTTGAGAAAGGACCCGAAACATGTCACCACCCCCTCACAAGGTGTTACACTAAAGAAAGTTGCTTGAGAAAGGACCCGAAACATGTCACCACCCCCTCACAAGGTGTTACACTAAAGAAAGTTGCTTGAGAAAGGACCCGAAACATGTCACCACCCCCTCCAAGGTGTTACACTAAAGAAAGTTGATTGAGAAAGGACCCGAAACATGTCACCACCCCCTCACAAGGTGTACACTAAAGAAAGTTGATTGAGAAAGGACCCGAAACATGTCACCACCCCTCACAAGGTGTTACACTAAAGAAAGTTGATTGAGAAGGACCCGAAAATGTCACCACCCCCTCACAAGGTGTTACACTAAAGAAAGTTGCTTGAGGACCCGAAACATGTTGCAATAAAATAATTTTTTAGCAGTTTGAAACCCGCGTTAGAGTCTCCTATTTGTTTTGAATTATATAACCTATCAGTGTGTCTTTATGATTGTGGGGGAAACTGTAGAGCCTTCATAGTTACAGAATTTATTACTTGCGTGTACTAAATGAAACTTACTAGAAAGGGGGGGAAAGCTTTCATATTAGGATTTAAAAAATCAATTTAAGTTTGCAAGTGGGCGAAACAAAACTCTTGTGTGGTTAATCTTTCACCTATTGTGCATGTACATGTATTTCTACAGTCTCACCTAGTTGGCACAAAGTAACAGGGCACCTGGTTTGTTTTTTTTCAGTTGACCTTTCTGATATGAATCAGCAAAATATTTGCTGATCTGTCTGGTTAATCTGACCACTCACTACATCAACATGCATGTCACTGTACTCTCAAACACCATGACACACAACTAGGTGATAAGAATGAACAAAAGACGGCACATAAAGAGGAAATGGCTTCCAACCTGTATATGCTCTTATCTGGCAGGTATTGAACTGTTCACCCTGCAGTCTTGCTTAGATCGTCTGACTTCCCAGGATGATGATGTAATGTCTGGCTTTAATGCCAACCTCCCTAACTGGCAGGACACACTGGGTAAATGTTTTCTACAGGAATTTAAGTTCATTTAATTTTGCTGCCATTATAACTAATAGTTGGTAAATTACATACAGACTTTTAGTAGTTGTACAAACCATTTTGGCATCAGAAATAAGCTTGCTTCTGGAGAAAAAAACTCCTAAATACACAAGATTTTAAAGGATAGTAAAGTACAGAACGCACGCAGCACAAAATCTGTATAAAGCATGGCTATGTTTAGATATCAATTTCAAACTTGCAGTCTTCTACAAGTTTAACATTGTTGATAATGTTAGCTAGTGTACAGTACATACCCACTTGCGAGTACAGTTAATAAGGGGTAATCCGTAATCTTGTATACTTATATTACTACTATTAATTATATGCCTTGTGTTTGTACATTATATACAGTATGTATAAAGGTATTTATATCTTCAGGTTAATCAGATAAATAGAATACTTATACTATGAAATATAATATTTTATCTGTTTGGAAGAAGTTTTATATACAAAATAGCTGTTTTTATATACATATCCAAGTTTTGCAGATTTTAACCCTTTCTGTGCATCCATCACATAAGAGCGGGGATGGGAGGGCACATTCCAATCCAAGTGCCCCTTGATGTGTTGTGTGAAACCAATGCAGGGATCATGATCAACAAGAAATACCTGTACCGACAATTTTAAGTGATACACATTTAAGTAAATGCATATTACTAGCCACTGATTTCAAGGGAAACTGAGCCTCACCTGCCATTTCCAGCAAGTGCCAATACATAAAAGACAGAATTGGATTTTTGGGATCAGTAAGGTGCCAAAACTCCTGTGTGTGTCAGTGACACTTTATTACCACTGAATTGCACTATAATAGAAGGCTAGAGGCATTTCATTACCAGTTTTACCCCTGAGAAAACAAAGTGTAAAAATGCCTCCTGTCATTCTGCTAAACCAAATACCATTATATTAGTGAATGATTGAATTTATTTATGAAGAATAATGTATCTAACCATTTTGGTTTTAAACACCTTATGACCGTCCAATATTACATCACTGATAGGGTCTTTGGTAAGCAATAAATTGGACACCGTTTTTTTTTATAGGAAATTTCTTACTGTTTTGAGGATCCCTAGAAGCACCAGATACAGGTAAGCTATACAGCTTAATGTGATTAATTTATTGTGATTTTATATTCCTTCTGCTCTGCGTGCCGCTTTTCTAAAAAATAAAAATAATTAAAGCGAGCTCTGCCTGCCACTGATATTTAGCAGGGGTGCTGCCCTGAGCATTTTGCTCATCTTGTCTCATTAGAGAGACACACCGACTCTAGTCCCTACTAAATCTTCTTGTTGGAGCTCAGGCTGCTCATAAGCATAGATGGCCGAACTCATAAAGTTCGGTCAGCTTTCGAGTTAAAAAGTTCGAAAACAGACCCGTTAAAATCAATGGGGGCTTTCAAACACCTTATGACCGTCCAATATTACATCACTGATAGGGTCTTTGGTAAGCAATAAATTGGACACCATTTTTTTTTTGGTGAATAGGAAATTTCTTACTGTTTTGAATCAGAGGATCCCTAGAATCACCAGATGTAGGTAAAGCTATACAGCTTAATGTGTACATTTAGAGCACAGCCCTAAAGTTGAGAATTGGATCCATAAAGTTCAGTCAGTTTTTGAACTTGCAAACTTCTAAAAAAGTTCAAAAGTTCGAAAACGGACCCATAAAACCAATGGGGGATAAATAGTTTGGATTAAACTTACCGTACAGGCCTCTGGGACCTGGGACATGGTCTGGGGAACATGTCCGAGCTCGGGTTACAGAGAAAAAAATGGACATAGTGCACACGCGTGCTACTTCCAGTTTCTGTGGGCCACTTTTTGTAATCCTCAAACATTCGATCGAACATTCAAAGATTTCCGAATGTTCGGTAAAACTCGATCGGCCAATTTCAAAAATCCTCAAACGGCCGGGGATTCCCAAAATCGGCTCTAGGATCGGTCAATGTGTGATCATATGATTGCAAGCATTGAAATCTTAACCAATCACAACTGGATTTGGTCTTTCTTCAAACATATATAAAGAGCTGAAAACCTGTACGGAGCTGAGAAGTCATCGTAGCTGATGGCAAAAGAAGAAGATCAAGAGGTCAGCAACACCGGCCACATTGATGTCGCCAGCACAGGTGGTGTCACTGGTGGCCACAGTGACATTGCCCGATGTTGGCGCATCAGCGAACAAGAAGACGCCAAGACCTGAAAAGGTCTTTTTTAGGGCAGGGGGGTCCTGGTTTCGAGCTACAGGACCCCCACAAAGGAACTTGTCAGTGCCGCAAGGGCTGGGTAGGGGGGTCCTTGTTTGAGCTGCGGGACCCCTTAAGCCCCAAGGGCCCTTGCCTTGTCGGTTTAGAGCTGCAGGACCACCAAACATCCAGCCACAGCGGTGTTCGGCCATTCAGCAATCCTCAAGTGGCCGTTTTCATGAATCTCCGGTCGTTTGGGGGCTTTCAAAATCAGGCGTTTGAGGCTTACCAACTTATAAGTGCTGGGGAGGGGGGTCCCGTTCAAGCTGCAGGCCCCTTAAGCCCCAAAGGTCCCTTGAAGGGCCCTTGCCAGGACCACAATGGCACTTCTTAGTGCCGCAAAGGCATTTATAAGTGCCGGGGATGGGGGTCCCCATTCGATCTCCGGTCGTTTGGGGGCTTTCAAAATCAGGCGTTTGAGGCTTACCAACTTATAAGTGCTGGGAGGGGGGTCCCAGTTCAAGCTGCGCAGGCCCTTAAGCCCCAAAGGTCCCTTGAAGGGCCCTTGCCAGGACCACAATGGCACTTCTTAGTGCCGCAAAGGCATTTATAAGTGCCGGGGATGGGGGTCCCCATTCGAGCTCCGGGGACCCCTTAAGCCACAAGGGCACTTCTAAGTGCCATGGAGGGGGGTCCAGGTTTCAAGCTGGGGGACCCCTTAAGCCCCAAAGGGCCGTTGTCAGTGCTACAATGGTCCTTGTTTAGAGCTGCGGGACCCCCAAATGTCCAGCCGTGGCTGTTCAGCAATCCTCGAGCGGCTGATTTCGGGAATCTCCGGTCGTTTGGGGTTTTTTGAAATTGGATGTTCGAGGCTTACCAAACGTTCAAAAATCTGCGAAGATTGGAGGAATTCTCAAACATTCAAGGATTTTCAAAAATAATCCTGCAAGTCCGAAAAATCTAACTAGTTCAACTACGAACTGGTTTGAATAGTTTAAGTTCATTCGAACTCATATACATATTGGTTCAACTGTTACAATACATTAGAAATGCCATACTTTCGTTTTATAAAAGTTTTTAGCCAAAAGATTTGTAAGCCTGCCACTACGTCAAGGTAGACTCTTGACTCACAGTAGAAGTAGCCCTGGGCATAACAATAGATTCAACTAAAATTTAGACTGCATTTTAAAATATCATCTGAAAGCATACAATTCTACAAAGAACTGCACCCAGAATTCTGCACGTGTGAATAAAAGATTGTCACCATAAATAGCTGAATGTATATACATTCTAAAATATGTGGTTTGTGAGGGAGGAGTGTTTAGTTTGAAAAACTCAAAGGGGTATTTCTAAAATTATAGGGTGTTTAGTTTGAAAACTTGAAGTAGCTCAAAATGCATGAGCTGGGGGGCGGAGCTAGCACGCCATCGAGGAGAGTCGCATGGGCTGAGCTGTGCTAATCACAAACTCCCGAAAACCGCCAAAAGCACAGAGTAAACCTACTCTAAACCTGCAGCCATGGGTAAAAACAAACCCCTAAGCTCTCCGGTTCCCGACCGGCAGAAAAAGGAATAACGGACTTTCTAAAGTCCAAACGCCACACTCCACAAACAAAATGGCGCGCGAGCGAGACCCGCCAGCCCATACAGCAGAGGAAACTAGCAAGGAGACGGAGGAATCTGCACCAGAGTCAGACTGGGGAGAAGAAGATCAGGGGACATGCAAACAATCCTCCGATCACTCCCAACTAAAAAAGATTTTGCAGCTCTAGTTACCAGAGTGGAACAGACCTGCAAGGAAGAGATAGCCAGCCTGAGAACAGACCTGCATGAAATGGCAGCAAAGGTAACAGAAATGGAAACTAATATAGACACCCAACAGACCACAATAACAGAAATTAACCAGAGACTGTATACCGAACAAAAAACAACACGTACCCTACTTAACCAACTAGACGATATAGAAAACAGAAACAGACGTAATAACATCAGGATCAGAGGCCTGCCTGAGTCTGTTGAACCACCACAAATACCTGCTGCACTTCAACGCATTTTTAACTCAATGTTGGGTCAATCTGATGATACAACTATAGAAATAGACAGAGCACATCGAGCCCTACGTCCAAAAGATTCGGACGACAAAAACCCGAGAGATGTAATTTGCTGTATACATCACTTTAAAACAAAAGATAACATAATGACATATCCGTTGTATTCAATTAGATCAACTGGACTTGAAATGTAGTTCTTGAAGACGTTTCGCTAGTCATCCGACTGGCTTTCTCAATTCAGATGACTTGTACAAAATCTGTGGCAATTATGTACCCTGGAAAATCCCAATTAGCATATCACAGCCAGGTGTTAAGGGTGTTGATTAGATAGTGGCTAAGAGGTGTTTAGGAACGCCCAGGTAAGGTGTTAAAACAGCATTGTACATGGCAGACAGTTGGTGTCGAACCCCCCCACCTCCATTTAGGCTTGGTTTCTTTATTTTCACATAAATGGCCTCCTTAACACCTCTCTTGAACCAGTCACGTTCCTTCGCCAGTATGTTAACATTACAATCTTCAAAGGTATGTCCTTTATCCTTAGATGCAGATACACGGCTGAGTCCTGACCCGAGGAATTGGCTCTTCTGTCTGGGCCATACGTTGATGCAGTTGCTGTTTGGTCTCCCCCACATACAAATCAGAGCATTCTTCACTGCACTGCACCGCATATTGATGTCGCTTTTCTGTGTTTTGGTATTGGTCTTCTCGGATGTACCAATTGCTGCCTCTAGTGTGTTGTTCGGTTTAAAGCAGACAGGGATACGATGTTTTTGAAAATTCTTCTAATTTCTCGGAGACCCCTGCTACATATGGGATGACCATGTTCTTCCTCCTGTCTTGCTTTTCCCCTTCACTGTTGGTATTCGTGTTCTTTTCTTTCCTTCTACTTCTTTTGACAAAGGCCCAGTCTGGATATCCACAAGTTTTAAGGGCTCCTCTGAGATGTTTCATTTCTTTAGCCTTCGCCTCTGTGCTAGTGGGGATGTTCTCGGCTCTGTGTTGCAGGGTTCTGATGACCCCCAGCTTCTGATCTAAAGGGGTGTGGGAGTCAAACATCAAATACTGATCTGTGTGTGTTGGTTTTCTGTAAACCTCTACTTCCAGTTTACCATTTTCCTTAACTTCTACCAAGCAGTCCAGAAAGCCAGTTTGTGTGTTTGTACCTTCCCTTGTGAATTTAATGTTTTGGTCCACCGCATTAATGTGTTCTGTGAAAGCTTGTACTTCTCTGGTGGATTTTAACCCAGGTGTCATCAACATATCTGAACCAGTGGCTGGGTGCTATGCCCTTAAAGGTATTAAGCCCTGTGTTTCTACCTCCTCCATGTAAAGGTTGGCCACAATGGGTGAAACTGGATCCCATAGCACATCCATGTTTTTGCTTATAGAACTTATCCCTGTATTTGAAATAGGTGGTATTCAGGCACAAGTCCAACAAGGAACACACCTGTTCTGGGGCCCCACTAAGACCTATAGTCAGCAGCATCAACTCGGTAACATACAAGGTGGCAAAATATCTAGCTAACATCTTAGGACCTTTGGTGGGAGTTCTAAGCATCACATCCAGAACTCTCAGGATTTCACCAACAAGATTGAAGATATAGTACTCGGTGTAGAAGAAACTATGGTGTCCTATGATGTGACATCTCTCTTCACTTGTATACCCCACCAAGGAGGCTGTTGACATGGTGAGAAAACGGCTGGGCCAAGACAGCACTCTTACCAGCAGAACTGATCTCAACCCAGAACAGGTGTGTTCCTTGTTGGACTTGTGCCTGAATACCACCTATTTCAAATACAGGGATAAGTTCTATAAGCAAAAACATGGATGTGCTTGGATCTCCAGTTCACCCTTGTGGCCAACCTTTACATGGAGGAGGTAGAAAACAGGCGCTTAATACCTTTAAGGGCTAGCACCCCAGCCACTGGTTCAGATATGTTGATGACACCTGGGTTAAAATCCACCAGAAGGAAGTACAAGCTTTCACAGAACACATTAATGCGGTGGACCAAAACATTAAATTCACAAGGGAAGAGGTACAAAACAACAAACTGGCTTTCTTGGACTGCTTGGTAGAAGTTAAGGAAAATGGTAAACTGGAAGTAGAGGTTTACAGAAAACCAACACACACAGATCAGTATTTGATGTTTGACTCCCACCCCCTTTAGATCAGAAGCTGGGGGTCATCAGAACCTGCAACACAGAGCCGAGAACATCCCCACTAGCACAGGGCGAAGGCTAAAGAAATGAAACATCTCAGAGGAGCCCTTAAAACTTGTGGATATCCAGACTGGGCCTTTGTCAAAAGAAGTAGAAGGAAAGAAAAGAACACGAATACCAACAGTGAAGGGGAAAAGCAAGACAGGAGGAAGAACATGGTCATCCCATATGTAGCAGGGGTCTCCGAGAAATTAAGAAGAATTTTCAAAAACATCGTATCCCTGTCTGCTTTAAACCGAACAACACACTGAGGCAGCAATTGTACATCCAAAGACCCAATACCAAAACACAAGAAAGCGACATCATATATGCGGTGCAGTGCAGTGAAGAATGCTCTGATTTGTATGTGGGGGAGACCAAACAGCAACTGCATCAACGTATGGCCCAGCACAGAAGAGCCAATTCCTCGGGTCAGGACTCAGCCGTGTATCTGCATCTTAAGGATAAAGGACATACCTTTGAAGATTGTATGTTAACATACTGGCGAAGGAACGTGACTGGTTCAAGAGAGGTGTTAAGGAGGCCATTTATGTGAAAATAAGAAACCAAGCCTAAATAGAGGTGGGGGGGTTCGACACCAACTGTCTGCCATGTACAATGCTGTTTTAACACCTTACTCTGGGCGTTCCTATAACACCTCTTAGCCACTATCTAATCACACCCGTACCTCATCTCAGTATTATAAATTATTATTATTATTATTATTATTATTATTGTAACTGTCCCTTATACACCTTCTCTTCTCACTGTAACGTTATAATGTTCTATTGGGGTCAGTAGCTGATCTCAGTATTATAAATTATTATCATTATTAATATTATTATTGTAACTGTCCCTTATACACCCTCCCTTCTCACTGTAACATTAAAATGTTCTATTGGGGTCAGTAGCTGATCACCGAGTAGATATGTGCCCCCTTCTCACTGTGTATTTCATTCTAGAGGCCGTAATCCGATAGATATGTGTCCTCCTAGTCGAGCGTGTGTCAGATCTAGAGCTGACTAGAATAGGGCCCCCATTAAACGTGCCATAATTCTATGAGCTGAGTATATATGTTGCCCAGCCATTCTAACTGGGCATTTTCTAGAGGCTGAGAGAATGTGCCTCCCATTCAAACTGACGTCATTATTTAGAGGAGTGAGTCGATATGTGGCCCTCTAGTTCAACTGTCGTACATTATGTCGAGAGGCGGGAGAGATATGTGACCTCATTCTTAGTCCGTGGTAGTATTACTAGAGGCTGAGTAGATATGTGCCTCCATTCTACTGTGTCATTATTTAGAGGTCCTGGTAGGTATGTGCCCTCCATTCAAATGGTCATTGATTCTAGAGGGATTGAGTAGATATGTGCCTCTATTAACTGGTCATTATTCTATGAGGCTGATTCTGAGTAGAATATGCAACTCCATTTTTAACTGTAGTCGTTATTCTAGAGCTGAAGTTACGATAATGCCATCCATTTCAATGGCGTATACTAGAGGCGCTGGAGTATGAATGTGCCCTACCATTCTAGCTGTCATTTTCAGGGATGAGGATATGTGCCCTCCATTCTCAACTGTGTCATATTCTAGACGGCTGAGTAGAGATGAGCCGTCCATTCTAACTGTGCCATTATTCTACGGTACTTTAGTGATTGAGCCGTCAATCTAACTGGTCAATTCTGAGGGTCTGTAGTGTAGATATTGTGCCCTCCATTCGTAACTGTTGTCATTATTCTAGGGCTGACGAGAGATATGTGGGCCTCCATTCTAAACTGTGTCATTATTCGAGAGGCTGAGAGATATGTGCCCTCCATTCTAGCTGTGTCATTATTTAGAGGTGAGTAGATATGTGCCTCCATTCTAACCTGTGCATCGATAGATAAGCCTCATCTAGTGGTATGCTGAGTAGAATATGTTGCCCTCCATTTCGAACGTGTTCATTATTTAGAGGTGAGTAGTAGTGCCCTCCGTGCTACTGTGTCATTATTCTAGGAGGCGGAGTAGGTATGTGCCCCCTATCTAGCTGTGCATTATTTCGAGAGGCGGAGTAGTGCGTGCCCCTCATTCTAGCTGTGTCCTATCTAGAGGCTGAGTAGTATAGGCCCTCCATTCCAGTCTGTGTCTTCATTCTAGAAGGCTGAGTATGATTTGTGCCCCATTGTTGTAGCTGTGTCGTTATTCTTAGAGGCTGAGTAGATATGGGCCTTCCATGTCGCTGTGTATCCTTATTCTAGGGCTGTATGTTGGAATATCGACCTAGATGTTTTTGGTCTTCTCGGCTGATAGGCAACGATGCTGCGTGTCTTTAGTCTAGATGCTGAGTGGATATGTGAATTCCGCTAAGCTGTGTTCATTATTATGAGGTTGAGTAGGAGTGGTCGCACTTATGCCAGTGTGTCATTATTTAGAGGCCTGAGTAGGATGTTTCCCTACTTTTCTAGGCTGTGTCATTATTCTAGAGGCTGGAAGATAGTGCCCTCCAAATTTACTGTTTTGTCTTTTATTCTAGGGACGTAGAGATATGTGCCTCCATGCTGACTGTGTCATTATTCTAGGGCTGAGTAGGATGTGCCCTCCGTTCTAACTGTTGTCTTATTTCTAGAGGTGAGTGTTTAGTGGACTTCCATTGCTAGGCTGCCCCTGTGTCATTATGTCTAGCAGGCTGAGAGATTATGTGCCTCCATTGTAGCTGTGCTTATTCTAGAGGCTGAGTAGAGATGTGCCTCCATGCTAGTTCTCTAGTCTAGATGCTGAGTAGATATGTGTCCTCCATGTAGCTATAGAATTATAGAACTAATGAGAATTCAGTAAACAGTTCTAAAATTGTAGCGTTTGAAAAAATCCCAATTGAAAGTCAATGGTAAGAAATATTTTAAAAAGTTCTGAGAAAATACAGTTCAAATATCAATGGCAACTTATGTAAATGGCATTGGGGACCTGGGGAAAGGGTGTGAGGAACATGTACATATCACCAAAATCTGATTAATCATTTAACTTTCGTTATCACGGGGCAAGTGTCCATTTCGAGGGGGTTACGAAATCGAAACACTACATTTGAGATTATGACCTGAATTTGAGGGTATACCAAATGATACCGTTTGAGGGGATGATGACCACATTCGTGGACAAGGGGTTTTCGTTTGAAATCTACAGTACATTGTGGTGTTACGGGTTAAATAGAGGGTTATCTCGGGACATTCAAGGGTTACGATTTGAGAATTCGTACCTCATCGAAAAATAAGCCACAATGCAAAAAACTCTGCACAAGTTCATCCCAGGAGTTTGGGAAGTTCAAAAAAGTTTGAGTTCTTCCAAACTAATTAAATTTCGGGTTTAGATGTAGGGTTCAAGTTAGCAGCCATCTCTAGATTACATGTCATTGTATCAGATGCCTTCAAAATCTAAGTGAATGAAATGATTTATTTGATCGCAGTCGAATGTTATCGTTACAAAACCCAAAACAGAATGCACAATAGCTGACATCTTTGGTATCGCTCCTTCAATATAATTTTACGCGCAGAGCTAGATGACGAAAAAAAAGAAAACAACGATTGTCCACATCCGATAAAATATATCATAAAAACCAGAGCAGATAATATCGAGCCCTGAAATATTTCAATGTCATCCCCCATTCCAGCTATTATTAAAGTTCAAAATTGCCCAGATCCGTAGAACAATACAAAATTAAATTGAGTCAATTAAAGTCTTACAACAAAAGGTGCATAGGCTCACATTCTTCAAATCCACTAAAAATATCACATTATACATCATTAGTAAAAAACTGTGAGTCAAGCGACCCCCAGTCTCACAAATATAATCTGTGGAGAGAAGAAAGAGGTGTTAGAACAGAAGTCTAGGTGGAAGGAGGATCGCAGTCGGCCTTTGACGGCGGTGGTTGTGTGTTACTATGAAGTGAGTACAGACAGTATGGGTGAGGGGTAGAAAGGGGGTGGACGTAGGAGGACAGGAGTATAACCACTCCAAAGTGTACGTAGTGTAAACGGGTAGACAGAATTAGGTGGGTAGGGGTTAAACGGGTGACAGAGGTGGAGCGTAGCTCGGCGTTTACAAACCCCAGCAATACTAGTTATAGTTAAAACTGTTATACAGAATTATGGGGTGGGGGATTAAAAGGTGGATAGAGAGGACGTTATGTGGGCGTTACACCTGCAATACATTGTTACTAGTAACTGTTATAAGGGGACAATTATGGGTAGGGTATAAAGGTTGGACTAGATGGCGTATCGTATGTCTGTATTACAACCTCAATACTAGGTTACTATGGAACTGTCTTATACGGACAGTATGGGGAGGGTTATGAAGGTGGCTAGGATGACGTATCATTGTGACACCTCCATATACTATGTTATAGTGTAACGGTGAGCTATCAGACATTATGGGAGGGGAGAAACGCGGACGAGATGTGAGGAGATGGTCGTGTATACACCGCCAATACGTAGTGTACATGTAACTGTGTATACAGGGACAGTATGGGTACGGGTTATAAAGGTTGGACTCTAGCTATTAGGTGATGATTAGATTTTTTAATTAGATTGATAGATGATAGATGGATAGGATAGATAGCTAGATTAGTAGATAGATAGATAGAAGATTGATAGATAGTAGATAGATAGATAGATAGATAGATAGATAGATTAGATAGATAGACAGGGACAGACAGACAAGACAGACAGGTAGATAGAGAGATAGATACGATAGAGTGATAACTAGATAGCCAAAGATAGAATCTAGATAGATGCGATAGATAGATGATAGGATGATGAGATGGATAGATAGATAGATAGAATAGATAGATAGATAGATAGATCGAAGATAGATGATAAAAGAATGGATGGATGGATGGATGATGGATAGATAGAGGATAGATGAATAGATGGAGAGATTGTAGATGATAGATCGATAGATAGATAGATAAAAGATGGAAGGATGGATAGATGGATAGATAGATAGATGAGATAGATAGAGTGATAAGAGATAGACAAATAGGATAGATGATAGATAGATGATAGTAGAAGATAGATAAAGATAGGATGAGATAGATGGATAGATAGATGGATGATAGATAGACAGAGTAGGTAGATAGATAGATAGACAGATAGATAGATAGATAGATAGAGTGATAAATAGATAGACAAATAGATAGATGATAGATAGAGATAGATAGATGATAGATAGATAGATAGATAGATATGATAGATGGATAGATAGAGGGATGATGATAGATAGACAAGATAGGTAGATAGATAGATAGATAGATAGATAGATAGATAGATAGATAGATAGATAGAGATAAAATATGGATGGAGGGGATGGATGGATAGATGGATAGATGGATAGATAGATAGAGAGATAGATAGATAGAGTGATAAATAGATAGACAAATAGATAGATGATAGATAGATAGATAGATAGATAGATAGATGGATAGATAGATGGATGATAGATAGATAGACAGATAGGTAGATAGATAGATAGACAGATAGCTAGATAGATAGATAGAGTGATAAATAGATAGACAAATAGATAGATGATAGATAGATGGATAGATAGATAGATATACATTGTTAAAGTTTCCCAGGTGAAGGCTGTGTTTTAAAGCTTAGTCTATTTATACTTGGACATTTAGGAGATGTTACTGAGCTCTCAGTTTAATGTAAAACGATTCACTGTGGTTCAGCACCAGAAATAAAGAAAAAATAGCGGATTTTTGTCGGTGACCGGAATGTGAAGTACATGAATTTAGTCAATTCTCCAGGTAATAATCTGTGGTATGGTGGACGTGTTTCTGCATCGCTATCTGTACTAGAATACAGACGGAGTCTGGCTGGGAATTTAAAAATAAAATAACCATTGCACAAGGTACCAATTACCCCAAATCCACCTTAAACTGTCAGTCTCTCCGCTGCTTCCTCCAAGTCATTTCACAGTTGGGGAAAATGGTATTTAGAGAGTTTTACTACTGTGGGTGACAGGAAATAATGATTGGGATGTCAGGGTCCCGAGACTGCAAAACGTTATCATGGAAAGGTGTGTTTATCATTCAATGACAATCTTCTAAAGGTCTTAAAGGAACATTACAGTAAGTGACGGTTGAGCTGTACACACATGGTACATACATGGTACACACATGGTACATACATGGTACACATATGGTACACACATGGTACATACATGGTAGACACATGGAGCACCACACGGTACATACTGGTATGCACTGGTACATACATGGTACACACATGGTACATACATGGTACACACATGGAACATACATTGTACACTCATGGCACATACATTGTACACACATGGCACACACATGGAACAAACATGGTACATACATGGTACATACATGGTACATACATGGTACACACATGGTACATACATGGTACACACATGGTACACACATGGTACACACATGGTACACACATGGAGCACACATGGTACATACATGGTACGCACATGGTACATACATGGTATACACATGGTACATAAATGGTACACACACGGTCAATAAAATACAAATTCTATTGGATTTGATATTCCATTAGCCAATCTCACAGCAAACAAACTTCCACCATTAGCCCAGGATGGTTCAGTTTGACTGAAAGTTTCCATTGGTCTCTAGTGTCTCTTTGTCCTTTAATAGCTATCAGGGGTGTATCTAGGGTCTAAGAAGATCAGGGGCACTCCTGGGCATTCCATGATGGCCACGTCCTTTCTCCGCCCCAATTAGGTCACACCACTAAGAACTTAATGAGATGGCCAAAAAGACACAGACAGACAGATAGATAACCACAAACAAGGCACAGTAAACTGGCAATATCATTATATACGGTAGCAATCTTGGTAATTTTAAACTTACTGTTGTGTTCAGGTTGTAGTCAGTCGCTTGGCCATACTTTGGCCAGGGAGACCTTCTTGTACCTTTTACATGGACCTCTGGCCCTATCTATCTGTCCCCTCTCTTCTCTGTATATCTATCTATCTAAAGGGGCCCAACACGATGCAATGAAATTGGACTATGAATTATAGACCAGATTTAAATTGGAAACATTGTCATACAATCGGACATTAACGAACACAATAAAATTGTTGCCATTTGCTGTGCACAATCTGGCATTAATAGGCAGATATTATTGTGAAGATCTAAATTGTTGCAGAATAGAATGTGCGCTAGAAAGCAACCAATTCACCATATTTGGGCAGAATTTAATTGTTGCGGTAGTGTAATATGGCGCAAAAGAGACAATGTAAAAAGCACTTTTTGAGGTGCGAATGGTAATGAAGAATGGAGTAATTCGCGATTGTGTTTGCTGGTTTTTCTTTCATATTTTATTTGCTAACGAATCTCGCTGTGTGTTCGTACATTCATTATTAAGTGCCTGTTGTTGTCATGTGTACCGCATCACACCATTGTCATCATGGACACAATATACACTCTATGGTCTCACACCTTCCAGACTGTGTCATGTACCGTATCACACATTGTCATCATGGACACATTACACTCTATGGTCTCACACCTTCCAGACTGTGTCATGTACCGTATCACACATTGTCATCATGAACCCAATATACACTTTATGGTCTCACACCTTCCAGACGGTGTCATGTACCGTATCCACACATTGTCTCATGAACACAATATACACTCTATGGTCTCACACCTTCCAGACGTGTCATGTACCACATCACACATTGTCATCATGAACACAATATACACTTATGGTCTCACACCTTCCAGGACTGTGTCATGTACCGTATCCACATTGTCATCATGAACACAATATACCATCTATGGCTCACACCTTCCAGATTGTGTCATGTACCGTATCACACATTGTCATCAGACACAATATACACTCTATGGTCTCACCCTTCCAGACTGTGTCATGTACCGTATCACACATTGTCATCATGAACACAATATACACTCTATGGTCTACACCTTCCAGACTGTGTCATGTACCGTATCACACATTGTCATCATGAACACACAATATACACTCTATGGTCTCACACCTTCCAGACTGTGTCATGTACCGTATCACACATGTTATCATAAAACACAATATAACTCTATGGTCTCACACCTTCCAGACTGTGTCATGTACCGATCACACATTGTCATCATGAACACAATATACACTCTATGGTCTCACACCTTCAGACCGTGTCATGTACACACATCACACATTGTCATCATGAACACAAATACACTCTATGGTCTCACACTTCCAGATTGTGTCATGTACCGTATCACACATTGTCATCATGAACACAATATACACTCTATGGTCTCACACCTTCCAGATTGTGTCATGTACCGTATCACACATTGCCATCATGAACACAATATACACTCTATGGTCTCACACCTTCCAGATTGTGTCATGTACCGTATCACACATTGTCATCATGAACACAATATACACTCTATGGTCACACACCTCCAGACGTGAGCTCTGCTTTTTCAGGAAGTTGTTAATTTGACACTTGAGGATTCAGTTAGAAGAATTTGTTGGACAATCATCCATACACTAAACAATTTATTGTAGCAGATAAAAATTTTCCGTTCGACAGATCACCTTCAGATTCAATCAGATCTTCTCAATTTAATTGCACCAGACTTATCTATACCATTAACGATACAATTGATGTACAATCGTGGAGTTCGTACGCCGATTGTACAACAAATTGCATAGTGTATGGGCCCCTTAGTCGAGAGTAGGGGAAGGGCGGGAGCGCAGAGGCCGTCTGTAATGTTTGGGCCGGCATGCGTGTGATGTCATCGCGCCGGCGGAGTCCGCCGGGGAGTCCGGAAATAGGGGCACAAGTCAGTAAACATTCGGGGCACTTTGCAAAACATCCGGGGCACTGTCTGATTACCATCTACCTTATCAGTACTTAGTTTCTATCACTGTCTGATTACCACCTACCTTTACAGTACTTAGTTCCTAACACTGTCTGATTACCAACTACCTTATCAGTACTTAGTTCCTAACACTGTCTGATTACCATCTACCTTTATCAGTACTTAGTTCCTACACTGTCTGATTACCACCTACCTTTATCAGTACTTAGTTTCTATCACTGTTGATTACCACTACTTTATCGTATTAGTTCTAACACTGTCTGATTACCACCTACCTTATCAGTACTTAGTTCCTAACACTGTCTGATTACCATCTACCTATCTGTACTTAGTTCCTAACACTGTCTGATACCACCTACCTTTATCATACTTAGTTTCCTAACACTGTCTGATTACCATCTACTTATCAGTACTTAGTTCCTAACTGTCTGATTACACCTACTTTATCTGTACTTAGTTCCTATCACCTGTCTGATTACCATCTACCTTTATCAGTACTTAGTTCCTATCACTGTTGATTACCATCTACCTTTATCTGTACTTAGTTCCTAACACTGTCTGATTACCACCTACCTTTATCTGTACTTAGTTCAACACTGTCTGATTACCATCTACCTTTATCAGTATTAGTTCCTATCACTGTCTGATTACCACCTACCTTTATCAGTACTAGTTCCTATCACTGTCTGATTACCATCTACTCACTGTACTTAGTTCCTAACACTGTCTGATTACCATCTACCTTTATCAGTATTAGTCCTAACCCTGTCTGATTACCACTACCTTTATCAGTACTTAGTTCCTATCACTGTCTGATTACCACTACCTTTATCTGTACTTAGTTTCCTAACACTGTCTGATTACCACCTACCTTTATCAGTACTTAGTTCCTATCACTGTCTGATTACCATCTACCTTTATCAGTACTTAGTTCCTATCACTGTCTGATTACCATCTACCTTTATCTGTACTTAGTTCCTAACACTGTCTGATTACCACCTACCTTTATCAGTACTTAGTTCCTAACACTGTCTGATTACCACCTACCTTTATCAGTACTTAGTTCCTAACACTGTCTGATTACCACCTACCTTTATCAGTACTTAGTTCCTAAACTGTCTGATTACACCTACCTTTATCAGTACTTAGTTCCATCAATGTCTGATTACCACCTACCTTTATCAGTACTTAGTTCCTACACTGTCTGATTACCACCTACCTTATCAGTACTTAGTTCCTATCACTGTCTGATTACCACTAACCTTATCTACTGTATTAGTTCCTATCACTGTCTGATTACCACCTACCTATCAGTACTTAGTTCCTATCACTGTCTGATTACCACCTACCTTTATCAGTACTTAGTTCCTATCACTGGCTGATTACCACCTACCTTGATCTGTACTTAGTTCCTAACACTGTCGATTACCACCTACCTTATCTGCATAGTTCCTAACACTGTCTGATTACCACCTACCTTTATCTGCACTTAGTTCCTAACACAGTCTGATTACCACCTACCTTTATCAGTACTTAGTTCCTATCACTGTCTGATTACCACATACCTTTATCAGTACTTAGTTCCTATCACTGTCTGATTACCACTACCTTTATCAGTACTTAGTTCCTAACACTGTCTGATTACCACCTACCTTTATCAGTACTTAGTTCCTAACACTGTCTGATAACCATCTACCTTATCAGTACTTAGTTCCTAACACTGTCTGATTACCACCTACCTTTATCAGTACTTAGTTCCTAACCACTGTCTGATTACCACCTACCTTTATCAGTACTTAGTCCTATCACTGTCTGATTACCACCTACCTTATCAGTACTAGTTCCTTCACTGTTGATTACCACCTACCTTTATCAGTACTTAGTTCCTATCACTGTCTGATTACCACCTACCTATCGTACTAGGTCCTATCACTGTCTGATTACCATCTACCTTACTGTACTTAGTTCCTACACTGTCTGATTACCACCTCCTTATCAGTACTTAGTTCCTACACTGTCTGATTACCACCTACCTTTACAGTACTTAGTCCTATCACTGTCTGATACCACCTACCTTTATCAGTACTAGTTCAACACTGTCTGATTACCATTACCTTTATCAGTACTTAGTTCCTATCACTGTCTGATTACCACCTACCTTTATCAGTACTTAGTTCCTAACACTGTCTGATTACACCTACTTATCAGTACTTAGTTCCTATCACTGTTGATTACCATCTACCTTTATCTGTACGAGTTCATAACACTGTCTGATTACCACCTACCTTATCTGTACTTAGTTCCTAACACTGTTGATTACCACCTACCTTTATCTGTACTTAGTTCCTAAACTGTCTGATACCACCTACTTTATCAGTACTTAGTTCCTATCACTGTCTGATTACCACCTACCTTTATCAGTACTTAGTTCCTATCACTGTCTGATTACCACCTACCTTTATCAGTACTTAGTTCCTAACACTGTCTGATTACCATCTACCTTTATCAGTACTTAGTTCCTATCACTGTCTGATTACCACCTACCTTATCAGTACTTAGTTCCTAACACTGTTGATTACCACTAACTTATCAGTACTTAGTTTAACACTGTCTGATTACCATCTACCTTTATCAGTACTTAGTTCCTAACACTGTCTGATTACCACCTACCTTTATCAGTACTTAGTTCCTATCACTGTCTGATTACCACCTACCTTTATCTGTACTTAGTTCCTATCACTGTCTGATTACCACCTACCTTTATCTGTACTTAGTTCCTAACACTGTCTGATTACCACCTACCTTTATCAGTACTTAGTTCCTATCACTGTCTGATTACACCATCTACCTTTATCAGTACTTAGTTCCTATCACTGTCTGATTACCACCTACCTTTATCAGTACTTGGTTCCTATCACTGTCTGATTACCATATATATCTGTTGTATTCAATTAGATCAACTGGACTTGAAATGTAGTTCTTGAAGATGTTTCGCTAGTCATCCGACTGGCTTTCTCAATTCAGAATGACTTGTACAAGAATCTGTGGCAATTATGTACCTGGAAAATCCCAATTAGCATATCACAGCCAGGTTTAAGGGTTGTGATTAATAGTGGCTAAGAGGTGTTATAGGAACGCCCAGAGTAAGGTGTTAAAACAGCATTGTACATGGCAGACAGTTGGTGTCGAACCCCCCCACCTCTATTTAGGCTTGGTTCTTTATTTTCACATAAATGGCCTCCTAACACCTCTATTGAACCAGTCACGTTCCTTCGCCAATATGTTAACATTACAATCTTCAAAGGTATGTCCTTTATCCTTAAGATGCAGATACACGGCTGAGTCTGACCGAGGAATTGGCTCTTCTGTGCTGGGCCCTACGTGATGCAGTGTGTTTGGTCTCCCCCACATACAAATCAGAGCATTCTTCACTGCACTGCACGCATATATGATGTCGCTTTCTTGTGTTTGGTATTGGTCTTTCGGATGTACCAATTGCTGCCTCAGTGTGTTGTTCGGTTTAAAGCAGACAGGGATACGATGTTTTTTTGAAAATTCTTCTTAATTTCTCGGAGACCCCTGCTACATATGGGATGACCATGTTCTTCCTCTGTCTTGCTTTTCTTGATTACCATCTTACCTTTATCAGACTTAGTTCTATCATGTCTGATTACCACATACCTTATCAGTACTTAGTCTATCACGTCTGATTACCACCTACCTTTATCATACTTAGTTCCTATCACTGTATGTTACCATCTACCTTATCAGTACTATTCCTATCACTGTCTGATTACCACCTACCTTATCAGTACTTAGTTCCTATCACTGTCTGATTAACACCTTTATCAGTACTTAGTTCCTAACCACGTCTGATTACCATCTACCTTTATCAGTACTTAGTTCCTATCCTGTGATTACCCCTACCTTTATCAGTATTAGTTCCATTCACTGTTGTTACCATCTACCTTATCAGTACTTAATTCCTATCACTGTCTGATTACCATCTACCTTTATCTGTACTTAGTTCCTAACACGTCTGATACCAACCTTCCTTTATCAGTACTTAGTTCCTAACACTGTCTGATTACCACCTACCTTATCAGTACTAGGAATAGTCAGAAAAAGTAGGTGGTAATCAGACAGTGATGGAACTATCATGCTGATTACCACTACCTTTATCTGTACTTAGTTCCTAAATTGTCTGATACCACTACCTTATCAGTATTATTCCTATCACTGCTGATTACCATCTACCTTTATCAGTACTTAGTTCCTAACACTGTCTGATTACCACCTACCTTTAGCAGTACTTAGTTCCTAACAACATGTCTGATTTACCATCTACCTTTATCAGTACTTAGTTCCTATCACTGTCTGATTACCACCTACCTTTATCAGTACTTAGTTCCTATCACTGTCTGATTACCACCTACCTTTATCAGTACTTAGTTCCTAACACTGTCTGATTACCACCTACCTTTATCAGTACTTAGTTCCTAACACTGTCTGATTACCACCTACCTTTATCAGTACTTAGTTCCTAACACTGTCTGATTACCACCTACCTTTATCTGTACTTAGTTCCTATCACTGTCTGATACCCCTACCTTTATCTGTACTTAGTTCCTATCATGTCTGATTACCACCTACCTTTATCAGTACTCGTTCCTAACACTGTCTGATTACCATCTACCTTATCAGTACTTAGTTCATAACACTGTCTGATTACCATCTACCTTTATCAGTACTTAGTTCCTAACACTGTCTGATTACAACCTACCTTTATCTGTACTTAGTTCCTATCACTGTCTGATTACCACCTACCTTTATCTGTACTTAGTTCCTATCACTGTCTGATTACCACCTACCTTTATCAGTACTTAGTTCCTATCACTGTGATTACCACCTACCTTATCAGTACTTAGTTCCTATCACTGTCTGATACCACCTACTTATCAGTACTTAGTTCCTATTCACTGTCTGATTACCACCTACCTTTATCAGTATAGTTCCTATCACTGTCTGATTACCACCACCTTTATCAGTACTTAGTTCCTATCACTGTCTGATTACCACCTACCTTTATCAGTACTTAGTTCCTACACTGTCTGATTACCACCTACCTTATCAGTACTTAGTTCCTAACACTGTCTGATTACACTACCTTTATCAGTTACGTTCTATCATGTTGATACCATTACCTTATCAGTACTTAGTTCATATCACTGTCTGATACCATCTACCTTTATCAGTACTTAGTTCCTATCACTGTCTGATTACCATCTACCTTATCAGTACTGTTCTATAACTGTCTGATTACCACCTACCTTTATCAGTACTTAGTTCAATCACTGTCTGATACCACCTACCTTTATCAGTACTAGTTCCTATCACTGTCTGATTTACCACCATACCTTTATCAGTACTTAGTTCCTATCACTGTCTGATTACCACCTACCTTTATCAGTACTTAGTTCCTATCACTGTCTGATTACCACCTACCTTTATCAGTACTTAGTTCCTATCACTGTCTGATACCACCTACCTTTATCAGTACTTAGTTCCTATCACTGTCTGATTACCACCTACCTTTATCAGTACTTAGTTCCTATCACTGTCTGATTACCACCTACCTTTATCAGTACTTAGTTCCTATCACTGTCTGATTACCACCTACCTTTATCAGTACTTAGTTCCTAACCACTGTCTGATTCCCATTACATTTATCAGTACTTAGTTCCTCTCATGTCTGATTACCATCTACCTTTATCTGTTACTTAGTTCCTAACACTGTATGATTACCATCTACCTTATCAGTACTTAGTCCTATCACTGTCTGATTACCACCTACCTTTCAGTACTTAGTTCCTAAACACTGTCTGATTACCCCTACCTTTATCAGTATAGTTCCTAAAACATGTCTGATACAATCTACCTTTATCAGTACTTAGTTCCTATCACTGTCTGATTACCATCTACCTTTATCAGTACTTAGTTCCTATCACTGTCTGATTACCATCTACCTTTATCAGTACTTAGTTCCTATCACTGTCTGATTACCATCTACCTTTATCTGTACTTAGTTCCTAACACTGTCTGATTACCACTACCTTTATCAGTACTTAGTTTCTATCATGTCTGATACCACCTACCTTTATCAGTACTTAGTTCCTAACACTGTCTGATTACCACCTACCTTTATCAGTACTTAGTTCCTAACACTGTCTGATTACCACCTACCTTTATCAGTACTTAGTTCCTAACACTGTCTGATTACCATCTACCTTTATCAGTACTTAGTTCCTAACACTGTCTGATTACCACCTACCTTTATCAGTACTTAGTTCCTATCACTGTCTGATTACCACCTACCTTTATCAGTACTTAGTTCCTAACACTGTCTGATTACCACCTACCTTTATCAGTACTTAGTTCCTATCACTGTCTGATTACCATCTACTTTATCAGTACTTAGTTCCTATCACTGTCTGATTACCATCTACCTTTATCTGTACTTAGTTCCTAACACGTTCTGATTACCCCTACCTTTATCAGTACTTAGTTCCTATCACTGTATGATTACCATCTACCTTTTCAGTACTTAGTCCTATCACTGTCTGATTCCCATTACCTTTATCAGTACTAGTTCTAAACAAGTCGAAGTACCACTTGTACAAGTCATTCTGAATTGAGAAAGCAGTGGATGACTAGCGAAACGTCTTCAAGAACTACATTTCAAGTCCGTTGATCTAATTGAATACAAAGATATAATGTTCTAAAATATGAACACTATATTCTGTAAGGCACACAAGTTGTAGGTAATTATTTCAGGTTTCAGACCTGAAGTTTGCGGACAGCCAAAAGAAAGAGCCAAAGTAAGTAAGGATAAAATGACAGCAGTATTAACAACATTCCTGTATGTTTATGGCAAACTTTACCTGAAAACTTTGTAATGTTGATGGCGGTTCCTGGGGGCTTGGACCCATCCTCTTGGGATTGTTACTAGGATTCCTAGGGAAAATTGCCCATTGTGCGTTCCTGAATCAGTGAAGAAAAACCTTGAGCTTTTAAGAGGGAGTACAAGGAGTTTACCAATCTTTGAACGGTACAGACAGGAAATATTCACAGATTCTCTCTGTCATTTTTCAAGCATGTGGCTACATGATCAGAACCCGAGTATCTCACCCAACAAGTATAACGGAGAAACATTGGGGACAGTGACACATTTCCCTACGATCCTTTGGCCAAGAAACACTGTTGGCAAAGAACACACATTTTTAGATTATATTATTGTTACTTTGTGCTAATCAGATTGATAAATAAAAGGTAATTGTGATAAGAGTGAGAAGGATAAACGAAAAAATTTAAGGAAAGCAGCAAAACAAAAACATGTACATAAAAACAAATACACTAGAGAAGAAAATAAGATAGAACACATAATAAAAGCAAATGCAATAATATATTAAGAACTAAAACTGCCTAGTTATTCCTGGATGGTGCTCTGAAAATGACAAGACAATCCAAATTTCCTCTAGAAAATATGTATGGGGTTGATTGACCTAAAAAAAAATCAGTTCACAAAGGGCTTTAGACTTTCCATTCTCAATCACTAGAAACAATCAAGAGTTTCACATTCTATTATTTTATGGGGGTATTGTTTGGAAAAGACTAATAGATACTAAAGAAGAAGATTTCAGTAGTAAACCTAGTTGCACTTGAAATCTTTGAAAGAAAAGCCGAGCTACAGATTGATTTACTAGGCCACTTCCACTCGGAGAGCTGCTCTCTGGGACACGAACAATCCCAGGAAAACTTATATTATGATTGCAGAGTGATAGAATTAAATACAAGCCCCATCCACGCCCTCATTACAAATGAAAAAAGTCAGTTTCCTTTACCTGACACCTTAATAATGACGTAAAAGTCCACATTGAACTAACGATCATACATCTATATCAATTTTATACTGTTTTTTGGGATCTTAAAGGAATAGTTCGATCAGAAAGTGAACCTAGGGCCTTTTACTTGCATTATTGAAGCACGTGAGGAAAAGGCGCTATGCCTTACCTGCTGTTCTTCAAATTAATTTAAAAGGAAGTCAGCAAACAAAGCACATAGAATTGCGCACAATGACCACCGGCTCCCCTGACAGTCTCTGCAGAGCCCCCCCCCCAAAAAAAAAAAAATAATTGAACTAAAGTGCGCATTAATCGTGCATCGCGCTATAGTTAAACTGAAGGTTGGAAGTATCGGAAATTATATATGATTATTGGCAAAATCTGAATATCACAGGTGCCCTAGATCCCCCCGCCCCTTCT
Source organism: Hymenochirus boettgeri (assembly GCA_019447015.1). NCBI lineage: Eukaryota > Metazoa > Chordata > Amphibia > Anura > Pipidae > Hymenochirus > Hymenochirus boettgeri. Next base: position 194,900,997 of record CM033474.1, on the reverse strand, counting down.
AGGTAAAGATAGGGATGGCCAGTTCGCGGATCCGAACCCGGATCCGTTCCGCGATTTATCCAGTTCGCGAACGGCGGATTTTTCCAGATTTCACCTTCCGAACTTTCCGATTCGTCGGATTTTTATATTTTCTGAAAAATTTAGAAGAATCTGTGGCAATTATGTACCCTGGAAAATCCCAATTAGCATATCACAGCCAGGTGTTAAGGGTGTGATTAGATAGTGGCTAAGAGGTGTTATAGGAACGCCCAGAGTAAGGTGTTAAAACAGCATTGTACATGGCAGACAGTTGGTGTCGAACCCCCCCACCTCTATTTAGGCTTGGTTTCTTTATTTTCACATAAATGGCCTCCTTAACACCTCTCTTGAACCAGTCACGTTCCTTCGCCAGTATGTTAACATTACAATCTTCAAAGGTATGTCCTTTATCCTTAAGATGCAGATACACGGCTGAGTCCTGACCCGAGGAATTGGCTCTTCTGTGCTGGGCCATACGTTGATGCAGTTGCTGTTTGGTCTCCCCCACATACAAATCAGAGCATTCTTCACTGCACTGCACCGCATATATGATGTCGCTTTTCTTGTGTTTTGGTATTGGGTCTTTCGGATGTACCAATTGCTGCCTCAGTGTGTTGTTCGGTTTAAAGCAGACAGGGATACGATGTTTTTTGAAAATTCTTCTTAATTTCTCGGAGACCCCTGCTACATATGGGATGACCATGTTCTTCCTCCTGTCTTGCTTTTCCCCTTCACTGTTGGTATTCGTGTTCTTTTCTTTCCTTCTACTTCTTTTGACAAAGGCCCAGTCTGGATATCCACAAGTTTTAAGGGCTCCTCTGAGATGTTTCATTTCTTTAGCCTTCGCCTCTGTGCTAGTGGGGATGTTCTCGGCTCTGTGTTGCAGGGTTCTGATGACCCCCAGCTTGTGATCTAAAGGGTGGTGGGAGTCAAACATCAAATACTGATCTGTGTGTGTTGGTTTTCTGTAAACCTCTACTTCCAGTTTACCATTTTCCTTAACTTCTACCAAGCAGTCCAAGAAAAGCCATTTTGTTGTTTTGGTACCTCTTCCCTTGTGAATTTAATGTTTTGGTCCACCGCATTAATGTTTTCTGTGAAAGCTTGTACTTCCTTCTGGTGGATTTAACCCAGGGTCCAACATATCTGAACCAGTGGCTGGGTGCTATGCCCTTAAAGGTATTAAGCGCCTGTGTTTCTACCTCCTCCATGTAAAGGTTGGCCACAATGGGTGAAACTGGAGATCCCATAGCACATCCATGTTTTTGCTTATAGAACTTATCCCTGTATTTGAAATAGGTGGTATTCAGGCACAAGTCCAACAAGGAACACACCTGTTCTGGGTTGAGTCAGTTCTGCTGGTAAGAGTGCTGTCTTGGCCCAGCCGTTTTCCTCACCATGTCAACAGCCTCCTTGGTGGGTATACAAGTGAAGAGAGATGTCACATCATAGGACACCATAGTTTCTTCTACACCGAGTACTAATCTTCAATCTTGTTGGTGAAATCCTGAGAGTTCTGGATGTGATGCTTAGAACTTCCCACCAAAGGTCCTAAGATGTTAGCTAGATATTTTGCCACCTTGTATGTTACCGAGTTGATGCTGCTGACTATAGGTCTTAGTGGGGCCCCAGAACAGGTGTGTTCCTTGTTGGACTTGTGCCTGAATACCACCTATTTCAAATACAGGGATAAGTTCTATAAGCAAAAACATGGATGTGCTATGGGATCTCCAGTTTCACCCATTGTGGCCAACCTTTACATGGAGGAGGTAGAAACACAGGCGCTTAATACCTTTAAGGGCATAGCACCCAGCCACTGGTTCAGATATGTTGATGACACCTGGGTTAAAATCCACCAGAAGGAAGTACAAGCTTTCACAGAACACATTAATGCGGTGGACCAAAACATTAAATTCACAAGGGAAGAGGTACAAAACAACAAACTGGCTTTCTTGGACTGCTTGGTAGAAGTTAAGGAAAATGGTAAACTGGAAGTAGAGGTTTACAGAAAACCAACACACACAGATCAGTATTTGATGTTTGACTCCCACCCCCCTTTAGATCAGAAGCTGGGGGTCATCAGAACCCTGCAACACAGAGCCGAGAACATCCCCACTAGCACAGAGGCGAAGGCTAAAGAAATGAAACATCTCAGAGGAGCCCTTAAAACTTGTGGATATCCAGACTGGGCCTTTGTCAAAAGAAGTAGAAGGAAAGAAAAGAACACGAATACCAACAGTGAAGGGGAAAAGCAAGACAGGAGGAAGAACATGGTCATCCCATATGTAGCAGGGGTCTCCGAGAAATTAAGAAGAATTTTCAAAAAACATCGTATCCCTGTCTGCTTTAAACCGAACAACACACTGAGGCAGCAATTGGTACATCCGAAAGACCCAATACCAAAACACAAGAAAAGCGACATCATATATGCGGTGCAGTGCAGTGAAGAATGCTCTGATTTGTATGTGGGGGAGACCAAACAGCAACTGCATCAACGTATGGCCCAGCACAGAAGAGCCAATTCCTCGGGTCAGGACTCAGCCGTGTATCTGCATCTTAAGGATAAAGGACATACCTTTGAAGATTGTAATGTTAACATACTGGCGAAGGAACGTGACTGGTTCAAGAGAGGTGTTAAGGAGGCCATTTATGTGAAAATAAAGAAACCAAGCCTAAATGGAGGTGGGGGGGGTTCGACACCAACTGTCTGCCATGTACAATGCTGTTTTAACACCTTACTCTGGGCGTTCCTATAACACCTCTTAGCCACTATCTAATCACACCCTTAACACCTGGCTGTGATATGCTAATTGGGATTTTCCAGGGTACATAATTGCCACAGATTCTTGTACAAGTCATTCTGAATTGAGAAAGCCAGTCGGATGACTAGCGAAACGTCTTCAAGAACTACATTTCAAGTCCAGTTGATCTAATTGAATACAACGGATATGTCATTATGTTATCTTTTGTTTTAAAGTGATGTATACAGCAAATTACATCTCTCGGGTTTTTGTCGTCCGAATCTTTTGGACGTAGGGCTCGATGTGCTCTGTCTATTTCTATAGTTGTATCATCAGATTGACCCAACATTGAGTTAAAAATGCGTTGAAGTGCAGCAGGTATTTGTGGTGGTTCAACAGACTCAGGCAGGCCTCTGATCCTGATGTTATTACGTCTGTTTCTGTTTTCTATATCGTCTAGTTGGTTAAGTAGGGTACGTGTTGTTTTTTGTTCGGTATACAGTCTCTGGTTAATTTCTGTTATTGTGGTCTGTTGGGTGTCTATATTAGTTTCCATTTCTGTTACCTTTGCTGCCATTTCATGCAGGTCTGTTCTCAGGCTGGCTATCTCTTCCTTGCAGGTCTGTTCCACTCTGGTAACTAGAGCTGCAAAATCTTTTTTAGTTGGGAGTGATCGGAGGATTGTTTGCATGTCCTCCTGATCTTCTTCTCCCCAGTCTGACTCTGGTGCAGATTCCTCCGTCTCCTTGCTAGTTTCCTCTGCTGTATGGGCTGGCGGGTCTCGCTCGCGCGCCATTTTTGTTTGTGGAGTGTGGCGTTTGGACTTTAGAAAGTCCGTTATTCCTTTTTCTGCCGGTCCGGGAACCGGAGAGCTTAGGGGGTTTGTTTTTACCCATGGCTGCAGGTTTAGAGTAGGTTTACTCTGTGCTTTTGGCGGTTTTCGGGAGTTGTGATTAGCACAGCTCAGCCCATGCGACTCTCCTCGATGGCGTGCTAGCTCCGCCCCCCAGCTCATGCATTTTGAGCTACTTCAAGTTTTCAAACTAAACACCCTATAATTTTAGAAATACCCCTTTGAGTTTTTCAAACTAAACATCCCTCCCTCACAAACCACATATTTTAGAATGTATATACATTCAGCTATGTTATGGTGACAATCTTTTATTCACACGTGCAGAATTCTGGGTGCAGTTCTTTGTAGAATTGTATGCTTTCAGATGATTTTAAAATGCAGTCTAAATTTTAGTTGAATCTATTGTTATGCCCAGGGCTACTTCTACTGTGAGTCAAGAGTCTACCTTGACGTAGTGGCAGGCTTACAAATCTTTTGGCTAAAAACTTTTATAAAACAGAAAGTATGGCATTTCTAATGTATTGTAACAGTTGAACCAATATGTATATGAGTTCGAATGAACTTAAACTATTCAAACCAGTTCGTAGTTGAACTAGTTAGATTTTTCGGACTTGCAGGATTATTTTTGAAAATCCTTGAATGTTTGAGAATTCTCCAATCTTCGCAGATTTTTGAACGTTTGGTAAGCCTCGAACATCCAATTTCAAAAAACCCCAAACGACCGGAGATTCCCGAAATCAGCCGCTCGAGGATTGCTGAACAGCCACGGCTGGACATTTGGGGGTCCCGCAGCTCTAAACAAGGACCATTGTAGCACTGACAACGGCCCTTTGGGGCTTAAGGGGTCCCCCAGCTTGAAACCTGGACCCCCCTCCATGGCACTTAGAAGTGCCCTTGTGGCTTAAGGGGTCCCCGGAGCTCGAATGGGGACCCCCATCCCCGGCACTTATAAATGCCTTTGCGGCACTAAGAAGTGCCATTGTGGTCCTGGCAAGGGCCCTTCAAGGGACCTTTGGGGCTTAAGGGGCCTGCAGCTTGAACTGGGACCCCCCTCCCCAGCACTTATAAGTTGGTAAGCCTCAAACGCCTGATTTTGAAAGCCCCCAAACGACCGGAGATCGAATGGGGACCCCCATCCCCGGCACTTATAAATGCCTTTGCGGCACTAAGAAGTGCCATTGTGGTCCTGGCAAGCCCTTCAAGGGACCTTTGGGCTTAAGGGGCCTGCAGCTTGAACTGGGACCCCCCTCCCCAGCACTTATAAGTTGGTAAGCCTCAAACGCCTGATTTTGAAAGCCCCCAAACGACCGGAGATTCATGAAAACGGCCACTTGAGGATTGCTGAATGGCCGACACCGCTGTGGCTGGATGTTTGGTGGTCCTGCAGCTCTAAACCGACAAGGCAAGGGCCCTTTGGGGCTTAAGGGGTCCCGCAGCTCAAACAAGGACCCCCCTACCCAGCCCTTGCGGCACTGACAAGTTCCTTTGTGGGGGTCCTGTAGCTCGAAACCAGGACCCCCCTGGCCCTAAAAAAGACCTTTTCAGGTCTTGGCGTCTTCTTGTTCGCTGATGCCGCCAACATCGGGCAATGTCACTGTGGCCACCAGTGACACCACCTGTGCTGGCGACATCAATGTGGCCGGTGTTGCTGACCTCTTGATCTTCTTTCTTTTGCCATCAGCTACGATGACTTCTCAGCTCCGTACAGGTTTTCAGCTCTTTATATATGTTTGAAGAAAGACCAAATCCAGTTGTGATTGGTTAAGATTTCAATGCTTGCAATCATATGATCACACATTGACCGATCCTAGAGCCGATTTTGGGAATCCCCGGCCGTTTGAGGATTTTTGAAATTGGCCGATCGAGTTTTACCGAACATTCGGAAATCTTTGAATGTTCGATCGAATGTTTGAGGATTACAAAAAGTGGCCCACAGAAACTGGAAGTAGCACGCGTGTGCACTATGTCCATTTTTTTCTCTGTAACCCGAGCTCGGACATGTTCCCCAGACCATGTCCCAGGTCCCAGAGGCCTGTACGGTAAGTTTAATCCAAACTATTTATCCCCCATTGGTTTTAATGGGTCCGTTTTCGAACTTTTGAACTTTTTTAGAAGTTTGCAAGTTCAAAAACTGACTGAACTTTATGGATCCAATTCTCAACTTTAGGGCTGTGCTCTAAATGTACACATTAAGCTGTATAGCTTTACCTACATCTGGTGATTCTAGGGATCCTCTGATTCAAAACAGTAAGAAATTTCCTATTCACCAAAAAAAAAAATGGTGTCCAATTTATTGCTTACCAAAGACCCTATCAGTGATGTAATATTGGACGGTCATAAGGTGTTTGAAAGCCCCCATTGATTTTAACGGGTCTGTTTTCGAACTTTTTAACTCGAAAGCTGACCGAACTTTATGAGTTCGGCCATCTATGCTTATGAGCAGCCTGAGCTCCAACAAGAAGATTTAGTAGGGACTAGAGTCAGGTGTGTCTCTCTAATGAGACAAGATGAGCAAAATGCTCAGGGCAGCACCCCTGCTAAATATCAGTGGCAGGCAGAGCTCGCTTTAATTATTTTTATTTTTTAGAAAAGCGGCACGCAGAGCAGAAGGAATATAAAATCACAATCAAATTAATCACATTAAGCTGTATAGCTTTACCTGTATCTGGTGCTTCTAGGGATCCTCAAAACAGTAAGAAATTTCCTATAAAAAAAAACGGTGTCCAATTTATTGCTTACCAAAGACCCTATCAGTGATGTAATATTGGACGGTCATAAGGTGTTTAAAACCAAAATGGTTAGATACATTATTCTTCATAAATAAATTCAATCATTCACTAAATATAATGGTATTTGGTTTAGCAGAATGACAGGAGGCATTTTTACACTTTGTATTTCTCAGGGGTAAAACTGGTAATGAAATGCCTCTAGCCTTCTATTATAGTGCAATTCAGTGGTAATAAAGTGTCACTGACACACACAGGAGTTTTGGCACCTTACTGATCCCAAAAATCCAATTCTGTCTTTTATGTATTGGCACTTGCTGGAAATGGCAGGTGAGGCTCAGTTTCCCTTGAAATCAGTGGACTAGTAATATGCATTTACTTAAATGTGTATCACTTAAAATTGTCGGTACAGGTATTTCTTGTTGATCATGATCCCTGCATTGGTTTCACACAACACATCAAGGGGCACTTGGATTGGAATGTGCCCTCCCATCCCCGCTCTTATGTGATGGATGCACAGAAAGGGTTAAAATCTGCAAAACTTGGATATGTATATAAAACAGCTATTTTGTATATAAAACTTCTTCCAAACAGATAAAATATTATATTTCATAGTATAAGTATTCTATTTATCTGATTAACCTGAAGATATAAATACCTTTATACATACTGTATATAATGTACAAACACAAGGCATATAAATTAATAGTAGTAATATAAGTATACAAGATTACGGATTACCCCTTATTAACTGTACTCGCAAGTGGGTATGTACTGTACACTAGCTAACATTATCAACAATGTTAAACTTGTAGAAGACTGCAAGTTTGAAATTGATATCTAAACATAGCCATGCTTTATACAGATTTTGTGCTGCGTGCGTTCTGTACTTTACTATCCTTTATAAAATCTTGTGTATTTAGGAGTTTTTTTCTCCAGAAGCAAGCTTATTTCTGATGCCAAAATGGTTTGTACAACTACTAAAAGTCTGTATGTAATTTACCAACTATTAGTTATAATGGCAGCAAAATTAAATGAACTTAAATTCCTGTAGAAAACATTTACCCAGTGTGTCCTGCCAGTTAGGGAGGTTGGCATTAAAGCCAGACATTACATCATCATCCTGGGAAGTCAGACGATCTAAGCAAGACTGCAGGAGTGAACAGTTCAATACCTGCCAGATAAGCAGCATATACAGGTTGGAAGCCATTTCCTCTTTTATGTGCCGTCTTTTGTTCATTCTTATCACCTAGTTGTGTGTCATGGTGTTTGAGAGTACAGTGACATGCATGTTGATGTAGTGAGTGGTCAGATTAACCAGACAGATCAGCAAATATTTTGCTGATTCATATCAGAAAGGTCAACTGACAAAAAAACAAACCAGGTGCCCTGTTACTTTGTGCCAACTAGGTGAGACTGTAGAAATACATGTACATGCACAATAGGTGAAAGATTAACCACACAAAGAGTTTTGTTTCGCCCACTTGCAAACTTAAATTGATTTTTTAAATCCTAATATGAAAGCTTTCCCCCCCTTTCTAGTAAGTTTCATTTAGTACACGCAAGTAATAAATTCTGTAACTATGAAGGCTCTACAGTTTCCCCCACAATCATAAAGACACACTGATAGGTTATATAATTCAAAACAAATAGGAGACTCTAACGCGGGTTTCAAACTGCTAAAAAATTATTTTATTGCAACATGTTTCGGGTCCTCAAGCAACTTTCTTTAGTGTAACACCTTGTGAGGGGGTGGTGACATGTTTCGGGTCCTTTCTCAATCAACTTTCTTTAGTGTAACACCTTGTGAGGGGGTGGTGACATGTTTCGGGTCCTTTCTCAATCAACTTTCTTTAGTGTAACACCTTGTGAGGGGGTGGTGACATGTTTCGGGTCCTTTCTCAATCAACTTTCTTTAGTGTAACACCTTGTGAGGGGGTGGTGACATTTTCGGGTCCTTTCTCAATCAACTTTTTCTTTAGTGTAACACCTTGTGAGGGGGTGGTGACATGTTTCGGGTCCTTTCTCAAGCAACTTTCTTTAGTGTAACACCTTGTGAGGGGGTGGTGACATGTTTCGGGTCCTTTCTCAGCAACTTTCTTTAGTGTAACACCTTGTGAGGGGGGTGGTGACATGTTTCGGGTCCTTTCTCAAGCAACTTTCTTTAGTGTAACACCTTGTGAGGGGTGGGACATGTTTGGGTCCTTTCTCAACAACTTTCTTTAGTGTAACACCTTGTGAGGGGGTGGACATGTTTCGGGTTCCTTTCTCAAGCAACTTTCTTTAGTGTAACACCTTGTGAGGGGTGGCGACATTTTTCGGGTCCTTTCTCAGCAACTTTCTTTAGTGTACACCTTGTGAGGGGGTGGCGACATGTTTCGGGTCCTTTCTCAAGCAACTTTCTTTTTAGTGAAAACACCTTGTGGAGGGGGTGGCGACATGTTTCGGGTCCTTTCTCAATCAACTTTCTTTAGTGTAACACCTTGTGAGGGGGTGGCGACATGTTTCGGGTCCTTTCTCAATCAACTTTCTTTAGTGTAACACCTTGTGAGGGGGTATGTGTATTTAACAAGGGGAGTAAGACCGGAGAGACGTGGTCCGGATGTGCCAATTTTTTCAAGTGTGTTGATACTGATAGGTTGTATGTGTCATATAAAAGTGTCTAGATTGTAAGGTCTTTGGGGCAGGGCCAGATATAAATGTATACATGTAATTGTAAACCACTACGTAAGATATGGGTGCTATATAAATTCACAATAATAAAATAATAATAATGTTGCTTCCAGTACAATTCACAGTCCACGTATTCATCAAATAGCCACACCCCCTCAACCCGGTACTCACTGTTTCTATGCATGGAGTATTTCTTTTACAGAACAGCAAACCCCACGGCGCATGCACCCCACCCCCTGGATGCGCACCCCCTCGGGCCCGCCTGTGGGCAGCGGAGAGATGATGTCACATGTACACGCAGGTGGGTCCAGCATCTGTGGAACAAAACTGTTGGTTAGTATATAAGCTGTCTCCACACCAATATGGAAGTTACTGGTAAGACCTTGAAAGATAATTTTTACATTGCATTTTATTTTCCAGCCAGTGTGAATTTCTGGAAAATAAAATGTATCATGCTATTTTTAAGACAACAGTAATGGTATATGCTGGGATGTACCTGTGGCTGAGAAACAGATGATGCTACCCATCAGGAAGAGTAGAACTATGTGGTTGTAACTGACATCCAGTTGGGAAAAAACCCATTGCTGCTTAAAAATGGAAAAATGTATTTCCTTGAGGACTGCAAATACATTAATTATGAATCAGAACAGAAATGCATCTAGTGGGAATGAGCCCTTAAAGAAGAACTATAGTGCATATACATTTTTTTCAAAAACATATATCTGTTGTATTCAGTGAGATCAACTGGACTTAGTTCTTGAAGACGTTTCGCTAGTCTTCCAACTGGTTTTCTCAATTCAGAATGACTTGTACAAGAATCTGTTGGCAATTATGTACCCTGGAAAGTCCAGTTGTTCTAACTGAATACAACAGATATACCATGACCTGGATGAATGAGAACCTTCACAAGCATATTGCAAATCATTTTGGGGAGAAAACCCTCAAACTTGTACGGCAATATGAAAAGACAGCAAGCTTCACTGAAGAAAGGGTAAAAGTAGGTTTCATTATTTCATTGCTTCAGGACGAGCCCCAAGCGTGGGCCCTTCGTTTGCTGGATCAAAACAGCCCTGCGATAGCTTCCGTAGGTACTTTTTTTTCCGCTCTAGGAGAAATTTAGGATGATCCACGTAGAGTTGTTTCAGCTGAAGCAGCACTCCGTAACCTGTCCCAGGGGAGAAGACAGGTAGAAGATTATGTGGCTGATTTCCGCAGGATCAGTGTGGAGACCCAATGGAATGAAGCGGCTCTGATCCACCAGTTCCGAATCGGACTATCAGAGATCCTTAAGGATGAATTAGCACGCACTGGAGTCCCTGAGAAACTGAAAGATCTTATTGATCTAGCAGTCCAAATTGACCGTCGACTGAGAGAAAGGAGATTAGAAAGATTGGGCACTTCCCGTTCGTCCTATGACGTACTCACTACCTCTCCTTCTTCAGGATTTTTGGAACCGGTCCCTATGCAATTAGGGTTAACTCGTCCTTCCCTCTCTCCTGAGGAAAGGATCAGAAGACGCCGCTTAAACCTATGTCTATACTGTGGGGGTCTGGTCATTTGCTCCAGGGATGTCCAATCAGACCTACGAGTAAGACTCCTACTATGCATTCTGGTCTGTCGCTCCCGGCTTCAGACATCTTACCTTCTATTGATGTCTCATTACGGGAACCGGTCCGATGGTCACCGTCCAAGCCGTTATTGACTCCGGGGCCTGTTGTAGCTGTTTATTTTGGAATCCCTTACCAAGGAATGGAAGATTCCCACTCGTCCCAAAACCTCTTCTCTCTTTATTCATCTGGCAGACGGGTCTAAAATCTCATCTGGTCCTGTACTACGAGAGACTTTTCCAGTATTGATCAACATTCATCATCATTCAGAATTTATATGTTTTGATGTATTGCCTTTCTCTCTTTTTCCTCTTATTCTAGGTATCCATGGTGAAGACACACAATCCTTCAATAAATTGGATCTCCGGAGAGATCTCTTTTCTCTCATCACATTGTCGACTGTCATGTCTTCCCTCTTCAGTGTTAAGTATTAATCAGGTTCAGGCTGAGACTCTCTTACCCAGTGTCTATCAGAACTTCGCAGATGTCTTTGATAAGAAAGCTGCTAATAATCTACCACCACACCGCATTTATGATTGTCCTGTTGAACTATACCTGGTGCGGAGATTCCTTTTGGCGGGTATATCCTTTGTCAGAACCTGAGCAAAAGGTTCTCAAGGAATATATAGAAGAGAATCTTCAGAAGGGCTTCATTCGCCACTCTACGTCTCCAGCAGGGGCTGGTATATTTTTTGTTGAGAAAAAGATGGTTCACTTAGGCCCTGTATTGATTACCGAGCTCTCAATAATGTCACGATTAAAAATAGATATCCCTTCCATTATTCCCCGAATTGTTCAACGATTGAGAACCGCCAAAGTTTTTACTAAGTTGGATCTTCGGGGAGCCTATAACTTGATCAGAATAAAAGAAGGGGATGAATGGAAAACGGCGTTCCGCTCCAGATATGGTCATTTCGAATATTTGGTCATGCCTTTCGGTCTATGCAATGCACCTGCCACATTCCAACATTTTGTCAATGATATTTTCGTGACTTTGTAGATGACTTTTTGGCCGTTTATCTAGATGATATATTGATTTTTTCTTCTAACCTGGAGGAACATCGTATCCAGGTTAAGAAAGTTCTCTCTCGTCTTAGAGTTCATGGGTTATACGCCAAATTGGGAAAATGTGAGTTTGAAAAGACTTCTATACCGTTCTTGGGGTTCATCATCTCACCCCAAGGGCTAATTATGGATCCTCAAAAGGTTTCCGCTATTCAGGATTGGCCTACTCCTACTACCCGGAAACAAGTTCAAAAATTCATTGGGTTTGCCAACTTCTACCGTAGATTCATTAAGAATTTTTCTACTATTATACTACCATTGACCCTTCTGACCAGAACCCATGTCCCATTCTCTTGGACGAAGTCCGCTCAAACAGCCTTTGAGCGCTTGAAATCTGCTTTTACTTCAGCCCCCATCCTTATTCACCCAGACCCAACTGTCCCTTTTATATTGGAGGTGGATGCTTCTGAAGTTGCATTAGGAACTATACTCTCGCAACGTAACGGACCTAAGGCGCTACTACATCCGGTTGCTTTTTTTTCAAGAAAACTTTCTGATTCCGAAAAGAATTATGATGTAGGAGACCGTGAGTTATTGCCCATAAAATCGGCCCTTGAAGAGTGGCGATATTTACTTGAGGGCGCCAATCATCCTATTACCATCTTTACGGATCATAAGAACCTGGAATACCTACAGACTGCTAAAAGGTTAAAACCCCGTCAAGCTAGATGGGCTCTTTTCTTTACAAGATTTAATTTCCATATAACCTTTCGTCCTGGTTCAAAAAATGGTAAAGCCGACGCCCTTTCTAGACAATCTTCTGAGGTCAATAAGTCGGATAAGCCTAATATGGTTCTCTCCAAATCTAATTTTCTACTATTAACTACTAATATAGTCAAAACCATCAAAGAAGCATCGCTCCAATCCTCTTCTCTTTCCCAAGACGGCTTTATATACCAAGACAACAAAATATTTGTTCCAGTTCAAGCCAGGTCTGCAGTACTTCAGTATTGTCATTCTCATGCTTTGGCCGGTCATTTTGGGGTTCACAAGACGTTGGATTTGCTTAACAGAAACTTTTTTTGGCCAAGTAAGTCTAGAGATTGTAAACAGTTTGTGGCTTCTTGTCTTACTTGAAGCTAGACAGAGACCATATGGATTACTATCTCCCTTGCCTGTTCCGGACCGCCCTTGGGGCATGATTTCCATGGACTTCATTGTTGAGTTACCTCGTTCCAAGGGGTTCAGCACAATTTTTGTGGTCGTTGATCGATTGACGAAGATGGCTCACTTTATTCCGTTAAAAGGAATTCCCTCAGCTTCCATTACGGCGGAGGTGTTTATTAGAGAAATTGTGCGTCTTCACGGGGTTCCTGATGACATCGTATCAGATAGAGGGGTACAATTCACCTCAAAGTTTTGGAAGGAGTTGTGCAAGTGTTTACATATCCACAATTCTTTTTCCTCCGGATACCATCCACAATCTAATGGACAAACAGAAAGAACAAACCAAACTCTTGAACAGTATCTTCGTTGTTACTCCTCCGTGTCACAGGAAAATTGGTCCTCTCTGTTACCACTTGCAGAGTTTGCTTACAACAACGCGGTTCATTCTTCCATCAAGTGTTCCCCTTTTTATGCTAACTATGGATTTAATCCAACTTTCCTTACCGGTATTCCTTCCAAGATCACGATTCCTGATCTTTTCACCAGAATACATCTTATGAAGGAGAAGACTTTAGAGCTGAAGACCTTCATCGCTGAAGCTCAGGAGCGAGCCCGTAAGTCAGCTAATCTATTAAGAAAAGACTCTTCGATATTTAAGGTTGGAGATTTGGTTTGGTTGTCGACTCGGAATTTGAAATTAAGGATTCCCTCGGCTAAGTTGGGTCCCCGGTTCATCGGGCCATTTCGTATTAGGAAAGCTATCAACACGGCTGCCTTTGAATTGGAGCTCCCCAAGTCATTAAAGATACATCCAGTCTTTCATGTATCCTGTTTTAAAAGATATGTTACAGACTCGGCGCTGGAGCCTCCTCCGCTGCCTATTATGATTGACGGGACTGACGAATACGAGGTGGAGAACATTTTACATGCCAAGGTCTCTGCTGGAAAGTTAAGATATCTTATTAAATGGAAGGGATTTGGTCCCGAAGAGAATTCTTGGGAGCCGTCTGAGCAGATTCACGCTCCTCGTTTAGTCAAGACTTTTCATTCCAAACTTCTTGCCAACCTTAAGCTCAAGGACACCCGGAGGGTGCCCGTGGGGGGGGGGCAATGTCAGGAACTTACCTTGCCGCGAGCCTGGGATCCTCCTCCGGCGGTCGCGAGCGGGAGCGCGCCGATGACGCGAGGTACCCGCTCGCGTGCACGCTCGCGCGCCCGCGCATCCTCAGTGACGCGAGGACGTGGGCGGTGCAGGCTTTTACCCTGCTGGCGGCCATCTTCTTCCAGGGCACGGCCAGCAGGGATGAGGTCACAGGGGCCTATTTAGGCTCCTCCTGGCAGTTGGCCTCTTGCTGCCAGTTCAGAGTTTGTTGCTCTGAACTCCTAGCTCCTGGTTAGCGTTGGTGATTGGTATCCAGTTGTTCCCTGTCTCCTGTGTCCAGTCTGCCTGCATTCTACCACTGCTCCTACCTCCGGTCTGCATCTCCACTTCAGCTCCTACCTCCTGTTACCTCCGGTCAGCATAACTACCACTGCTCCTACCTCCGGTCTGCATCTCCACTTCAGCTCCTACCTCCTGTTACCTCTGGTCAGCATAACTACCACAGCTCCTACCTCCGGTCCGTATCTCTACTCCAGCTCCTACCTCCTGTTACCTCTGGTCAGCATAACTACCACAGCTCCTACCTCCGGTCCGTATCTCTACTCCAGCTCCTACCTCCTGTTACCTCTGGTCAGCATAACTACCACAGCTCCTACCTCCGGTCCGTATCTCTACTCCAGCTCCTACCTCCAGTTACCTCCGGTCAGCATAACTGCCACAGCTCCTACCTCCGGTCCGTATCTCTACTCCAGCTCCTACCTCCAGTTACCTCCGGTCTGCATATCTACCACAGCTCCTACCTCCGGTCCGTATCTCTACTCCAGCTCCTACCTCCAGTTTCCTCCGGTCTGCCTATCTACCACAGCTTCTACCTCCGGCCTGCATCTCCACATTGTGGGATTGGTCTTTGTGATTCTCTCTTCTGGAGCCGCGACCTGGTGCCTGCCTGCCGCAAAACATCCTCACCATTAGAGGCTCTGGTGAAGACCAGCAGGTACTTAGACTCCGCGTCCAGAGGGGGTCTCATAGAGGCCTTATCCTGAAGAAAGCGTAACACCAGCGCAAACGCGATATTGAATCGCATCTGCTACTAATAGGGAGTTAAAGTCAGGCTAACCGGTAGCAAATTTGCCCAGCACCTTTGGGTAAATCGGTCCCACTGTGTTAGCAGGTCATCAATGATTCCTGACCAAACATCCACACACAAATCGATTGTCAACCATAATGGCTGTTTGTCATGGCCGCATCTTCGATTCTGTACCTAGCTTTACATGCATACCGGTATATAAATGCAGGGGAGCTAGCCACATACACAGGTATTGATCATATATCAATCTAATAGAAGATTATATACTGATTATTTATTGGCTTTATATGGCTTTGCACCATCCAACATAGTTCAGTTTCATTTTTAATAATTTAAATCTTTGATCGCAAACTCTATACTTATTTGCTTTATTACCTTAAATTACACCAGCTTTTTCCAAATCTGAGGCACATTTCCAGACTAAAGTGAATCTAAGAAGAAGAAACAATGGTGCAGATTAAACTGAAATTTGTTCTTTGAATACTTAAGTATATTTCATCTGGTTCAGGACATTTATTGATATTACCTTTGTTTAATGTTGACCATACTCTTGTACGACTTTCCACTGGTTCAGGGGTTTGATCTGGCCCAAACACAGAGTCAGTGGTAATGTTGGGCCACAATGAATAACGTTACACTTTCTGTACAATATTGTCTATCAACCATTGTATATTTGCTATTTTTATACTTTGCTATAATCTGTACTTTCAGAACTGGGTTGCTTAATAGTGTATACAGAGGAAACAATGGAGGCTGTTTTGCTTTGTTCAGCAATACTTTTTCTATTTTCTATTTTAGCTAGCTTCATTGATTACTTACAGTTCTTATTACAAGCCTTTCTGTTGGCTTGAAGATACCAGCTCTTTTGCCACTTTCAATATTAATATGCTAATTAAGACTCTGCCCTGATTCTTCACAGTCTGCCCTGGCTCACCCTGTGAGCAGCTTTGTGACCCTGGTGCCCCCTAAAGAGGTCATCAGAAAGCGCAAGGGGGATCTGGCTGAGTATAATAAAATTCAAGAGCCAAGATGCAAACATGAAAAATAAGTGTTAATAGTTTTAAAAAGGTGAAAATTCCCATATAATGTAGATAAAGATAGAACCCTCACAATGGCACAAATATGTAGGAGCTTTGCCACATTTATGGTTATTTCTCTGGTACCAGCATTAGCATAAACAAAATTCCAAAAACTCATGTAAAACCAGAAAGGGAAAGTTTAAGTATAAACTTTAAATTTGGCTTGAAATGCTGCATTTTGGAAGGGAATGTGTGAGTCTGTGCTGCGGGTTTTAAAACTCAATAACCTTGCTATGGTAATGAAAGAGGACATTTACATTTTATAATCTATTCTGATTAAATATATGTTTTATAATTGTATGGTTGCCATGAATATAGAAAAATGGGGTGGGTATTGGAGTGTATCAGTAGGGGTGTCTACCTGTGTCTGTTTGGTGTTAGGTGCTATGTTTTTGAGTTGACAAGTATAATCTAACTTTTTTTGATGGTTTAGGTATGGTTGCCATGGAAAGTGGGATGGATGGGTGCTGGAGTGCATGATTCGGTGTGTATTGTGTCTGTGGGGTGCTAGGGGATTTGTTTTTGCATTTTAGATTAAAAAACTAACTTTTTGGAAAAATTATATATGGTTGCCATGGAAATGGATGGGTAGGTTGTGTTGTGAGGGTTGGGAGGGTGTATCAGTGTATCAGGTGTGTGTACCTGTAGGTTGGGCTGTCAATTATCTTGCTATGGTAATGAAAGTGTGCATTTAAAAAAGTTTATTTGGGTTGAAGGTAAAGCTAGCTTTTTACAAATATTTGCAGCTAAGACAAACAATTAAACAAACCTCCCAAACATTTATCAAAACCATACCAACACTTCTTAAATGGATTTCTCTACCATATAACAAGAAAGAGATAACCCACAATTACAAAGCCCTGGAATATGAGTTAGAGCTAACTGAGATATCTTCACATGTAAAATGGAAACAAGATTTGCATGTTGATATCTCAGAAGAGCAATGGCCCAAGGCAATTATACTGTCAACCTATCAAAATAGGTCAAACATTGGGCAGCTAATGTGATAATCAGATTACAATGGTATAAAACCCCATAAATTTTGTGAAAATATGTCTCAGGGGTAAGCAATATTTGTTGGAGGCAATGTGGCCAAATGGGCACACTGTTACACATATTTTGGAGTTGCCCTATCAAATATTTCAGAATTGCATCTCCCTCCAAACCCAGCCCTAGCCTTATAAAATATAGACATATATGAATACCCAAATTACATGACCATAATAATGTACCACCTGTTTACTATAATTAGAACAAAACTAGCAAAATATTGGAGATAACAACGAAATACCTACATGGAGAGAAATAACCAATAATATGCAAATAACTAATACAAACTTAGTTTTGCCACCCATAATAGTTGCCATCAACAGAAAAATGTACACAGTATTGATGGGGTTTTACACCATCATAATCTGATTTTCACATTAGCTATGGATACTATGGTCAGACAACCGAAATAGAATTTTAGAAATTCTTAATTTTGATTAATAAAGTACTAGGCAATACATACTGATATGGTACTAAAACATCATTAAAGGGTAACTGTGGTCTTGAATTTTTCCAAACTAGTAAGAATTATATAAAAACCCTACCATCACACCTTCAAAATAAAACCTCAATCACATCTCTAGATAAAATTTGTGAAAAGCTATTGCTAGAAAGGTTCAGCAATATTACTTCCTGCTTGAACACTTCCTGTTTTCAGCCATGTGATCAGCTTGTAGTCATGTGACCAGCCTCTGCCTGCATTAATAAGTTCCCCTTCTCAACTGTAATTTTTTCCCGCAGGTACTTCCTGATTTCCCCAGCATTAAAAGTCTTAACTGAGCATGCTTCTCCCCCCTGGGGCAGATGGGTGGTGCAGATGTCATGTGATGTCACTCAACCTACAGGAAGCAGGAAGTTTAAACCCAATGTAATTTCTCACAGACTCCAGCCAGAGATGGGATCGTCTTCCAAGGGCCACAAGGGCACTTCTAAGTGCCGAGGAAGGGGGGCCTGGTTCGAGCTGCAGTACCCCTTAAACCCCAAAGGGCCCTTTTAAGGCCCACAATGGGCCTTCTAAGGACCCAGGAGGGGGTCCCGAGTTGAGCCACAGGACCCCATAATGTCCGGCTGCGGGTCTTTTGGCCATTCGGAAATCCTCGACTGTTTGAGGATTACGGAACGTTGGAAAATACTAACATTTTCGGGGATCTTTGAAAATTTCCGAATGGAGTTCGAAAAAAGTTCGGAAAGCTAATTTTGGGAAAATCTGCGAGATCCGCGAACCAACCATCCTTAGTAAATAATATGTCATAATCCATTCTGATAAATGCATATATTTTTATTGTGTGTATGGTTGCCATGAAAACAGAAAGGTGGGGTGGGTATTGGAGTGTATTAATAAGGTTGTGTACCTGTGTCTGTGTGGTGTTAGGGGTATGTTTTCATGTTTATGGCTATAAACTAACTTTTTTGATGGTTTAGTTGTGGTTGCCATGGAAATGGAACCGTAGGGTGGGTGATGGGGAGCATGATTCAGTGTGTTTGTACCTGTGTCTGTGTGATGTTAGGGGGTATGTTTTTGCATTTTAGATTATAAAACTATTTGAATTTTTTTTTAGGTATAGTTATCATGGAAATGGATGGGTAGGTTTGGTTGTGAGGGTGTTTCAGTAGGTCTGTGTATCTGTGTGGTGTTAGGTGGTATGTTTTTGCATTTAGACCACAAAACGTCCTGGAAATGGAAGGGTAAGTTGGGTTGTGAGGGTGTATCATTAGCTGTGTGTACCTGTATCTGCGTGTTGTAAGGGGGTATGTTCTTGCATTTTTTATGCTTCATGTATGGTTGCCATGGGTAAGGAAAGGTTCGCTTGTGAGGGTGTATCGGTGGGTGGGTGTGTTTGCCTGTGTCTATGTGGTTTTATGGAGTATATTTTTGCATTTTAGACCATAAAATAGAGATGTCTTACCTGTAGCCCTGCAGATGTTTGAAAACTACAACTCTCAGCATTTACCAACAGCAGATGGCAGCAAGGAATACTGGGAGTTGAACTTTGCACACATCTGGAGGACCACAGGATAGGCATCTCTACTATAAGACTTAATGTCATACTTTATTCTAAATACATCAAACAAACATTGTACTTGACATCTAAATATTATTGTGCTTTTTATGGTATACATTTAGGGCTACGCGCACTGCCACGTTTTAACACGCGATCCAATTATTTTGCCTCATCTTAATCTATAAATAAATACATGTAAAGTAGCACATGTGTGTGTTGTTGCATGCCTTTAATCCAGTACTTGCTGTTACCTTTTACTCCACACCACAAAAGAGTTTACCATAATAAGACACTTGATTGTCAGCTAAAATGGGTATCAGTTTTTAGATTTTCTTTGACATTTCAGGACATTCTGTCCCCCTATTCTTGCTTCCAGCAGGAAGTTCTGTGATCTTTAGGAGAGAAGACAATTTATGAATTGTATAGCATGTAGGTGTGCTCTTTTTCAACTTTAGTCACATTTATAAATATAGAAAATAAGCATCTGCAGAGGAAAGGAAAATATACAGAAGGCATACTTTAAGGTGGGCCTAAAGGATATGGGACACTGCTAGCCTTAAAATGTTCTAAAATAAAACAGCCCTAACAGCCTTTCAAAGCTGTGGGTATATTTATTTTAATGCTGCGGCAAACCAGAATGTAATACACAAAAAGTGAAAGAATGTAAAAGCAAGGAGGATGTTATTTTTGTTTCTGGTACGGTATTCAGTATTTAAGATGCCCCCTTTGAAGGGAGATGTTTACATCCAGAAAGTAAATAGAGCTTTTAGATATCTCTTAGGTGAATTCAGTTGTGTGGTGTTTACAGTTGGCCTCCTTTGCCATATCAATAAAGGTTTGTTTGGTGCCTGTCAAGTCACCAGGATGTCATCCACATATCTTGTTATTTTGCAATGCATGGTGAATGTATCACTCAAAAATAACTGAGGTGGAAACATGTAGTGTGTTGCACAATAAATGACTGCAAGAAAATGATTGTGTTAGTAGCAGCAATGTTTAATATATATGTATATTATCAATTTCTTATGCCAAATTTATTATAATTTTTTTTACAAAGGTTTATATAAAAACTGAGTTACGTGAAAAAATATTTCCCTAAGATTCTAGTTAAATTGTAAAGTCTTCATAAAAGAGAGTTTACTTTGGAAGAAGCCTTCTTCAGGGCACTTATTCCTATTCATCCTATTCAGAGTAATGTTTTGTGTGGTAGTGATCATTAAATGTGAAACCTACTGTGCATGTAAAGCTTAATGGTATACACCTACATACATTTCATCCTTTGTGTTAATATAGTTGTAGTATTATGCACTGATTAGTGGAAATTAAATGGTTAGGTTACTGCATATTTTAATTGGGACATTAATGTTTGTCATGATTCATTTTTAAAATGTATTTTCTGTCTTATGTATATTATATTATAGTAATTAAATTATAGTATATTAAATGTATATTATTTACTTATTTGATTGACTAGCAACTGAAAGAGTCAGCTGGAGTGATAAGAAAAGCAATATTTGTCTTTAATTCTCGGATCCTAGCTCCTGTTCTGCTCAGTAATAACTATTAGCAAATAAAAGGTATTTTCCAGTTAAAATAAAATGTATTTCTGAAAACTTCCTAGGGGGCCGCTAAGTCAATTAAGCAATCTTTGGTGGCATTTAACTGTGAATTCCAACAAGCTGCGAGTTTCAAGCTGTGAGACGATCTTCCAACAAAACTTGAATAGATCTCAGATGATTCAATGCTACTTGGTATTTGGAGTTCATTTCTTTGTATCTAAGAAAAGTGTATTCATTTGGGAAGGAATGTAATTCCCATAGAGAGTTCAATATTTATGCAGTCTAATACAAAATCAATGCATAAACATACAGGCTACAGCTATATTATTTAGCCAACAATGCAATCAAACATAAAAAATGCAATAAAGGCATGGAAAAATATAATTTGTGTCTAATTAAGAATAGATTTATTTATCTTTTAACCTTTGATTTCTGGTCTACGACTATCAATGTGGAAATAAATGGTTAAACCATTGTATAAAATATTAGACTGCTGAATGGACATCAGAGTCCATGTAAATCAGAGTAATCAAGATCTTAAACACTAGCAGGCGGATTTATGAGGAGATTCAATATCGTTAAGCACCACTTTAACGCCCTAATTTTTGCGCAACTGTTTAATGCCAGCTATTGAAGCGCATATTGAAATAGGAGGTGGAGATTTACCTGGAGCAATAACAGCTCTGGCTACATTTCTCTCAAAATCTTTTTCCTGGGAGCAAATTATAGTCATTTGTTTATAGAATATATCTCACTAGTATATTTATTTAAATGGAAGATGAAAGTTAACCCTATTTTTTTTTAATTTCACAATAATTTGACAGATAGATATAGTTAGTACATGTAGACAAACTGAATAGGGTTAAAAATCCTTACCTAACCTCTCTGCTCCACATAGGTCTCCTGCAGTGTCTAGCCAAAGTCCCAGAACAGGAGCCTCTCTGTGTGTGAAAGGTTTCTACCCCTTACCTTTTCTCTGATCCCTCTTGGCTGCCTTGTGCCCTACCTTAAAATCCTTTTTCTCTAATGTACAGGACCCTAGCCCACCCCCAACCGCCATGTCTGTTTGCAAAAAAAGTAATGTACATATGGATTTGTTCCCCTGGCATTCTGCACTTCCTGCCTGCCCCTCAGCCAATCACAGACGCGGGTGCCGGACTGCTTGCCCCCTGCTTGCAATTTTTTTTCCTTATAGAGGAGTCTAGCGCGGCTGATGGAAACACACAGTGTGTATGCAGATCTTTGAAAGATGGCAGACAGGATCTCCAAGATCATCTTTCAGAAATATGTACTGTGTGTACCTAGCTTAAGCCTAGTTGTCTTCCATTTGTTACAGTGAATGTTCCCTAAAAAGGTAGTATAAGCTTATCTGCAAATCTTCTGGGGACTTTTACAATGCCTGGTAATAGACAGAATGTTTTATTATGCTGTTGGGATCACTTAATAAAACAAGCATATACAGATATACACAGGTTCATAACACATTACAAAAAGCTTTGTAGAAACTGCAGATATAAGGCGCAGGACTGGTTTCACACATGTAATTGTTGGGAGCTGTGAATTGACTGCATCAGTTAACATTTTATCCCCTGCCTGCCTTGGGTATTAGTGTTTCAGAATAGCACATACAACATCATTGATCTAGTTACTGTATGTACTGCATTATGCACTTTTTCTGCGTAGTTAAGGATGAATTGGTGGGTCATCCTGGGCAGAAGATCACCACCAACTAGATTATTTATGTTATATGGATATATTTTTGGCTACTTTCTTAAAATGTTTATTACAGACTTTTTTCAAATTTGCTTTTCTCAAATGACTGCAGTAGGAAAGCTAGAAGTAGAACAAAAAGAAGGTGGGAGACTACAGGATCATGTATATTTTAACTTTAATTCTCTGATAATCCTGGAAATGTAGAAGGGGTAGGTCCTTCCTAAATATATAAAACTACAGACATTGTTGATTGTGTAAACTTGGGTATATCTACAACAAAGGTGAATTTACATTTCAGAATTCCATTTTCATATATAAGGGATTCAAATTCACTGGAAAGCCATGATTCCATTTTCTACAAGTTGGAGAAGATCATCAGTAATGTTCTGTCTTATCAGGGCCTGGCATGCATGGTAGAGAATGGTTTAGCCAAGTTTCATGAGTTTTGGAAAGGTGGAAATTCATTTAAGTAAATGATGTGCATTTTGCAAGCCTTGAGGAAAACTTAGGTGGGAGATTTATTTTATTCCCTCTTCCCTTTATATTTCTGTTCCCATTGTCATGTGATCTTTTCTATTCCTCTTCAATTTTCCCCTCTATTTTTTAATAATGGGGAACATCAAATTTAGAAAATTGGTCTATTCTTTATTTTTTTTCTTTCATTAGACTACTGTATATAATGACTTACTAAATGTATCTAGTCATTCCGAATATTTTACATATATTATTTTACTTTATATTGCTTTCCTTCATTTTGAACTTTTTTCATTTAAAAACTTTTAAACTTTCGTTCCTTTAACATTGCAGATCAGAATGTTTCCTGTGTGGTAACCTTAGACCAGGGTGCCCTTTGCTTCAGCACTGAAAGGATGCCACCCCTACATAAACATTAGCTCTTCCCGCCCAATATCTGCCTCTGTGTTTAGAAATCTAGTTAGATGGAAGATGTCACAGTCACTGCTGCATTTTTTCCCCTTACACACAGGGAGCATTTAAGGGCATGTTTAGTTCTGTTTTTGTGTTCACTTGTTCTGAGGTAATCTCACTCCCTCTTTCTGAGCGAAAGGCTGTCCTTAAACAACCCCACTGGTCTTTAATCGCTTGGAAATTACACAGTAAAAAGCAGCAGCTTTGAAATAGGAAAATGAAGCTGCATCCTAACTTTTATTTATGTTAAAAACATATTGCATTAGGAATATTAGTTGGTTTTTACATTTCTTTATTTTCCGATGATTAAATAGGATTTTTATTAGCCAAACTGCGTTTGGAATTTTTATCCTCCAGCGTTGAGTCTTTTATTTAACAGTGTGGGAACTTTATTTTAACTTTTTGTGTTTCCAGGGATATGAAGAGAAGCTAAACTATTCTGTAGGTTACATCAACTATTGACATAATAGGCTCACATTTTTCTCTTTTTTTTCCAAGGAATTTATTCCACATTGGCACAGTCTATTCTTTAGGAAACCACGTGTGACCATTAGTTTTGTATGATTACTTTAGCAGCAGTGTTGGAACACTCCTAGATCCTATAAAGCTGGTGAGGGAGAATATTACAAAAGTAGAAACAGTTTCATTTTGAACTTCACTATAAAAAGTTTACATAGAATGCCTTACAAATTGCTTATTTTATTTATTCAGTTCTGTAAGGTAGAATAGAATCGTTTGGGAACCAGCTAGTAAACTTTAAATTGATGTTAGTTTGAATAAATAAAAAGCCCTGCAGGTTACCCCATTTTCTATTTATAGTTGAGCACACAACATTACTGCACCTTTAGAATGGTGGCATTGTATATATTGTATATATGTTACCGCAAATGAATTCCTAGTTGACTCATTCAGGACTTAGGATGTCCCTACAACCAACCACATGTTCTGTACTGAAAGATTGCTTGAGTGTTCCTCCCTTCACATTTATACTATCCAACTAACACTTGGACAGTACCATTTAATTATTATTATTACATTTTTCATCTTTTGTACTGTGCAGTGGGATTTTGGACTTCATAACTGCATCCGTCATGTGTGCTTTTACGTGAGGAACAATGAAAAAAAAATAAAGTTTTATGATACCTTTGAGCATGAAGCCCATTGTTATATATTATTATGCCTATCAGGATTGTGGCGTTCAGCTGAAAAGCCGTGTACGTGAAGCTCCGCTCATGGAGGTAGTATGTAGATGCTCCCTTTGGTCCATCCCTGTATATTGTTGTTTGTACTACATAACTTACAGTATTTAGTTGAAATAGACAGTTGGACATAATGGTAAATCACAGACAATCATGTTGTCCATAATAGGCTGCATATCACTTATTTTGTAAGGCAAAATAATTGAACTCGGCCATTGTGACCAGCCATAACACAATCCTAGTTAAAGGAAAGCCCTCTCTCTTCTCATAACAACTATTGAGGACTTTTTTTTTCTTGACAGGGTAGGGGAGATTGTTTGTGAAACTGACCCTGCTTGGGTGTACAGCATTGGCGGGTCTAACCTCAGGTGTAAATTTGACTGGAGTACCCCTACCTCTATTATTTTAAAAGTTGATTTCCAGACATATGGATAGCATTAGGGTTTGTCGTATTTTGTTTATAAACACAATTTTGGCTTGATAAGGATTCAATGCAGAGTCTTTGGGGCCAATGTTGTTTTTGAGTAAATGTTTATTCAAACATTAATTAGTTTTTCACTTTGCATTGAATCCTTATCAATGAGCAGTTTGGATAACATTTTACGTGCTTAAAAGCAAACTATTCTTTAATAAGGACTTTTTTAATAGTGGGAATAAAAATAGGAAACAATCTGAGAGCTGTTGATATAAACTGTATACATTTTTAGGGCTCTGTCACCAGTTTAGAGATGAATTACTTTCTTGTTTGGGATCACCCTAGAAGGTCTGGCACATGTGGAGACTAGATCTCGCAGAGAAATGTAGCCTGACAGTGGGGCCAAGCGATGGCACTTTTCTGAGGCTGATTTATAGCAAATTAGACTGTGTGTAGTTCCTCTTAAAGAAGAAAATATAGTGCAAACTGTTTTAGGGGTGGAATTATGTATATGCTATGACTATCAATGAATGCACATTTATTTAGGACACACTCCTATTTGTCTGTAAACATTGTGTGCACCAATTTATTATAATTCATTTTGAAATACAAAAGATTGTCAAATATTTTATAATTATGGTTACATCCTAAAGCTTTATTGATGCTGCTGGCTTCTAGTCTGATTTACTGGGACACAGTCTATCAGTTTGACAAGTTGGATATTTAGTCCAATGTTCCATTCAGCTTTTTAAGAATAGGATGGATGGATGTCCTCTCTTTTTGATGGAAAATCGGCCTTAGCTAGACCATTCTTTAACCTCATTCTACAACCTTTGTTTAGCACAGTTGAGTTTTGAATAAATAGTTTTTTTTGTCTGTATGGAGTTCATTTGAATTAAAATCAGTTACATGTAACTAGTAAATTTTAATGTACACTCAACTGTTAAAAAATCTAAATTGTATATAATTTGTATAATTTAATTAAAATGAACAAAGATTTTTTATTTTATTTAGCCATAATGAAATCCTGCAGTAAAGACATAGGCTTTTGCACTTTTATTTAGAAGATTAAACTAATGCATAAAAATAAACAAACAGGCTATTCTCCAAATATTACACATTATTTTGAACTTTAAAATGCTAAAAATAATCAGATGCTGCTTCTTCTTTTCCTATCTCAGCGGTTGCTGTTCTATGACCAAAAATCTGGGCAGTGAATAGAGTTTCATACAAAATGCATGAGAAACAATGAGTGGTAACTAGAGATGAACCTATTACCTCATCCCACCTCATACACTATACACAGATATATTTTATATTACTTTGCTATGATAAGAGGACATTCTTATTTCAGCCTTATGACTAAATTCATTAAAAATGACTTAGGGGCATATTCATAAACAATTGCTTTGTTTGCCATTTTGCTATCGCAGGACCTCGCAATGACAAAGCACTAGTTTTTCCGTATTTATAAAACCCCTCATTTTCACTTTTGCAGAAAAGTATTGCTGCGGTGATGTGTGACGGTAGTATTGGCAATGTGCACTAACAACTTATTCATTGCGTTAAGTCTGGTATCACGCCGAAAGGTTTATATTTTTGCTTTTTCACAAAAAATGTAGTTAATGGGAACTTAAACGATTTGTAATCTGGAAAAAAATTTACCAGCTCAGTAGTTAAACCATGCAAATATACAAACAATTTAAGGTTTAACACTTCCCGTTTTCTAACACCTACCATTATACAGTATATCACTTTAATTAATTATATGTATGTGTGTTAATTTTTTACATTGGTAAAACACAATCATGTAGTTTGTTATTCTAAATGCTCATCCTAGAAACTGAGCTAATGAGTAAAGAAGAACATACCTATGTTTTTTACCCTTATTGTGAAAGCTTTTCTACCCAGAACAAGCTATACATTGTAAGATACTTTGTAAGTTGCATTTATGTACATACTATATGGTATAAGAAAAAGTACCAGTTTCGAATGAACCCAGTTTCCTTTTGCAACTGCCATATTGAAAATCCATGGATCTGATGGAATTTTTATAAAAAAATTTAACATTTTTGCATTGAAAATTAGAAAATCAAAAATAGCATCAAAATTTAAGAAATTGAGAAAATGCATAGAAAATTCTAAAATTTATAATACAATTTTAAAAAATTCAGTTTTAAAGGGAAGGCAAAAAACCCACATTATTGAGGGGGAAAAAAATCCATCCTTACTCAATCACAAATGGCAATAAGAAATATCCCTGGCCACTTTATGTAGGTAATATCAGAAACAAAATTCTTTGTTTTAAGAAACTCATCCAGATTTTGGAAAGTATCCAATGAACCCGCCGTTACCACGTCCAATGCAAGACAGTTCCATAGTTTTACCTTTTCTTCCAGTCTAATGTTTGTCCGCGTGTCCAGAAAGTTCATTGTATGCCTGTTAAAGGGCATGCATCAAAAATTAATATGAGCACAAACCTCTTGAGAATCTGGAAGTCTCTCCCAAATGTACTTACCGCATTCATTCCCTCATTGCCTTTTGCTTGTCTTCCATTTGGCCAATCACAGGAGCGGATACCGGTCCGCTCCTGTTTAAAGTATTTACAAAAAAAATTCTACAAAGAAGCATTAGTCTGATGGTTATTAATGCTTATTGGTCTAGGGCGTCAGTTTCAGGTAGGAATTGTCAGTCTCAAAAAATTTTTTGTAAGTTTTTTATGTTTACTTTTTGTGGATTTTTTTCCTAAATCTTTTTATACCTTTCAGCATTCTTTTTTTTCTAAGTTGTTTACCGAAATCACCCCTAGACTATTGCTTTGCAGAAGGCTGCAGACAGGTATTATTTGTTACAGTCTTATTACAAACTGGATTCACCTTCTGTGAACCTCAAACTTTATGTATAAGGTTTCTGCTACTGGACATCATAACTGGATGTAACTGGATGTCCTTATCTTTCACAAATTGTAATTTGAAGCTTGCTGCCTTTTTGAAGAATCCTTAGCTTGGCAAAACAGTTTTACTGGGGAAATGACCAAATTCAGACATCCTTCTTAGCACTTCCTCTTTGTTTTCTTTCATTACTTACCTGATTTCATCATAATTCAAGCTCACCAATAATAAAGGCAAGTAAGTGTGATTTACTCAGAAAGGTAACTAGGGCTGCAGATAATCAATTATACAAGGAACGGGCTTGACAAATGCATACACACAGATGATACCCCTAAAATGCCCATTCATTGACCATTATTCGTTGGGTAACAAGTGTAATCATCCAAGTGTATGAACCTTAAGAATAATGGTTTACCATTTTCCCTTGCTTAGTATCCCTTTACATACATTTGGAAATTCATAAAAGTTCTTATTGTTAAAAATGTTGCTAATTTGCCCCAACCAGATCCTATTTAACATTTGAAAGCTGAATCTGATTGGTAGGGTTAAAATTAGCGAAATTTTAACAATAAGCAGGATCATTTACCCAGAGCCATTATCGCTCTGGGTAAATGTTCTGTTCATGATTCAATATCGCGTTTGCGAATGTCTAAAACCCGAAAAGGGATTTACTCCTATGGGATTTTAACACCAGCTATTAGTGTGTGTTGAAATCCAGTGCTAAAATATGAATCGCGAGCATTGGATGCGCTGGTGATTTTTGTGTAACCCATGCATCGCCGCTATACGGAGTTAATGTTACGCTAACCGGTTATCGCGACTTACTCCATAATTTTCCCAGTGAGTCTGGGTAAATCAGCCCCAACAGCTTTTATTGAATCTCCCTGTAAGTATAAGGACAATTGAAACAACTAGAAGGTTGTGTACATATTTATATATGTTTATTGGATGTTTTGTAAGATTCTTAGATATTGGCATTTTGCAGATTAAATTCATTGTGAAAATTGCATTGGAAAGTTTTTACATTATGGGTAAAATCTAATAGTATTAAAGCACTTTTTTACATCTATAAATTTAGTTTAAATCTGTTTCTATATATGAATTTAATTAGCTGATTAATTACAATTTTTCTTTACATACTTGTAAAGCAATGGCTTTATGAGAAATGAAAACTTACCAGAATACTAAGGGGTTATTCCGCCTTTTCGTCAAATTTGCAAATTTTGGCAATTTATAAAGCAGTGATGCAGTGTGTGAAAAGTCATTAATGCTACTTTTCACTATTTTGCTTTTCGCCAAGTCTGAGTTGGTATTTAGCTTGCCAATGGGTCCATGGAAGGTTTCATACATTGTGGAGTGTTTCTTAATATTAATAAATACTAGGGGGGTGTTAGACTATTTCCAGCATTTACTGTAATACGATCTTAGATTTCACATTTCTATTTTTTTTTCCCTTTTAAGATCGCTTTTTTTTTTTTTAAGGTTTCCGATTTTCTTTATTTACCAATAAGTCAAATGGGGGTCTAAGGGACATATTTTAAAGGGGCATTATTTTTTTTTTAAACTTTCAACTTTTCTTTTCGTCATTGTTATTAAAAAGGCAAATTTCATCAAAGGCGAAAAGTACATAGCAAAAAGCACTAATAATGCTGAAAATGTGGCAAAATGTTAAGTTCAGCACATATGGTGGTAAATAGGTAACACTCTCTGGTGGATTTTTAAAGTATTAAATTGGTTAATACAACTGAACACCTATCTTTGTAATTTAAAAATAGCCTAAACATTTTGGTGTTTTTTAGCAGAAGATATGATAAATAAGTAAAACTCACCCAGGGAATTTCTCTATTTTATAATAGGACACATTTTTTTGTATTGCTTATTTTCAGCAAACTGCATCTAATTATCAAACCAGTTCCATTAATATGGGAACATACCATAGTGCTGTGTAAGAAATAGTCATGTTAATAGAACATTCCAAGTAATGATGTTTGCGAAAATTTAGTAAAAATATAACAAAGGCAGAAAAGGTGGCAAAAAAGGCAAATTTCACCTATTTATAAATAGCATTAATAAAAAAAAATGAGAAAAATAGCTCTTATATTTCACCTTCTCTGGTCTGGTAATGGCCGACACTAAAGAGCAATTTTTTGGTGGAATTTTGAATTCCCATATTGGCAGCCAATATTCCCAGATTCAAATGGATTATAATGGATAATGTACCCCCTAGTGGTTCTGAAAATCTGGGAAATTTCTATGTTTTAAATAAATGGGTGGGTTTATTTACATGAACTGCTCATTTAAGGTCCATCAATAACATTTGATGGACTTTCTTGACCTGTGTGTGTGAGTAATACTTCTCTTGGTGCATGTCCGCTATCTCTTGAGATTCAGTTCATGGATAGATGACTTTAAATTTTGCTTTAGAATTCTTGGTATGCAGATACAAGTAGGGTTGAACTGGCCCCGGATACCAGGAATCCACGTCCTTTATATCATTTACAATTGGTACGAGTGTAATGACAGAAACTTAAGAATTAAGGCCCATACGATGTCCTACGGTGGGACGAGCCTGACCAGCAAGTACGCAACGAGTGGCAATTTGTATGATGATTGCGATGGTAGCTCCGAACCGAGGTAGGGGGGCGGAGCATCGACCTGCAGCACCGCTCCGAGGAGCTGGGAGTTGTAGTTGGATGATGGCTCGCCTTCCGGGCTCTGCTGGGTTCCCGTCGCGGCGGCGCGTGACATATCACAGCGGACGCGTCGCGGTTGCCCGGGCTGGTCTTGCGTGAGCCGGGAGGATGACGGAGCAGTGACGTCAGCAATGACGTCACTGGGACTAAAAAGGGCGGAACATCAGAGCAACCATTCAAGACAGGCTTTTAGGAGCAGGGATTTAAGGCAGCGAAGATGGCTGACGCAGAACAGACGTTGGAGAGGGTAAGGATCAGACGGAGGGGGGGAGGGTGGGCTGCAGGGAATTTTGGAAGGGGGTTCACGGCTGGTGGCACCCCTGCGGGGGCCCGCCCCAGACTAGATCAGACGAGGTTGGTAGGCCCGTACGCCGCCCTATTGCCCCGTCCGTTTGAGTCCCAGTCCCCCCACACTCCTACCGCAGACCACGGGGGGCCAAGTGGTTAGAGCTAAAACCCCTAGGCGCGGGTGGCAACTGGGCCTGTTGAAGGCTTTAACGACGGTACAACCCTCGCAGCTCGCAAAGGCGAGGTACGCCGCCCCCAGTTGCTGACCCTGAAGGAGGACGCCAGCCCACCCGTGGCCACAAATCCAACAGCTAATAGAGGAGAGACGAGGCAGGGGCGGCTGCCTCGGCCGAATAGGTCGCCCCGCCAGCTGTAGCAGCAGCAGCGGCAGGGGATACTGCCCGATGCCCAGTAATAGCGGAAGCGTCTATGACGCAACAGGATTTCGTGGATGCTAGGTTCATTTCCGGGGAATGACACAGGCCCAGTTAGACTGAGGGAGTTTTCGGAGAACAGGCGTTCCAGGGAAAGGAGCCACCTGGAAGAGGGGGTGACAGCTGCAGGCCACGGGAAGGGGAGAAGATATTCTCCTCTTCCGACGTAGCGAGGAGTCCTACAGAACTGGATAAGGAACAACGCCGAAGGGAGGTCGCAGGATCGCTCCAGATCTAGCGAAGCTGGCTGACGTCGCAGATCCCACTCCAGAAGCAGACGTCCAAGTCTCGGTCTTGAATTTGGTAGGAGCAGGAGATCATCCCCAGCACCGGGGATGGGCCACCCGATGGTGTTGCCCACCAAGCGGGAGGAAGCCAGTCCACATTAGGTGATC
Source organism: Hymenochirus boettgeri (assembly GCA_019447015.1). Classification (NCBI taxonomy): domain Eukaryota; kingdom Metazoa; phylum Chordata; class Amphibia; order Anura; family Pipidae; genus Hymenochirus; species Hymenochirus boettgeri. Next base: position 194,869,372 of record CM033474.1, on the reverse strand, counting down.
CCAAAGGGTCTCGAGCGGCGAGTACAATTGCTGTACAATTGTGCTGGGGCTTGGGGCACCGCTGGGGGAGGAGAGGTGGGGAAATAGTTCAGGTCCTAAGGGCCCTGATGGGAAAATTAGACAACATGCCAGCTGGGCCGTCAGTGAGCCATCCAGGGGGAGCGGCAGCACTCCAGCCTGTGTCCGAGGTCCCTTCAGTAGAGTCTGAAGGAATCATTTTTCCAAAAAAAATTGGAAGAACGAATTTGTTAGTATATGGTCCCTAATCCTACTGATATGGTTAATGTGGACAGAGGATAGTGAGGACAGAAAAAGGGGTAGAAGAAGCCCAAGGTGGCTAAAACGTTTGGGAACTGGATACAGCCTTCTGTGTGTTGGCAGGGGTTATGGCCAAAAGCGCCTCAAAAATGCTCCGAACTTTTCGTGTATTTGGACCTGATTTTCGGAGCATATAAAACACATGACAGGTCAGCTGGCGCCAATACGATGAGGAGTTAAGGAGGTGCCTGGCTGTTAGACCAGAGAGGGGCTGGAAATCAAAGACCCCTGATCTATCATGTTGGCTCAGAGGGCGCCCGCAGGGCCAAGTACGAGCCAGTCGCCCATCCCTGGGAATAGCAATTTTCAGTCTCCGGAGCAAAAAGAAACGGCTCCTGCTGGTTGTTTAATGAGGGCAACTGCAAGTTTGGGGCACTTGCAGATTCAACCACGAATGCTCCTTTTGCGGGGGAGGCGGCCACTCCGCCGCCAAATGCTTTAAAAAGTCCCACCGTGCAGGCGGGTGGGGAAGGGACAGCAGGACGCCAGTGAACGTGGGGGCAATGGAGCACGGCTGGGAATGTACCCAGGAGGGAAGAGGCAGAGCTCATAGGGTGGGGTTTAAAGAGGGTTTCGAATCCCCTTTGAGTTTTCTAATTTAAGTTGCCCCGAATTGAAGTTGGTCAGGAAAAGCCGGAGGTGCCAGGAAAGGTTTGGCAGAGGTTAAAATTGGGCGTTATAGCGGTCCTTTTACCGAGCCCCCTTTTTAATCTCAGGATTTCCCCTTTGGTAAGTTCCTAAAAAGGAGAGTTGTAAATTCCGTTAATCCAACACTTATCATACCGAAGGGGAGCTCGGTAAACGATGGAATTCCTAAGGAGGCGTCCTCAGTTTCATATGTCTCATTTGACAGGGCAATTCATTTAGTAAGAAAGGCAGGGGTAGGGCTTTGTTAGCAAAATTGGACATAGAAGCGGCCTTCCGCCTGCTGCCGATTCACCCCGACTGTTTTCATCTATTGGGTGTCAATTGGATGACAGGTATTACACGACATGCGCTCCCCAGGGCTGTGCATATCCTGTTCTATTCGAAATTTTTAGTTCATCCTTGGATGGGTATTTCTGTTCCTTAAATGTTTTCATTACTTGACAATTGTTTGTGGCCCAGCTAATTCTAATTATGTTCCTTTCTGTTAAATTCTTTCCGTTTTCTGATGCACCGTTTGGGGTGCCTATTCTGAGGAAAAAAACGTAGGTCCAGTAACAGTGGGCTTTTCTGGGTATCGAGATAGACACAGTTAAGATAGAGTTTAGGTTACCAGCAGTTAAAATCCAGGGCATGCTAGACGCAATTCGATTTCCTGCAGGTTAAAAAGTTACGCTAAAGCAGTTGCAACCGTGCTGGGTCGTTGAATTTGCATGTAGGGTCATGCAATGGGAAGGGTTTCTCCAGGAGGTATCACTAGCCACCCAGGGGGTGCCTGCAGCCCACCATCACGTACAAATAACTAGGGAGTTGCGTAGCGACCTAATGGTGTGGCATTACTTTTCTAACTAATTACAATGGTAGGACTTGTTTCCAGGAGGAAGAAGAAACAAATTCCAAATTACAGCTTTACACGGACGCAGCAGGCTCTGTAGGTTTCGGGCCATCCTGGGCTCCAATTGGTGTGCTGCAGGGTGGCCACCTCCTGGGAGAAATGGGCCATTGCAGAAACCTCACTCTCCTTGAACTCTTTTCCATTGTGGTGGCTTTAGAACTATGGGGCGAAAAAATTCAGAATAAAAAGATCAGATTCTGGATGGACAAGAGAGTGTGGTTATGCGATCAACAACTTAACGAGTTCTCTATCGGTGCTAGCGCTGCTAGGTATTTAGTTCTAAAATGTTTGGAACGTAATGTGTCCATTTAGAGCTTAACTGTACCTGGTGTTCTTAATTGTGTGCGATGCTCTATCTCGTTTCCAGTGGGAAGAATTCCACCGCCTGCACCCAGGCCAACCAGCAGTCAGAGATGCCCGGACTTCCTGTGGGGTTGATGACAGCAGTGATGCAGTGGTACAATCTTCGGTCGCTCCGTCTAACTGGGCCAGTCACGGCAAGGTTGGTCTGAAGTGGTTAGAATTTGCAAAGGAAAGAGATATTAACACTAACTCTCATGATGGATTACGACTCTCTTAGATTACCTGAAACACCTGAGAGCGACAGGTTCCTCGGGTTTGGTAGCTCAGTGGAGAATGTCCTTCTTTCAGGTGTGGGGTTGGAAAGATCTCCAAGGAATTTATGTAAAATCGATTTCAAAGGGCTGGAAAAAAGAGCAAGTGGCCAATAGCTCCAAGCGACCGATTAATTTTAGTTTGCTGTTAAGGCTTTTGGAAAATTGCACGTTGTGTGCGGACTCGGAGTATGAGGCTAAACTATTTGAAGCCAGTTTTACACATCATTCCTTGGAGCCATGAGAGTGGGGAGAGTTGGTTTTTTTCCTTCAAAAAGGCCTTGGGGTTTAACGCTGCTGAGTTATTCAGCTCACAAACATCGGTGAGGGTCAGGATAAAGAGATCTATAACTCACCCCTTTGGTGAAGGAAGTTGGTTTCTAATCCCCGTTAAAGTCCACTTGGTGCCCAGTCAAATCTATCGCAAGTTTGGGACATTAGGTCCCCTTCTGTGTCGTTCCTGGCCCACAGAATAGTCTCCCTTTGTCTCGTTATCAATTTGAGGGATATTCCGCAAAGCTTTAGGGTCCTTGGCTCCAACCGAAAGAGGTTGGAACGCACTCTTTAGAATAGGAGTTGCAAAACAGGCCCATTCCTTAGGTTTCTCAGAAGTAGGGAGCGCAGGCTTGGACGGTGGAGATCAATTGTGTAGCGAGGGTATATCACCCTGAACTGGTATTAATTGATTGTTTTCTATCAGGTGTTCGCCAACCTTCGGTTTGGCTAGTGGGGCACTTACCTATTCGGGCAGCGCAACAAGCTGAAATACGACCTGGGGAAGGCACCTGGGATTTCAGACGGCCTCATTTTTTGGAAAGGGATTAGGGATTTAGTTTGGAGCCAGGTTCTGTTAGAGGTCATGAATATTAGCAGACGAATCCAGGGCCCACGTATTAGTGATCCACGCAGCTGGAATGATCTGTAGGAACCCTTGTCAGACCTTATTCCTAATGAAGGCTGATTTGCAGCGTTTTCGCCATCTTTTTAGAGAATTGATTCTAGTGTGGTCAGAGGTCGTTCCCAGGGTGCATTGGCAAGGGGCGAAAGATCACGGAGCGGTGGAAAAGGCCAGGAGGGTTCTCAAACACGAATCTCCAGTTTCGTGAGATCCCAGGGGGGTGTTGTAATCAGGCATCGCAGTTGGAGGGCGATAATAGTCCTTGATGAGGCAAGATGGGGTACATCTGAACGATATCGGGCTCGATATCTTTTTAACTGGACTGCGAGATGGAATAGAACAGGCACTTTATTTTTTGTGTGGGGACGGAGTTCCAGTAGGCGTACAGCAACTCTCTCGTGGCGGGGCATCCTGTGAGAGGTTATGTTGAGCCGTTACATGCCCTCTGGGGATCCAGAGGCTTGGCATTTAGCAATGGCTACGGCTAGTTGGGTTTTACATCTAATTAATATGCAAGGATGCAAAATTAATTTGGCTAATTAATTGATCACATGATGTTACAATGTGTCAATAAAGCTGTGGCCATTTATTCACCCAAAAGATTTGTTGTCTGCCTGTTCATTTACATACAAAATAGGTTTACTGGTAAAAAAAGTCAGTTTTAGGCAACCGAGGTATCAGCAGCAGGTCTGTGTATGAAGGTTCTCATTCACCTAGATCATGTAATTTTTGTGCTATTCGGTTAGATAATTACTTGAAGTTTAGTTCTTGAAGACATTTCGCTAGACATCCGACTGGCTTTCTCAATTTAGAATGCCATGTCGAGAAATAAATGCAAAGATTGATTGCATTGTGGCCAGAGGTGTTATCAAAACTGAAGGTGTAAGGCATCAAAAGAGCATTGTACATGGCAGACAATTGGTGTCAACTTCCACCCTTCCCTCTCAATTCAAGCTTGTTTTCTTTATTTTGACATAAAGGGCCTCCTTGATGCCTCTTTTTAACCAATTTTTTCCTTGGCATATATTTGACATTAAAAATATGTTCCTTTTCCGTAGGATGCAGGTGCACAGCCCAGTCATGGCCCAAGGAATTGGCTCTTCTGTGGGATGTGTTTGCCCACTGTTGGCCTTATCTGCCTAATCGGACATCTGTAAGTAACTTTAAGAAGTTAACACACGTAAATAAGTGACAAAAAGTGAGTGATCCTTATTTTCTCTAAAGGCCCCAATATCCCAGTCCGACACTGAGGATATTATTACAATTGGTAGTGTAAATGCTATTTTTTACTTGATAGAAAGGTTAGGAGACAATAGCAAAGTGTCTTTGCTTAGAGTACTTTTTCTGTAGCCGTTGAGGAAATACTGTGGTTTAAGGTAAATATACATCTGAGAAATAAAGCATCTAAGAAATAAAGCACATATCTGTTCAAATGTGTAGGGCCCGTTTTTTTAGCATGATCTGAGTTGGTTGACTATTCCTTAAACAAAAGCCAAACATACCTCCTGAGTCCTGTATAAACATCAAAGCTAAATTAGAAACGTTGTGTCGTGGGATCTGTACATGGCCAGCAACGAACCTTCCCAACAGTGCTTTACATTGTGACCAGAAACAGTTGGGGTTCTGTACATTAGACATTCCCAGCATAAACAAATCTTTCCACTGCAGGGGGAGGCAAACTGTTAACAATAAAAACAAGAAGCCTGTTAATTTTATGCTTGAGATTTAATCTAGATTTTTTTTTTTGTTTGATCATTTTATATATAATGTAATAATTACTGTCAGGTGTATAAAATGACACTCTGATGATGAAGAATGACTGGCTCATGTTATGCATCTGTTGTTATTTCAACTTGTGATTTAATCATTTTACTACTTAAAAAAGATTTTTAACAAGTTATTTCCCTCTGTTACAGTGGCACCTACTGGAGAAACATTGTTAATCTAAGCAATTACACTTGAACTGAAAATAACTGATGGTTATAAAGCTACCATAATAAAACAGGACTGTATACTAGTTATTTGTGCTTATTTACATAACAGCAATAATGGCATTCATAAAGATGCATTCCTTCTTCTTCAGATGACATTTTTAATGTGCATGCACCATTCTGCTTCGTTTATTTAACACAAACATGGCTAGAGTCATAATGGTTGATTTTTTATTTTGATGGTAATTGGTAAAGTATGCACATTCGAAGGAAAGTCAGTTAAGAATCACAGGGGAGATGTAATAAAGGCACTAAAAGCTTTAAAAAAAGAGTTAAAGGGACACTATAATGAAAAAATGACTGCCTCATCTTAACTACAATTGAATATATGTAAGTAGCAGTTAATCTGGTTTGCGGTGGTTGCTGCATGCCTTCAATCCAGCAAAATTTGTTTAGGAGCAGTATCCCCCCTCCCTCTTCACACTCCCATTCCATCCGACCTGACTTTTTTCCCACAAACCAACTGTCAAGCCTGCACACAGCATACAGCATTCCAATCTCTGTCACTATTCCAGCTACAGTAAAACTACTCATAGAAGAATAGTTTTTGAGAGCAAGGACTTTATTGACAGCTAAAACATAAAAAGTTTTAGATTGGATATCTAAAGAAATAGGGGAAGATAACAAAAATATGATAAGTGGTGGTTGGGAATAATTACAGTTTCCAGTTAGGTCAATTTAAATAACCTATTTTTCGGTATAGATGCCCTTTTAACTCTTACTTTGTTACATTTTATGAGCATGTAATAAAATTACAGATATCATTCGTAACATTAAAAGTGTTGCAGGCTCATTTGTATCATTGTATATTTATGGTGCCACAGCACCCAGAATGCTTCTAGTCAGTATGGAAGACTCCATTCAGGGTGTTCTTCTTTATCTCATGAGTTCACTTTCAGTTCTGCTTTTTCCCCCAAAGCTGAAGTTGCCATTGCTCTCTGCCTGTAACTAATTAAGCTTCTTACATATACATTTAAAGGGCATGTCCGACTCAAAAAAAAAAATTGGTCTCTTGTTATTTATTTTTCCTAACCACTGCTATTTTAGCACTTTATTACATGCATTTCCACACATTTAATAAGTATAATATTTCCACACATTTAATAGTAGCCCCATTCTCTCCTTTCTGGCAAAGGTTGCCGCATCTCCCCCTGCTAATTAGCAGGGGAAACAGCAGTTGGTTGTCATGTCAGCAGTCACAGCCATGATGACTGCATGGAGGGAGGCCAGTTCTAATTAGCTGACAGATATAAGGCTAATTGTTATGGAGTAAAACGATGATCTTCCCCTACTCTCTGCCACTCAAAAGGTTCTGCCTCCAAGCTTTATTTACAAAATTAGGAAGGAGCTAGAGAATTAGCATTCGTCATTGGCTGTGATGTTATCTGTTAACTAACTACATAACTGTAAGAAACGTCAGGCAGCATTTCAGGTTAGACTTACATCACTCAGCTTTCTAACTACTGCAGTTTTGGTGTTTGAGATTAATTAACCAATAGCAGTTTCACAAGTCTATGTGTGGTCTTAAAAAAGGGCAGGAAGGGCACATGCCTTGAAAGCATAAGGCAGCTGTAGCCTGAGTATCTCTTTAAGATGCTTTAATAAAGATAACTTGTTTTAGTCCAGAAGGGGCAGAATCCTTTCTTTGTGCTTATTGTTGTCCGGAGTTGTGTACGAGCTCTGGTAGATTCCAAACTTCTAGACTCTCGCTTCCCCTGATTTAAGAATCTCGCGGGTGCCGAGATAGGGGCAGTTTGTGTGCTAGCCAGAATGCGTAGTGCGTGATGATCCCATTACGTGTATTGCCTTAAAAAAAATAACACTACTGTTCTACTAAAATTCTGGATCTATCTATATTTAGGATGTCCTCTATGAAGGAAATAGTGATATGGGAAGCAAATGTTAAAGGAATCAAGAGAAAACTTTAATCCCATCTAAAACTGAAAATAATTCAGTGTAGCTGCTTCCAGCACAAAATCTGCCAGAAAAATCTGCTCAAATAACACAGAACAATGCCTCCCAGAATTTATTTAAAAAACAGTGCAAGCCAAAAATATGATTTAACTTAGGCTGTTATCACTGTTTAATAGGAGGTACCCCTTACATTTCTAAATATTTCAATATCTTTTATGTAATAATTGAATACAATCAATTTTGTAAATTGCAAAGTTTTTCTAATCTTGATGTGGAGTCAACATTTTGATTAGAATAATTGCACTTCATTTCAGGAGGCTCTAGCATAAATAACCTTCCTTTAAATCTGTAAGTATATTTTATACCAGAAAATGTTTGTTATATTTTCTGTCATCAGATTTAAGATTAATATTTTTGCTTTTCACAAAAAATGTAGTTTAATGGGAACTTAAACGATTTGTAATCTTGGAAAAAAATTTACCAGCTCAGTAGTTAAACCCTGCAAATATTACAAACAATGTTGAAGGTTTAACACTTCCCGTTTTCTAACACCTACCATTATACAGTATATCACTTAATTAATATATATGTTAATGTTGTTAATTTTTTACATTGGTAAAACACAATCATGTAGTTTGTTAATATCTACAATGCTGCATCCTAGAAACTGAGCTAATGGTAAAGAAGAACTAAACCTATGTTTTTTACCCTTATTGTGAAAGCTTTTCTACCCAGAACAGCTATACATTGTAAGATACTTTTAAGATGTTGCATTTATGTACATACATATGGTATAAGAAAAAGTACCAGTTTCGAAATGAACCCAGTTTCCTTGCAACTGCCGTATTGAAAATCCATGGATCTGATGGAATTTTTATAAAAAAATTTAACATTTTTGCATTGAAATAGAAAATCAAAAAATCAATCAGAATTTAAGAAATTGAGAAAATGCATAGAAAATTCTAAAATTTATAATACAATTTTAAAAATTCAGTTTTAAAGGGGAAGGCAAAAAACCCAACATTATTGAGGGGAAAAAAAATCCATCCTTACTCAATCACAAATGGCAATAAGAATATCCTGGACCAACTTATGTAGGTAATATCAGAAACAAAATTCTTTGTTTTAAGAAACTCATCCAGATTTTGGAAAGTATCCAATGAACCCGCCGTTCCAGTCCAATGCAAGACAGTTCCATAGTTTTACCTTTCTTCCAGTTTTAATGTTTGTCCGCGTTCCAGAAAGTTCATTGTATGGCCGTTTAAAGGGGCATACAAAAATTTAATATGAGCACACAAACCTTGTATGTAAATCTGGAAGCTCTCCCCAAATGTACTTACCAGCATTCATTCCCTATTGCCTTTTGTGTCTTCCATGTTGCTTGCCTGGCCAATCACAGGAGCGGATACCGGTCCGCTCCTGTTTAAAGTATTACAAAAAAAATTCATACAAAGAAGCATTAGTCTGATGGTTAATTAAGCTTATGTCTAGGTCTAGTGGTCTAGTCAGCTAGTTTCAGGTAGGATGTCAGTCTCAAAAAATATTTTTTGTAAGTTTTTTATGTTTACTTTTTGTGGATTTTTTTCCTAAATCTTTTTATACCTTTCAGCTTTCTCTTTTTTTCTAAGTGTTTTACCGAAATACACCCCTAGACTATTGCTTTGCAGAAGGCTGCAGACAGGTATTAATTTGTTACAGTCTTATTACAAACTGGATTCACCTTCTGTGAACCTAAACTTTATGTATAAGGTTTCTGCTACTGGACATCATAACTGGATGTAAGGATGTCCTTAGTCTTTCACAATTGTAATTTTGAAGCTTGCTGCCTTTGAAGATCCTTAGCTTGGCAAAAACAGTTTACTGGGGAAATGACCAAATTCAGACATCCTTCTTAGCACTTCCTCTGTTGTTTTTCTTCTACGTTACCTGATTCATCATGTAATTCAAGTCACCAATAATAAAGGCAAGTAAAGTGTGATTTAGAAAGGTAACTAGGGCTGCAGAAATCATATAACATGATATTCAAATGAAGGAGACGAGTGCTTGACAGAATGCACAACACACAGAGATACACCTTAAATGCCCATTCATGACCAATTATTCGTTGGGATAACAAGTGTAACATCATCAAGTGTATGAACCTTAAGAATAATGGTTACCATTTCCTTGCTTAGTATCCCTTACATACATACTTGGAAATCAATAAAAGTTCTTATTGTTAAAATGTTGCTAATTTTGCCCCAACCAGATCCTATTTAACATTTGAAAGCTGAAATCTGATTGGTAGGGTAAAATTAGCAAATTAACAATAAGCAGGATCATTTACCCAGAGCCATTATCGCTCTGGGTAATGTTCTGTTCATGATTCAATATCGCGTTTGCGAATGTGCTAAAACCCGAAAAGGGATTTACTCCTATGGGATTTTAACACAGTATTAGTTGGTGTTGAAATCCAGTGCTAAAAATATTGAATCCGAGCATTGGATGCGCTGGTGATTTTGTGTGTAACCCATGCATCGCCGCTAATACGGAGTTAATGTTACGCTAACCGGTTATCGCGACTTAACCTCCATAATTTTTCCAGTGAGTCTGGGTAAATCAGCCCAAACTTTATTGAATCTCCCTGTAAGTATAAAGGACAATTGAAACAACTAGAAGGTTGTGTACATATTTATATATTGTTTTATGGATGTTTTGTAAGATTCTTAGATATTGGCATTTTGCAGATTAAATTCATGTGAAAATTGCATTGGAAAGTTTTACATTATGGGTAAAATCTAATAGTATATTAAAGCACTTTTTACATCTATAAATTTAGTTTAAATCTGTTTCTCTATAGAATTTTAAATTAGCTGATAATTACAATTTTCTTTACATACTGGTTAAAGCAAGGCTTTATGAGAAATGAAAACTTACCAGAATACTAAGGGGGGTTATTGCGCCTTTTCGTCAAATTTGCAAATTTTGGGCAATATAAAGCAGTGATGCAGTGTGTGAAAAGTCATTAATGCTACTTTTCACTATTTTGCTTTTCGCCAAGTCTGAGTGGTATTTAGCTGCCAATGGTCCATGAAGGTGTCATACATTGTGGAGTGTTTCTTATATTAATAAATACTCAGGGGGGTGTTAGACTATTTTCAGCATTTACTGTAATACGATCTTAGATTTCACATTTCTATGTTTTTTTTCCCTTTTAAGATCGCTTTTTTTTTTTTTAAGGTTTCCGATTTTCTTTATTTACCAATAAAGTCAAATGGGGGTCAAGGGACAATTTATAAAGGGGCATTATTTTTTTTTAAACCTTCAACTTTTCTTCGTCATAGTTATAAAAAGGCAAATTTCATCAAGGCGAAAAGTACATAGCAAAAAGCACTAATAATGCTGAAATTGGCAAAATGTTTAGTTCAGCACATTGGTGGAAATAGGTAACACTCTCTGGTGGATTTTTAAAGTGTATAAATTGGTTATACAACTGAACACCTATCTTTGTAATTTAAAAAGACCTAACACTTTGGTGTTTTTTTCAGCAGAAAGATATGATAAATAAGTAAAACTCACCCAGGTGAATTTCTCTATTTTATAATAGGACACATTTTTTGTATTGCTTATTTCAGCAAAACTGCATCTAATTATCAAACCAGTTCCATTAATATGGGAACATACCATAGTGCTGTGTAGAAATAGTCATGTTAATGGAACATTCCAAGTAATGATGTTTAGCGAAAATTTAGTAAAAAAAACAAAAGGCAGAAAAGGTGGCAAAAAAGGCAAATTTCACCTATTTATAAATAGCATATAATAAAAAAAAATGAGAAAAATAAGCTTATATTTCACCTTCTTCGGTCTGGTAATGGCCGACACTAAAGAGCAATTTTTCTTTCGGCGTGATACCAGACTTAACGCAATGAAAGTTGTTAGTGCACATGCCAATACTACCGTCACACATCACGCAGCAATACTTTTTGCAAAAAGAAATGAGGGGTTTTATAAATACGAGAAACTAGTGCTTTGTCATTGCGAGGTCCTGCGTATAGCAAAATGGCAAAACAAGCAATTGTTTATGAATATGCCCCTAAGTCATTTTTTATGATTAGTCATAAGGCTGAAATAAGAATGTCCTCTTATCATAGCAAAGTAATATAAAATTGTCTGTGTATAGTGTATGAGGTGGGATGAGGTATAGGTATCTTAGTTACACATCATGTTTCTCATGCAGTTTGTATGAACTCTATCACTGCCCAGATTTTTGGTCATAGAACAGCACCGCTGAGATAGGAAAAGAAGAAGCAGCATCTGATTATTTTTAGCATTTAAAGTTCAAAATATGTGGAATATTGGAGAAAGCCTGTTTGTTTATTTATATAGTTTAATCTTCTAAATAAAAGTGCAAAAGCCTATGTCTTTACTGCAGGATTTCATTATGGACTAATAAAATAAAAAACTCTTGTTCAATTTTAATTAATTTACAAATTATATACAAATTAGATTTTTTAACAGTTGAGTGTACATTAAAATTTACTAGACATGTAACTGATTTTAATTCAAATGAACTCCTACAGACAAAAAAAACTATTATTCAAAACTCAACTGTGCTAAACAAAGGTTGTAGAATGAGGTAAAGATGGTTAGCTAAGGCCGATTTTCCATCAAAAAAGAGGGACATCCATCCATCCTATTCTTTAAAAAGCTGAATGGAACATTGGACTAATATCCAACTTGTCAAACTGATAGACTGTGTCCCAGTAAATCAGACTGAGCCACGCAGCATCAATAAAGCTTTAGGATGTAACCAATAATTATTAAAATATTGACAATCTTTTGTTTTCAAATGAATTATAATAAATTGGTGCACACAATGTGTTACAAGACAAATAGGAGGTGTCCTAAATAAATGTGCATTCATTGATAGTCATAGCATATACATAATTCCACCCAAACAGTTTGCACTATATTTTCTTCTTTAGAGGAACTACACACAGTCTAATTTGCTATAAATCAGCCTCAGAAAAGTGCCATCACTTGGCCCACTGTCAGGCTACATTTCTCTGCGAGATCTAGTCTCCACTGTGCCAGAACTTCTAGGGGTGATCCAAACAAGAAAGTAATTCATCTAAACTGGTGACGAGCCCTAAAAATGTATACAGTTTATATAACAGCTCTCAGATTGTTTCCTATTTTTATTCCCACTATTAAAAAAGTCCTCATTAAAGAATATTTGCTTTAAGCACGTAAAATGTTATCCAAACTGCTCATTGATAAGGATTCAATGCAAAGTGAAAAACTTTAATGTTTGAATAACATTTACTCAAAACAACATTGGCCCAAAGACTCTGCATTGAATCCGTATGAGGTAACAAACAAGCCAAATTGTGTTTATAAACAAAATACGACAAACCCTAATTGCATTCCATATGCTGGAAATCAACTTTTAAAATAATGAGGTAGGGTACTCCAGTCAAATTAACCTGAGGTTAGACCCGCCAATGCTGTACACCCAAGCAGGGTCAGTTTCACAAACAATCTCCCCTACCTGTCAAGAAAAAAAAGTCCTCAATAGTTGATGAGAAGAGAGAGGGCTTTCCTTTAACTAGGATTGTGTTATGGCTGTCAACAATGGCCGAGTTCAAATTATTTTGCCTTACAAAAAAGTGATATGCAGCCTATTATGGACACATGATTGTCTGTGATTTACCATTTGTCCAACTGTCTATTTCAACTAAATACGTAAGTTATGTAGTACAAACAACAATATACAGGATGGACCAAAGGGAGCATCTACATATACCTCCATGAGCGGAGAGTTCACGTACCGGCTTTTCAGCTGAACGCCACAATCCTGATAGGCATAATAATATATAAACAATGGGCTTCATGCTCAAAGGATCATAAAACTTATTTTTCATTGTTCCTCACGTAAAAGCACAATACGGATGCAGTGTATGAAGTCCAAATCCCACTGCACAGTACAAAAGATGAAAAAGTAATAATAATAATTAAATGGTAACTGTCCAAGTGGTTAGTTGGATAGTATAAATGTGAAGGGAGGAACACTCAAGCACTTCAGTACAGAACATGTGGTGGTTGTAGGGACATCCTAAGTCGAATGAGTCAACTAGGAATTCATTTGCGGTAACATATATACAATATATACAATGCCACATTCTAAAGTGTGCAGTAATGTTGTGTTGCTCAACTAAAATAGAAAATGGGGTAACCTGCAGGGCTTTTTATTTTTCAAAACTAACATCAATTTAAGTTTACTAGCTGGTTCCCAAACGATTCTATTCTACTCTACAGAACTGAATAAATAAAATAAGCAATTTGTAAGGCATTCTATGTAACTTTTATAGTGAAGTTCAAAATGAAACTGTTTCTACTTTTGTAATATTCTCCTCACCAGCTTTATAGGATTCTAGGAGGTTCCAACACTGCTGCTAAAGTAAATACAAAATAATGGTCACACGTGGTTTCCAAAGAATAGCTGTGCCAATGTGGAATAAATTCCTTGGAAAAAAAAGAGAAAAATGTGAGCCTATTATGTCAATAGTTGAAGTGAAACCTACAGAATAGTTTAGCTTCTCTTCATATCCCTGGAAACACAAAAAGTTAAATAAAGTTCCCACACTGTTAAATAAAAGACTCAACATGGAGGATTAAAAATTCCAAACGCAGTTTGGCTAAAAAATCCTATTAATCTCGGAAAATAAAGAAAATGTAAAAACCAACTAATATTCCTAATGCAATATGTTTTTACATAAATAAAAGTTAGGATGCAGCTTCATTTTCCTATTTCAAAGCTGCTGCTTCTGTGTAATTCCAAGCGATTAAAGACCAGTGGGGTTGTTTAAGGACAGCCTTTCGCTCAGAAAGAGGGAGTGAGATTACCTCAGAACAAGTGAACACAAAAACAGAACTAACATGCCCTAATGCTCCCTGTGTGTAAGGGGAAAAAATGCAGCAGATGACTGTGACATCTTCATCTAACTAGATTCTCAACACAGAGGCAGATATTGGGCGGGAAGAGAATGTTTATGTAGGGGTGGCATCCTTTCAGTGCTGAAGCAAAGGGCCCCTGTCAGGTTACCACAAAGGAAACATTCTGATCTGCAATGTTAAAGGAACGAAGTTTAAAAGTTTTTAATGAAAAAAGTTCAAATGAAGGAAAGCATTAAAGTAACTAATCTAGTAAATATCGGAATGACTAGATACATTAGTAAGTCATTATATACAGTAGTCTAATGAAAGAAAAAAATAAGAATAGACCAATTTTCTAAATTTGATGTTCCCATTATTAAAAATAGAGGGGAAAATGAAGAGGAATAGAAAGATCACATGACAATGGGACGAAATATAAAGGGAAGGGGAATAAAATAAATCTCCCACCTAAGTTTTCCTCAAGGCTTGCCAAATGACACATCATTTACTTAAATGATTTCCACCTTTCCAAAACTCATGAAACTTGGCTAAACCATTCTACAATGGCATGCCAGGCCTGATAAGACAGAACATTACTGATGATCTTCTCCACTTGTAGAAAATGGAATCATGGCCTCCAGTGAATTTGAATCCCTTATATATGAAAATGGATTCTGAAATGTAAATTCACCTTTGTTGTAGATATACCCAAGTTTCCACAATCACAACAATGTCGTAGTTTTATAATTTAGGAAGGACCTACCCCTTCTACATTCCCGGATTATCAGAGAATTAAAGTTAAAAAAACATGATCCTTGTAGTCTCCCACCTTTTTGTTCTACTTCTAGCTTTCCTACTGCAGTCATTTGAGAAAAGCAAATTTGAAAAAAGTCTGTAATAAAACATTTTAAGAAGTAGCCAAAATATAATAATAACATAAATAATCTAGTTGGTGGTGATCTTCTGCCCAGGATGACCCACCAATTCATCCTTAACTACGCAGAAAAAGTGCATAATGCAGTACATACAGTAACTAGATCAATGATGTTGTATGTGCTATTCTGAAACACTAATACCCAAAGGCAGGCAGGGGATAAAATGTTAACTGATGCAGTCAATTCACAGCTCCCAACAATTACATGTGTGAAACCAGTCCTGGCCTTATATCTGCAGTTCTTACAAAAAGCTTTTTGTAATGTGTTATGAACCTGTGTATATTGTATATGCTTGTTTTATTAAGTGATCCAACAGCATATAATAAAACATTCTGTCTATTACCAGGCATTGTAAAAGTCCCCAGAAGATTTGCAGATAAGCTTATACTAACTTTTTTAGGGAACATTCACTGTAACAAATGGAAGACAATAGGCTAAGCTAGGGACACACAGTACATATTCTGAAAGATGATCTTGGAGATCCTGTCTGCCATCTTTCAAAGACGTATGCATACACACGTGTGTTTCCATCAGCGCGGCTAGACTCCTCTATAAGGAAAAAAAATTGCAAGCAGGGGGCAAGCAGTCCGGCACCCGCGTCTGGATGGGCTGAGGGGCAGGCAGGAAGTGCAGAGCCAGGGGAACAAATCCATATGTACATTACTTTTTTTGCAAACAGACTGGCGGTGTTGGGGTGGGCTAGGGTCCTGTACATTAGAGAAAGGATTTTAAGGTAGGGCACAAGGCAGCCAAGAGGGATCAGAAGAAAAAGGTAAGGGTAGAAACCTTTCACACACAGAGAGGCTCTGTTCTGGGGACTTTGGCAGACAGCAGGAGACCTATGTGGAGCAGAGAGGTTAGGTAAGGATTTTAAACCCTATTCAGTTGTCTACATGTACTATAACTATATTATCTGTCAAATTATGTGAAATTAAAAAAAAATAGGGTTAACTTTCATCTTCCATTTAAATAAATATACTAGTGAGATATATTCTATAAAACAAATGACTATAATTTGCTCCCAGGAAAAAGATTTTGAGAGAAATGCGCAGCAGAGCTGTTATTGCTCCAGGTAAATCTCCAACCTCCTCTTTCCAATATGCGCTTCAATAGCTGGCAATTAAACAGTTGCGCAAAAATTAGGGCGGTAAAGTGGTGCTTAACGATATTGAATTCCTCATAATCCGCCTGCTAGTGTTTAAGATCTTGATTACTTGATTACATGGACTCTGATGTCCATTCAGCAGTCTAATATTTTATACAATGGTTTAACCATTTATTCCACATTGATAGTCGTAGACCAGAAATCAAAGGTTAAAAGATAAATAAATCTATTCTTAATTAGACACAATATATTTTTCCATGCCTTTATTGCATTTTTATGTTTGATTGCATTGTTGGCTAAATAATATAGCTGTAGCCTGTATGTTATGCATTGATTTTTGTATTAGACTGCATAAATATTGAACTCTCTGGGAATTACATCCTTCCCAAATGAATACACTTTTCTTAGATACAAAGAAATGAACTCCAAATACCAAAGATGCATGATCATCTGAGATCTATTCAAGTTTTGTTGGAAGATCGTCTACAGCTGAAACTGCAGCTTGTTGGAATTCACAGTTTAAATGCCACCAAAGATTGCTTAATTGACTTAGCGGCCCCCTAGGAAGTTTTCAGAAATACATTTATTTAACTGGAAAATACCTTTATTTGCTAATAGTTAATTACTGAGCAGAAACAGGAGCTAGGATCGAGAATTAAAGACAAAATATTGCTTTTCTTATCACTCCAGCTGACTCTTTCAGTTGCTAGTCAATCAAATAAGTAAAAATTATACATTTAATATACTTAATTTATTACTAATTAAATATACAATAAGACAGAAAAAATACATTTTAAAAATGAATCATGACAAACATTAAGTCCCAATTAAAATATGCAGTAACCTAACCATTTAATTTCCACTAAACAGTGCATAATACTACAACTATATTAACACAAAGGATGAAATGTATGTAGGTGTATACCTTAAGCTTTACATGCACAGTAGGTTTCACATTTAATGATCACTACCACACAAAACATTACTCTGAATAGGATGAATAGGAATAAGTGCCCTGAGAAAGAAGGCTTCTTCCAAAGTAAACTTCTTTTATGAAGACTTACAATTTAACTAGAATCTTAAGGAAATATTTTTTTCACGTAACTCAGTTTTTTTTATATAACCTTTGTAAAAAAATTATAATAAATTTGGGCATAAGAAATTGATAATATACATATATATTAAACATTGCTGCTACTAACACAATCATTTTCTTGCAGTCATTTATTGGCAACACACTACATGTTTCCACCTCAGTTTATTTTGATGATACATCACCATGCATTGCAAAAAAACAAGATATGGGATGACATCCGGTGACTGACAGGCACCAAACAAACCTTTTTGATATGGCAAAGGAGGCCAACTGTAAACACCACACAACTGAATTCACCTAAGAGATACTAAAGCTCTATTTACTTTCTGGATGTAAACATCTCCTTCAAAGGGGGCATCGTAAATACTAGACCGTACCGAAACAAAAATAACATCCTCCTTGCTTTTACATTCTTTCACTTTTTGTGTATACATTCTGGTTTGCCGCAGCATTAAAAATAAATATACACACAGCTTTGAAGGCTGTTAGGGTTTTATTTTAGAACATTTAAGGATAGCAGTGTCCCATATCCTTTAGGCCCACCTTAAAGTATGCTTCTGTATATTTCCTTTCCTCTGCAGATGCTTATTTTCTATATTTATAAATGTGACTAAAGTTGAAAAAGAGCACACCACATGCTATACAATTCATAAATTGTCTTCTCTCCTAAAGATCACAGAACTTCCTGCTGGAAGCAAGAATAGGGGGGGACAGAATGTCCTGAAATGTCAAAGAAAATCTAAAAAACTGTAACCCCTTTTAGCTGACAACAGTGTCTTATTATGGGAAATCGTGTGGGTGTGGAGAAAAGGTAACAGCAAGTACTGGATTAAAGGCATGCAACAACACACACATGGATTGCTACTACAGATTTATTATAGATTAAGATGAGGCAAAATAATGGATCGCGTTAAAACGTGGCAGTGCGGTAGCACCTAAATGTATACATAAAAAGCACAATAATATTTAGATGTCAAGTACAATGTTGTTTGATGTATTAGAATAAGTATGACATTAAGTCTTATAGTAGAGTGCCTATCTGTGGTCCTCCAGATGTGTGCAAAGTTCAATCCCAGATTCCTTGTGCCATCTGCTGTTGGTAAATGCTGAGAGTTGTAGTTTTCAAAAATCTGCAGGGGCTACAGGTAAGACATCTCTATTGTATGGTCTAAAATGCAAAAATACTCCATAAAACCACATAGAACACAGGCAAACACACCCACCCACCGATAACACCCTCACAATGCGAACCTTTCCTTACCCATTGCAACCCTACATGAAGCATAAAAAATGCAAGAACATACCCCCTTACAACACGCAGATACAGGTACACACAGCTCTAATGATACACCCTCACAACCAATTACCCTTCCATTTCCAGGACGTTTTGTGGTATAAATGCAAAAACATACCACCTAACACCACACAGATACACAGACCTACTGAAACACCCTCACAACCAACCTACCCATCCATTTCCATGAATACTATACCTAAAAAAAAAATTCAAATAGTTTTATAATCTAAATGCAAAAACATACCCCTAACATCACAAAGACACAGGTACAAAACACACAGAATCATGCTCCCCATACCCACCTAACGGTTCCATTTCCATGGCAACCACAACTCAAACCATCAAAAAAGTTAGTTTAGTAGCATAAACATGAAAACATACCCCTAACACCACACAGACACAGGTACACAACCTTATTAATTCACACTCCATATCCCACCCCACTTTCTGTTTTCATGGCAACCATACACACAATAAAAATATATGCATTTATCAGAAGGATTATGACATATATTTACTAAGATGGTTGGTTCGGGATCTCGCAGATTTTCCCAAAATTAGCTTTACCGAACTTTTTTCGAACCATTCGGAAATTTTCAAAGATCCCCGAAAATGTTAGTATTTTCCAACGTTCCGTAATCCTCAAACAGTCGAGGATTTCCGAATGGCCAAAAGAACCGCAGCCGGACATTATGGGGTCCTGTGGCTCAAACTCGGGACCCTCCTGGGTCTTGAAGGCCCTTGTGGGCCTTAAAAGGGCCCTTGGGGTTTAAGGTACTGCAGCTCGAACCAGGCCCCCCTTCCCGGCACTTAGAAGTGCCCTTGTGGCCCTTGGGAAGACGATCCATCTGGCTGGAGTCTGTGAGAAATTACATTGGGTTTAAATCCTGCTTCCTGTAGGTTGAGTGACATCACATGACATCTGCACCACCCATCTGCCCCAGAGGGGGAGAAGCATGCTCAGTTAGACTTTTAATGCTGGGGAAATCAGAAGTACCTGCGGGAAAAATACAGTTGAGAAGGGGAACTTATTAATGGCAGGCAGAGGCTGGTCACAGACTACAAGCTGATCACATGGCTGAAACAGGAAGTGTTCAAGCAGGAAGTATATTGCTGAACCTTTCTAGCATAGCTTTTCACAAATTTTATCTAGAGATGTGATTGAGGTTTTATTTTGAAGGTGTGATGGTAGGGTTTTATATAATTCTTACTAGTTTGGAAAAATTCAAGACCACAGTTACCCTTTAATGATGTTAGTACCATATCAGTATGTATTGCCTAGTACTTTATTAATCAAATTAAGAATTCTAAATTATTTTTTCGGTTGTCTGACCATAGTATCCATTAGAATGTGAAAATCAGATTATGATGGTGTAAAACCCATCAATACTGTGTACATTTTCTGTTGATGGCAAATATTATGGGTGGCAAAACAATAAGTTTGTATTAGTTATTGCATATTATTGGTTATTTCTCTCCATGTAGGTATTTCGTGTTATCTCCAATATTTGCTAGTTTTGTTCTAATTATAGTAACAGGTGGTACATTATTATGGTCATGTAATTTGGGTATTATATATGTCTATATTTATAAGGCTAGGGCGGGGTTGGAGGGAGATGCAATTCTGAAATATTTGATAGGGCAACTCCAAATATGTGTAACTGTGGTGCACATTTGGACATGCCTCCAACAAATATTGCTTACCCCTGAGACATATTTTCACAAATTTATGGGGTTTTATACCATTGTAATCTGATTATCACATTAGCTGCCCAATGTTTGACCTATTTTGATAGGTTGACAGTATAAATTGCCTTGGGCCATGCTCTTCTGAGATATCAACATGCAAATCTTGTTTCCATTTTACATGTGAAGATTATCTCAGTTAGCTCTAACTCATATCCAGGGCTTTGTAATTGTGGGTTATCTCTTTCTTGTTATATGGTGAGAGAATAAGAAATCCTAGGAAGTGTGGTTATGGTTTTGATAAAGTTTGGGAGGTTTGTTTAATTGTTTGTCTTAGCTGCAAAATTTGTAAAAAGCTAGCTTTACCTTCAACCCAAATAAACTTTTTAAATGCACATTCATTACCATAGCAAGATAATTGACAGCCCAACCTACAGGTACACACACCTGATCACACTGATACACCCTCCAACCCTCACAACACAACCTACCCATCCATTTCATGGCAACCATATATAATTTTTCCAAAAAGTGTAGTTTTAATCTAAAATGAAAAAACAAATCCCCTAGCACCCCACAGACACAATACACACCGAATCAGCACTCCAGCACCATCCATCCCACTTTCCATGGCAAACCATACCTAAACCATCAAAAAAAGTTAGATTATACTTTACAACCAAAACATGCACCTAACACCAAACAGACACAGTAGAACACCTACTGATACACTCCAATACCCACCCCATTTCTATATTCATGGCAACCATACAATTATAAAACAATTTAATCAGAATAGATTATTAAAATGTAAATGTCCCTCTTTCTTACCATAGCAAGGTTATTGAGTTTTTAAAACCCGCAGCACGACTCACACATTCCCTTCCAAAATGCAGCATTCAAGCCAATTTAAGTTTATACTTAAACTTTCCTTTCTGGTTTTACATGAGTTTTTGGAATTTTGTTATGCTAATGCTGGGTACCAGAGAAATAACCATAAATGTGGCAAAGCTCCTACATATTGTGCCATTGTGAGGGTTCTATCTTATCTACATTATATGGGAATTTCACTTTTTAAAAACTATTAACACTATTTTTCATGTTGCATCTTGGCTCTTGAATTTTATTATACTCAGCCGATCCCCTGCGCTTTCTGATGACCTCTTTAGGGGGCACCAGGGTCACAAAGCTGCTCACAGGGTGAGCCAGGGCCAGAGTGTGAAAGAATCAGGGCAGAGTCTTAATTAGCATATTAATATTGAAAGTGCAAAAGAGCTGGTATCTTCAAGCCACAGAAAGGCTTGTAATAAGAACTGTAAGTAATCAATGAGCAAGCTAAAATAGAAAAGAAAAAAAAAAAGTATTGCTGAACAAAGCAAAACAGCCTCCATTGTTTCCCTGTTATACACTATTAAGCAACCCAGTTCTGAAAGTACAGATTATAGCAAAGTATAAAATAGCACATATACAAGGTTGATAGACAATATTGTACAGAAGTGTAACGTTATTCATTGTGGCCCAACATTACCACTGACTCTGTGTTTGGGCCAGATCAAACCCCTGAACCAGTGGAAAGTCGTACAAAGAGTTGGTCAACATTAAAACAGGTAATATCAATAAATGTCCTGAACAGATGAAAATATACTTAAGTATTCAAAGAACAAATTTCAGTTTAATCTGCACCATTGTTTCTTCTTCTCTAGATTCACTTTAGTTGGAAATGTGCCTCAGATTTGGAAAAAAGCTGGTGTAATTTAAGGTAATAAAGCAAATAGTATGAGTTTGCGTCATCAAGATTTTTAAATTATAAAAATGAAACTGAAATGTTGGATGGTGCAAAGCCATATAAAGCAATAAATAATCAGATATAATCTATTAGATTGATATATGATCAATACCTGTGGATGTGGCTAGCTCCCCTGGCATTTATACGGTAGCATGTAAAGCTAGGTACAGACGAAGATGCGGCCATGACAAACAGCCATTATGGTTGACATCGATTGTGTGTGGATGTTTGGTCAGGAATCATTGATGACATGCTAACACAGTGGGGACCGATTTACCCAAAGGTGCTGGGCAAATTTGCTACCGGTTAGCCTGCTTAACTCCCTATTAGTAGCAGATGCGATTCAATATCGCGTTTGCGCTGGTGTTACGCTTTCTTCAGGATAAGGCCTCTATGAGACCCCTCGGACGCGGGAGTCTAGTACTGCTGGTCTTCACAGAGCTCCTAATGGTGAGGATGTTTGCGGCCGGCAGGCACCAGGTCGCGGCTTCCAGAAGAGAGAATCACAAAGACCAATCCACAATGTGGGATGCAGGCCGGAGTGTAGAAGCTGTGGTAGATAGGCAGACCGGAGGAAACTGGAGGTAGGAGCTGAGGAGAGATACGGACCGGAGGTAGGAGCTGTGGTAGATATGCAGACGGAGGTACTGGAGGTAGGAGCTGGAGTAGAGATACGGGACCGGAGGTAGGAGCTGTGGCAGTTATGCTGACCGGAGGTGGGTAAGGTAGGAGCTGGAGTAGAGATACGGACCGGAGGTAGGAGCTGTGGTAGTTATGGACCAGAGGGAACAGGAGGGTAGGAGCTGGAGAGAGATACGGACCGGAGGTAGGAGCTGTGGTAGTTATGCTGACCAGAGTACCGGAGGTAGAGCTGGAGTAGAGATACGGACCGGAGGTAGGAGCTGTGGTAGTTATGCTGACCAGAGGTAACAGGAGGTAGGAGTGAAGTGGAGATGCAGACCGGAGGTAGAGCAGTGGTAGTTAGCTGACCGGAGGTAAACAGGAGGGAGAGCGAAGTGGAGATGCAGGGAGTAGGAGCATGTAGAATGCAGGCAGACTGGACACAGGAGACAGGGAACAACTGGATAACCAATCACCAACGTAACCAGGAGCTAGGAGTTCAGAGAAACAAACTCTGAACTGGCAGCAAGAGGCCAACTGCCAGGAGGAGCCTAAATAGGCCCCTGTGACCTCATCCCTGCTGGCCGTTTGCCCTGGAAGAAGATGGCCGCCAGCAGGGTAAAAGCTGCACCGCCCACGTCCTCGCGTCATGAGGTGCAGCGAGCCGGTGCGCGCGAGCGTGCACGCGAGCGAGGTACCTCGGTCATCGGCCGCGCTCCCGCTCGCGACCGCCGGAGGAGGATCCAGGCTCGCGGCAAGGTAAGTTCCTGACATTGCCCCCCCACGGGCACCCTCCGGAGTGTCCTTGAGCTTTAGTTGTCAGGATGTTTGGAATGAAAAGTCTGACTAAACGAGGAGGTGAATCTGCTCAGACGGCTCCCAAGAAATTCTCTTTCGGGACCAAAATCCTTCCATTTAATAAGATATCTTAACTTTCCAGCAGAGACTTGGCATGTAAAATGTTCTCCCACTCGTTGTCAGTCCCGTCAATCAAATAGGCAGCGGAGGAGGCTCCACGCCGAGTCTGTAACATATCTTTTAAAAAACAGGATACATGAAAGACTGGATGTATCTTTAAGACTTGGGGAGCTCCAATTCAAAGGCAGCCGTGTTGATAGCTCCTAATACGAAATGGCCCGATGAACCGGGGGACCCAATTAGCGAGGGAATCCTTAATTTCAAATCCGAGTCGACAACCAAACAAATCTCCAACTTAATACGAAGAGTCTTTTCTTAATAGATTAGCTGACTTACGGGCTCGCTTGAGTTCAGCGATGAAGGTCTTCAGCTCTAAAGTCTTCTCCTCATAAGAGGTATTCTGTGATGAAAGATCAGGAATCGTGATCTGGGAAGGATACCGGTAAGGAAAGTTGATTAAAATCCATAGTTAGCATAAAAAGGGGACACTTGATGGAAGAATGACCGCGGGGTGTACAGCAAACTCTGCAAGTGGTACTAGAGAGGACCAATTTTCCTGTGACACGGAGGAAGTAGTAAGTAACAGAAGATACGTTCAAGAGTTGGTTTTTTCTTTCTGTTTGTCCATTAGATTGTGGATGGTATCCGGAGGAAAAAAGAATTGTGGATAGGTAAACACTGCACAACTCTTCCAAAACTTGAGGTGAGGTGAATTGTACCCTCTATCGGATACGAGGTCATCAGGAACCCCGTGAAGACGCACCATTTCTCTAATAAAAACCTCCGCCGTAATGGAAGCTGAGGGAATTCTTTTAACGGAATAAAGTGAGCCATCTTCGTCAATACTCAACGACCACAAAAAATTGTGCTGAACCACTTGGAACGAGGTAACTAAACAATGAAGTCCATGGAAACATGCACCAAGGGCGGTTCGGAACAGGCAAGGGAGATAGTAATCATATGGTCTCTGTATCGCTCAAGTAAGACAGAGAAGCCACAAACTGTTTACAATCTCTAGAACATACTGGCCCAAAAAAGTTTGTTAAGCAAACCAAAGTCGTGTGCACCCAAATGACCGGCCAAAGCATGGAATGACATACTGAAGTACTGCAGACCTGGCTGCTTGAAACTGGAACAAAATTGTTGTCGGTATATAAAGCCGTCTGGGGAAAGAGAAGGGATGGAGCGATGTCTTTGATGGTTTTGACTATATAGTAGTTAATAGTAGAAAATTAGATTTGGAAGAAACATATTAGGCTTATCCGACTTATTGACCGCAGAAGATTGTCTAGAAAGGGGTCGGCTTACCATTTTTTGAACCGGACGAAGGTTATATGGAAATTAAATCTTGTAAAGAAAAGAGCCATATAGCTTGACGGGGTTTAACCTTTTAGCGTTAGTATGTAGTCCAGGTTCTTAGATCGTAAATAAGATGGTAATCGGATGATTGGCGCCCTCAAGTAAATATCGCCCTCTTCAAGGGCGATTTTATGGGCAATAACTCAAGGTCTCCTACATATAATTCTTTTCGGAATCAGAAAGTTTTCTTGAAAAAAAAGCAACGGATGTAGTAGCGCCTTAGGTCCCGGGACTGGAGAGTAAGTTCCTAATGCAACTCAGAAGCATCCACCTCCATATAAAAGGGACAGTTGGGTCTGGGTGAATAAGATGGGGGCTGAAGTAATTAAAGCAGATTCAAGCGCTCAAAGGCTGTTTGAGGACTTCGTCCAAAGAGAAGGGACATGGGTTCTGGTCAGACGGGTCAATTGGTAGTATAATAGTAGAAAAAATTCTTATGAATCTACGGTAGAAGTTGGCAAACCCAATGATTTTGAACTGTTTCCGGTAGTAGGAGTAGGCCAATCGAATAGCGGAAACCTTTTAGGATCCATAATAGCCTTGGGGTGAGATGATGAACCCCAAGACCGGTAATAGAAGTCTTTTCAAACTCACATTTTCCCCATTTGGCGTATAACCCATGAACTCTAAGACGGAGGAGAGAGAACTTCATACACTGGAACGATGTTTCCTCCAGGTTAGAAGAAAAATCAATATATCATCTAGAGAAAACGGCCAAAAAGTCATCTACAAAGTCACGAAAAATTCATTGACAAAAGTTGGAATGTGGCAGGTGCATTGCATAGACCGAAAGGCATGACAAATATTCGAATGACCATATCTGGAGCGGAACGCGTTTTCCATTCATCCCCCTTCTTTTATTCTGATCAAGTATAGGCTACCCGAAGATCCAACTTAGTTAAAAACTTTGGGCGGTTCCAAACGTTGAAACAATTGGGGAATAATGGAAGAGGAATCATTTTTAAATTCGTGAATTATTGAGAGCTCGGAATCAATACAGGCCTAAGTGAACCATCTTTTTTCTCAACAAAAAAAATTACCAGCCCTGCTGGAGACGTAGAGTGGCGAATGAAGCCCTTCTGAAGATTCTTCTATATATTCCTTGAGAACCTTTTGCTCAGGTTTTGACAAAGGATATACCGCCCCCCAAAAGGAATCTCCGCACCAGGTAATAGTTCAAAGGAAATTAAAATGCGGTGTGGTGGGGATTATTAGCAGCTTTTATCAAAGACATCTGCGAAGTTTCTGGATAGACACTGGGTAAGAGAGTCTCAGCCTGAACCTGATTAAATACTTAACACTGAAGAGGGAAGGACATGACAGTCGACAATGTGATGAAGAAAGATAGATCGCTCCGGGAGATCCAATTTATTGAAGGATTGTGGTGTCTTCAACATTGCATAACCTAGAAAAGAGGAAAAAAGAGAGAAAGAGGCAATACTCAAAACATAAAAATCTGAATGATGATTGAAATGTTTTGTCACATATGGAAAGATCCCTCTCGTAGACCTACAGGACCAGATGAGGATTTAAGACCACGTCTGCCCAGATGAATTGAAAGAGACGAAGAGGGTGTTTGGGACGAGGGGAATCTCCATTCCTGGTAAGGGATTCAAATAAACAGCTACAGCCCCCGGGTCAATAACGGCTTGGACGGGACCATCGGACCGGTTCCCGTAATGAGACATCAATAGACAGGTATAGATGCTGAAGCCGGGAGGCGACAGACCAGAATGCATAGTAGGAGTCTTACTCGTAGGTCTGATTGGACATCCCTGGAGCAAATGGACAGACTCCCACAGTATAGAATAGTTTAGAAAGCGGAGTCTTCTGATCCTTTCCTCAGGAGAGAGGGGGAAGGACGATAGTTAACCCTAATGACATAGGGACCTGTTCAAAAAATCCTGAAGAAGGAGAGGGTGAGTGAGTACGTCCATAGGAGAACGGGGAATGCCCAATCTTTCTAATCTCCTTTCTCCTCTCGACGGATCAATTTTGGACTCGCTAGCATCAATAAGATCCTTTCAGTTTTCTCAGGGACTCCAGTGCGTGCTAATTTCATATTCTTAGGATTCTCTGTATAGTCCGATTCGGGAAACTGGTGGAATCAGAGCCGCTCATTCCATTGGTCGTCCACCACTGACGTGCTGGGACGGAAAGCAGCCACCAGAACGTACCTGTCTTCTCCTCCCTGGCGACGGTTACGGATTGCTGCTTCAGCGTGAAACAACTCTAACTGTGGATCATCCTAAATTTTCCCTAGAGCGGAAAAAAAATGTACCTACGGAAGCTATCGCAGGGCTGTTTTTTGATCCAGCAAAACGAAGGGCCCACGCGTTGGGGCTGTCCTTGAAGCAATGAAAAATGAATGAAACTACTTTAATTAAACCGCTTTCTTTCATGTGGAAAGCTCCTGCTGTCTTTCAAATTGCCGTACAAGTTTTTGAGGGTTTTTCTCCCAAAATGATTTGCAATCTGCTTGTTGAAGGTTCTCATCATCATGGTCAAGGTTATATCTTGGTTGTATTCAGTTAGAAACAACTGGACTTTTCCAGGGTACATAAATTGCAACAGATTCTTTGTAAAGTCATTCTGAATTGAAAGGAGAAAACCAGTTGAGAAGACCTAGCGAAAAACGTCTTCAAGAACTAAAGTCCAGTTGATCTCACGGAATACAACAGATATTATGTTTGTAGGAAAAAAAAAAAATGTATATGGCACTAAGTTCTTCTTTAAGGGCTCATTCCCATAGATGCATTTCTGTTGATATTCATAATTAATGTATTTCAGTCCCAAAGGAAATACATTTTTTTCCATTTTAAGAACAGCTATAGGGTAAAAGCCGATGGGTTTTTTGTTTTTTTTTTTTTCCCATGTTTTTTTCACGGATGTTACAACAAACAAACACATAGTGTCTACTCTTTCCTGATGGGTAGCATTTATCTGTTTTCTCAGCCACAGGTCATCCCAGCCATTATGACCCCTTTGTTTGTCTTAAAAATAGTGCATGGAAATTTTAGTTCCAGAAAGTCCAATGGCTGGAAAATAAAATGCATTTTCCAATGAAAATATTATCTTGAACGGTCCTCTTATCGAGTACTTCCATATTGGTGGGAGACCCAGCTTATATACTAACCAAACAGTTGGTTACACAGCTGATGGAACCACAGGAGTGTACATGTGGGACATCATCTCTACGCTGCCCACAGGCGGGCCGCTTCCAACATTTTTTTTAACCCCACTGGTACACCTGGTGGAGATTATAACTACTCCACATTCCTTTTCAGCTGAATATTTCAGTGTTTAGGATTGAGCACAGATTTTCATCAACCTCTGCTCCTCCGCACACCTCCCCTCCCAGCTGTCAAGTGTTCACATGTCTTTAGGGAGTAGGGGCCTGCATAGGAAGGAGGTGCACTACAGAGTAACTGCTGCTTTATAATTGGTGCACTACTATGTGGTAGCATGCTGATTATAGTTACATTATTTACAGCTAGGGCCCATAACAACGCAATGAGGATGTGGATTATATTGATATTAACAGACCACAGGCAACTACTGCTACAAGCCTTATGACCATTAAACTTTAACTAGCATTGGACATATTGTCTACTACAAAATCAATGTCGCCAAATCTCAGGCATCCATGTTCTACCAATGAATGAATTTTCACATTTCAACAAACATACAAAAAAACATACAGATTTGAAAGGTCACACCAGATAAATTAATTACTTATGACTTACTCTTACTTCCCCAACTACCTCACAAAGCTTCCAATTCTGTAATGATAGGCCACATTGCTGCATTGAAAATGACTACTACTTCTTACTCTAGCAATATACTTACTAAGGAGCTTCTAATGGACATTTCTAGATGGAGTAGTTTATGTAAGAACAATAAGTAACAAATTAATATAAACCTGCTTTACTTAAAGAGAGGCCTGGGTGTTACTATCTACATTCTTATTATACAGCAGCAGTTTGCAATGATATCACATTTTTAGACTAACAATAAAGACGAAGCAAAAAAAAAAAAGCTACTGAACAATGAGATGCTTAATACAAACTTTTTGGGTTCCCTTCTTGTAAGTACATCAATCATCCAACATAAAGTATTTCCTTTGTCTTGTCACATTACACATTTTAAGTGAGTGGAGTCAATGGATGACATAGCTCAAGGTCAGGGAAGATTTCAGTGCCCGGTTATGGAAAGTAGTCTTGGCAGCCATAACTAATCTTGTTCATCTCCAATGATCTAAGTGATCTGTGTGATATTTTGGATCGAATCAGTGAATTCGATCTGATCGGCGCCAGAATCGACATTGGTTATTTCCACAGATTTCAATTGGTTCAAGAATTTCGCCCTCACTGCTGACTTAAGGCACTTCATTTTATAATAGGAACTGCCAGGGAAGATTTCTTATAAAAATCACAAAGGTACATACAGTAGTTGAGTAACTGCAAGGCTGTTGATAAAATTTTGTGGCAAAAAGTACATTTTTCTAAATATGTTGAGACAAATGATTGCATTGTGCAATTCTGATTTTGCATATAGCCATAGGGAGAAACTAGTTAAACAACATAAGGCCTGCTTGACAAAAACAATCCTAGCAGTTAATGTGTATGAGAGCGCACTTACAATGGCTACCAACTCCCTTAAACAAGATAATGGCAGTGACAATTCTATTCTCTGGGCAGAAAAAAAAATACAATTGAGACATATGTTCCTATGTAATAGATCTCCTATCATTTCAAAACTATACCTGCCCTTATACATGGACTGCATCACACACTGTCACTCCATGCAAGTTAAACTTTTGTGTATTGATGTTTAATGTATTTTTATTCAGAAAGGGTGTGTAGACCCACAACATGTATGTTGCACTAAATAAATCACTTTGTAGCTATTTTGCATTATCTCCCCTTCTTTTCAGTATATATTGTATTCGGTGTATAGACAGGAGCACTGGGAGATTTAGGGCTTGTTGATCCTCGCTGTAACAGATCCATATCTGTAACATACATGTTAGAAAATACTGTATGTGAAAATATTGAATCTCATTACCTCCCAAGTTATACTATTTTGTTTATTATTCTAATTGTAATGCAGGGCGATTTGGAAGTCATCTTAGTACTGCTTTGATTTCTCAACATTCTTTATTTTATCTAGACATTTATAACTATTGCAAGAATTTGATGGAGTTTTCCCCCAAAACTAATAAAAAATGTCATGAAAGCAAACAGCAACTCCATGATGTTCCTCCAATTTACCAACATAAAGAATTGTTTTCTATGGGAATCTGCTGAACTCTGGACCTTTGTGCTTTGGCTGTGGTTAATTTAGTCATATAAGAGGTTGTATTGTAGTTTTTATATATTATTGTGCTAAAGATTCTTCTGCTCCATATAAACATTTACAAACATTATGATTAATAACCTTGTACAGTAAAAACAGAGCACTATGTCTGAATTGGTATTTTGTATTTGTACGATTTACTTTTCTCAAGGCTCCAAGGTGAATAGAGAGGGGCTGCAACTAGAGAATTCTTAGTGGTCTTGCTATGTAAAATAAGGTTTCCATAGCAACATTCAAGCATCTCTTTTAATAGGTGTGAAGGCTGCCACCTGCACTTTCCACAGTCAGTCTGGCACTGTTATTGTAATGCAGACAGCCTAGTCAGAGATATTTCAGTAACCATCCCACTGCTTTCTGTTAGGTTCATTTTTACATGTGCAGCCTTACATTTTCCCTGCTTAAACAATGTCCTGCAATGCTGCAAGGCACACCGTATTTTTCTAAATGAATACATGCATATAGAACAAGGAATTGTAGTGAAAAGGAAAATCTGTCTAATGAGTATAGATTATAAATAAAATAAATGTTATTTGAAGCAAATGAGAAATAAAGGGAATGTTGTTAAAGGGGAACTAAAGTTACCAGACAACGTCTGCACATTAGTAGATTCACAAAGATACAACAATCTGTGTCTAAAATTGGGAAACTTCTCTTTTCCAGTGCTGGCTCAATGTGATTACTAAGCATGTTTGACACACAAAGTCATGTCGAATAGAAGGAGGAGTCGGTTAAGAGTGTGGCGAGATACTTAGCCTGAACAAAACAAGCGACTGCGATATAAAGCCATGCAGCAACACAGAAATCAGAGTATGCTCTGTGTACGTATTTATTTAAGATTTAGTTGAAGTAAGTTGCTATTAAGTTATTCAACTTACTGATAATTAACTACTCATGTACATTTTCTGGTGCATTTTGACTATACATTTATTTAGGACAATATACAGAATTGCTTTTATTCCACACACAATTTCTGTGTTTTCTGTGGCTATGTAATAAGCAACTGCAAGTGTTTAAGTCTGATTAGGTAGGATGTGCAGAAACACTTGAGAATGTGACTCTATAAATAAATCAATTGAATAAAATGTATGAGTGTTTGACTGGATGGATTTGTTCGACTTTTTTAATAACAGCAAGAGTCCTGGTTTTACGAATAAGAGAATACCATGGACTATTTTTGATTTATTGCCTTGTTATGTTTAAGCAACATTTACTTGAAAAATCAGCCCTTGGTACATTCAGCTTATCATGTTATGATCTTTGATAATTAATTCAATTTGGTGCTATAGCAAGACACTTTTGTTTTCTTGACTTGCTTAACTGCCTTGTGCTTCACAATTTGTTAGATAAATGTACTTGTTATTATTTTATTTGGTGTGTTTTGTATTTAACTCCTAATGTGTACAACTGTCTTGATTCCATAGATCCGAGACAATGAGTGTCTGACATTTGTCCAGTTTCAGGAGGTAACTGCAGTGCAAGCGTCCTTTAAGGCTAGGTAGGCTAATAATTTGAGCCCAGTGGGTCCCTGGTCCAATATTTGGTAAAATTTGTCAGGAAATCTACCTGTAGTCATTCGACTGTTTTCCAATCTTATGTATTTAAATATAGGCATATTCTTTGAACAGAATTATGGTCTGAAAAAATCCTATGTGTACCTAGCTGAAGAGGCAAGGAAAGTGTCATTAGGAGCCACCACAGTGTTACATTAGTAAAAGGCTCAGCCATATACAGAGACATGTACATTTTACATGCATGATTAAAAATATTTCTTGTGCTATTTCCAGTAAGAATATAGATTTTTTGAGTAAGACCCCTCATATGCTCTGTTTAAAATATCCATTACTTAAGTAAATATAGTTACCTTTACAGGAATCCCCATCATTTCATTAAATATGTGTAAATTTGGGGAAAAGTGCAAATGAGTAGAGATGTAAAGCATTGGCAATGAATTAAAATATTTAAACAGTAAAAGTAATATAAAAGTTGCTTCTTGCAATAGCAAAAGCTGCAGAGATCTTCCATATGTACAGTGCATTTCATGGCTCATTGTGATTGTGCTTACTTCTGCTTTTTGCAGTTCTGAGTTGGTGGAAGGGGCTGATGTGACATTCGGAAATTCTTTCCTGCCAAGTTTCCTGAACTGAGGTTTAAAATAGACATGGATGGGAAAGGAAATCAAAACTTTAAACAGATGTCTTTGCATGGGATTTGCTTTTTAAATCTGTAGAAGGACATATTCCACCCATTTCCCCTTTAGTGCTTTTATTTAAATAACTCAGTGTACTTCTGTGTAGATATGATGCTATAAAAATATATATTGTTCCTGTGTTTATAATTCCATCATTGTGTCTACACGAAAGAGGTGTTTACAGTAAAAAGGAAGTTATATTTGCTCTGAACAGCTTTAACTAAGGGGCATATTTATAAAGTAACGTTAACTTTTCACGGGCGCTTTTCCCGCCATTTTCGCAAAAAACACGATTAGCGCGATTTATAAATCGGCGGAAAGCGGGCGTGAAAATTTAACGCCTAGTTAACTTTTTGCGCCTATCGCAACAGTTGCCGCCGCTTCTATTTATAAAGCAGTGGTAACTGAAGCGCTACGCTAATCTCGGCCGTTTCACTTCGCCACCTTGAGGGTGGCGAAAACGGCTGAGATTAACCAATCAGAAATCTGATTGGTTAATGTAATACATGTAAACAAGCATTAAAAAATTGACAATCAGAAACAGATTAGGGTTTTCTGCAAACCTATATAAAGAGGTGCACTCTGCCGCAGGCCTCAGATGCCATTGCGACGGATCAAGAAGCGGGCCACAGGGGTACCTCTGGGGGTCGGCAGCCTCAGCGGAGCTGGTGTCGCTGGGACTGGAAGAAAGAAGACGCCGCCAAAGGGCTCTTTTAAGAGACGCTCACTGGGGGTTCCGGTTCGAGCTGGGGGCCCCCTGCCAAAGGCACTTGTAAGTGCCTCAAGGCCCTTATAAAATTTGAAAGCTAACATCTGATTGGTTGGGGCAAAATTAGCACCATTTTAAACGATAAGAACTTTTATTGAATAACCCTGAGAGTCCGTTGGGACCTGTCAGACTACGCAGAGGTAAGACACAGCTCCTTTATCTCCCGTTCTTCAATAAAACTAAATGTCAAATTTTTTTTTTTATCAGTGGAGAATCTTTAAGGTATTAACACAGGATATCAGTTTTTATTTATAAAATGTTTGTTGGCTTATAGCTCTGGGACATTTTTTCAGAAATGTTTATTTTTCAACAATTTTTGTTACTAATAAATATTTTTCTCAGTAATCAGTGGGGTTGTTTCATTTCCATTTCTTGTAAAACGATGCAGTTCTTTTAGCAAGTTTCTATTCCTACAACTATTTAAAAATAAACTTCTTAACCTTTTGTACTGTATGGAGTACTGAACACCAGCCAATATCAATTCTTAACAAGACAGAGTCTGATTAGCTAGCTGTTATATAAACAGTCTTTTGACCAAAATGAATTTATTACAGAATATTTTGATCTTTTTTCTTGTTTGATTTTCTTGAATTTTTATATTATTTAGCGTAAAATATGATTCAAGCACATCAACAAGGGAAAGCGGTAATTTTAAGTTTTACAAATAATATTATCTGTTTTTATTTCTGGCACAGTGAATCCTTTTTACCTTACGTGCTGAGCTGCTGGATTCTGTTTTTTTTGCCCGTTGGCCATTGAATTTTCACTGGTGTTTAGAATGTATTCATGGATTGTTGGCATTAGCAATATTTGCTTTATATGTCAGGAAGCATGTATTTTATCCTAAAAAGATTTCCGTTATGTCATATAGACAGATCTGTTCACCGCGTGACACGCTGAGGAGGAAAACATCTTGGCTGGAGAAGATCACTTCTCTTATGGGCTTTTCTTAATTGAAGGAAATGTTACCCCTAACACAAGTTATTCCAAAGATTCTGTCATGTCTTATTTCTTTATTGAAAGCCAGAGCATGCTTATAGCTTGTATTTGTTAACACAGAGCTGATTAACGGGATTTTGCTGTTGACATGCTCAGGG
The DNA here is from genome assembly GCA_019447015.1 of Hymenochirus boettgeri. Classification (NCBI taxonomy): domain Eukaryota; kingdom Metazoa; phylum Chordata; class Amphibia; order Anura; family Pipidae; genus Hymenochirus; species Hymenochirus boettgeri. The sequence goes on along the minus strand of CM033474.1, from coordinate 194,834,967 downwards.
ACTTGACTTATACTTGAAATTCTTTGGTACAGATATCTTTGAATTTCAATCTATTTTATCACACATAAACAAATATATAATCTTCCAATGATTTGTGAAAACTTACCTTAACAAGCGAGAGAAATCCTAAATTAGTACACAAACTAACACAAAAGTTAGTTAGGCTGGGTAAATACCGTCCGATATTTCCTTGTATTGGTTGATCAGCCCGAAAAATCTGAGGGGTTTTTGCAGTTGCCAGTTCGTTTGGATTGGACGAACGGACGATTGGGTATGCTGGAAAAACACAACAGAAAGAAACTTTTGCAGCGACCTACAGCAATTCATCCCAGCTGCATTGTAACGTGTGTTCCTGCCCATATACAGAGGAAAGTTCAAACTTTCATTCCCTTTTAAAAAACAAAGCTGCCCCCTTTAGCCCATAACGTAATAACCATTAAACAGTACAGTTTGTCAATTTTACATTCAGCTTGACCATATGGGACACCCCTGTTAAGTCAAGGGCTCCAAAATACAGCTCCACATAGCCAGGAAGCACCCCCTGGATATAGAACCTTCTTTCTGTCCTACCATTGGTATTTGTGGAAGTTCGGTGCCTAGTGCAGTCTTGACTAAAGACTAAAGGAATGAAAGCTATGTGCGATAATGTGACAATTATTTCAGCTATATTGTGTTATACAGACAGGCTTTTAGCATAGTGCTCTAAAACCATCAGCAATTACGGTAACAGACAAAGTCCATTTTGTACTTAAACTTGCTAAATGGTTATGGGTTGAAAAATGAGGGATAAACTTTTCAAATGTTTAAGTGTTTCCAAATTGATGGCTTACTCTTCTATGTTTTATTTTTCTAATTCTTTATAACTAAGCCTAGTGTAATTTAACAGTACAATGTCCTTCATATAATAGGACATTATTCCCTCATGCATGGAACACAAAGGATCTGAAAAACGACTCTCATAATCAGAGGCCTGTCACTGGCAGCAGCTAACATTCATATCTAGCAGCTGGGTCATGACACTGGCGTAAGGTTTTCTTCACAGCTGTGTGGCGCCTTTGCCAGCATTTTAGTACTATGAATGCCTGACCCAGCTGCACTGAATTGGTTAGGCTCTCTATTCTTCTTTATTAAAAAAAAGCAAATATATAAATCTGTTAACAAATGCTTTCTAAGAAATTAAAAAGTTGTACAGGTAAAATTCTGTTTTTTATGCTTACAGCACAAATATCCAGATAGTTCTTAGACAATATGTGTGGAAAATGGAACTACTGTACATGAACTATAGAACTATATAGCAAGTTATGTTATGCCAAATCTGCTTCTGCATGCTTAATGAGGAAGAGTAAGGTCAGGGTGGTATATTCTCAGTTAAGCTCATGTAAAAACCCTGTGTAAGGAACACACCCCAACATCTAAATATGCGTGAAATACTATAAATATCACACCACAGCAAATGTTAATTGTTTGCCAGCAAATGGTTTTTCTGGGATTAGCACTTGATATCGCAATTAACGTTTACTATTGAAACAGTTACTTTCTTTTCGACTGGTATTCTCTTAGAGACAAGAGCATGCTTATACAGTAGCTTGTATTTGTTAACACAGAGCTAATTAACACGATTTTGCTGTTGACATGCTCAGGGACTTGACTTATACTTGAAATTCTTAGGGTACAGGTATCTTTGAATTTTAATCTATTTTATCACACATAAACAAATATAGAATCTTCCAGTGATTTGTGAAAATGGGCACCCGGACCACCAGTTTAATTAAGTAAGCCTCCACTCATATGTATGTATGAAACGGAGTATTTAAGAAACTGAATAGAGCACTTAACTGATGTAGCATGTTTACTATGTTGGACATTACCTTTTAAAATTCTTTGCATAATGATATTATTAGGACCATTTTAATGAATTTACTGTTTCTATTGCTATTTGGGCATTATTTATTTTTTAATTGCTAAACAACATATAAGTACATTTTAAGGACAATAGAGCATGTTTTACAAACCTCCAGAAAAAAAAAAAATAGACGGGTAAGCAAATTGTTTTCATACTTTAGATGTTTTTATGTTTAGTACATCCAACTGTTATTGTACACAATTGAATGGTGTATGTGCGCACCATCGATCACAGTGAACTGTTGGGCACAGATACTTTTACTGTGACCAACAGTAATTTGTCAACCACTTGCTGGTGGCAAAGTGTCGGCTGGGACAAATATCTTGCCCGTGTAACCAGCCTTGGGCTTCGTACACAAATGCGATAGTGTGTACGAGGCCTAAAATACCAACAAATGATGCATGACCGAATGGGCAACTATCCGGCAAAATGATTGTTCAGCACGAGTGTGTCGCCCACTTGACTGTCTATTGCATGTGTGTACAAGGCTTAAGCTCCCCAGCAGACAAACATTTCTAAGGCTAGGTTCAGACGAATGACTGTGCACCATTCGTGCAGCATTTTCACTAGCGGTCCCAGATGTTTACTGCTAGGAGAAAGTTGCATGCAGCTTTTTCCTACTGGCAATGCTCAGAAACCGATAGTGACACCGCTGCACAAACAGCCATTCATCTGAACCTAGACTAAATCTAAATTATACACAGAACTTATCAGTAAATTAACATTGACAAAGTTTACTTGTCTGAGGAAGGTGCCACTATAGCACCGAAACGTCACTATAATAAATAGTTTGTTGGTCAAGACTGGTGTGCCCAGTATCATTCAGTATTTCTAGTCTGCTGTTGGCTACAGTTCTGGTTGCACCCAGCACTTATCTACCGTTTGACTTTCGGTAAAGGTGTGCAGGATCTTGTTCTTTCTTTCTTATCAGTAAATGGTAAACCAATGAAATTGTATTATATAGCATTAGATCTTAGTAAGTATAATAATGGGAGTTAATGAATAAAGATGTAATAAAGGGTTGAAAATGTTTTGTTTTTTTATTATTGTTTTATTTTTTTTTTCTGACACATACAGTAATAAAAAGATTGTCCCTTTGCATGTAGAGTAGAGCTTAAAACCTGCTTTGACCTCACTATATTATCACCAGTACCGAGAGCTGTGTAATGGGCTTTGTCAAAAGGCGAGAACTGTAAAAATGAGATGAAAAGAAAAAGTGTCTAAATAAAACTGCTAATGTACAGAATAGATAGGCATTTTATATTTGTTAGAGTAGAGGATACACTGTACATATAAATACATATGGTGACATCCATGTGAATGTTATGTACAGTATTTTGCCAGGTTCCCTTTAATACCATAAAACAAGGTAATCACAAATCAATATCCTATGATATGATGACTCAAATTGCTCTATTTAAAACTTTAGTTAAGGTTGGTACTTGTTTAAATCATGTTCTAATCCTGGAAGCAAGAACTTCCTCTTTGGCTAATCTCCCTCCACTCTGGTGACATCATTCAAAATTGGGCTGCGCAGTTTTAATCTAGGCAGGTACAATAGCGAGTGAGAGGTATTCATGTGACTTTTAGCTGGGGATTGGACTGGGATACACTTGCTCTTGTATTTAGTTTTTTTTAAGCAGATACTGCTCACTTGGATTACTTGATGTTAGTTATACAATTAATTTGGCAAATACAGAAGTGCCTCTGCATGTAAGCGCAGTGACATAAACATTTTCCAATTCAAATAATATTTGATGTGGAATTCCCTGGTATACTTTGGACAGATTCATTTTAAAGGAATTGTACACTGAAAAAAATTACTTTGCCTCATTTTAATCTATAAATGAAAACATGTAAGCAGCACTTACTCTGATGTGTTTGTGTTGCTGCATAACTTCAATCCATTACTTGTTTTGATCAAGCTCTGTCCCTCAGTCCCCCAGCCCCCTGCCAGACTATCTGACTTCCTGTGAGGGCAAGCATGCTCAGTAACCCTATGAGGCAGCATTAGGAGAGGGATTTCCTACAATGCAGTTCATGTACCAACTGTCACCATTCTAGCTACAGCAAAACTATACATAACAGAAGAGTTTATAATACTAATGCACTTGATTGGCAGCTAAAATGTAAGATGGTTCAGATTGGATATCTAAAGAAATAGTAGACAGATCATCAAAAAAAGGTAGTGTTATTTGGAAAGAATTATAGTTTCTAGTAATGGGCAATTAAAAAAAACAACAAGTTTCCCAGGATACATGTCCTTTAAAATGTGATTTGTAATGAGTCAGTAGATAAAAGTCACATTAAAAGATTCTAAATATATAGTAAGGAGCTAACAAATATTTTAAGCAGTGGAATGAAAATTTCAGTAAATCGCTGCAAGGAGTTAAAGTATTTTCTTGGACTGGTTCTAAAAGTTAAACACTAGGTGTGTTCTTACCGCTAAACATAATCTGATTAGGTGGCTATCCATTTTCAGGTGGAAGTTTTCAATGTTTAGCAGGTGGTGTGTGTTTAGCTTGTCTGGGCTGAAATTTGCACACTTTCCTCTGAAGTGGGAAAGTTGAAGGGCTCTTCACCTGAATGTCTAGACATGTCTGGGGCCTGTGTTTGACAGTCTCTTCCTTGTAAGCTTTCTGTGTATAGTTTGCTTAGGTTGACAGGTGTAAAGGTTACAGAAGGTGACCTAAGTTTTTTTTTTTTTTAAATGCCTATTGTGTTTTTATCTTTGTTATTCAGTGTCTATGGGAACAGACACATCAAAATGGGCACACTGTCAACACGGAAGTGTAATGCAGCCAGACAGCTTTTTTATTTTTATCATTTATACTTTTGCTGCCAAAACATGAGCATAAAAAAAAGTAAATAAAACACATACAGCACCTTTCTTACCCAATAAACAGTTTAACGCTAAATCTATTTCTCTGTGAAATCATTTTAAAATTTACAAAAAGGGCATAAGCAATGTTATCCTTTCTACATGGGCAGATCTTTCCAAAGTTTGGATAAGAAATTGAACCATTTAGTGGAAAAATGCACATATACTGGTACCTATTTTGCACATTCATAAAGCTTATAAGTGGCAATTAAATGATGGTTTCCACATATAATAATCTGACTGGTAAAAAACAAATATAACATTCGTCTGTATAAATACTCCTGCTGATTAAGTTATACTAGTTGAATATAAACAAAAATATTAAGCAATATTAGAAAATATTATTTTAGTAATTTTATCAATGTTGTAAATATATTCTGACATATAACACAAAACTAAAGGCTGCCATGCAGGTAAACTGTTTCCCGACTGTTGCCATGACAAATATTCTTTTGTTTTATAACACAGTCCAGATCGTATCATAGATTTACGATCGGTATCGGTAATTTAAGAACGTATTGTAAATATACGATAACGATCGTAAATTATCGATTGTTAAACCGATCAGAAATTAACAATTGGTTTAACAATAGTTTTACCAATTGTTAAAGGCACGGTATTGATAAAAACCGATACCGCACCTTTATAAATACGGCCCTCAGTGCTAGGAAAGCCATTGGTGTGGCTGTGTCTCTTCTCTACTCATTATTACCTGGCTGGGCCTTACTATCTGTAGCACAGTTTTGTGAACACAAGGAAATCTTCTTTCTCATATCCTCAGTTTATTGTTCCCAATATTGCATTGCTATTTAAACCATTTCTGAAAGACTATGGGTCTGATGCAATTGAAGGTGCAAAAGTTTGCCCTTGCTATGTTATCTAACTGCAGTATCCCAGTAAAGAGCTAACATCTGATTGGTTGCTGCAAATTGACAGCACAGGCACACATTTGCACTTATTATTACATCAGCACCTAAGTGCTCCCTAATTCTGTCCTGATTGCCTGCATTTTAGTGTAATAGGAAACAGATAAGTATAAACACACAGAAAGACATTTAGCTGCTGTTGCATTTTAGAAATATATTGTTTTATGAAACTTTTTTTTTTTAATTACTTAAAGTCTCTTAATATTCTTTTCTCATAATGTTTTCCTTAATTTCTGTTATTGTGGCAGTGCAGTCTAACATCCAGCTGGGATACACAGACAAGAGACTGCTTTATAAGCTGCAGGGATTCTTTCTGAATCAGCAGCCAAGTAATGCTCTGTCTTCCTTCTCCCTCACACACAATTTTGCTCTCCTTGTTTAAGTAGAGTTCTAATAGTCAGTAGAGTTCTAGTAGTTCTTGTCTTTGTCATATGGCTGACACCTATTGCTGTATTCTAGGAAGCAAGAAAACACAGCTTCATAAGAAAGAAAGTTTTTGAAACCATGGATAAAATTCATAATCCTATGGTTGTGGAAAAAGTCCTGCAGTCAGGCAGAATTCTAGCATAGCAGTAGATGTAGTTTACTTGGATTTTGCTAAGGCTTTTGATACAATCCCCCATAGGCGACTAATGTATAAGCTGAGGTCTGTTGGTCTGGGGAGTCACATTTGTACATGGATAGAAAAGTGGTTAATGAATAGGATGCAGAGAGTAGTTGTAAATGGGGCTTCATTATTATGGACTAAAGTGCTAAGTGGGGTGCCACAGGGGTTCTGTGTTGGGGCCGCTTCTATTTAATCTATTTATTAATGATTTGGAAGTGGGTATTGTCAGCAAGGTTTCTGTGTTTGCTGATGACACAAAACTTTGTCGACCATTAAAAACTTCAGAGGATATGCAATCGTTGCAGGGGAATCTAGATAGATTGTCACATTGGGATGCTAAGTGGCAGATGAGATTCAATGTTGATAAATGTAAGGTGATGCATTTTGGACTTAAAAATCCTTGTGCTACTTATACTATAAATGGCTCTGTGTTAAGTGAATCCCTGTAGGAAAGGGATCTTGGAGTTTTGGTGGATAACAAACTTAAAGGTAGCAAGCAGTGCCAGGCAGCAACAGCCAGAGCCAGCATGTTATTGTCTTGTATAAAGAGAGGTATGGATTCAAGGGAGGAAAATGTAATTCTCCCTCTTTAAAGCATTGGTAAGCCTCATTTATATGCAGTGCAATTTTGGAATCCTGTGTACAAAAAGGACATCTTTGAATGGAAAGGGTTCAGAGAAGGGCAACTAAATTAATAAGGGGCTTGGGGGAGCTTGAATATGAAGAGAGACTGGAAAGGTTACAATTATGTACGCTGGAGAAAAGGCGCTATAATTACTGTGTATAACTACATTATCGGGCCCAAATAATATCTGGGGAATTGTTCACCAATAGAACATGTCAGAGGACACGAGGACATCCCTTAAGACTTGAAGAAAAAAGGTTTAGGCTTCAAATTCGGAAAGGGTTTTTCACTGTGAGAACGGTAAAGCTATAGAACTGTCTTCCAGTGGACGTTGTTATGGCAGGTTCATTGGTCAGTGTCAAAAAAAAGCTGGATGAGTTTCTACAAACAAGGAATGTTGCAAGTTACTGGTATTGATTCATAAAGTAGAGTTGATCCAGGGAAATTTCCGATTGCCACTTGAAGTCAGGACGGAATTTTTTCCCCCTTCATAAATTTGGTGGGTTTTTTTTGCCTTCCTCTGGATCAACAGTTAGGCAGGAAATAAGGATAGTACTAGATGGGTTGGACTGGATGGACGTATGTCTTTATTCAACCTCAAATACTATACTATACTACTATACTTGCATATTCAAACCCTTGGGTAGGAATTGCTAAAGCATGACCATGGGCTTTTAATGTCTGTAAGTTAGTAAAATGGCTTTATTCCAGGATGTATGAAAATTAAATGTTCCAGCATTCTGTGCTGCCAGGGAATTCTGGGAGTTGTAGATTTAAACATGTGAAAAGTTCAACACCCATGCTCTATATCATTACACTGTATTGCATCTTAATACATTCATTAGCCAATGGACATATAGAAGAAACTTACTGCTAACAGAGAATGCTGGGAGTTGTAGTTTTCAAACATGTCCCAAGTTCAACACTCCTGCTTTATACAATTAGGCTGCATTACATCTGGATACATGCCTTACTTAAAGGACATTAAGAAAAAACTTACTACAAATAGAGAATGCTTGGAGTTGTAGTTTTCAAACATGTGAACAGTCCCAAGTTTAACACTCCTGCCCTATACGATTAGGCTGTATTACATCTGGACACATGCCTTACTTAAAGGACATTAAGAAAAAATTACTACAAACAGAGAATGCTGGGATTTGTAGTTTTCAAACACAAGTTCAACACCCCTGCTCTATACATTAGATGAATTCATCTAGACCATGCCCTTACAGGCAATAAATAAGATACTTATCTATAAAGAGACAAGGGGAACTACACCATAAATAAATGACATAAACCGACTGAAAACGATGGTGCTATGAGACAAAGACAAAATATTGGTACTAGGTGGAGAAAGGGATTTCCTAAAGTGTCCCAAAAAGTAGCACTCACGGTATCAATAAATGTTCAATTAAATCAGCTGGGTTTTATCACTATCCATTAAGGATATCTTATTTAAGGAAAATAAAAGGGCGACTAAGAGTGAATGAGTGAGATTTGTTACAACCTACAATAGCCAATGAAGTAGTATAAAGACTGCGTTAGATAAATGGTGGTTTTTGTTAAAGGAGGATCTCCAACTTTCTCAAAAATTAGGATCAACGGTGAATATGGTGGCACGGAGAGCTAAAAATTTAAGGGATGACTTAACTCATAGTCATTTTACATCAGGAGTAATGAAAACCTGTCACTGGAATTTTCAAATGTGGCAGGTGTTCTATATGCCCATGGGTAGAGACTGGTCAGTTTTAGTTAATCAGAAAACAGAAGTACGCCTGAGGTATTTTATGAATTGCCAAACACCTCAGGTAGTTTACCAAATGAAATGTAAATGTGCCCAACTTTATATAGGCCAAACAAAACCAAAATTGGTAATAAGAGCACAAGAACATCTTGTGCTATAAAAAAAATGGGGACATAAGGAATAGCATGGCCAAACACTATATGGATATACATCCAGGAGAATCAATAGATGTTAAATTTTGTGGCATTGAAAAAATTACCCTGGAAATAAGAGGAGGTAACATACAGTAGTGAAAAGATTACTCCAAAGAGAGTCTTATTGGATTTATCGTTAAAACACCAGAAGCCCAAGCAGTTTAAATGATGATTTTTCATTAAGCTGTTTTTTGTAAACTAAAATGTGTTAATGATAACTTTAAGACAGGTTACCTGTATACTGTCCACTTTTGTGGTAAAATGCATGAAAAAAAAACGATTCCGGATGGTTATTGTATATATTTTTTATAGATCTAGCCTGTCTGGAAATCAAACACACAAAGTACTTTGGTTAGCATTTTTGTATTTTATGTGGCAACAATGTGTAAAATTAAGTGATACTAAATTATAAGAGTATCACTGGGCAATGTTGCAAATTAATTGGTTATATTGAAACTGTAATGTGAAAAACAAGCACGCGAGACTAGTGTGCTAGATATTCTTGATTGCAGGACAAGTTCATCCTGGTTCAAATTGTATAGTCACTGATGTCACTTTTTATGAGCTATTGTTTAGCTCCTGGACAATTGGACTTCCGATAAGTACTGAGGGGTTACTGTTCGGGGAGAAATGCATGTCGACAGGAAGGAGGTACACGCTGACAGGGGAACAGAGCATTGACTCCTAGCAGAGTGAGAGAAAGTACTTTGGGGAGTAGGTATCATCGACCTATGGGGGGGCTAAGTAAGCTTTGCAGCAAACGATTCCGGACTGGGTATATGGAGCGCACTTTTGAGCCACCAGTATTCCCATTCCATGGACCTACTACCTGCGGTCGTGTAAATGGACACTGACAGGTTTCCTGAGTATCATGTGCTTCCCTAAAGAGTCTGCGATCAATCTGTGGAACACCTTGGTTACTAATTTGGATGGCCAATAATGATAACGATATAGACTTTGAAACTGCTTCTATGATACTAACTTATTGATTTCTATGGCGCATCAATATAACAGTGACTGCCAACCCCGCTAACATCTCTCCCAATAACGCTTGCTAATATTTGGCTACTTACATGTGCCTGGATTAATCCCCATTGCTTGTGTGACCTCCTTCAATAATTTGGTGGTCCCTCTCTAAATCCGCATTCCCTTTTGGGACTAAGATTTTTTTCATTTACAACTTGGATTATTACAGGACTGGGACTTTAATTTTCTACTTCGGACGCTTCTTTTACTGTCTCAGTTAGAGATAGTAATGTGATTTTACAATTGTGTCTTTCAGTGAGTTTTAATAAAAATGCAATTATGACATGGATGCATTCCATCACGGCTTTTAGTCAGCCATAGAGTCCCTCTCCCTGTTTCAGAACAAATATCCCCCTTAGATCTAGAGCTAACTATTCTGGAACCTATCATCTTGTTCCTTTTAAATGACATCATGGGAGGGGCTTGAAATTCAACTATATCAGGACAGGCTCTCAGGACTCTATGGCTGACTAAAAGCCGTGATGGAATGCATCCATGTCATAATTGCATTTATTGTCCCCTAGTATTACAGGGAAATTAATTCACAATACCCCATTCAGGGGAGATCATCCAATTAAAGGGAAGTCACACATGTGACACTAAATTTGTAGTATATGTAATTTTATGTCCATGTGGCCTACTATATGTAGGTGAGACAGCACAAAAAATTAAATTGAGAATGACAACATAGATCCTCTGTGAACACGAGACAAATACATTTGCCCTTGCCCATTATGTAGACAAAGGACATCTAGCAACTGAAATGAAGTTCAAGATATTGGAATCCATACCCTTGAACTATGTTGGGAATAGGGAACACCAACTAAAATGTAGGGAAGTCTGGTGGATTAAAAAGTTGGGCTCCCTATATCCCAATGGACTGAACAGGGACTATAATTTATATTTATATTTGTAGGCTTTTAAGTCTCTGGCTTAGGAAATTTCCAACAGAATATGTTTACTGAAGCATATGAAGGGTTAACATTAGAATATGGAACTAAAATGGCTGCTTTAACTATGTGAATGATGTCATATCCTGCTGATAATCTATAAATGGGATGGTCTTGGTAGGCCATTCATTCTTTTGTTCTCATGCCTGATGAAGGGTAATATGGACCCGAAACATTGTTATTATGAGAATATTTGAACAAATGAAATAATACTGTGTGATTTAAAACAGAGTGCTGCTCCGTTTTTGTTTTATATATATATATATATATATATATATATATACAGTCCTCAACAGAGTCCTCTGCACTCCCCCTCAGTCTTCAGCTACTCCGGTGCCATCGAAGAATCATAGTACAAAAAGGTAAGTTACCGGTGCACAAGTGGGATTTTTCAAACTGCAAACTATTTATTAAACACAAAGCGTGATCAAAATCGACACGTTTCAGCCATCTTTGGTCAGGCCATCTCTTTATTTAGTATGACCTATACCAAGGAATCATGGGAGCTTACAGAGCTTCTAAACCTTCTTTTTATCTGGACTGCCTTAAAGGGGCGGGGGAATAAATTTACTCAGGGAGCAAAGCCTATAAAATCGAGCTTAGCCGTATTGCCCTTTTATCAACTTCTTGTATTTGTAGATAATAAAGGGCAATACGGCTAAGCTCGATTTTATATGCTTTGCTCCCTGAGTAATTTATTCCCCGCCCTTTAAGGCAGTCCAGATAAAAAGAAGGTTTAGAAGCTCTGTAAGCTCCCATGATTCCTTGGTATAGGTCATACTAAATAAAGATGAAGCAGGTATGGTCTTGTTCCCCCAGGGATTGAACTTTACTCATTAGGTTAGGACTGATGCTGGGATACTGCCTTGAAGTGGCGCATCAGCTGACGCAAGTTTGTACAAACTATGTAACTAAACGTATCCATTTTAACTTTAGTGCAGGTAATCACCCTTCGTTGCTTGCATACTTGTTTGATCGTGATATCTAATTAATTTATGCTTATATGTATAGTGGAGTGCTGGAGACTTTTGTGTAATGTATATATATATATATATGTGTGTGTGTGTTTTCTTAACCATTGGTACTTTTTTAATGTAAATTTAATTTATCTGTATAATGGCTATACATACATACATATACACACCTGCTTTAAAATTAATGTTGTTTATTGATTAACTTATTTTTCTGCAAAAGTAACATTTCAGTTTCTCCACCCCCATTCTGTGATATCATAAGTGGCAGAAAACAACTCTGTCCTTCCTGCCTGTAGATTTAAACTTTTAATCCACATATACAGTGCATTTTGTTCAAAATACTGAAATTTTTAGGTTTTAACAGAATTTTGGTGTTTGCTACCAGTGAGATCGACAATACAGAAACCACCAAACTAATGAAGTCCGGTGGTTTTTATATCGTATCCAATATCTAAACCCCCATTTCAGGGGAATTTTAAGGTCTGATCCTTCACTGGCAGGATTAGCCTCTTTTGCTAGTGTTGTGTTCTGGTTAACAGTTTCCTCAGAACCAAAAGAGGCAGCTTTGGTATGACCATCCTTCATTGGCTGTGACAACTGCCCTTACCGGAAGTAGCGGAAGAATGGGCTGTGGCAAGATATTAGTATCCTTATTAAACTCAGGATATTTTAATAAACCGAGGTTGGAGGGGTTGTGGATATAATTATATGTTTATAGAAGTACCCTTACAAAACTACCTTCTTGATGGTCAGAAATTAAAATGCTGCGGAGGTTTTAAGCATCTAAGATAAGGCACCATTTAACAGCTAAAAACTGTGCCCAGTCCTGACATTGCAGGTTACCAAAATGCACAGCCTTGTGAAGAAAGAAGGCTGATTAATAAGGTGGCAGATTAAAATCAGTTTTGTTGGGACTGGGAGGTAAACTCTAATAATTTCCCTCACCGTTGGTTTGAACCTCATTAAACTGATCCAGGGTGGCAGAACGTTATATGCAGGTCTGACAAATAGTACAAGATAAAAAGAGAAAACTGTCTGAAAGGGTAGTTCAACACATAAAAACTTGTGTTCATTTGACAATTCCAAAAGAAGCAGAATGATTGCTTTGTACTGTAAGTGTTGTTTACTACTTCATCACGTTAGTATTTCAGATTGCCTTTACAAAGCAATCAACTACCATATTGTTGTGCAAACAATTCTCTTTGATTATTTCAGGTTCTTTTGTTTGGCATTCACATAGTGTTGTAGAGAGCAGAGACTTATTTTAAACTATATAACAGAAAAGGCATTGCAGTTCATTCTACACCTACAGTCATCAGATTAAATTTGTACTGCTAATAGTATATTTACTGATATATTGTTCCATATCTTGCTTTACATATAACAGAGGATAACAGAGATAGGTCAGACTATTTTTTGTTAGTTGTAAATAAAATTGCTGTGAAATCTCACGTGACATTAACCTGATTCCAACCCACATCCCTAGAACTTAAATGCTGTGATAATGGATTGAAGTCCAATTGTCACTTTCTATTCTTATCCTTCTTGACCTCTGCTTTTGACAGAGTTGAATCATTCATTCCTAATGCAGATACTTTCACTCCTTGGCATTTGGAATGATGTGGCATCCTGGTACCTAGCCTATATTTCTAACCAAACTTGTAGGGGGTGCCGCGATGTCTGTTCTAAGACCATTATAGTTTCCCCTCTACACTACAATTTTCCTTGGAGATATCATCAGCTTATTTGGCTTCAAGTCACTTATATGCAAATGATACACAAATCCACTTTTCCACCCCCTGTGCTAACCCCTGACATCCAATCATTTGTATTCGATGTCTCCTTGCCATCTCCTCCTGGATGATGCAAACGCTCCGTCAATTAAATCTTATAAATATAAAACTGAATCATTTCCCCACCTAAACCTGATCCTATTCCAACCTTCTCTATTTCTTTTGTTGACAATACCCCCATTTACCCTATCCAATTGGCAACCTGTCTAGGGTAATTATTGACTCCTGTCTCTTCTTTTCCAACCACATTACCTATGTTGCAAAAAAACTTTAGCTTTTTTATCTCTTTACTTCTGCTGCACCTCCTTATATTTCCTCTCTAGTGCCCCCATATGTTCCTGCCTCCACACTTTGCTCATCATGAAACATTCCTGTACAGACCCCCCACTCATACTGCTTCCTCTCGTATTAACCTTTCTTTCTTGTGGCTCCCATACTCTGGAATTCTTTTCCCCTTGCTCTTTGGCAAGAACCTCAATTAGCGGTTTAAATCTATCCTCCACTCTTTCCTATCTGGTAACCAGCACCATTTTAATTTGCACTGCATAAGTCTCACTACTGCCCTCTACACCCTTTCCTTTGTATGTTACCCTCCCAAACTAGATTGTAAGCTCTATGGGTCAGGGACCCTCCTTTCCTCTTGTGGCAAGGCTCAACACACTAATATATTTATATACTTTATATAATTATGTACTGAACTATTTATTTATTTATATTTTTGTCCTCCTTGTGAAAGTTTTTTTGTATTTTGAGTTTGTATATTGCTGCTGCGTCCCCCAAGTGGCGCTATTAAATAAACTATACATACATTTAGAGTTCAGGACTATTGCCAGACTTTCCAGTAGGAAAGCAAGCACTTGTGGAGTGTGCCTTCCCATTGAAGAAATTGGGACGATAGACCAGGTTATGTTCAGGACCAGCAGTAGCAGGTAAGTTTGGAAGCTTTAATTGAGGTGAAGACTAATATTATAAACCCAATGGGAGGAGTTAAGGTCATCATAAATTAGGGAATTTGTTACAGTATAATTGCCCTTGATCAATTGGCAAAGTGGTCCTTGATCAATTGGGATGTAACAGCAACTCATAAAGCCACATAAATCACATAGCAGGGTCAGCACAGCCTAGAGAGCATTGAGGCGAAGTCTCCAACTTTCTGCAGAGTCAAATTTTGTATGGCTTTCATATTAGTTCAAGAATATTGCAAGGAGAACTTCATGAATATAATTGAGTCGGTTATGTGACCCCAAATCCCTCCATGGTGGCTGTCCGTGAATGTCGCCGATGTACAAAAACAACATAATATTACGCAAAGCACACACAGAAACAGGCCACCAGATGAATTCCTATATTGAATTTGGCTTGAAAAAGCCAATATACTGTTCTATCTATTTCTTCTTCTTCTTTCTTCCTTTTTATTCTTCCGCTTTTTTGGACCGTATCTCCTCCCACAGTTTTTTGAGCTAGAGACATGAAATTCGGTACATACATCGGGGCATATAGGGAAGTGTGCTATCTTCTAGCTAAGGAATCCGAGGAAGTGTTACGGCGTTATCGGCGAATTTCCGGACATTTTTTCCCATAGACTATAATGGTAAATCCTCAAATGTGGATATTTCAAAAGTTTTTTTCATGGTCATAAATACAAATGGTGAAACCCCACAACCCCCCACACAGACCCAGGTACACCCACCTACTGACCTACCTTTCCATTCCCATGGAAGCCACACTTAAAGGGTAACTAAAGTCAAAAAAATTAATTTTGATTAATAATAAAAAAGGTTTTTTTTTTTAACCCCATGTGGCACAGTTACATACTCCATTACTGTTGCAGCCATACACAAAGGGTAACTAAAGTCAAAAAAACAAAGTTTGACCAATCATCAAAAAAGTTAGTTTTTTTTAACCCCCAACCGGACACAGGTACATACACCTACTGATCTACGTATCCATTACTGTGCGCAGCCATACCTAAAGGGTAACTAAAGTAAAAAAAAATTTTGACCAATCACAAAAAAGTTTTTTTTTTTAACCCCCCAACCCGACACAGGTAACACACCTACTGATTACTTATCCATTACTGTGGCAGCCATGCTTAAAGGGTAACTAAAGTCAAAAAAATAAATTTTGACCAATCATCAAAAAGTTTGTTTTTTAATAACCCCCCACATGGCACAGGTACATACACCTACTGACCTACCCCTCCATTACTGTTGCAGCCATACATAAAGGGTACTAAAGTATAAAAAAAATTGACCAATCATCAAAAAAGTTTTGTTTCTTTAACCCCCACGTGGCACGGGTAATACACCTACTGACCTACCCCTCCCCCCATTACTGTTGCAGCCATACTTAAAGGGTAACTAAAGTAAAAAAAACAATTTTGATCAGTAATCAAAAAAGTTAGTTTTTTTAATCCCCACATGGCACATACACCTACTCTGACCCTACTTCTCCATTACTGTTGCAGCCATACTTAAAGGGTAACTAAAGTCAAAAAAACTAATTTTGACCAATCATCAAAAAGTTTGTTTTTTTTAACCCCCACGTGCAACAGGTACACACCTACTGACCTACTTCTCCATTCTGTTGCAGCCATACTAAAGGGTAACTAAAGTCAAAAACTAATTTTGACCAATCATCAAAAAAGTTTGTTTTTTTAACCCCCACTGGCACAGGTACATACACCTACTGACCTACCCCTCCATTACTGTTGCAGCCATACCTAAAGGGTAACTAAAGTCAAAAAAATTTTTGACCAATCATCAAAAAGTTTTTTTTTAACCCCCCACCTGATCCAGGTACACATGCCTACTGACCTACCCTTCAATTTTCATGGCAACCATATTAAAGTGTAACTATATCAAATACAAATTTGACTAATCATGAACAAAGTTTTGTTTTTTTAACCCCCAACCCGACACAGGTACAACACACCTACTGATCTACTTATCCATTCTGTGCAGGCCATACTTAATGGGTAACTAAAGTAAAAAAAATTATTTTGATCAATAATCCAAAAGTTAGTTTTTTTTAACCCCCACATGGCACAGGTACATACACCTACTGACCTACCCCTCCATTACAACCATCAGATGTTAGCTTTCTGATTGATTGGATCAAAATTAGCACCACTTTGGGCTGGGTTTCACACAAAAGTTTTTTTTTTGTCCCAAACAACGTTCACTACAAACTCATCATTCCATTATTGAGTTTTAAAATCGCAGCAAACACACATATCCCTTCCAAAATGCGCCCTTTAAGCCAAATTCAAGTTTATACTTAAACTTTCCCTTGCTAGTTTTGTTTTAACGCATGGGCACATTAATCTCCTTAAATTGTTAAAGTTAATTTGGGGGTTTCTGGAAAATTTCATGTTAAAAACCCTAAGCTTTCAATAAAGTTGTTTTATTTGGACGTTGTACAATAAAAGACAGATGCAACTTCCATGCACCGCATAAATGCTGTTTCCCATTATAGCTGCATAACTGTTAAAACATTATGGAAACAGTTTTGCAATCTTTTGCTGGTTTTTAACTTAATGTTCTCTAGCTAAGTCAGCAAAATATACAAATGTTATTGTGTTGGATGTAGTGTGGTTATTTCAAAAAATTAGTGTAATGTTAAATGAGTCCAATGCAATATGAGTGTAAAACTCTTGTTAATCATATACTCATTTTAACGGGATAGCAAAATATATTGCTAATTACCCTCATGAACTACACATTATGGTATTGATAATATTGTTTGGGTAATGTGTTTTTCTGGGAGCCTTGGGGTTTCTGCTAGGGCACTGAAAACAATATCAATAAAGGTTTCCTTTTCCCCTTTTTATTTGTAGTGCTGTGGATTCATTGTACGGTGGATCTCACAGAATTACCACAACTTCCAGAACAAAAGCTAAACCATGCTCAATGTTATTAATAGATTTAGTGGGTGTCGCAGATCAGTTGTAATGCTTTTCACCACTCCCTGGGAAGTCAAGGGGATTACTTTTAGCCTTGGCATCAGATGCTCAAAAGTATACTGTTTACAAACAATTTAACATTTGGAAACCAGTAATGTTCCAACCCCAAGTGATACTTTCACATTACATTTGTTCTCTCCCTTTCTGTTTTCATTGTCAGCAATTTATAATACCATTTTTCTGCCTATTTCGTTTTAATAAATGCACAGCAATGTATATTGTTGTCAGTTTCTGTATTGGACTCTAATATTTTATGTGTAGTGTGAAATGAGTCATTGATTCCCACTCTTTCATGTACATTGATTACTTACATTAGTTACTCTTCTATAGGTGCCCTATAGAAAAATCCAAATGTGAAAGCTTTTATCTTCCCGAATATATTGGTCCCCCCTGGCTCCCAGCCCCAACCGCTATAATTTTTTTTTTAGAAAGCCCCCCAAACTCTACTTACCTCCCCTCGATCCTCCGCGCCGCTCCCGGCCCTCTGCTTGCAAGGAAATGCAAGCAGAGGGCGGACGGCAGCCGCGTCCTGTATTGGCCTGAGCGCAGCCAATCACAGACGCGGCTGCCGGCAGCTCACTTCGCCGGAGGAAAAGGAGAGGTAAGTAAGAGTTTGGGGAGCTTTCTAAAAAAAAAAAATATGCGGTTGGGGCTGGGAGACATGGGGGAGCACAATTTAAGGGGCTTTGAGCTAGGGGTAGGGATAGTATAAACGGGCGGGAGGGATTTATGAGGGGAGGGGAGGAGGGTTGACTGTCGTAGCATCGCCTGGCAAAAATCACCTGAGGCCAGCTAGCAGCGGAGGCCTATATGGACTCTGCTAGCCTCCTGGTAGTCACTTTTTGGACTTTGGGGGGGACTACAGGAGAACCCTATGGAGCTGGGATGTGAGGTAAGGATTAAACTACACTACATGGTGGGGGCCATAGTTGGGGGATTATAGTTTTTGGGGTGGACATGCCCTTTAATATATTATTTTTTGCTTCCATTCTGTTTCTTAGCAAAATTAAAGGGTCTGATGTAATTTTGAGGTTTCAAAAGTTTGGCTGTTCTATATCTTCTTCTCCTGACCAACCTGTTTGAGGCTTTTGACCATTGGGCCAGAGAAAGACTGTCGGTTGCAGCAAAAGCAGCCGCCTCGACAGGCGAGACCAAATAAATGGTCAACGATAAATGAACGGTTCGCCGAATCGTTCACCGCCGCAAAAAAGCTGCCATACATAATACGGCCTGATCGACCGAATCACTGAAATGTTGGTTGGTCGGGACGAATTATTGTATTATTGTGTGTATTATTGTAGCTTTAATCTGCAGCAAACATCAGATGTTAGCTTTTTTTTAATTAGGTTACTGATTTGGATATTATCTGATTTAAATGTACCTAGTTTTGTTGTTTTGGCTGTAGTAGCTTGCCATTCTAGTGCTCTGCTTTCAGAAAGTTTACAGGTTCAATTCCCCAGACCGACACCAACATTTTTGGTTTTATTGCTTCTCACATTGCTTGATAGGAAAATAACTGGAAAAGATACCTATTTTTTGGTATGAAAACTAAGGATATATGGGGGGTGGGGACTGGGGGTGGGAAGAGGCTGTTTAAATAACATTGTAAACGCTCTATGTTTTGTGTGTGAGAGACAGGATCTGCTGTAACATGTTTCTTTAAATTAGAGGCAAATTCAAGATTGATTGTCATCTTATAGGGGCAGGTAATGCACTCCCTTATTTTGATCTGTTGTTCACTAAGAGCATGTTTAGTGTACTGCATACACTAAGAATTTCCCAAAGAGGTAGTTTATGAGAGTTTAACTTTAATACTCACAGGTTTATTTTATAATCATTCAGAAGCCAAAGCAAAGGGAGAAGTGAACCACAGCTTATATATTTTTGAATCTGCTATGGCACATGTTTTGTTCCCCTTTAGATTCTTATGAGTTGCCATTAACATAATTCTTTTTTCAGGAAGCTGCCAGATGCCTTAATTATGATCAAATTCAGTATCTGTATTACACGAGCTCTATTGGATATACCAGAGTCCAGAAAGTAGTCCACACCCAACATACACTTCATTTTCCTCTTTTTCTTCTCTTTCTTTGATGGCTTTATGAAATGTTTTTGTAACATTAAGTTATACTGTCCTTTTCATTTCAGGTTTAAATTTACTTTTTAATATAATGCCTACGTTCGCTGCTCATTGACAGCACATTAACCAAGTTCAAACAGTATGTCCAAGTCTTAAAGAAAAAACCACAAACTAAAACACATACCCATGACTTATACCTCAGAATGGGAACTGAAAACAATTATTACTTCATTAGTGATCCAGTAGATCCCGTAGTGGCAAACTGCTAAAGAAGAAAAAATTGGAAGGATGTAGATGTAATATTAACTTTTCCTTTTTATTTTTCAATTTGCCATCATGTGCATCTGCTGCTAATGAGTTTAGATGGAGCATAAAGGGCCTATTTAAAATATCGGTACGTTATCGTAAATACGATCGTTATCGTAAAATAACGACCGGTTTTTACCGATAACGACCTTTATTTACCGATAACGACCGTTATTTGCCGAATCGTTAAATACCGGTCGTTATCGTAATGCCCGGTCGTTATTTACCGTAAACGCGTTATTTAACGATACGGTCCGTTATTTACATAAAACGCCGTTATCCGTTAATAACGGTCTACGTATATCGTATCGGTAATTCATCGGTCGTTATCGGAAACCCCGGTCGTATTTTACGATAACGATCGGTATTTTTACGATAACCGATAACGTTTTTTATAATGGGCCCAAGTATTAATACAGTTTCCTGCTTTTTTTGCATTTAGGCAGCCATGACATGAGCGTCATCATATTAAATCTGGTAGGACCTGTTTTCAAGGGAAATTTTAAATGTATTAGTTCAAAATTGTATAAAAGGTTTGAGCATCAGTAAGTTGGTCTTGTACCCTTAAAAGTGCCCACCTTAACACTTGTCACCTGGTACTGTTCTCTCCATTTAGTATACTTGTAATCCACAATTGTAAACTAGCAAAGAGACTTTTAAGTATAAAGTTTGAAAGCTCTGTTAATGCGATGTCTGTGTGTGCTTTGATTTTTAAAACCTGCATCTGTGAAACGGGCTCGAGAGCTAATCAGCACTGATAGCTAGGTACACACACGTACAGTTTCTGAAAAGATGCAGACGGGATCTGCAAGATGTCTGTCTGCCATCTTTCAAAGATCTGCGTACACACAGTCCCGAGCGTTCTCCCTATGAACTTTCATAAGGAAACGCTCGGGACTGGTTTTCCATGGCCGCGCTAGACTCCTCTTAGGGAGTCTAGGGCGGCTGATGTAAATTTTTGGTCTTTCCCATTCGTCGGCGTCCGAATTAAAGTCTTTGGCATTTTGCCATTTTTTACTAGATTTTCAAGGCACCTGAATAGTCTTGGGTTCATGTAAGGCAATTCACATGGCAATAGATTCTCTTGTTGAATAAAGTTAAACTGAAGTAATTTAATATGAGTTTCACACATACAAACCAAAGGTTTTCTTGAGATAAAGGAATAGTTTGGCCACGTTTTCACTATTTACTGAATTTTAAAGTTTCCCACCTTCTCACCTCTACTTTGCAGCCTATGTCAAGCTGGCTTAAATAAATTTGACTTTTAGACACTCACTTTCCTCCATTATTCATCTTTCTACACCCCCTCATACACCAAGCCTAGTTTCCTTTTAACCTTTATTAGATCACAGTGACCTATATAATGATTTTTAGTAACATAGTAGTTTGATTAAAGACCTACCCCACCACCATCTAGTTTAACCTATTTATCAGACCTGCCTTACAGTTGATCCAAGGAAGGCAAACAATTTAAAAAAAATCCTTTCTGACTTCCCTGGATCAACAAGTACTTTTTGTATAATATTAATACCAGAACTTTACTTTTCATTATTTGTTTCTAACTGTGAAAACCTCTTTCTGTAGCTGAAGACATAGGGGCATATTTGTAAAGGTTCATAACATTTTTCGCCTCTGTTATCGCTGCCATTTTTTACCAAATTTGGAACGTTTTGCAATTTTTAAGCATGATAACATTGGCGAAAACTCATACACCGCTACTTTATTTCGCTTTTCGCCATACATCGCTGCAGTAACCGCTCAAGCATATTTAATAAAATGGTGTTTTAATTGCGTTAGTTTGCCATTCATATTCGCAAAGTGGGCCATTTATTTAACCTGCCATGGCTCCATGGAAGGATCCAGTACATGTTTCTCAATACTAATAGGTACCAGGGGGTGTTAGACTATTTTCCATCAGCATTTACTGTAATACGAACTGAGATTTCCCCCCCCGTTTTTTAAGATCGCTTTTTTTTTAAGGTTTCAGATTTTTTTTTATTTACCAATTAAAGTCCAAATGTGGGTCTAAGGACATATGTTATATATTATACCATATAATAATAAGTTATTAAAAGGCGAATTTTCATCAAGGAGAAATTATGTAGCAAAAAGTAGCACTAATAATGCTGAAAATTGTGGCAAAAAGTTAAGTTCACGCAAACAAATGAACAAAGGGCAAAAAAGGTGGGAAAAGGGGCGAAATTTCACCTATTTATAAATAGCTTTAATAAAAAATAAAAAAGGTCAAAATAAGCTCTGAATTTTCCCCTCTCTGGTTGGCAATGGCCGACACTAGAGAGAAATGTATCTTTTTCTGCTGTGATACCACACATACCGCAAAAAAGGAGAAACTGTCGTCACACATTGCCGCAGCGCATACTTTTTCTAAAAATGAGTGTTTTTATTAATACCGAAAATACTGGCTCTTTGTCACTGCAATGTCCTGCCAATAGTAAATTGCAAAAATAGCGATGTTTATAATATGCCCTAAAATTTGTTTTAAAGGATGTCTTCTGATATGAAGAAGTTTCGTCTTCAAGTTTGGAACTGTCCTTCCATTGGACATGGTGATGACAGGTTCATGGATATTTTTTAAAAAAGCCTGGATTAGTAAAGTATGTTCATGTTACTGTGTATTGATACATAAAGTTGGAGTTGATCCGGGATATTTCCCCCTATCATTTTTTTTTTTTTCTTGCCTTCCTCTGAATCAACATTTTAGGCAAGAAATGTGGGTATTGCTGTGTAGTTGGACTAGATAGACATATATATGTCTTATTCAACCTCAAATTGTATACTGTCTATTTGTAATAAATTTACCAGGGAGTTTTATTGAAAGAATTATTAATGAATTATTTTGGTGAGCATGGTGTCTCCCTCCACCACCAAAGGGCCACCTTCTATTGAAAGGGCTGGCGAACCTGATAGGCCAGGTAAAAATCCTGCTCCTGGCACAGCATTAACTTTAAATATATGTCTGGCTGTGATGACATCTGCCACCTGGAAGAAAGCCGACATCAGAAAGAGATGCCAGCTTTATTGTGGTGGAGGAAGTAATAAAGACCACAGAAGGTATATAATTATGACATTCTCTGGATTTTGGTTAGGTGGAAAGTTTTCTTTTCTGCCCATCTTGATAGCTTTTAAAGTGGGCAAAATATAATTAACTACTACTGTGTGCCAGATTCCAACGTTTGTTTAGACAACATCTATTAAAATTGGTTCCAAACTATAGAACTTTAGTACAAAGTCCCACAGTTCTATATTCAGAAACGACAAGGTCCACGGAGAAAATATTTCAAAAAGGTCTCTAGTTAATAACAAATAAAATAGCAAAGGTAACTTACTGTAAATGGCTTCTGGCACCTGGGAAATGGTTTTGGTGACACGTCATATCACCAAAACTTGTTTGAACCAACTTTCCCCACAATCGGTTTTCCGCATGCTACATGTGAGGGTACATTGTCACCAATTCGAGAGTTACTGAATGATACATTTGCAGGTTCACTGAACGAACTGCTACACACCTTGGTTTTTGCCAAAGGATCATTTGAGGGTTTATCACTAACCACTATAGTCCGAGGCTACTGAACATTTGAGGTTATTGCACAAACCGCTACATTCAAGGGTTATCGCGAAATGCCACTCGCAGGCCTATCCACAGAACGGTACATTCGTGGTTTTCACATTTTGAAAAAAAAATCCGAACTTCGTAGTTTGGGGAAGTTCTCCAAATTCTAAAGATTCAAGTTTCTTCTCTTCGAACTATTATGGTTCGGGGGTCCGAACTCGGTTTCAGGACTAATTCCTCACTTACACTAATACTAGCAAAATGCTTAAAATGCCATATACAATGCAATCCCCCAGCATGTGTGGCGACAGATCACATTGGTATCTGTCGCAACACATGCTGTGGAAACAGTCACACGGACCCGACCAATCCCCATACGAGCATGGGGATCGGTCGGCCATGCGGCTATACACACCGCATGATCGTATTTGAGTGCCCCCTACAAGCCCCAACACATAACGATAATAGGTAAATCCCGTCATTCCCCCGACGAGATTAACCTATTATCGTTCATATGTATGGCCGCCTTAAGGTGCATGCAGAATGTTTAGTGTGGCTTATATGCCAAAGAGGTTTGTACCAGTAGATAGCTTAGTGCCTCATAGAAAAAATATTAATGTAAAGTTTTATATGTCCTAATATTGCATTAATAATGTTTTCTGTATCTTCTCAGCCTCTGCATTCCCACTGAACTAGCCAGACATTTTAATATTGGCGTTTTAAATGTATTGTGTGTGTATGGTGTTTGAAAGATGATCACATCTACTACAACCTTTAATAGTATATCCCTTATAAATACAGTAATTTCTAGGCCAAGACTGTGTATGGATCATTAGCACTTCTACATACTGGTGCCTTTTAAATAGTCAGGGAACTCTGATATTGTAACCCTTATTTATTGTGATGAAGGGTGCATTATTTCTTCTATACATAAAGGGTTTTTTGAACAATGCCCAACCGACTGTCACACACGTGCGATTTGTTTAGCTCGAAACAGTGTGTCAGATGCTTATTTGTTGGAATTGGGGTGTGTGGAATTGCACGCCTGTACTAGACTTTAGCTATATTTCTGCTTCATGGAGCACAGGCAGGGTTAATGGCCAATTGATATGGATGGTTTTCTGCACCTGCTAGATTCCTCTATGATGGAAAATATAAACCTGATATTCAGGTAACGATTTTGATTTTTCACTCTGTCAAACTAAAGCTGGGTACACACTATACAATCTGTGTAAATTCCATCTGTCATTTGGTCAAAGATGTGGCTACACAACAGTTCTGGGAAGATCACTTGGCACTGCCACACACACTAGCAATCGTGGCCACTCTCTATACTACAATATAGGGATGACCATGGCTGAGGGAACTAATTCTCAACATCCTCAGCCTCAGTTACACTTAGTATTAAGGTTAATTAAAGACATACGTTCCACTTGTTTTTTGTAGTACAACACCACAACTGGTAAAAGGGACATTCCCATCAGACAGTTGTTTTTTTTACCACTATCCAAAAAAAGGTCAGGTGGAATGTGAATGGTATTTTTTTGCATACATTACAGTTTTTGTTAAAGCTCCAGTCTAACATGAGGATTAGGGAAAGGTTTCTGTACTTTGGCTACTCTTTGAGAGGGGCATGTTTGGGGGGGCGGGGGGATTACATGTACCCCAAATACCCTCTTCTGTTTGCGCATACTTACCTGCTTTTATGGCATTTCAGATATTTATAT
Organism: Hymenochirus boettgeri; assembly: GCA_019447015.1. NCBI lineage: Eukaryota > Metazoa > Chordata > Amphibia > Anura > Pipidae > Hymenochirus > Hymenochirus boettgeri. Next base: position 194,809,696 of record CM033474.1, on the reverse strand, counting down.
GAACATTATCTTCACACTCTTCTCCCTGATGTACCTGCTACAGCTGCTGATAAGGGGTATAAGTGTTTATGGTTTAAGAAATGGTGTGAAATTGTTCCACTAACCATTATACATCCCATACAATGACACAAATAGGCACTTGTTCCCCAGTTTTGGCATATACCAGTTTATTACTTCTCATATATCAGTTCACCCCTATAATTCTGCCCACTGTGGTACCTTTATATAGGGACAGGAAGGACACAGTATACATAGGCAATATTTTACATACCTAGGTTCCCCCTGTAACGAAAGAGTGATGTTTTTTTTGTACCTGAGGCAGCAAAAAGTTTAGGGGCATCATTGTCAACATTACCACCCTAGACCTATAACAATGTTTCCCTCCCTCTCCTTGCATCAGATATCTCATGGTCTTCTAAATGTGCATCAGGGAGAGTGCTCGCTCTTTTATAACTGGCTTCTATGTTACAAATAAATATTAAATGACATCTGCAGACAAAAGGGAATATATAGAAGAGAATAGCAGTCAATTACAAAAAACAAAAACACAATGGTCCTAGGACCTAGATATGCAAATTGTATGTATCTGGAAATACAGTTAAATGTATGGGTAGCTGTGTTTAGTTACAGTGTTACTTACATGTAAATCTGGTCCAGGTGCTTTGCCCCAGACTTGTCTCCTTTATAAGTTTTCTCCCATGGAAACTGTCCCCTTCGTGCTGATGAAAAATGGCATAAAGAAGATATCCATATAAGAATAAATGCAATCACAGAGAAACAAGAGGTACACAGCACACAATGGTAAATTAAATTGTATATATACACCCTTTTATTTAGAGGCAGTACCTAGGGTAGGGACAGTGATAGAATATTTAAAAACATTTAAAAAACAGAATATACAAACAGCCTCCATAGTGGAAATAGGTTGCAAATACAACCCTACCTAACCAAAGACCCCCCTCCAGTCATAAGCCCAATTTCATAGACTTATCTGTCCAGTCGGTCGAAGATCACACTATTGTGCAACAGTTAGGTGGTTCTACAAAAGGAATGACAGCAATAGAGCCAACGCTAATAAGATAAATTCACATCACCATTCGTAATGGTGTCCGGGTGCAGCCGCCCGAAACGCCTTGCACCACACAGTTAACAAAGTAATATCTCCAAACATGGACTTTTAATTAAAATGGTGAACAAGTTTTTAATAATCAAAAAAACATGTGGTACCAGAATCCCTAAGGAGTTTTGGTATTATTAAAACTGTTTCACCATTTAAATTGAGACGCGCGCAGTGTGTAATTCATGTCCAGTTGCGCCAATGCCCATGTTTGGAGATATTAACAGAATATATAGAAACATAAGGGAGATTCAATAATAGTTCTTATATAGTAAAAATTGTTAGCTTTCAATGTTAAATAAGATCTGATTGTGTGGGACACAATTAGCACCATTTTTTAACAATAAAAAAAAATGAATAAACATCCCCCATTACATGTCCACACTTCCAGCAGCTGAAATCACATTACACAGCCGTGCTGCCCCTCCCTTTATACACAGCCAAATGAGTTTATATTAACACAGCACTTGTCATTGGCTGGTGGGAAGGGCCTGTTACAACCTCTCTTCCTCCTCCTCTGCCAGTCAAACATACTTGAAATGTCCTGCTCTAGGATGCAGCCTACATATCAAGCTGATCACAGGATGGATGGAGGAGTGTTTTCTCTCCTATGCTAGCTTTGAGTGAAGTTAGAGGCAGACCAAATTGTTACCCCCCATCACGCCTGCTCAATTAAAGGCAATTGAATGCAGATAGAGGCTCAAAATCAAAATAAATGAATGGGAGGGCTGCATACCTTAATTCTTTTGAAAGCATTAAAAAAAATGCATTGAGTCAATACAATTCATCATTTAAAGTATGTGGGTTTGGCTAGAATTTTTGGTCTGCTGCACTAATTGCACAGCTGCCAATAAAAACCCTTTCCGGAATCCCCCCGATGGAAATCTGTGCTTGTTCCTGCTAGTCCGTGCAAAAATTGTAACACTTGCCCATGACCTAGATCAGAGTGGGTTTGAACAAAGACTATCCTGTGAGGTAAATGGCCCAGTACTTATACAACCTTGTGTGTGTGTTTTCTTAACCATTGGTACTTTTTTAATGTAAATTTAATTTATCTGTATAATGGCTATACATACATACATATACACACCTGCTTTAAAATTAATGTTGTTTATTGATTAACTTATTTTTCTGCAAAAGTAACATTTCAGTTTCTCCACCCCCATTCTGTGATATCATAAAGTGGCAGAAAACAACTCTGTCCTTCCTGCCTGTAGATTTAAACTTTTAATCCACATATACAGTGCATTTTGTTCAAAAGTACTGAAAATTTTTAGGTTTTACAGAATTTTGGTGTTTGCTACCAGTGAGATGCAGAAATACAGAAACCACCAAACTAATGAAGTCCGGTGGTTTTTATATCGTATTCCAATATCTAAACACCCAATTTCAGGGAGGAATTTTAAGGTCTGATCCTTCACTGGCAGGATTAGCCTCTTTTGCTAGTGTTGTGTTCTGGTTAACAGTTTCCTCAGAACCAAAAGAGGCAGCTTTGGTAGTGACCATCCTTCATTGGCTGTGACAACTGCCCTTACCGGAAGTAGCAGGAAGAATGGGCTGTGGCAAGATATTAGTATCCTTATTAAACTCAGGAGAGTTTAATAAAACCGAGGTTTGGAGGGGTTGTGGATATAATTATATGTTTATAGAAGTACCCTTACAAAACTACCTTCTGATGGTCAGAAATTAAAATGCTGCGGAGGTTTTAAGCATCTAAGATAAGGCACCATTTAACAGCTAAAAACTGTGCCCAGTCCTGACATTGCAGGTTACCAAAATGCACAGCCTTGTGAAGAAAGAAGGCTAGATTAATAAGGTGCAGATTAAAATCAGTTTTGTTGGGACTGGGAGGTAAACTCTAATAATTTCCCTCACCGTTGGTTTGAAACCTCATTAAACTGATCCAGGGTGGCAGAACGTTATATGCAGGTCTGACAATAGTACAAGATAAAAAGAGAAAAACTGTCTGAAAGGGTAGTTCAACAAATAAAAACTTGTGTTCATTTTGACAATTCCAAAAGAAGCAGAATGATTGCTTTGTACTGTAAGTGTATGTTTACTACTTCATCACGTTAGTATTTCAGATTGCCTTTACAAAGCAATCAACTACCATATTGTTGTGCAAACAATTCTCTTTGATTATTTCAGGTTCTTTTGTTTGGCATTCACATAGTGTTGTAGAGAGCAGAGACTTATTTTTAAACTATATAACAAGAAAAGGCATTGCAGTTCATTCTACACCTACAGTCATCAGATTAAATTTGTACTGCTAATAGTATATTTACTGATATATTGTTTCCATATCTTTGCTTTACATATAACAGAGGATAACAGAGATAGGTCAGACTATTTTTTGTTAGTTGTAAATAAAATTGCTGTGAAATCTCACGTGACATGTAACCTGATTCCAACCCACATCCCTAGAACTTTAAATGCTGTGATAATGGATTGAAGTCCAATTGTCACTTTCTATTCTTATCCTTCTTGACCTCTGCTTTTGACAGAGTTGATCATTCCTTCCTAATGCAGATACTTCACTCCTTGGGCATTTGGAATGATGTGGCATCCTGGTACCTAGCCTATATTTCTAACCAAACTTGTAGGGGGTGCCGCAGGTGTCTGTTCTAAGACCATTATAGTTCTCCCTCTACACTACAATTTTCCTTGGAGATATCATCAGCTTATTTGGCTTCAAGTATCACTTATATGCAAATGATACACAAATCCACTTTTCCACCCCTGTGCTAACCCCTGACATCCAATCATTTGTATTCGACTGTCTCCTTGCCATCTCCTCCTGGATGATGCAACGCTCCGTCAAATTAAATCTTATAAATATAAAACTGAATCATTTCCCCACCTAAACCTGATCCTATTCCACCTTTCTCTATTTCTGTTGACAATACCCCCATTTACCCTATCCAATTGGCAAACTGTCTAGGGGTAATTATTGACTCCTGTCTCTTCTTTTCCAACCACATTACCTATGTTGCAAAAAAACTTTAGCTTTTTTATCTCTTTACTCTGCTGCACCTCCTTATATTTCCTCTCTAGTGCCCCCATATGTTCCTGCCTCCACACTTTGCTCATCATGAAACATTTCCTGTACAGACCCCCCACTCATACTGCTTCCTCTCGTATTAAACCTTTCTTTCTTGTGGCTCCCATACTCTGGAATTCTTTTCCCCTTGCTCTTTGGCAAGAAACCTCAATTAGCAGGTTTAAATCTATCCTCCACTCTTTCCTATCTGGTAACCAGCACCATTTTAATTTGCACTGCATAAGTCTCACTACTGCCCTCTACACCCTTTCCTTTGTATGTTACCCTCCAAACTAGATTGTAAGCTCTATGGGTCAGGGACCTCCTTTCCTCTTGTGGCAAGGCTCAAACACTAATATATTTATATACTTTATATAATTATGTACTGAACTATTTATTTATTTATATTTTTGTCCTCCTTGTGAAAGTTTTTTTGTATTTTGATGTTGTATATTGCTGCGTCCCCAAGTGGCGCTATTTAAATAAACTATACATACATACATTTAGAGTTCAGGACTATTGCCAGACTTTCCAGTAGGAAAGCAAGCACCTTGTGGAGTGTGCCTTCCCATTGAAGAAGATTGGGACGATAGACCAGGTTAGTTCAGGACCAGCAGTAGCAGGTAAAGTTTGGAAGCTTTAATTGAGGTGAAGACTAATATTATAAACCCAATGGGGAGGAGTTAAGGTCATCATAAATTAGGGGAATTTGTTACAGTATAATTGCCCTTGATCAATTGGCAAAGTGGTCCTTGATCAATTGGGAGTAACAGCAACTCATAAAGCCACATAAAATCACATAGCAGGGTCAGCACAGACTAGGAGAGCATTGAGGCGAAGTCTCCAACTTTCTGCAGAGTCAAATTTTGTATGGCTTTCATACTAGTTCAAGAATATTGCAAGGAGAACTTCATGGAATATATATTGAGTCGGTTAGTGTGACCCCAAATCCCTCCATGGTGGCTGTCCGTGAATGTCGCCGATGTACAAAAACAACATAATTTATTACGCAAAGCACACACAGAAACAGGCCACCAGATGAATTCCTATATTGAATTTGGCTTGAAAAAGCCAAATTACTGTTCTATCTATTTCTTCTTCTTCTTCCGTTTTATTCTTCCGCTTTTTTGGACCGTATCTCCTCCCACAGTTTTTGAGCTAGAGACATGAAATTCGGTACATACATGCGGGGCATATAGGGGAAGTGTGCTATCTTCTAGCTAAGGAATCCGAGGAAGTGTTACGGCGTTATCGGCGAATTTCCGGACATTTTTTCCCATAGACTATAATGGTAATAATCCTCAAATGTGGATATTTCAAAAGGGGGGGGACTACAGGAGAACCCTATGGAGCTGGGATGTGAGGTAAGGATTAAACTACACTACATGGTGGGGCCAGTAGTTGGGGGGATTATAGTTTTGGGGGTGGACATGCCCTTTAATATATTATTTTTGCTTCCATTCTGTTTCTAGCAAAATATAAAGTGCAGTGTAGTTCTATTACACTGTTATTGTTATCTTGCAGTGTAGTTGTATTACATGGTAATTGTTAACTTGCAGTGTAGTTGTATTACACTGTAATTATCTTGCAGTGTTGTAGTAAACCTTTTTCCTTCTTTTGAGTTGTTGAACTACACCCTAAAGGAGGTTTAAATCTTAACATATTTAATAGTTAGGCTTAGGGACAATAAAAAAACAAGCCAGTTTGTTTTGGCTGGATTGTAGATGAAGCATATACATTGTTTACCTTTCTCCATAGAGAGAACACGGTAACATCACGTATAGGAACAAATTGAATTCTAGAATTTATAGATTTATGATGTCCTGTTTTCTATATGATCACATGAATATTTTCCTATAGACCGTGTATAGAGGAGTTTTGAAAGAGAAGAAATGTTAAGAGTGTGAACATCTACATACAATTTCCCATAGGAGATTTTAAAATCGGCAAATGGTCTAGTTGACGCTCTGCACTCCCTCTCTGAAATGATGAGCCAATGTGTTAACATCAGGGGGGGTTATAAGCAGCCTGGATAATGCCTTACTAATGAGACATGTAGACATGTTTTCTTTTGTACAATTTGAGGTTATTTACCGTTAACCTTTTGCCTTCTGATAGTTTCTTTTTACTCCTACAGCTGTTGATAACGGATGTGTAGCTTATGTCCTAAGAACCGGATTTAACACGTCACAGGTTTGTTGACTTGATCTTATTTTACTAGAAGAAAGGGAACAGCAGATTTGGCATTTGGTGCCCTGACATTTCAGTACTGGGTTTACCTAAGATTAAGTTTTACTGTGTGGAGAGGAGCCAATGTCAGAATCTTTTGCTACTGTTACACAACCAGTAGAGTACATGGACATCAACACTGGAAATAGTACACGCAGAGCACATGTTGTTCAGTTGGTTGGCTTTACCATATTTTATAAACCATTCAGACTTTAGGTTTGGATTCTCCCCATTTGGTCCTTTTGTGTTGACCACAGACATTTTCTCTTCCAAACCTTCTCCTAGTCAGCTACTTAGAATAGTAATATGAAGAAATAAAGCTCCATAACCTCTCTGTTAGATGTAAAAAAGTACGTACGTGTCCGCCATTGCCTTTCAGGGTTTAAAGGGGGGGGGTCCTGGTGTTGTATATAAAATTTAGATGTGGGGATGGACATGCCTTTTAATGTCTATATTGGCTTAGATGTAGTTACCTGAAAGTAGAACTATTCTCTTTCCATCTTTATTTGTTATTTAACGGCTCTGTTAGTTACTGCTATATAATAGAAGTTCATTCCACTAGGGCTCTGACAACACAACCACTGTTTCAGTCATTCATTCCTTATAATGGTTTTCTCCTCATTTACTTTGAATAATAAAAAAAATCTTTTTTGTGTTCCTTCAGGGAAAACTACTGCGCACTATTCTCTTTGGAGTTAAGAGGGTGACTGCCAATAATCTGGAGACCTTTATCTTCATCCTCTTCCTCCTTGTTTTTGCTATTGCTGCCGCTGCTTATGTCTGGGTAGAAGGTAAACTTCTTGATAACCATTGCTTGGATTCTGAGATTCTTACTGAAAATGAAATTTGAAGAAGAAAAAAAATAAATGTACCTTTGCATCAAAATGCACCTTTTTTTTAATCAAAATGTATTTTATGTTAATGGAATTATGTTAATTAGATTTATTTACAACAAAGCATTATTGCAAGTTTTTCACACCAGAAAGGCTATTATCCTCCAATGCAGGGCTTCAGATACAACGCACTACAAAATTATAGCCTACCATCATGTGAACATAGACGCTGTTCACAATCTTCTATTTCTATTCCTCCCACCACCCTTCTCCTCCCATTCCCCCAGTGCAGCTGACTTAAGCAGGGTACACATTCTGGATCCTTCGTTCCCGACCGGCCGTTTGACACTTGTGATGGGTCGGCCAGGATTAAGGACTGATGGTAGCAGTCCTCCATAGAGGACCGCATATTCGAATGAACACTAAGATGTGGCCAGCCCCGGAAACCATCCAATATTTTGGCCTGATCATCCGATACACTTGTTTTAAACAATGTTTAAAAATATACCTAGTATGATACGAATAAGAAATAATACTAAATACAAATATGATTAACAAACCAGACAGAAGCAAATGTTTTATTCTTGCTTAAATCTGTTTAAGTTTATTTTTAAAATTTGTTTACACAATAGTAGGTTTCATACATTTGATGTGCATTCATGCTATTGTATGTACTGGAATGTAAACTAAATTAACACACTTGCGCCAAAACCTTTATTTAAATAAATCAAATTAAAAAAAAAAAATCATATTTTTATTAAGAACCTGAAAAATATAAACACATTTTCTACAATCTCTATGATAACAAAGATATTTTTTTAACTAAATGTTTATATGTGGCCAATAACAAGTACGAACATTTTGTTTCCCTCTCTGCCATTGTTTGTTCCTGGCATTATCCAATGGGAAAACCTGCTCCTATACCTAAGCGGCAAAAAGCTCATACAGGCCTGCGATCGTCGCCCCTTGACACACGATGTGTATGAACGGGCTTTTCATCCAACAATCGAGCCTTGTTATGGGCGTTTTGTCGGCCATAACAGCTTTGCTGTTGGGACTTGTTCATGGTCCGCCTGGTGGATCTGTCGGCTACCACGATCACACGTGTGTATGAGCCTTTAGTTGCTTAGATACAGGAGTAAGATCTGTCAGTGGATAATGCCAGGCACAAACGATGGCAGAGAGGTAAATCGCATATTTTTCTAAATGAAAAAAGGTTCCGGGGGAAGAAATAGGATAAGAACTACAGAACTATAGCATCAGTATTGCACACTATTTTTAGGAATTATTTATTTAAGGTTAAATCTCCTTTTCATATATGAAATGCTCTATTGGTTTTAGGTACTAAAGACCCAAGCAGGAATCGTTACAAGCTGTTTCTGGAATGCACTCTTATTCTCACTTCAGTTGTTCCTCCAGAGTTACCTATTGAACTTTCCTTAGCAGTGAACACTTCCCTGATTGCTCTGGCAAAACTTTGTGAGTATTCAGGATGTAACCTGTATAAACCAATAGTCCTTATAGTGTTTCTCTTTAAAGGACCTTTAATCGTTTAATTCCAGATGTATACTGTACTGAGCCATTCCGGATTCCATTTGCTGGGAAGGTAGAAATCTGCTGCTTTGATAAAACTGGCACTTTAACCAGCGATAGCCTGGTCGTTCGTGGTGTGGCGGGGCTTAAGTAAGTAATCATCCTAAAGGACCAATCAATGTAGTAGTTTTTTATTCTATTGTAGCAAAGATTTAAGATGTGTGTAAACGCACAAACATTTCATTTAAAGAAACCTTGACAAAATCCACTGTTCTTTTTCAAGAATTGCAGCTCCCAGCATGTCCTGTAGATGGCAGAGTAATTTATTAATGGTGGTGTGCTTTTCTGTGGTCTGATTGGTTAATGAATAGGTTGATTGACTTCAGTACGGTAGCACATATTTGTAAATTGAGGCCCATATCGTTTAAGCATCATCACGTAGATTGGATGTGGATTCTTCTGTCCAACTACCTTTATACACTAATACGTTTTAAAGGGGAACTGTGGTCCAAAAATTACTTTAGGTAAATTGATAGGAATTGCTCCCCTGAGAATTTTTGCAATTTATTTCCATTGTTTATTTTGCATAGTTTTGAAGATATTTACATTTTTGTGTGTGATATGGCAGCAGCATCACCAGGTCCCCTGCACTTCCTGCTCTGAAACGGTCAGTCAATCTGTCCTGTGTCTCCTTCTCCCCTTTGCAGCCCCCTCTGGTCCCTCTCACTCATGGACCCCATGGTCCCTCCAGTTGCAGGCCCACCATGGCCTATTATCTTACAGCCCCATGTGGCCCCGCCCACTCGTGTGTGTCTAAGCCCCGCCCACTTGTGGGTGCCATGGGTTACTCAGGCACACACCCCCTACAGAAAACTCTGTGGAAAAGCCTTTTCTGCCTAAAAAAAGGCTGTTTTCACACAGTGAAAGAGAAGGGCTGTAGATTCCCTTACCTTCTCTGTCAGGACTTCACACAGCAGAGAGGAGGGACTTCCTGTCTCCCTCACACACTGAGGGAGTCTGAGGCTGTGCTCGCCGGCGGCACTGTGCAGGAGAAGCCCCAGGAATGTCAGAAGTCAGCCTCCCACCCAATAACTTTCTGGTCAGTCATTTCTGTATATCTTGGGCTGTGGAGCACGTAGAGAGGTGGTTGATGGCTCATTTTAAAGGTTCCCCTTTAATGTTACTAATCAGACCTGTAACCGTATCGTAATGCTTTAATGAGATTTGACTGTAAGTATTGTGCAGAGCAGCTGTATTTTTTCTTGGCTTTTCTTCCAAACACACAAGTTTTGAGGTTATCTCCACTGAAAAAAATAATGTTTAGTTTTATTGAAGAATGGGAGGTAAAGGAGCTGTGTCTTACCTCCCATTCTTCAATAAAATGATCAGGAGCCAGGAGAGATGGTAAGGAACTTACCCGATCACTTGCTCCCCTGACAGGTTCCAATGGACTCTGTCTTCTATGTGCAGAGGACGCAGCAGAGGAGCGATCAATCGGGTAAGTAGCTTACCTTCTCTCCCGGCTCCTGCAGGTTATATTGAAGAACGGGTGGTAAGACACAGCTCCTTTACCTCCCATTCTTCAATAAAACTAAAATGGCCAAACTTTTTTTTTTCAGTGGAGATACCCTTTAATATAAAATATGAAACCACCTAATTGGATTTTTCTCCTACAGGGATGAAAAGGATATTACTCCTATCACGGATATTCCATTAGATACTCACAGGGTGCTAGCAACATGTCACTCTCTTGTTCAGCTGGACGATGGAACACTGGTCGGTGATCCTCTAGAGAAAGCCATGCTCACAGCTGTGGACTGGACATTAACTAAAGGTAAGAAATTCATCTCTGGCCTTGTGGGTCTGCATTCAGAATACTTTGATATGGTCCGCTTCTCTCAGGTGAGTTGGTGGGGAAGTTTGGCTCTGTATTCCAGAAAGGAGCCCTACTACTGGACCAAACATGACATTAAAGTGATAGAGCGATGTCTGTTGTCTGAACCATTTCTTCTTGGGAAGCAGTTTTATTTCTGATGTTTAAATGCTTGCTAAGCGGAATATGAGCGAGGGAGGATACAGGATAGCCCATTTCAAAGGGAGCATGTCTATATAGGAAATGCTACCTATGGAACATTTTAGGAAAAGGTTCTGGGAGGATTTAAAGAACATGTTTTTCCTCTTTGAACATCCTTCAGTTCCATTGATAGTTTAGTTCCTAAACCAGCATCACATTACACCTTCCCAGGCCACTGAAATGAATGAAGAATTGTATAACTGGCTCGGAGGAGATAATATATTTTTCATGTGCAAGTTAAATAGGACTGTTGGTAGTAAAATAAATGAATTTACAGTGTGCCAAATGTTTTGTCCAGTGTCCTATATAGGTATGAAGGTTATATGTTTTGGTATTTATGGCAAATAAGACTAATAAGTGATGTATTTTATAATTTAAGGGTTTCCTGAGTGTGGGGGGTGGCCGTGTAATTAGTAGAATAATATGGGACAAGCCTATTTGATTGATGTGCACACATTCATTGATTCACCTACTGGATGTCATAGCTGATATTGTTATATTTATTTATTTTACCTTCTCAGATGAGAAAGTCTTCTCTAGAAGTATCAAAACACAGGGCCTGAAAATCCACCAACGGTTTCATTTTGCCAGCTCTCTGAAGCGAATGTCTGTGTTGGCTTCTTATGAACGTCCAGGCTCAACAGACCTGTGCTATGTGGCTACTGTAAAGGGAGCTCCAGAGACACTACATAAGATGGTAGGCAACTGGTTACTGGCAGCAATGTGAATGAAGGCAAATGCTTCTATTCATATGCCTTAAGGTGACCATACATTAGAAGACAATGCCGCTCAACGCAACATGAATGGGAGAGAGCAGCAAACATGGGGTAACTTAAAAGATATTAGGTTGATTTGACAAGCTAACCTTAAGTCATGCTAATATCTGTTGATGTATGGCCAACATTGCCCTCAACCACTAGTTTAATTTTTACTACTACAGAGCAAGGTTTATATGACAAGTTTCAAACCGCAGATTTGCAAGCATCAATTTGAATATTGAAGTTCACTTTGCACTAAAGCTGATTTCACTTTCACTCGTTTCACTTTTCAATAGTTTTCTCACTGTCCTGAATACTATAACCAAGTACACACAGAGATATCTCGTGAAGGAGCGAGGGTCCTAGCCCTGGGGTACAAGGAGCTTGGCCATCTTACCCATCAGCAGGTAAGCGCATATTCGGTGAGACATAGATCTGAATGTTTTATGATCATTGTTTATCGGTAAGGATGTCATTGGAATGGACTAAAGCAAGGTACAGATGTGTGATTGCGGACTTGACGCCAATCAGTAGAAATTACTGTTAGGAACATTCCAAGGATGTGGTGCATCCTGGGAAGAAGAAGGACCATTAGAACCTGAAATGTCAGCACTAATGTCAACAGCAGGGAACAGCAAAGGGTATGAAATCCACTGATTTTTCAAAATGGGAGAGAATATGTAGAATAACTAAGAAGGCATTACCCAAACTAACAATTCAACAAATATTGATCATTTCCTCTAAACTGTCGCTTTAAGGTATTATGTTAGCATTTATTTTCTGCCATAGTATCTCTTTACTATGGAGAAGTTGCAAAAGGCTTAACTTAACCTTAAATAGTAGAATGAATTGTAGTTGAAGTGGCATTTTTGCTGGACCCCTGCCCTATTTTACATCGTAGCTACATACTCCAGTGTTTTAATGGGCCGCAGTTCAAATTCCCTAGACTTGTTTAAGGTGCATTTTGTAATGGGTCACCTGTATATTTATCCCTATTGAACCTATTTAATATTAATATTAATACCTCTGGAATTGACTTCCATTTCCCAGGCTGTTCCTATAAACAGTGCCATTCACTATGCTCACTGTACTGCTCCTCATCTCTCAATCCTCTCTTTTCCCAGATAGCAAACAAACAGCCAATACGTGACCATGTTCAGTGCTGTGTATTACCAATACAACAAAATGGGTACTTGGCAGTCAAACAATAAGTGGACTTTGCATCATAAATTCAATGTGTGGAGTTTCTAGCAATGTATTTATTGTCATTTATATTGTATTGTTATTTGATAAAATGTGTTATTCCTCTCAATTTTCTCTTTTTTCTATTAGGTGCGGGAAGTTAAAAGGGAAATGCTGGAGTGTGATCTGAGATTCGCCGGATTCATTGTGGTCTCTTGTCCTTTAAAAGCCGACTCTAAAGCGGTCATCAAAGAGATTCAGAATGCTTCACATCATGTAAGATTTCAGTTATAAAGTTAATTCTTATGCCTTTTGGCCATTGGGTTTTGCACTGTGGGGCTAAGTTCCTTACAGCAGAAACTGGACAAACAAAAAGGTTTACCGTCCGTCAACAACTGGTTGGACCACTCCTGCTGCTGTGGCTCCAGGGTTGTCTTCAAATACTTCCAGGGTCTCCAATCGTACCCTAAACAACACATATTAGACATGAGATATGGTAGATTAAGACATCTGAAAATATTTTGTGCTGTATAGGCTGTATTTGTAGTCTCTGCTCCACTACATTTTTCGGGTATCAGGTACCCTTTCTCAACCGCACAGACCATTTTCAACTGTCTCAATCCACCAGATCTTATGTCTAACACATTGCTTCTTTATCCTCAGTTTCTAAGTGTCCTTAGACATTTGCGGTAGAGTACAAATCTTATCTACACATATGGCTGCTTTCTCCTTAGACGCTTGGCCAAAAAGGAGCTTAGGTTCAAAGGGGTTAATAGACAATAACATGGATGTTATTAAAGCATGTGTTACCATGTACAGTCAAGAAGACACTGGCCAGGCCCAGCCATAGCCAGTTGTTTAAAAGAGCTAGGCAAACAGCGCTGTATACTGCTGGTTGAGACCATGCCAATGAGGCAGCCCTTCACACAGTCACGCCAATATCCGTGGGAAGCTCTCAGATTGGAAAATGTTTTTATCCTCCCTTTACCCAGTCCATTCAGCCCTATATTTTACGTCTTCTCACCCTTAAATGTGTTCCCATTTTGAGCCTTTACTCAAACAAGCTTGTTCTCCAGGTGGTGATGATAACAGGAGACAACCCTCTGACTGCCTGCCATGTTGCTCAGGAACTCCATTTTATTGAGAAGCAGCACACTTTAATATTTCAGCATGCCCAGGACACACAAGGTTAGTAGACACAACAGTGATCTGCTTATAGCGTGTTACAGTTGGTATGACACCAACATGCTCAGTATAAAACAGACCTGGGTTTAATTCCGCCTACATCAGTAATCTTATGAAAATAAAAGCCGACTGTTTATTAAAAGTTAGATATCTTGTATGTAGAAAAACTAATGGAAACATTGGGTAGAGTGGAGGTTCATTTAAAGGGCAACTGTGGTCTCCAAACAAGTTAGGTTTAAATGAAAGCCTGCAGTATTTTCTTTATAATGAGCCGACAATCACATCTCTGGCTTCACCCTGTGAGAAATGATATTGAGGTGAATGTTCAAACTTCCTGCTTCCAGTAGGTTGAGTGACATCACCTTATCTCTGCTAGCCCATCTGCCCCGGGGGAGAAGCATGCTCAGTAAAGACTTAATGCTGGAGAAATCAGGAAGTACCTGGGGGGGAAATTGACAGTTGAGAAGAGAAGCCTATTAATGCAGACAGGCTGGTCGCATGAAGAGTTCAAGCAGGAAGTAATATTACTGAACCTTTCCAGCATTAACTTCTCACAAATTGTATCTAGAGATGTGATTTAGGTTTTATTTTGAAGGTGTGATGGAAGGCTTTTTATATAATCCTTTTGGATTCGAGTTTGGAAGAATTCGAGACCACAGTTTCCCTTTAAGCAGCAATGGATGGTATTGCATCTCCACCTCCTCTGTGATTTAAAGTAACCTACTGTATTACACACAAACTATTTGGCTAATTGGGCACAATTTGGACATTTTACTCTTAAGGTAACCATACATTAGGCCGATTTAATGAACAATCTGACATTTCCATTGATTGGCGGAAAAATTTAACATTTTCCCGATCTTATTATGCGACATTAGATCGTAAAATCAATTTTAATTATGATCAGGAAAGTTGTTTTTTTAAGTTGATTGGTGAAATGATTGTAGTGTTTTCTGAAGTTCCGATTAAATGTAAATGTAATGTAACCTCACAATAGACGACATTCGACATTAATCACGAAACTAATTGAATCTCTAACAATATTTATGGTACATCTACGTACAATTAACATTGTATATCTGTTTATCAAAATATCGGTCGGTTTAAGATCGTAATTACAATCTTATGGCCACCTTTAGGGGTGTACTCACTTTCGTTAGGTACTGTATCATTTACATCTAACAAGCTGGGGTACTGGATATTGCCCATATCCGCTCTTGTATTAATACATTTTAAATTGCATGTCCACTCCCACCCCTACTTACCTTTAACAAAACTGCCTCCTATCTCTACTTGCAGAACCCGAACCCTCGCTGGTTGGTAGGCACCTCCTCTGCTGCTGTGATGTCTTAAGCAGCAGCAAAGAGTCAGTGATTGGCTGTGACATAAGTGTCATGGCCAACACTGGCTTTCAGACCTGGAAGCTGCAGAGGAGAATGCAAAGCCGTGGTGAGGTTCTGTAAGTAGAAGTTTTGTTAAAGGTAAGTATAGCAAGATTTTTACATGGAGCGGCTGAACCTTTTCTTAAAATTATGGGGTGGGTGGATATGTCCTTTAATGTTCCAGCTTGGACAGATCTGGGGGATATGTTAAATCTAGATATAAACTGGCTACACACAAACATAAGGGTATGTGTTGATATATTTGATAGATTTTCATTCTTTTTGCCATATAAAGAAGCTCTGTTTTGCTTTTATCTTATTGCATTGTCATCTTTCGTAGAGTCCTGCTGGTTGTGGCAGTCTATCGATGGTACAATCACCTTGCCAGCTTTTCCAGATTCTGTTCAAGCTTTTAGTGCCAACTATTACCTGTGTTTGACTGGGGAAGGCCTGTCTTACCTACAGTCTGTCAAGAATAACCTGCTTCTGGCCCTTATTCCTCACATTCAGGTCTTTGCCAGAGTGGCCCCTAAACAAAAGGTAATTATACTGACTAACCGACTTCTTCATATAGTGGGACAGAGGGATTTTGTGGTATTGAAGGACTTAAACCTGAGTCTAGAATAAAATGGTTTAATTGTCTTTACTACATATCCAAACAGGGCTCTAACTCTTATTGTGCTTGCCTTGTTAATAAAGGGCAACTAGATGCAATTAAAAGGCTTGTCAGTAGTTTGTAGGTACAAATTCAATACAGACATTCTATTTACTTTGGTTAACTGTGCAGTATCGGACATTTCTAAATTTCCGTAATAGATAAGGAAGCCCTAAGATAACACACATTACTGACTGTCTATTGACTTGCAGGTTTAAATAAACTTAACATTTAGGACATGGGTGGGACATGTGATGTTTGCTGTTTTTTACCCTGTTTTACAGATGTGTTATAACCTTTGTGTCCCGTACAGGAATTTGTTATTACTAGTCTAAAAGAACTTGGATATATTACCTTAATGTGTGGAGATGGTACCAATGATGTGGGTGCTTTGAAACATGCCAATGTGGGTAAGTTAAGATATTTGGATCTTCTGTAGAGAATTCAATATATAACGCTGTAATAAAAGGGAAGTTTACTTTTTGTTCTACTCTACATCCCCATTGTGATTCATGTGTAGTGCTGGTCATTGGCAGAAAATCTGCAAAACTGCTTCCCATTGCAATGTATATATGAAGCCCCTGTCCTTTAAATACTCACTATTCCTTTGAGAGCTATTTCACACAAAAACAATGTAACATTTTTCCATTACTGTGGAATTGTGGGAATCCCCTGCAGTTTCACCTTTACTTTTCCACTAATTGGTCGGTATAGTCAGAACTTTGATACAGAGCTGCTCTTATAGTCAGTCTGAGGCCACTCTGCTGTGGACCTGCTCAAGACTCTGATTGCAATTACAATGCAACCTCTCATTACATTGATTAACCTATTTTCTTGAATTTGAATGAGGCCTAGTTAAAGAAATGATTTGGTTTTAGGGGGTTTGATGTTCAATGTATTATTGCTTGGGATTTCTCATCTGAAGTGATTCAGATTTAAGCTTAAGCTAAAATAGAAATGATCATGGATTGATTCTATAATTCCTGATTTACCGGATACCTTTTATTAAAATAAGCCCCTTTATTTGTATTTGTACTGTTTTAGATGGTTAATGTAGGTACAGAACAATAAGGATCAGCCTGACACCATAAACTGTGATTAATCGACTAATATCAACTGGATATACCATTTTGCACTTTTTATTGAAGAAGCCCTATTTGTTTTTTGGCTTACTAAAGACAGTGTATCCATGAATGAGTTATTACAACTCAATCTGTATTGGCAGGTCTATATGGTGTTTATCTTTAATGAGTTTAAATAATAGAATATTAATAGAAATGTTGACATCAAAAATGAGTGTTTAAAGGGGAACTAAAGTAATAAAACCCTGTTTGTCTTGGGCCCAAATTCTTAAATCTTAATAATGGGCAGTCATTGCAACCAGTGGAAAGGTATACATTGCAATATGTGTGCCCTCCCTTAGCTAGCACTTCCGTTGGAGTGGTGCCAGATGGGAGCACAACCTTATCTATCTATTTTGTCCTAACTAGGGTAATCCCATGGGTGTGGACCTAGCGGTTTAAGTCATCAAAAATACATAAAGGAGAAATTGGGGCTTTAGTTCACCTTTAATAGAAATGTCAAATTGCGGTTGATGCCTTCGAACAGGGGGTACACAAACTGCATTGCTTTACAAGCATTCTTCATTGACTGATCACTTGTATTCTGCTTCTTATATAAGGGGTTGCTTTGCTTGCCAATGCACCAGAACGTTTACCAGAGAAGAAGAGGAAACCCAGGGAGACAAATGATGCCAGGCCGCCTAGCCATTCCTTTAACAGTAACACTATCAAACCTACTTCCAGGGCAGCTAAGAACAGGATCATGTCCCAGCGAGAGGAGCAACAGGCTTTGCACAGGGTTAGTGAACCAAGCATGAATGAGTTTTACAATTTATCTAGTCAGTGTAGGTTGGTTATTTAAGGCTATATTGGATGGTAATGCTTCTGTCACAGTCAAAGAGGTGGAAACCGAAGGGGGATATATACTCTTCCCCTTTTCTAGTTAAGATTCCTTTCAATTAAATGAAAAAGCATTATTATTGTCTGAACCAAAGCAAATATTTGTTACACCATGACTCCTTATAGCAGTATAAAGAGTGGTGTTTACAGCTAGCACTGTGAGCTTTGACATTGTCAGTACGATTGCTCCGCCCCCCACGCCTTTCTTACACATGTCATCATGTGACTGTTACACACTTCCATGTTTATCCTTACTATTCCAGTGTAACTTTAGAAGAATATAGATTAAGATCCAGAGAAGCTACATACATCCTAGGCTTATTTAAAGGGAATGAGAGAGCTCTTTTAAATAGAGGGCACTTGTATAGAGACCACAGTTACTATTTAAGGGCAGCTCTAATTTTTTTCTATGTCTATTTCCAGGAAAGAATTAGCCAGGTCCTGAAGGAGCTAGAGGAAGACCAGTTACAAGTGGTAAAGCTGGGAGATGCCAGTATAGCTGCACCCTTCACATCCAAACTTTCATCTATTCAATGCAGTAAGTGTCCTTTTTACCTTAGGAAAACAGATCTGTTCTCTATATTTTGTTTCAGTAACACATGCACAGATCTGTCATTAGTTAGTTTGCCAGTTTTTGCTGAGCAATCTATAGCCGTACAGTTTACCTTCCACAGGGGGAAGTTAAATTAATATTACATGTTCCTTATTGGTCACAATTTTGATAGATGCCACTAAAGTGTGATTGCTGAATAAACTGTTTTTTTTTCTTCTAGTTTGCCATGTTATAAAACAAGGGCGCTGCACTTTGGTAACCACCTTGCAGATGTTTAAGATCCTTGCTCTAAATGCTCTTATTCTTGCCTATGGGCAGAGTGTCCTGTACCTTGAAGGGGTGAAATTCAGTGACTTCCAAGCTACTTTGCAAGGCCTTCTGCTAGCTGGGTGCTTTCTGTTTATATCCAGGTCAAAGGTGTGTTATGTTCGCTTGATGTTAAATTCTGAAATCATTAGATTATAAGCTCTACGGGGCATGAAGCTGTTTCCTCATGTTACATGTTTCAAGCACTTGTATATTTCATGATGCACATACTTATTTATGTGTACATACATACATCAGAATTAAATAATGCCTAACATTGTGAAGGTTTTCCTTCATCCAGGACATGGTATATCTGTTGTATTCAATTAGATCAACTGGACTAAAAGTTTAGTTCTTGAAGACATTTCGCTAGTCATCTGACTGGCTTTCTCAATTCAGAATGACTTGTACAAGAATCTGTTATATAACAGCCAGGTGTTGGGGACCTTCTGAATACACGGTGTGCATTGTGAATTGGCTTTTCTGTGCTGGGCCATAAGTTGGTGCAGAAGCTGAGATCAAACAGCTGCTGCACCAACATATGGCCCAGCACAGAAAAGCCAATGCTTTGGGTCAGGACTTGGCCGTGTACCTGCATCTTAAGGAAAAAGACATACATTTGCAGATTGCTATGTCAACATCTTGGCAAAGGAACAGGACTTGTTCAAGAGAGGTGTCAAGGAGGTCATTTATGTGAAAATAAAGAAACCAAGCCTGAATAGAGGTGGGGGTGTCTGCAGTGTACAATGCTTTTTTTTAACACCTTACCTTGGGCAGTTTTGACAACATCTCTTAGCCACAATGCAGTCACATCTTGCATTCAGAAGGTCCCTAACACCTGGCTATAATATGCTAATTGGCACTTTCCAGGGTACTTAATTGCCAACAAAATCTTGTACAAGTCATTCTGAATTGAGAAAGCCAGTCAGATAACTAGTCCAATTGATCTAACTGAATACAACAGATAATGCCTAACATTACATTTATATTTACATATTTATTTTAACTGGAAAAAAACAACAAAAGGTACAGTTTTCTCCGCCCAAATGGTGCATGCCCCTAGTACATCAACCTGGACAAGTACACAACCAATCACACATATACACACTAACACATGATGCAGTCACCAGCTAAAAACCTGGATATTCTTCCTGCCCAAGAAGACAACTAAGCTTTCTGTAAATATGTTAAGAAATTCAGCCAACACATTATATTCAGGTAGAACATTTCACAACCTTATTTCTCTCACAGTGAACAACCATTTATCTAGCTTAATCTGAAATCTTTTTTTCTCAAGTTTATTCAGGCAACTTCTAGACTTCTGTTCACCCCTATGAGAAAAATATCCCCTGCCAATTGTCTGCAGTTCCCTCTTACATAATAGTAAAGGATTATCTCCCCTATCTTTCATAATCTCCATAACACACATTCTCCATTCCTTTATCACTTTAGTTGCCTATCTGTACACCTGCCATCATTTTGATATTCTGATATTTATGTGTAGAGCTATATAACGTTCATCACCATTTACTAAGTGTTCTGGGAATGGCGGGAAATAATATTAATAGAACATAGGAAGCAAAATGAAGCTATTCTGCATTAAGTGGGTGTTATGGAGATGAATTGTATAATACTTGTTGCTAATCCTTAGTGGGAATAGCAATGACGATCTGTAAATGAGACCATGATTTACTGGACAGTACAAATACAGTTGGAGATGCAGGTTATTCAGAATGGCAGCCAACAATAAGAGGCCTGTGTCTCACTCAGATATTATATTAGATGGAGTTCCCAGACTTTGATTCATCTTTGAACTGATCAACTCTGATCAACATAGTAATATGATTTGCATTGTTTATTTCAGCCACTAAAATACCTTTCCAGGGAGCGCCCACTGCCAAACATCTTTAACCTGTACACAATCCTCACAGTAATCTTCCAGTTCCTTGTCCATTTCTGCAGTCTCATCTATCTGTACCGTGGGGCTATGGCACGTACAGAGACCAGGTGAGGGTTCGTATTACGGGAAGGGGGGGTGGGTCTAATTGTGTATTATTTAGATAACATATGGCTCTTTCTGTCAATCTCAAATATTTACTTTTCTGCAAACAGCAGGAGATTGTCTGTGTGATTGTGTTGCAGCCAGGGTTAGAATGTTACTTTGTATTTGGTTTCACATGGCTACATGGTCATTGTTTTCTGAAACGTTCTACTGTGTCATGACAGTCGTATAAAAGACAATACTCCAATCTTTGTTTTTTTACCGTATATACTCGAGTATAAGCCGAGGTACCTATTTTTACCTGAAAATTAGGAAAACATGATTGACTAAGGCTTGACATTATGACCACTCCTGCCTTCTGATTCTATATTGTTCTGATGCTTTAGTTGCCCTTTAAATGGACAGCAGAATTCCTATACAGTAATAGCCAAATCCAGTATGGCTATTAAGGCAATCTTTTTAACAATAGATACCATCCTCCTAATTCTGTATTGGGCATTAGTTGCCCTTTAAATGGACCGTAATCCCATACAGTAATCCCCAATTCCTTGGCACTCCAGATGTTTGGAAACTACATCTCCCAGCATGCTTTCAATCCAGGTAAGGTACTTCAGCAATCCAGCTGTGAAATCTAGTGTGAAATCTGGCGCCCCCTCGCTCCGGCAGCCGGATTTCACAATGGGGTGAGTGACTTGTGTATAGGCCGAGGTTCGGTTTTTAGGGCTATTGTTAAAGCCTGAAAACCTCACCTTATGCTCGAGTATATACGGTACTTTAGAAAAATGGAATTTGCAAGTTCAGTTTCTGCCTGAAGATGGCAGCAGATACCATGTTCTTTCCTGTCATACACACATCTATAAGGTTTTTTTTTTTTTTTTTTTTTTTGGGGGGGGGGGGGGGGGTTTAAAAAAAAAAAAAACAAGCCAGTATGTTTCTTTTCATTTCCGTCCTAGACAAGAATGCTAATGTGCTTATATTTTACAAGGGTGGGTGCATTATTTACTATGTAGTACAATGACTGTACTGTAAATTATATCCTTATAAACAGTGCTTTCTTATGTCATCTTCTGTTATAGGGGGGTGTTATTTACTATATAAGTAAAGTGCTAGGCAGCTCCCATCATGCAGAATGCTGTATTTATTTAGGAGTGTAAATTAATTACAAAGTTAGTTCAGTCTTTGTCCATTGTTTCCAGTCAGCCTGAAACTGCAACTTCTTTTAATTTTCAAGGAAAGAAGAGTTTGTGGATTTGTATAAGGAATTTGAACCAAGTCTTGTGAACAGCACAGTGTATATAATGTCAATGGCAATGCAGATGGCAACATTTGCCATTAATTATAAGGTAAATTGTATATATGTGTTTGTCTATAGGTGGTGACTGTTATTGAAATGTATTTGTTTTATTTGCTGTGATAAAGAAGCAAAACTTACAATTGATTTGATTTTAATTTTGAAGAAACAAACAAAAATGTTGTTATAGATTTAAAGTAAATATTGAATGGTTTCTGTCTGTCACATGTTGCAATCCCTATAGCAGGAGTGGCCGGCCTACCCTAGGCTTAGGAAACCTCTTTGGAATAGCAGTCGGGCTTTGTACCCAGTTTTTACTTTAACCGCAAGGCTCGCAGTCTTTTTGCTGATGTAATAAAAACTAAATACAATGTAATACTTGTTTGTATGGGGGGGGGATTTCATTGTAACAATGTGTATGTTGTGTTGACATTTTGATTTTTCTCCATTGTGTTAGAGATTTTGTAGGAAACCTGCTTTGAGATTTCTGTGTGGAACGTTCAGTTTTTCTTGCAGCACATTATAATTGTCTAGTTAAAAATGAATAAGGATCCATTTTTATGTACCCTCCTGCAGGCTTTGGTTGGTGGAGGATGCAGGGAAACCTACTGTTTCATGAAAGCTGTAATGCCCAAGAAATATTGTATATCCATTGCACCAACAAAAAAAAGTGCACTAAATATCTCTTTCCATCAGTATTCTTAAGTTGTCGGAGGATCCTGGGATCTGTAGGATTCTGAAAGATGGCATGACACAGCTCCTCCCCTAGACCTCTAAGATTATAGCGCTAGCACTGCTGTGTATTCATTCCGTTTGCTTCCTAGGATAAATTGATAGTTTCCCAGGAGCAGGGAAGACTAGTCTAGCTTTGAGGATATGTAACTAACATGTCTTCAAATTTATTTTTAAATTGCCGTACATGGTGTGTCTTGTTAATGCAAATTACATTTTACTTTACTTTTTCTTTTTACTCAACATACCCCTCTCTGTAGGTAGATGGAGAGCCATGGATTGATTTTTGCAGAATCTTGTGTTTTTATTTTAGGGTCATCCTTTCATGGAAAGTCTAAGAGAGAACAAGCCCTTACTCTGGAGTATAATCCTCTCAGGTGTGGCCATCCTGGGTCTCTTATCTGGTTCTTCTCCAGAGTTCAATGATCAGTTTGGTTTGGTGGATATCCCAATGGAGGTAATACAGCTTAGTGTTTAGTAGTTTTATTTAACATACAAACTCCTCTTCGGTTAAAAAAAATTCAATTGATTCTGGAGAGGATTTCAGTTTCCTGATCTTCCTGATTCCATGTTTCCATAATTCCTGCCATTACATTACTATGTTACCAGGATATTGTTATAAGTCATACGGACAGCATTGTGTATCCAGGCGATGCTGAAAAGGTTTATTTGCTATAAATCTTACCCACCACCCTGATAATTCAGCCAAATCAAAATCCTTCTACTAACCTCAATTGCATTACGTTCTATTCTTTATCTCATGTGCTATGTGTTCCTGCATGTGCCCTTTGTTCTTTATGATGCTATTTTCTCTACAACCCCTGGCTAAAACTGGGTACATTCATGGCTGATAGAAGACAAATCCCACTGGATCCTATTGAAATTGTCACCTGAATGATCTAATTGTACTCTGCAGATTATAGAGAGGCCAGATTGTTTAAAGGGCATCTATAGTGAAAAAAACACATTGGTCCATTGCAACGTTTTTCCATGTTTGTCAGAACATGTTTTTTTCCATGTTGTCAGAACTCTGTGCAGCGCTTCCCCCTCCCCTCTGTTGCCTCCTCCGTGTCTCAACTCCGGCTAACCGACAAGCTTATCATGTGCAGTAGGAGTAGTTCAACATCCTGAAAAACCCACCCACGCACAGTGGCCAATAGAAAGCAAGCTGTCCTGGAGACACGGATCTCTCTGTGTCCTGATCTCTCTCTTTGTGACCCATCATCAATCAGTGAATTCTATCAAGAAGGGGGGTCAAGTGCAGCCTTAAATCTGCCATCAAAGCTATCTCTCTGCCCCTGCTAATGCTCTTATTTCTATGTTTATTACAGAGCATGGAGGAGGGAGGGACTTGCGCAGGGAAGAGGATCACGTCACAGGGATTTGATTGACCGTACAAGTAGGAGTAGAGGAATGCAATCACGTATTCTAACTTGTGTATCTCAGGTCACAGGGAATCTGAACAAAGTGATGACACTCTTGGGGGGAATTATAGTTCTCATGGAAAGAAAGAAAAAAAAAATTATATTTTAGCACTATAGATGCCCTTTAAGTGTGTATTTTTGTAGCTGATGACAGACAATCTTTTCTCTAATCTTCTTTGAAAGTTGAGATTGACAGTCCAGTCTAGCTCTGCCCCATACTGAGTTTGGGACCTGCGAATAAGAAGGCTTGCAGGGCTCACATTCCTTTTGGTCAGGCCCCAGACGCAAGTTGGGGGCAGATCGAACTGGACTGGCAATCTCAACTTCCAAATAAGATTGTAGTAGCTGATTAAAGGTAAGCCCAGGGGTGAGGACCTCATGTTCATGTCATCTTGGTTTAAAATGTACAGTGCTGTGTGCTTGAGTGGTGTCAAATAAAAATATACATACATACATAGTATAAATGTAAAATGGAATCCACCTGTTCATAGTCTATCAGTATCAATGTCAACTTTTTTTCCTTTTTGAACAGTTTAAGATGATCATCGCCCAAGTCCTTTTCGTAGATTTCTGTGCCGCATGGGCAGTGGACCGTGTTCTTCAGTATCTTCTTGGAAGTTCTAAACTCAGAGTGCCTTCCTGAATGTGGATATAGGATACAAAGGACCTTGACTGCTGCCATGTTGACCACAGTTCAGTATTCAGGCTGGATACCTCGGGACGCCGTCCGCCCGTTATGGGATGGGAACCCCCGAAAATCAGAACGAAAGGGAAACCATCTTAACACTTGAAACTTCCCTGAACTATGTTTGGGACACGACAAACTGAATCCTATTTTTTTCTACAGGAGTTCGCTTTTGGAAAGCGCCTAAATTTATTAAATAAAACAACATTGTCAAGTTTTAAATATTTCATTTTATTGAAACCGATAATTATTTATACCAAACTCTGACCAAGATTAAACTGTGACATAATACATGGAATTCATATTGTAAAACACAGAAATGATTGTTTTGTTTGTTGTTTGTTTGCAGTCTAGCTGCATGGTCCACAGACAAAATGCAACCATAGCTTAAAGGAAGATATAACGTGGTAGACAGATCCTGAAACAGACCAATATAAAACATACATGTAACAGGCTTCAAAAATCTTTTTTTACCTTTCTAATCAAGTTACAAGTACAGGTCATGGCCAAACATATCTCCAAATGAATACATTACATGAATTAAACATCTTTAGATTTCACGAATTACAGGGCTTTAAAAAAACAAACACAAGATTTTAACAGCCTGTGCAAATTTACATTACTACAAACCCTAACCAAGCAGTATAAAACTAGAATATTCTGATGACAGCCCTTGGTTAGACAGATGGATTATTCAATTCAAAAGCATTTCGTAAAATCATGTGTTGTGGAACTTTAACAGAGGCTGAGCAACTGCACATACATAGAATTGTGCTCCATACACTTTTAAGTGTAGCTCACTATATATTTACAATCATTCGTATTCTTTAGTGGTACTTATACCTTACAGCCCAGTGTTCCATAGACATTTTAATTACTTTTGGTAGAAAAATACATCATGTGTTTACAGGCTCAGGTTGAGTATTAGAGGGTGCATTCTATAGACTATATAACACTAATAACTAATGTATTTATTTCTGGGCAGTGACATTTGGATCCCAACACTGAATGGACTGAATTTTCACTTCAGTTCCATACATTATCATCTTATCAGGCTTGTTGTGCTGGAGCACAAGGCAATCCTATTACACATGGATTACATGCAGGTGGGTGTCTAAAAGCACAAATTGACCTTGAATTCTTGGGCAGTAACTGATGGGTGACTTAATAGATTTTTTTGCCTATGTCTTCAGCAAGTAATGGCAAGCTTTATTTACATGTCTGGTGGCAGAGTTGTGCTTCCTGGCTGTCTTGGATATGTAGCCTTGTCTCCTACTGATTTGCTGGTAATTTGCATGCTATGACCCACCCGTGTACAATTCAGTAATACCTTTACAATGCTCTCTGCACATTTCAATATATTGATATTTCCTGTTGGCTTGGTTTGAATAGTGAGAATCTGTGACTTGTGTGCATTCTATGAAGGAATTGGATATGAGGCTCTGATACAATAACCGACAAGCTTATCATGTGCAGTAGTTCAACATCCTGAAAAACCCACCCACGCACAGTGGCCAATAGAAAGCAAGCTGTCCTGGAGACACGTATCTCTCCGTGTCCAAATCTCTCTGAACGCCACCCCAGGTACCAGAGGGTATGTGCCCTGTACTGGTAGCACAATCCAAAGGCTGACCCAGAGTACATATTCCCTGTTCTTATGGAGCAGAAAGCCACCTAATTTAAAGAATATACAGTATATTCACCAGGTCCAGCACTAACTTTACCTGTAATTACTCCTGGGTCTGCAGGGGGCTCCACCTTCTTATTTTCTCTATGACAAATACAGCCTCCTTCAAAAAAAAAAAAAACACTGTACATAAGGTATCCTCGTTTTGACGGGTCCCAATGATTCCTAGTTATGACACTGCATTAATTTTAAATAAAGCATTACTGATTAAAAATGACCAGTTAGACAAGTATTTAATAGTAGATGAGTGTGCAACAAGATGTGACCAGTGTTAACTTTCCAATTTTGCACAAGAGTCTCGGCCATGCCCATGGACCACTAGACTCTAAAGCCATGCTTGGCCCCATCAAAGGACAAAGTTTATCCTTGTGGGATGCCAAACATTGGTGGCACATGGCCTGAAAAATCATCTCTGACTGAAATATGGAAATATCAGTCTGTTGGCCCAAAATATCTGCTTGTGTGTAGGGCTTTAGTCTGGTACTTGTATGTGCTGTATATACTTGAGTATAAACCAACCTGAGTATAAACCCAGGTACCTATTTTTACCTGAAAAAAGGAGTAAAAGTGATTTGACTCGAGTATAAAGTGAGGGTGGGAATTATGACCACTACTGCCTTCTGATTCTGTTTTGTTTTGAGGTTTTAGTTGCCCTTTAAATGGACAGCAGAATTCCCATACAGTAGTCCTATACCGTAATAGTAAAATCCAGTATGGCTATTAGCGTATGGGACTACTGTATGGGAATTTTCTGTCCATTTAAACAGCAACTAAAGCCTCAAAACAATACAGAATCAGAAGACAATCTTTTTAACAATAGATACCATCCTCCTTCTGGACAGTAATCCCATTTCTTGGTACTCCAGATGTTTGAAAACTACAACTCCTAGCATGCCAGTTGCCCCCCCAGTGTTGAATTGACTTCTCCAACCTTGGCCGCTCGCTCCACTTCCTCTGCTGGCTGATGTCACTACTCGTAGCCTGCATTACTTCCCGGCACTGAGTAGTGACGTCAGCCAGCAGATGATGCAGACTCGAGTATAAACCGAGGTTTAGTTTTTAGGCTTTTTTAGCCTGAAGACCTCGGTTTATACTCTAGTATATACGGTATGTATAATTTTATTTATAAAGCGCCACTTGGGTACGCAGCTCTGTACATTATAAAATACAGAGTATGCAAACGGGGAGTGAAAGCAATTATACAGATAAATAAAAAATCAAATACAATTTCATTCATAGGTTAAGAACACACATATATATATATATATATTATGAATAAATTGATATAAGGGCAGCATGACTTGACACATTAGGAATGAGATCACTGCCCCGAAGAGCTTACAATCTAAGTGGGAGGGAACAACATACACATATTGTACAAGTGGGGGATGCGTACAAAGCTAACAATCATTTTGATGCTCAGAAAGGTAGAAGAACAGTCTAGATTTGAAAGTATTAATGGATGTCACCAGGCGAAGGTAGAGAGGGAGAGAGTTCCAAAGGTAGGGAGCAGCAATAGAGAATGGTTTACGGAGGGAGGAGGCAGGGTTAGTTGGGGGTTTGAGGAAAAGATTTCCTTGTGAGGAACAGAGGGCACGGCCAGGAACATAAGGGACCAAGAGAGAAGATAAGTAGGGTGGTGCAGTAGATTGAAGGGATTTAAAGGTTAAAAGCAGGGTGTTGAATATGATTCTTTGTTTGATGGGAAGCCACCCTATGGACTGAAGTATCAGGGTTGCAGGTTCTCTTTTGGAGGAGAGCGAGATGATCCGAGCTGCTCCACTTTAAGATAGACTGGAGAGGTGAGAGATGAGAGGCCGGGAGTCCAAGTAGTAGTTACAGTAGTCAAGAAGGGAGATTATAAGGGCATGGATGAGCAGTTTAGTAGTGGAGAGAGAAAAGGGCGGATCTTGACAATACTGCGAAGGAGAAAACGACACGTCCTAGTGACATTATTAATGTGATAATGGAAGGAAAGAGAAGAGTCAAAGATTACTCCAAGGCAGCCTGCTTATTGTTAATAGAGATGGAGAATGTTGGACTGGTTCCTAGTTTAGGGGGGGAAAGTCACTTGCCCTGTTTGTTCCTATGCAGGGAGTCTGGCAGTGCAGAGTCATCCAAACTGGTTAAAACAATACGGCGAGTCCCCAGCCCACATCTCAGGTTGGTTCTAGTAAAAAATTTAAGCAGAAAGTGGGACAGGTCCAACTAGTGTGCAATATATCAGACCGGTGGTGCAGGTCTCCACCCTACATTATAGTGTAATGGACATATACACCAAGGCTCCGTATGTACCACCTCCAGCCTGCAGGGGGTATCAGTGAGTAATAAGACTGATCTGTTTGTGAAATGTTTATGCTTTGTTATTAAAGGACATCATACTTTGTCCTATGAATTCATTACTGTATGCCTGCTATGCTTCTGGATGCTTAATGGAAACTGAGCAATTTAGAAACCTGTACTGAGCCTGGACATGCTCAGAAGAGGCAGACAGGGGATTAACATTCAGTCATTGGCTGTGATGTCAACTGTCAAATCCATAACTGACAGTTACTAACTGGAAGAACCAGGAAGCAGAAACGGGGGAAACAGGACATTGTGCAGGATTTCAGGTTAGACTTATATATTTCACATTTCAAACGTTTAGGGTTTTGGGGGGTGATTTACCTTTTATGTAAGTTTTCATTTCAGGGCTGGACTTGCCCTTTTAGTCATTGCTATACTTACGGTTACATGTCATTAAAACTTGTTTATCTTGTTTAAAGAAAGTAAGTGCCCTGTCTGCTTTGTACCAGACCACCAGAGTTACCCATTGTGTGCCATGCTACCCATAATCCCAGGGCCATTTCTAGCTATTTTAGTGCCCTAGGCGCCCTCCCACCTACATTCGCACCCCCACCCCCCACAAAAAAAAACTTGGCCTGTCAAATTACAGCTGGGTCTCCTCCTTCTGCTTCTGACACCGTTTACTGCAACTGTTCCTTATAGCGGAACCGCTTTACTAGTTGGTAAGAGGCACACGCTGTGCCAGGTGAGGCGGGCATGTATACATACATTACTAGTTGGTAAGAGGCACATGCTGTGCCAGGTGATGTGGGCATGTATACATACATTACTAGTTGGTAAGAGGCACACGCTGTGCCAGGTGAGGCGGGCATGTATACATACATTACTAGTTGGTAAGAGGCACACGCTGTGCCAGGTGAGGCGAGCATGTATACATACTTTATGAATGCTGTGACACTGGCCATAAATGAAATACTGATTGGAAGGACAGGACAGGTTTCAGTGGATGTGCGGTATGTGGCACCAGTGTTCTCCCCAGAAATTGTTTCCAGTAGGGCAGAACAGGATAATTTGGTGAGATCTGAGATGTTTTACTCTTTCAGTGCTTTTCCAAGAATATTGGCATTAATAATTTCAGTGCCAGCAGAATATTACCATTAACCCTTTAGTGCCAGCAGACTTAGTCTGTGGGTGTGGTAGAAAGCCCTACCATACTCTGTAGAATAAAAGATGTTGGCCAAAAGATTTGTAAGCCCTGCTACCACGTCAAGGTAGACTCTTTAAGCAGGGCCCTAACTATTTATTTATCTATCTATCTTCTTTTTATTTAATTATTTTATTTATCTATCTATCTATCTATCTATATTATGTATCTATCACTGCTATCTATCTATCTCTTCTATCTGTCTATCTATCTCTGCTATTTATCTATCTATATTATCTATCTATCGCTGCTATCTATCTATCTATCTATTTATCTATCTATCTATCTCTGCTATCTATCAATCTATCCATCTATCTATCTCTGTTATCTATCTATATTATCTATCTATCTATCTATCTATCTATCTATCTATCTATCTATCTCTGCTATTTATCTATCTCTGCTATCTATCTATCTGTCTATCTATCACTATTATCTATCTATCTCTATTATCTATCTATCTCTGCTATGTATCTATCTATCTCTGCTATCTATATATCTATCTCTGCTATGTATCTAATCTATCTATCTATCACTATTATCTATCTATCTCTATTATCTCTCTATCTCTGCTATGTATCTATCTATCTATCTCTGCTATCTATATATCTATCTCTGCTATCAATCTAATCTATCTATCTATCTCTGCTATCCATCTATCTCTGCTATCTATCTATCTTTACCGCCGCACATCGCGGCCGCGAAAATAGTGCTATCGCCGTATATAAAATGGCGAGCGCTATTGCCCCCATATGTATCGCGGCCGCGATGTATAATAATGTGCGTTTTCCTAGCCATAGTTAATAATGTGTGTGTTGTCCCCAACTCCCCATTGTTTGGGCTGTATCTTGTCCCTCAGTTTTTTAAGCTTAAGTCACGAAATTCGGTCCAAACATAATTTATTAATTCACTTCTTACAAAACCTATTTTGATATATATATGGTTTTTCAAAACATCAATATCCTTAACTTTGCTTGAGAGAGAGAGAATCCAAGTCTTGTTTTCTCATTCACTGGTTATTATTACATTATTATTTTCTTGTATTAGTCATTCGTCAGCCCTATTTAAAGGGTAGTCAGTCAAATAAAATCACTAAAAGTGACTTTAATTTAACATAACACCTATACATTTAAAATGATACCCACACATAGACATACAGGTTAAACACACTTGTGTGCCCACCCTTCCATTTCCCCAATGGCAGGCCTTATTTAAAGGCTAAGTAAATTTACAAATGAAATCGAATCATAAAATGGATTCTTTTATCTTATAAATGCACACTGTACCCACACATATACACATTTAAACACACTTTACTTGACCCACCCTTTTAGTTTACATGGGCAGCACACTATTTGAAGGGAAAGTAAAGTCAAAAATAAAAATGTTATCAATTATAAAAATTGATTTATACCTCCAAAATTAAAAATGTTGTGTTACCGCACAACCTCTATACAGATACAATACAACACACTACGCTATCTTCCCTTCACCCACCACTTTTTCCCTTTCCGTGGCTACAATACACACAAGTACAATATAGTACTTAGCCAGAATAGGTAGGAAATCATTGCATCGAAATATGATTGCTTTTTAAAGAACTAATATTGCCTTATTTAATCGGTTATTTTCAAGCAGAATTCAAAGTATATAATTAATATTTCCTTTAATATACATCTCATTATGTATTTTTTTAAATTTTTTTTAATTTGCAGGGGATCTCCCGATATACCCCAGCCACCCACGCACCGTCCCCCCGCCAGAGGAAACTTAATTGCAGCCTCTTGAAAAAAAAAATTTTCTAAAAAATCTTTCATTTGTCAGGCCACATTCATACAATTACAGCCCGCACTACTAGCCCTCCCAACAAGCGCTTGTTTTCCGTTGCGGCTCATTGTATTGCCAGGTGAGTGCCAGTACGATAGCATAATTGGTGTCAAAAATTGAGGATCACATTAATGTGCCACACTATTGTGTGCTTTAACACGTGAATTTATGTCCAAGCCCTTTATATTCCAAATGTTTGCATAATTTTTACAACTTCTCCGATAATTGTTTTAGTAAATGTATTGAACATTTGAATGACGTGGAGTTAAAATAACTTTCCTTTTTTTTTACACTACCACCAACTAGCCCTCGGCTAACGTGGCAGCCCATTGCCACCCTCCGGGCAGTCCTTGCCCCCTCCGGGCTCAACCATCCTCGCCCCCCACCGGGCAGTCCACCGCCCAAGAGAGGAGGAACCCGGGGACCAGCCAGAGCACGTAGTGCCTCCTAAATGCACTTTTTTAATCTTTTTATGACCTTGATTGTCAGCAAATATTAGTGAAATTATCATTGATAATTAATGTGAATTTTATTAATTTCACTGATAAATTTTTCGAAAAAAAAAGGAAACAATCTATTAATTTGGGCTTGAGAGACAGAGCTTCTCATTTTTCTTCTCCCATCCCATTTAAATTGTCCCCTACTCCCCATTGTTTGGCTGTATCTTGTCCTCCTTTTTAAGCTAAGTCACGAAATGCGGAGGGTCGCACGTCCAAATTTATCCAAGCAATGTTCACTACATAAGCCTTTAAGGAATGTTTTCTTATAATATATTACTACTGGATTGGACGTGATTTTTGAAATACACATTTTTTTTCCATATAAACAGGACCACTCTAACAGGCCCTCCCCCTCCTCTCCACCCCCTCCAACCCTCCAGCCCCTCCAGGGCTCCACCCTCTCCATCCCCTCCGCATCTCCTGCCTCTCCAGTCACTCTGCGGCCATGCTTGAGAATCGTAAGTAATCTATGAACGTTAATAAAATGTTCTAATACAGACTATTAATATCTGTATTTTCCCAGTGTAAAACCACACGCTACATGATGCAACATTGGTAATGTGGGTTTGACAATGCCTTTTATGGGGCTGCACCACTTCCAAAACATTTTTTGTATTAGACGTCCTATTGATACAAACCAATAATGTTCTGAGACATTTAGGTAGCATAAAACGTATGTTTTAAAGCCACATTACCTCCGCTGTTTATTCAGTGGATCACCCATGATGCAATAATAAAGAATATCCGCTTTAAAAAGTGGAAGTTCCGTATAATATTATACTTTTAAGGAAAAAAGGCAGTATTTACCATCCCCATTAACCTTAATCTGCCCATTCAGCATCAGCATTGTGTCTGTGTATAAATAATGCCACGGAAATAATGACTATCCTGTTTGCAGGACCCTAATAGAGACCGTTATGGTCTTGCCCTTGAACCCAGCGCTGGGTTGATTCAGGTTTGTCGCTCATGGATCTGAGCATGTGTAAACCATCCACCAGAAATCAGCCAATCAGATAGAAAATACTGTTACCATAACATGTCTGCATAAATTAACTAAGAATTTAGAAATAATGATATCTATACGAGACTTTCTTCCTTTATGGACATACCACACATTATATGCTTTGCAGTCTAACCATGTATGTGTAAGAAGTTATCAGGTGCAAACGTGCATCCTCTACCTACCACACCCGCATGGGTGCTTTGAGAAATGGTGCTCGAAACATCTTCACCACAATTCCTCTCAATATATCTTCCTCCACAGGACTACAGACCATGCGGGGAATGCGCCAACCTGGTGCGGCGCCTGTACCGCCGCCTGTACCGCCGCCTGACCGAGACTGGATAGGAGGGCACCCCCGTAACCCCCTTTTTTTTTTGTTTGTTTATTTTTTTGTAAAGAGTTTTTTTTTTTTTCCCCTTTCATCTCTCTCTCTCTCTCTCTATATCTATTATCATATAATATATCTCCTCTCTCTATCTATCTAACAACGTTTCTGAAAAACAAAATGTTTTTTTTTTGCGGGTTTTTATTTTTCGAGTATATCAACTTATTCAGCTAGATTCCTATCACTTTTTCTTTGCAAAATTACAATGACACATATCTATTTAGCTAGCTATATTCTGGTACTTATAATGGTATATAACTGTACCATTCATGCCTTACCACACCCACATTGGCCACATTCCCTATAATTTAGTTTGCACAGCAACAAGGGAAAGAAGGCGATGGGGGTCTGGGTTTACTATGTCCCCTGGCAATTTGCCACCATTGTTGTGGGGCCAGGCAATCCAGGCCCCACGGACATACACCACCCTCCCCTTGGCTACTCCCCTCAAGGAGGTCTCGTGCTAGGGAAAAGCAGTGAAAGGGGTAAGGCTTGTAGGACAGCACCATTGAGTTAAAAAAGCAGGCCCCCTGCGGTTTGCCACCATTGTTGTGGGCCAGGCAGCTTGTCCCCCTGGACATACCCCTCACCATTTGCTACTCTCCCTCAAGGTATTCATCGGCCTAGGGAAAGCCGGTGAAAGGTAAGGCTTCGTAGGAACAGCACCAATTGTGTTAACGCAGGCACACTGCAGTTTGCCACCCATTGTTTGAAGTAGCCAGGCAGCTTGGCCCCACTGGAGGACATTAACCCCTCACCCTTGGCTACTCTCCCTCAAGGTTGATGCATCGTTGCTAGGGAAAGAGTGAAAGGGTATTGCTTCGTAGGAACCGCACATTGTTTTACAGCAGGCCCAACCTGCAGTTTGCCACCATTTTTGTGGGCCATGCAGGCTTGCCCCATTGACATCCCCCTCCACCCCATTGGCTACTCTCCCTCATATATGCATCGTGCACGGGAAAGCAGGTGAAAGGGTATGCTTCGTAGGAACACAGCACCATTGAGTAACCAGCAGCAGGCCCACTGCAGTTTTGCCACCATTGTTGTGGGCCATGCAGGCTTGGCCCCCACTGACCTACCCGCACCCCATTTGGCTACCTCTCCCTCAGATATGCATCACTGCAAGGGAAATCAGGTGAAAGGGATATGCTCGTAGGAACAGCACATTGAGTTCCCAGGCACACGCAAGTTTTTGCCACCCTTTGTTGAAGAGCCAGGCAGGCCTGGCCCCCACTGGACATGGAGTACTCTGTGGCTCTCGGACCAGGCAGGATGACCCAGAGCTTAAAACCTTAGCCACAGAGTAGCTTTTTCGGCTGTTGAGATGTCAGAGTAGTGACACGCACAAGGTTCCTCAGAGAGAGAACGAGAATCATAGTGGAGTACGGCTCTCGGGCCAGGCAGGATGTACCCGGCTGAAAACATTAGCCACAAGTAGCTGTTGCGGCTGTATGATATGGTCATAGTAGGTGACACCACAAAGGTTCCATTCATGAGAGAGAACTAAGCTCAAATATGGACTTACTGCTCTCGGGCCAGCTGGACCCAGATCTGAAACCCTTAGCCACAGAGTATCGTTGCGGCATGTATAGATGGTCAGAGTAGGTGCACCACAAAGGTGCCTCATGGAGAGAGAACGAAGATCAAATATGGAGTACTCTGCTCTCAGGTCCAGCAGGATAGACCAGACTTGAAAACATTAGCCCAGAGTAGCTGTTTGCGGCTGTAATGAGATTGCTCATAGTAGAGTGGACACACAAGGTGCCTCATGGCGAGAGACAAAGATCAAATATGTAGTACTGCTCTCGGGGACAGCAGGATAACCCAGAGCTGAAAACATTAGAGCCACAGAGTAACAGCTGTTGCGGCTGTTCAGATATGGTCAGAGTAGGTACAACACAAAGGTGCCTCAGAAGGAGAACGAAGATCAAACTATGGAGACTGCTCTCGGGCCAGCAGGATTGACCCAGAGCGTAAAACATTAGCCACAGAGTAGCTGTTGCGGCTGTAATGAGATGGCTCAGAGTAGGTGACCCACAAAGGTGCATCATGGAGC
This sequence comes from Hymenochirus boettgeri, assembly GCA_019447015.1. Classification (NCBI taxonomy): domain Eukaryota; kingdom Metazoa; phylum Chordata; class Amphibia; order Anura; family Pipidae; genus Hymenochirus; species Hymenochirus boettgeri. The sequence goes on along the minus strand of CM033474.1, from coordinate 194,773,806 downwards.
GAGAACAAAGATCAAATTATGGAGTAACTGCTCTCGGCCAGTCAGGATAGACCCAAGCTGAAAACATTAGCCACAGAGTAGCTGTTGCGGCTGTATGATATGGTCAGGTAGGTTACACCACAAAGGTGCCTCATTGAGAGAAACAAAGATCAAATAGTGGAGTACTGCCTCCGGGACACGTCAAGGATAAACCCAAGCTGAAAACATTGTCCACAGAGTGAGCTGTTGCGGCTGTAGAGATGGTCAGAGTAGGTGACACCACAAGGTGCCTCAATGCAGAAGAACGAAGATCAAATATTGGAGTACTGCTCTCGGGCAGGGCATGATAGAACCCCGAGCTTAAAACATTCGCCCACAAAGTAGCTGTTGGGCTGTTTTTTTTTTAACAATGAGATGGTCCGAGTAGGTGACACACAAGGTTGCCTCATGGCGAGGAACGAAGAATCAAATATGGAGTACTGCGCTCGTGACAGAGGCAGGATAACACCCAGGCTGAAAACATTAGCCACAAGAGTGCTTTGTGCGGCTGTATGAGATGGTCGAGTAGGTGACACACAAAGGTTGCCTCATGAGAGAGAACGAAGATCAAATATTGGTAGCGCTCTCCGGGCCAGGCAGATGAAACCCAGAGCTGAAACATTATGCCAAGAGTAGCTGTTGGCGGTCTGTATGTAAGATGGTCAGAGAGGTGACCCACAAAGGGTGCCTCATGGAGAGAACGAAGATCAAATATGGAAGTTCTTAACTGCTCTCGGGCCAGGAGGATGAACCCAGAGCTGAAACATTAGCCACAGAGTAGCTGTTGCGGCTGTCATGAATGTGAGTAGTGACGACCACAAAGGTGCCTCATGGAGAAGAACGAGATCAAATATGGATACTGCTCTCGGGCCAGGCAGGATAGACCCGAACCCCAGAGCTGACAACATTAGCCACAAGAGTAGCTGTTTCTTGCGGCTGTGTGATGAGATGTCATGGTAGGTGACACCACAACAGGTGCCTCCTGGAGAGAGACCGAAGAATCAATATGGGTACTGCTCTCGGGCCCGGCAGGATTGACCCAGAGCTGAAACACATTAGCCACAGAGTATCTGTTGCGGCTGTATGGATGGTCAGAGTAGGTGACACCACAAAGGTTGCCTCATTAGCGGAACAAGATCAAATAGGAGTACTTGCTCTCGGGCAGGCAGATTGACCCAGGCTGAAAACATTACCACAGATAGTTGTTGCGCTGTATGAGATGGTCAAAGTAGGTGACACCCACGTCAAGGTGCTCATGGAGAGAGAACGAAGTCCATAGGAGTACTCTGCTCTCCGGCCATGCGGATAGACCCAGCTGAAACATTAGCACAGAGTAGCTGTTGCGGCTGTATGAGATGGGTCAGAGTATGTGACACCACAATGTGCCTCATGGAGAGAGAACGAGATCAAATAAGTGGAGTTACTCCTTACTACTTCCTCTGCTTCGCCTGGACATGCAGATAAAACCCAGAGCTGAAACATTAGCCACAGAGTAGCTTTGCGGCTGTATGAGATGGTCGAGTAGGTGACACCACAAAGGTGCCTCATTGAGAGAGAACGAGATCAATATGGAGTACTGCGCTCGGGCCAGCAGGATATACCCAGAGGCTGAAACATTGCCACCGAGTAGCTGTTGCGGCTGATGACAATGGGGGGCAAGAGTATATGACACCGACAAAGGTGGGCCTCATGTAGAGAACTAAGATCAATTGGAGTACTGCTCTCTTCCAGGCAGATTGACCCAGATGCTTACAACTTGCCCAGAGTAAGTGTTTGCGCTGTAATAGATGGTCCGAGTAGGTGACAGGCCCACAAAGGTGCCTCAATGATAGAGAGGAACGAAGAATCAAATATGGAGTACTGCTCTCGGGCGGCAGGATCGACCAGAGCTGAAAACATTAGCCACAAGTAGCTGTTGCGGCTGTATGAGAGGTCAGTAGGTTTGACACCACAAAGGTGCCTCATGGAGAGACGAACTAAGATCAAATATGGAGTACTCTGCTCTCGTACAAGGCATATAACCCAGAGGCTGAAAACATAGCCACACATAGTGGCTGTTCGGGCTGTATTAGAATTGTCAGAGTAGGTGCACCACAAAGTGCCTCATGGAGAGAGAACAAGATCAAATAAGGAGTACTGCGCTCAGGGCCACTTAGGATCGACCCAATCTCCAGAAATTAAGCCACAGAGTAGCTGTTTTGTCCGCAGAGCATTTGTTATTTCCTAACCTGAATGCAGTAGAGCAAGGTAGGACCATATATGGCCCTGCCAATAATAAAAATTTGCCATTGCCAGCTAAGCTGGCATCCGCTAAGCCTCTAGTGGAAAATGAGGCGGAAGAGCAGTCTGGTGGCCAGGGGCAGGAGGCCTTCAGTCACGGGCATCAGCAATAGGGGTACTGTATTAGATTGATCCACGCCTATTCATCTCTGATGATGTAAGGCGGTCCCACATTCTCAGTTGGAGAGACGGGTCCTCCTCTCCGTTACCAACAACACCCCCTGCTGCGGCTGAAGGTCCTCCTCCGAAAGAACCTGATGACGGGCATGAAAGGACATCGATGGCATACTGTGCAACTCGGGCCCAGATATCAGCCTCAGCCACCAGTGAGTCCAGTGGATCCTCAGTCTCTGTGTTGGCTCACCGGCCCTGGATCCGCTGGTAGTCGGGTGACCTGGCGACTGAGGTGTTGCCTGGTGGAGTTGCCAGTGGATGGGCCTGGCAACTGTGGGCCTGGAAGAACAGCCTGAAGTTTGCTGCGAGGGCCGCTCCAGTACTGCTGCTCCTCCTGTCGGCACAGGGGGACGTGAGCCCTGTTGATCCCCAACATCAGGTGCTTGTAGGCCTGCCAGCAACTGGGAGGCATAACAGAGCAACGTAGCAGTGTGCCTCATAACAGTGCTGCATTCTACTTCCCTCTGAGAATGCGGGGATAAACTCCGCACTTTTACCCTTATAGCGGGATATCGGTTGCACACCCAGTAACTGCCTCCTTCTCTTTATGAGAAGGCTTATCCTGGGGTACCTTTTGCGAAGGCATGCAGCATGAAAGAGCCTGCGCCGCAAACTGCCTGCCGCAGCGGACCCCTGTCCCTCGATGTCACTGAGGACAGTAGTGTCGGGCTTCAACCTCTCCCCACTCCCGAATACAGGTGGTCACTTGGGAGGGTTGAATGTCCCCCTAGAGGAATGCCCCATTTTCCCTTGGTCCCAGGTCACCTAAATCCCCCTCTCATCATCGGACCGGCTGCTCTGCAATGGTCACCGTGATGTTCGGAGCCCTCGAAAGCATCACGGTGTGGCGTCCTCCTCTTCCGTGCCTGCTGCGCGACAGCGAGTGCCCTGTCGAGTAGTGCGCGCAGATGTGCTCAGAGGAGGACACCAGTGGGGATGGTATCTCCCGCAAGGGGTGGCATCATTGCGGCTTACCATCCTGGTGGCCTCCTCAAATGGCGCGAGCACACGGCAGGCATCTCTACATCAGCAGCCCACTGCCTGTGTACAGCAAACCGGTCCCCAGGAGCCCTGATCTTTGCCTCGTACTCGTAAGTAGTCTATGATGGCTCGCCTTTGACTGGGAGGCAGCTCAGCTCATACATAAGACTAGAGTTCCAGCCGGGTGGGGGTGGTCACAAAACAGGCGGTTTTCTGCGGCAGACCATTCTGCTGCCGAAACTCGGCCATACGAGCCTGTGGCCGTGTTGACCGCCTGAAGTGACTGGACACCCTCCTAGCCATCCTTCAGACCTTCTGAGCCAGGGTAACTTGGGGAGGAAACCGCTGGTCGACCAGGTTTGAGAACGTGTGCCGGCAAGAACATGTGTGACTCTGCCCATGCTAAGGGCAGACGGATTTGGTGGCATTGTCACACACTACCTTGCCTATTGAGAGGTGGTGGTGGGGTCAGCCCCTCTCACCTGCCCTTGCAGTGCTGCCCGCAACCTCGGCCCGTTTGGCCCTATCACCGAGGCACCCAATCTGCAACACTGCATGGCAACCGTCTCGCCTGCCAAGCTAGGCTCTGGGGGGGCACGGACTGGTCCGGGAAGAGGGCTCACCAGATGAGTAGGGGGGGTGGTGTAGACGGCGTATCACCAATGCGTGTATTCCCACCATCTCCCCACTGCGCTCCGTGCCGACCGGCGTCTCTGCCGGCTAGCCGAGTTTCCCATTGGGCGGTAACTGAACACATACCCGCTGTCCGTGCTTGCTGGACCACCTCCCTAGTAATGTGGCCACACTTGCCCACCTGTGTCCACGAAGCAATATATTGCCCTGCAGATGGTCGTGCAGGTCTGGTACTACTGCTCTGGGCCAAATACCTATGGCCAGGGACCTGCCACGTGGTGTGCAATGGCCACAAACTCCCTGAACGCTGCACTGTCTACCAGGCTGAAAGGTAGCAGCTGCACCGCCAGGAGTTTTGGCTAAGCCTGCAAGTGTACGCTGGCTTGGGGGTGACTGGGGGGTACAGTTTCCTGCTCCGCTCGCAACAACTGGAAGAGAGCCCTGCCTTTTAGCTGAACGCTCCAGCAGCAGTGTCAAAGAGGAAGGCTCTTAACACCACCGCTGCTTGGGGCCAAAGGCTGCCTCTCCTCCCTACCTTCTTTCCTGCACTTTTTGGTGTGTTAAGCTTTCTCTGGTTTTTGTTGTGCTGATGTGTGAGGAAACGGTGGAGGTCGAAGGACAAAAAGTGGGGTCCACACAGGAGGTGGGAACTGTGGGGTGCCTGCAAGTTAACTGCAGCGGCTTCCCCCGGGCAAAGGTGGTGCAGAATCTATCCTCCTCAATTAGGAGGTGCCCAAACTGTGGTGGGGGTTGAAGACATTGGGGGGGGGGGGTCTTCCACGGCTAACAGGCGGTGTGTGCATCGCAACTTTGCAACACTGCAACTGTGTTGGTCACCTGGAGCCAGTGAGAGAACTCCCACAAAACCGCGACCACCACACGCCGAGCAAGGGTCACCTGCTGGCTGTGGCACTGGCACCAGATCTCTTTGGTGCCGACCCTCCACGGTGCACCAACTAGGTGCAACGCCTCGCCCCGCCCCTGCCCCAGTCCTGCTCTGGGTTCAGGATCGGCTCATGCTCTGAGGGACATCCCTCAGAGAACACTATCCCCTCCTCTCTCACAGAGGGCACCCCTGGGACGATCGTGACCTCATCGTCCACTTCCCCCTCCCCTCAATACTGGAGGCTGCATCACTAACAAGCATCAGCAATCTGGAACCTCAACCCCCTCAACCCCCTGCAATAGTTTCCCTGGCTGCTCACAGACTGCTGCGTGACATCGTCAGCCCTCCTGTCCCCCCCTGTGCACTGAGACTTTTCCTTCCCTCCGCCTCGGCGACAGGAAAGATGGTGCATCAGTGCACAGCTCCTCCTCAAGGACAAGCACACTAGCGTCCACACATATTGTGCGAAAACTATCCTGAACTCCGCCCCGGATCCCCCCCCCGAAGGTACGGGCCATGTGGGCAACAAACTCCTGATAGAGCGCGATCAGGTTCCATGCCCACATAGGAGCCTCAGGTGAGGAAGGAGCAGCACAATATCTTACAGTAGCAGCTCGTCTGCTCTGTTCCGTGAGATTTGATGAGGAAGGCTGGGTAATCCCTCTACTACCACCCGCCTTCCCTTGATCAGAAGGGTAAGCCCTAGCCCGGCTACCCCTAAACATATCGTGGGCACGGTAACCCGGCTGCCCTGCTAAGGGCCAGGTAAGCTCCTGGCCAGACGCCTTCAGTAGGCCTTCTTCCTCTGCCTCTCCCTCCCCGTCGTCCCTCCACGTGCGAAGCCCCTGTCCTGGGTCCTCTTCCTCTTTTCCCTGCCAGCATTTCCCTCTCCAATTTCCCCCAAAAAATTATATATATATATATATATATATATATATATATATAATATATATAGCGATAATAATAATCTATTATCATACACACACCACACACACCACACCAACACAAAAGACAAAGCAACAAAACAACACAAGAAGCCAACAATTAAACACAACGCTTTTTTTTTTTTTTTTTTTTTAATACACTAAAAGCACCAAATAGACACAGACACAACTGCAGCAAACAGCAGAATAGACCAAAAGCGCTGAATTGCTGCTAAAGGCCGCACTGTCCGCTACACAAAACCCCATACAACTGACACCAGAATCAAGAAAATACCAACAAAAACACAGTACACCTAACTCTAAAAGTTCTACAACAAAAATTTGTCAAGGACTTACAGTGGGGGGGGGGGTTTAGTCCTTAAAAGGACTTTGGGTCTCACAAAGTTTAGTCCTTAAAGACTGTTGGGTCCAATGTGTGAATACAGGGGTGGTAACAACAGTTGCTAACCCCCCCACACTGAAATCCACACACAGAAAGCTCAAAAGGCTCACAAAGCGCAAAATATCTCGCTCAACTCTCCACTTTCCGTCTCCCACTAACACACTCCAACACACTGACAAATGGTCCCTGTGAAGCAGCGTTTATCACCCAGGGGGCTGGCAATAATCATGTTTAGCTGCCATTGGCCTAATTTTGGTCATGTGGCTTGCTCCGTCTTGAAATTAACCCCAAATTCGCATTTACAAGAATGTCTCGTTTTTTTTTTTTCCTTCGAATCATCGTAATTAACACGAGAATCACCCATCCGTAATTACTAGGGGTCTTTCGGGTTTTCCGGGCCCCGGAAAGATCGCGGATTCTCGTAATTACGGAGATCTCGTATTTTCGAAAATTTTCGTACAAAAAAAAATCCGCGTTCGTAAGTTCGGGAGGCGCAATCCGGATAATCCGCCGTTCGCGGACGTGATAAATCCGCGCGGTCAGGTTCGGGTTCCGCGAACCGCCTCTCTAGTTAATGTGTAGAATAATATGCGTTTTCCCTAGTGTGTCGTATAAATATTGTGCCCTTTTTCCATAGTCATGGGCATATTTATAAAAACGTTATTAGCGGAGCTGAAAACATTAGCCACAGAGTAGCTGTTGCGGCTGTATGAGATGGTAAGAGTAGATGACACCACAAAGGTGCCTCATGGATAGAGAACGAAGATCAAATATGGAGTACGCTCTCGGCCAGCAGGATTGACCCAGAGCTGAAAACATTAGCCACAGGTAGCTGTTGCGGCTGTATGAGATGTCAGAGTAGGTGACACCACAAAGGTGCCTCATGGATAGAGAACGAAGATCAAATATGGATTACTGCTCTCGGGCCAGGCAGGATAGACCCAGAGCTGAAAACATTAGCCACGAGTAGCTGTTGCGGCTGTATGAGATGGTCAGAGTAGGTGACACCACAAAGGTGCCTCATGGAGAGAGAACTGAAGATCAAATATGGAGTACTGCTCTCGGGACAGGCAGGATAAACCCAGAGCTGAAAACATTAGCCACAGAGTAGCTGTTGCGGCTGTATGAGATGGTCAGAGTAGGTGACACCACAAAGGTGCCTCATGGAGAGAGAACAAAGATCAAATATGAGTACTGCTCTCGGGCCACTAGGATCGACCCAATCTCAGAAAAATTAGCCACGAGTAGACTGTTGTCGCAAGAGCATTGTTATTTCATAACCTGAATGCAGTAGAGCAAGGTAGGACCATAATGGCCCTGCCAATAATAAAAATTTGCCATTTGCCAGCTAGCTGGCATCAGCTAAGCCTCTAGGTGGAAAATGAGGCGGAAGGAGCAGTATGGGTGGCCAGGGGCAGGAGGCCTTCAGTCACGGGCATCAGCAATAGGGGTGCTGTATTGAGATGTGATCCACGCCTCATTCATCTTGATGAATGTAAGGCGGTCCACATTCTCAGTGGAGAGAGGGTCCTCCTCTCCGTTACAACACCCCCTGCTGCGCTGAAGGTCCTCTCCGAAAGAACACTGGATGACGGGCATGAAAGGACCTCGATGGCATACTGTGCCAACTCGGGCCAGATATCAGCCTCGCCACCCACGTAGTCCAGTGGATCCTCAGTCTCTGATGTGGCTACACCGGCCCTGGATCCGATGTAGTCGGGACCTGGCGACTGAGGTGTTGCCTGGTGGAGTTGCCAGTGGATGGGCCTGGCAACTGTGGCTGGAAGAACAGCCTGAAGTTGGCTGGCGGGCCGCTCCAGTACTGCTCTCCTCTGTCAGGCACAGGGGACTTGAGCCCTGTTGATCCCCAACATCAGGTGCTGTAGGCCTGCCAGCACTGGGAAGGCAGAACAGAGGCAACGTAGCAGTGTTGCCTCATAGTGCTGCATTCTACTTCCCTCTGAGATGCGGGGATAAACTCCGACACTTTACCCTTATAGCGGGGATCTATAGGGTGGCCACCCAGTACTGCTCCTTCTCTTTGATGGCCTTAATCCTGGGTCCTTGCGAAGGCATTGCAGCATGAAAGAGCCATGCGCCGCAAACTGCCTGCCGCAGGACCCCTGTCCTCGAGTCACTGAGGACAGTAGTCGGGCTCAACCTCTCCCCACCACGAATGACATGTGGGTACTGGGGAGGGTTGAGATGTCCCCCTAGAGGAACTGCCCCATTTCCCCTTGGTCCAGGTCACCTAAATCCCCCTCCTCATCATCGGACGGCTGCTCTGCACCGTGATGTTCGGGCTCGGAAAGCATCACGGTGTCGGCGTCCTCTCTTCCAGTGCCTGCTGCTCGACAGCGAGTGCCCTGTCGAGTATGCCGCGCAGTGTGCTCAAGGAGGAACACCAGTGGGATGGTCCGCAATGGTGGCATCATTGCGGCTTACCATCTGGTGGCCTCCTCAAATGGCCGCAGCACACGGCAGGCATCTCTAATCAGCAGCCCACTGCCTGGGTACAGCAAACCAGGTCCCCAGAGCCTGATCTTGCCTCGTACTCGTAAAGTAGTCTATGATGGCTCGCCTCTGCTGGAGCAGCCTCACAGCATCATAAGACTAGAGTTCCAGCGGGTGGGGGTGGTCACAAATCAGGCGGTTCTGCGGCGACCATTCTGTCTGCTGAAACTCGGCCAGACGAGCTGTGGCCGTGTATGACCGCCTGAAGTGACTGGACACCCTCCTAGCCATCCTCAGTACCTCTGGAGACAGGGTACTTGGTGAGGAAACCGCTGGTCGACCAGGTTGAGAACGTGTGCCAGGCAAGGAACATGTGTGACTCTGCCCATGCGAAGGGCAGACAGGATATTGGTGGCATTGTCACACACGACCTTGCCTATTGAGAGGTGGTGTGGGGTCAGCCACCTCTCAACTGCCCTTGCAGTGCTGCCAGCAACTCGGCCCGGTGTGGCTCCTACACCGAGGCACACAAGCTGCAACACTGCATGGCACCGTCTCGCCTGGCACGAAGCATAGGCTCTGGGGGGGGCACGGAGCTGTCCGGGAAGAGGGCTCACCAGATGAGGAGGGGGGGGTGGAGATGGCGTATCACCAATGCGTTGGTGTACCACCATCTCCCCACTTGCGCTCCGTGCCGCTTCTGCCGGCTAGCAGAGTGACCCATTGGGCGGTAAATGACACATACCGCCCCTGGCCTCTGCTGGACCACGCGTCCATAGTAATGTGGACACACTTGCCCACACTGTGGTCCAGCGAAGCAGATATATTGCCCTGCAGATGGTCGTGCAGGGCTGGTACTGCCTTCTGGGCAAAGTACCTATGGCCAGGGACCTGCCACTGTGGTGTGCCAATGGCCACAAACTCCCTGAACGCTGCACTGTCTACCAGGCTGAAAGGTAGCAGCTGCACCGCCAGGAGTTTGGCTAAGCCGGCAGTGAGACGCTGGGCTTGGGGGTGACTGGGGGACAGTTTCTGCCTCCGCTCCAACAACTGGGGAAGAGACCTGCCTTTTAGCTGACGCTCCAGCAGCAGTGTCAAGAGGCCTCTTAACACCGCGTGCTGGGGCCAAAGGCTGCCTCTCCTCCCTAACTTCCACCGAGGAAGCAGCTGATGGGGCAGGAGGGGGAGGAGGAGGAACGGTGGCTACTGGGACGAGGAGGGAACGTGTGGGGTGCCTGCACGTTCCCTGTCCGCTGCTCCCACCGGGCAAAGTGGTGCAGAATCATATGCCTCCTCATATAGGAGGTGCCCAAATGTGATGTTGGTCTTCCCACGGCTAACACGTTGCAGGCACAACTTCACACTGCAACTGTGTTGTCACCTGGAGCCAGTGAGAAGAACTCCCACACCGCTGAGCCACCGACACACTCGGAGCAGAGGTCACCTGCTGCTTGGGGCACTGGCACCAGATCATGGTGCCGACCTCCACGTGCACCACTAGGTGCACTGCCTCTGCCCCGGCCCCTGCCCCCAGTCCTGCCTCTGGGTTCAGGATCGTGCTCATGCTCTGAGGGACATCCCTCAGAGACACTATCCTCCTCCTCTCTCACAGAGGGCACCCATGGACGATCGGTGACCTCATCGTCCACTTCCACCTCCTCAATACTGGAGGCTGCATCACTAACAGCAGCAGCATCTGGAACCTCACCCCTGCATTAGTTCCCTGGCTGCTCACAGACTGCTGCGTGACATCGTCAGCCTCCTGTCCCCCTGTGCACTGAGCACTTTCCTCCGCCTCGGGCGACAGGAAAGATTGTGCATCAGTGCACAGCTCCTCCTCAAGCACACTAGCTCCACACATAGTTGCGAAAACATATCCTGAGACTCCTCCTCCGGATCCCCGAAGGTACGGGCCATGTGGGCAACAAACTCCGATAGAGCGGATCAGGTTCCATGCCCACAGTAGGAGCCTCAGGTGAGGAAGGAGCAGGCACAATATCTACAGTAGCAGCTCGGCTGCTCTGTGCCTGTGAGGAGGTGGATGAGGAAGGCGGGTAATCCACTCTACTACCCGCCTTCCTTGATCAGAAGGGATAGCCCTAGCCCGCTACCCTAAAAATATCGGGCACGGTAACCCGCTGCCCTGCGAAGGGCCAGGTAGCTCCTGGCCAGAGCCTTCAGTAGGCTCTCCTCTGCCTCTCCCTCTCCTCCACGTGCAGAAGCACCCCTGCTCCTGGGTCTCCCTCTTGCCCTGCCAGGCATTTCCCTCTCCCAAATTATCCCCCAAAAAATAATATATAGATATATATATATATATATATAGATATATATATAATATATATATATATATATATATACACACACACCACACACACACACAAACACAAAAGACAAAGCAACAAAACAACACAGAAAAAACAAATAACACAAAGCTTTTTTTTTTTTTTTTTTTACACTAAAAGCACAAATAGGACACAGACACAACTGACAGCAAACAGCAGATCAGACCGCAAAAGCTGCTGATTGCTGCTAAAGCAGCACTGTCACTACACAAACACACAGACACTGACACACAGATACAGAAAGACAAACAAAAAACAGGACACCTAGACCTCTAAAAGGTCTAACACAAAATTTGTCCAAAGGACTTACAGGGGGGTTAGTCCTTAAAAGGACTTTGGGTCTCACAAAGTTAGTCCTAAAAGGACTGTTGGTCCAAGATGTGTGAATACAGGGGTGGGTAACAACAAGTGCTAAACCACCACACTGAAATCCACACACAGAAAGCTCAAAAAGCTCAAAACGCAAAAATCTCTCTCCAACTCCTACCACTGTCAGGTCTCCACTAAACACACTCCAACACACTGACAAATGTCGCCTGTGAAGCAGCCTTTTATACCCAGGGGGCTGGCAATATCTGTTAGCTGCCATTGGCTAATTTTGGTCATGTGGCTTGCTCCTCTTGAAAATAAGCCCAAAATTCGAATTTACAAGAATGTCTCGTTTTTCCGAAAATTCTCGTAATTACGAGAATCCTCGTAATTACGAGGATCTTCGGGTTTTCCGGGCCCCGGAAGATCGCGGATTCTCGTAATTACGGAGATACTCGTATTTTCGAAAATTTTCGTTAAAAAAAAAAAATCCGCGGTTCGGAAGTTCGGAAGGCGGAAAATCGGCATAATCCGCCGTTCGCGGACGTTGATAAATCCGCGGCGGATCCAGGTTCGGGTCCGCGAACCGGCCATCTCTAGTTATGGTATAATATATGCGTTTCCTAGTTGTAGTAATAAGTTGTGCCCTTTTCCTAGTCAGGGGCATATTATAAAAAAACGGTATTAGCGGAAAAAAATTACCGCGCACATCGCGGGCGCGAAAATAGCGCTATCGCTGATTTAAAATGGCGAGCGCTATTGCCGCATATTGTAATCGCGGCCGCGGATGTATAATAATGTGCGTTTTCCTAGCCATAGTTAATAATGTGTGTGTTTTCCTAGTCATAGTATAATAATGTGTGTGTTCTCCTAGTCATAGTATAATAATGTGTGTGTTCTCCTAGTCATAGTATAATAATGTGCGTTTTCCTAGTCATAGTATAATAATGTGTGTGTTCTCCTAGTCATGGTATAATAATGTGTGTGCTTTCCTAGTCATAGTATAATAATGTGCGTTTTCCTAGTCATAGTATAATAATGTGTGTGTTTTCCTAGTCATAGTATAATAATGTGCGCTTTCCTAGTCCTTTTTGATTCTTTTGTTGTAGTTTTCCATAATTTATTAGTTCTAGACTAGCTATTATTTATTGCAGTGTATACGGTACTTTTAGTAATTTTAGTATTTTTGTGTTTCAATATTTTTTTATTTATTTTTTTGATAATTTCAATACATTTTTCATTTTTCAGTTCAACAAATAAAACATTTTAAACAAACAAAAAAATAAATTGAGACCATGTCTGTTTTTTAAGCGTTTGTAAACTTTCAATCAATGGTAAAGTCTGACGGGTGGGAGAGGGTACTGTCCATTAGTCCATAGTGGTATTTTTAGTATTTTAAATGTATTTATATTTACATTACCCCCATCACCACTAATATTTTTCAGGTGTCATTGTCTTTTTAAATTTTGCATTTTATACAATGTTTTAACTTCTTCTTTACTTATCTCTTATATATTTCCTGGCTCCATTATTTCCTTCCCCTTCCTATCCCTATTCTATTTTTATCTCTGCCTCTCTTCTTCCATTCAATTATCAATATTCCTTCCTACAAAATGCTTTTCCTTTCACTAAATCTGGGTACACACTTAACTTTAAGGGATGATTCCGTCTACTACTGTGAGTACTGTGCCCCTCAGCTGAAGGGCTACTGTGTGTAGCCTGTGTGTAGCCTGTATTTAAAATATAACAGAATTTTAAAGATTATGTCTGTCCTCTTTTAAAGAGCTTATCTGTGTACCCAGTTTAGTCCAAACATCCCTCCCAGTCTCGCTTATTCTTCTCCTTCTTGCTGCTGGAGATTTTCTCCAACCCTGTACCCTGCAACATTTCCCTTGCCCCCCCCCCCTGTCCTCTAGTAAATTTTTCTAATTTATAAAAATCCCTACTGTTTTAACTTTACTGCTCCTTTCTTCTCCTGTGGCCTGCTTAAAGGGTAACTGTGGTCCCTAATTCTTCCAAACTAGTAAGAATTATATATAAAGCCTTCCATCACACCTTCAAATTAAAACCTAAATCACATCTCTAGATAAAATTTATTGCTGGAAGGTTCAGCAATATTACTTCTGTTGAACACTTCCTGTTTTCAGCATGTGACCAGCTTGAAATCATGTGCCCAGCCTGCCTGCATTAATAGGCTCCCCTTCTCAACTGTCAATTTTCCCCCCAGGTACTTCCTGATATTTTCCACCATTTATCTCTACAGGTAGTGGTCATATACAGACCCTAATCTGCTCCAGTCCCAGACAGCTTGCTTACTGAGTTTGAAACCTGTCTCTCTATCTTCTTTCCTCTGACTGTCCGGCTAATTTTAGGTGACTTGTCACATTGATAACTGGACTTCTAAAAAAGTTCAAAGTTCGAAAGTCCGAAAAAGGACCCATTAAAGTCAATGGGGTAAATAATTCGAACTCAAAACTTTATATTATCTACTACCTTTCTGAGCAACCAAGCACAATAAATGATATAATAACTGCCGGTTTGCAGGACCCCCTAATAGAGACCGTTATAGATTCAGTTGCTAGTAGAGATCTAAGCACGTTTGACCATCCAACAGCCAATCAGTAGAAATGACTGTCAGGAACATTCCAAGGAAGTGGTGCTCCCTGGGAAGAAGAAGGACCGTTAGAACCTGAAATGTCAGCTCACTAATGTCAACAGCAGGGAACAGCAAAGGTATGAAATCAACTGATTTTTCAAATGGAAAAGAATCTGAGAACAACCAGGTATACATAATGTAAACTAGAATTTTAAAAATAAGGTTATTTTTCACTAATCTTTCCCTTTAAGAATACTTATATACAAAATATTTATGGTGGGCCTTGACACATTAGGATTGAATCCCTGCCCCAATAGCTTACAATCTAAGTGGGAGGGACAACATACAGATATAAGTGGGGGGAGGGCACAAGTGCTTGCGACAGCTAACAATCATTTATTGTGCTGGTGCTCAGAAAGGTAGAATAAAAGTTTTGAGTTCTGAATTATTTACCCCATTGACTTTAATGGGTCCTTTTTCGGACTTTCGAACTTTTGAACTTTTTTAGAAGTCCAGTTATCAATGTGACAAGTCACCTAAAATTAGCCGGCAGTCAGAGGAAAGAAAGATAGAGAGACAGGTTTCAACTCAGATAGCAAGCTGTCTGGGACTGGAGCAGATTAGGGTCTGTATATGACCACTACCTGTAGAGATAAATGGTGGAAAATATCAGAAGTACCTGGGGGGAAAATTGACAGTTGAGAAGGGGAGCCTATTAAGCAGGCAGGCTGGGCACATGATTTCAAGCTGGTCACATGGCTGAAACAGGAAGTGTTCAACCAGGAAGTAATATTGCTGAACCTTTCCAGCAATAATTTATCTAGAGATGTGATTTAGGTTTTAATTTGAAGGTGTGATGGAAGGCTTTATATATAATTCTTACTAGTTTGGAAGAATTAGGGACCACAGTTACCCTTTAAGCAGGCCACAGGAGAAAGAAAGGAAGCAGTAAAGTTAAAACAGTAGGGATTTTTATAATATTAGAAAAATTTACTAGAGGACAGGGGGGGGGGGCAAGGGAAATGTTGCAGGGTACAGGGTTTGGAGTAAAATCTCCAGCAGCAAGAAGGAGAAGAATAAGCAGAGACTGGAGGAGGGATGTTTGGACTTAAACTGGGTACACAGATAAGCTCTTTAAAAGAGGACAGACATAATCTTTAAAATTCTGTTATATTTTTAAATATCAGGCTACACACAGGCTACACACAGTAGCCCTTCAGCTGAGGGGCACAGTACTACACAGTAGTAGACGGAATCATCCCTTTAAAGTTAAAGTGTGTACCCAGATTTAGTGAAAGGAAAAGCATTTTGTAGGAAGGAATATTGATAATTGAATGGAAGAAGAGAGGCAGAGATAAAAATAGAATAGGGATAGGAAGGGGAAGGAAATAATGGAGCCAGGATATATAAGAGATAAGTAAAGAAGAAGTTAAAACATTGTATAAATGCAAAATTTAAAGACAATGACACCTGAAAAATATTAGTGGTGATGGGGTAATGTAAAATAAATACATTTAAAATACTAAAAATACCACTATGGACTAATGGACAGTACCCTCTCCCACCGTCAGAATTACCATTGATTGAAAGTTTACAAACGCTTATAAAAACAGACATGGTCTAATTTATTTTTTTGTTGTTTAAAATGTTTTATTGTTGAACTGAAAAATGAAAAATGTATGAAATTATCAAAAAAATAAATAAAAAAATATTGAAACACAAAAATACAAAATTACTAAAGTACCGTATACACTGCAATAAATAATAGCTAGTCTAGAACTAATAAATTATGGAAAACTACAACAAAAGAATCAAAAAGGACTAGGAAAGCGCACATTTTATACTATGACTAGGAAAACACACACATTATTATACTATGACTAGGAAAACGCACATTATTATACTATGACTAGGAAAGCACACACATTATTATACCATGACTAGGAGACACACACATTATTATACTATGACTAGGAAAACGCACATTATATACTATGACTAGGAGAACCACACATTATTATACTATGACTAGGAGAACACACACATTATTATACTATTAACTAGGAAAACACACACATTATTAACTATGGTAGGAAAACGCACATATTATACTCAACTAGGAAACGCACATTATTATACATCGCGCGCGATACATACCGGGCTGGCGCAATAGCGGCTCGCCATTTTAAATACAGCGATAGCGCTATTTTCGCGCCCGCGATGTGCGCGGTAATTTTTTTCCGCTAATACCGTTTTTATAAATATGCCCCTGACTAGGAAAGGGCACAACTATTATACACAACTAGGAAACGCATATTATTTACCATAACTAGAGATGGCGGTTCGCGGACCCGAACCTGGATCCGCCGCGGCTTTATCACGTCCGCGAACGCGGATTATTCCGGATTTCCGCCTCTCCGAACTTCCGAACCGCGGATTTTTTTTTTTACGAAAATTTTCGAAAATACGAGTATCTCCGTAATTACGAGAATCCGCGATCTTCCGGGGCCCGGAAAACCCGAAGATCCTCGTAATTACGAGGATTCTCGTAATTACGAGAATTTTCGGAAAACGAGACATTCTTGTAAATTCGAATTTGGGGCTTATTTTCAAGACGGAGCAAGCCACATGACCAAAATTAGCCAATGGCAGCTAACATGATTATTGCCAGCCCCCTGGGTATAAAAGGCTGCTTCACAGGCGACATTTGTCAGTGTGTTGGAGTGTGTTTAGTGGAGACCTGACGTGGTAGAGTTGAGAGAGATATTTTGCGCTTTTGAGCTTTTTGAGCTTTCTGTGTGTGGATTTCAGTGTGGTGGTTTAGCACTTGTTGTTACCCACCCCTGTATTCACACATCTTGGACCCAACAGTCCTTTAAGGACTAACTTTGTGAGACCCAAAGTCCTTTTAAGGACTAACCCCCCTGTAAGTCCTTGGACAAATTTTGTGTTAGAACCTTTTAGAGGTCTAGGTGTCCTGTTTTTTGTTGTTTTTCTTGTATCTGTGTGTCAGTGTCTGGTGTTTTGTGTAGCGACAGTGCGCCTTTAGCAGCAATCAGCAGCTTTTGGTCTGATCTGCTGTTTGCTGTCAGTTGTGTCTGTGTCCTATTTGGTGCTTTTAGTGTAAAAAAAAAAAAAAAAAAAAGCTTTGTGTTTATTGTTGCTTCTGTGTTGTTTTGTTGCTTTGTCTTTTGTGTTTGTGGTGTGTGTGTGTGTGTGTATATATAGATTCTATATCTATCCTATATATATATATATATATATATATATATATATATATATATTAATTTTTTTGGGGGAAATTTGGGAGAGGGAATGCCTGGCAGGGCAAGAGGGAGACCCAGGAGCAGGGTGCTTCTGCACGTGGAGGAGAGAGGGAGAGGCAGAGGAGAGCCTACTGAAGGCTCTGGCCAGAGCTACCTGGCCCTTCGCAGGGCAGCCGGTTACCGTGCCCGATATTTTTAGGGTAGCCGGGCTAGGGCTATCCCTTCTGATCAAGGAAGGCGGGTAGTAGAGGGATTACCCAGCCTTCCTCATCCACCTCCTCACGGCACAGAGCAGACCGAGCTGCTACTGTAGATATTGTGGCCTGCTCCTTCCTCACCTGAGGCTCCTATGTGGGCATGGAACCTGATCCGCTCTATCAGAGTTTGTTGCCCACATGGCCCGTACCTTCGGGGATCCGGGGAGGAGTCTCAGGATATGTTTTCGCACACTATGTGTGGAGCTAGTGTGCTTGAGGAGGAGCTGTGCACTGATGCACCAATCTTTCCTGTCGCCGAGGCGAGGAGGAAAGTGCTCAGTGCACAGGGGGACAGGAGGCTGACGATGTCACGCAGCAGTCTGTGAGCAGCCAGGGAACTATGCAGGTAGGGTGAGGTTCCAGATGCTGTGCTGTTAGTGATGCAGCCTCCAGTATTGAGGAGGGTGGAAGTGGACGATGAGGTCACCGATCGTCCAGGGTGCCCTCTGTGAGAGAGGAGGAGGATAGTGTCTCTGAGGGATGTCCCTCAGAGCATGAGCCGATCCTGAACCCAGAGCAGGACTGGGGGCAGGGGCGGGGCAGAGGCAGTGCACCTAGTGGTGCACGTGGAGGTACGGCACCAAGAGATCTGGTGCCAGTGCCACAGCAGCAGGTGACCTTGCTCCGAGTCGTGTCGGTGGCTCGCGGTGTGGGAGTTCTTCTCACTGGCTCCAGGTGACAACACAGTTGCAGTGTGCAAGTTGGTGCCACACGTGTTAGCCGTGGAAGAGCCACACCACATTTGGGCACCTCCTATATGAGGAGGCATAGATTCTGCACCACTTTGCCGGGGGAGCGCGCAGAACGTGCAGGCACCCACAGTTCCCTACCTCGTGTGCCCCACGTCCTTCGCCGTCCACCGTTCCTCCCCTCGCCCCCGGAAGCTTCCCCTGGGGAAGGTAGGAGGAGAGGCAGCCTTTGGCCCCAGCACGGTGGTGTTAAGAGGCCTCTTGACACTGCTGCTGGAGCGTCAGCTAAAAGGCAGGTCTCTCCTCCCCAGTTGTTGTGAGCGGAGGCAGAAACTGTCCCCCAGTCACCCCCAAGCCAGCGTCACTGCACGGCTTAGCCAAACTCCTGGCGGTGCAGCTGCTACCTTTCAGCCTGGTAACAGTGCAGCGTTCAGGGAGTTTGTGGCCATTGCACACCACGTGGCAGGTCCCTGGCCATAGGTACTTTGCCCAGAGCAGTAGTACCAGCCTGCACGACCATCTGCAGGGCAATATATTGCTTCGCTGGACCACAGTGGGCAAGTGTGGTCCACATTACTATGGACGCGTGGTCCACAGCACGCAGCGGGTATGTGTCAGTTTACCGCCCAATGGGACTCTGCTAGCCGGCAGAGACGCGGCACGGAGCGCAAGTGGGGAGATGGTGGTACACCACGCATTGGTGATACGCCTCTCCCACCCCCCCCTCCTCATCTGGTGAGCCCTCTTCCCGGACAGCTCCGTGCCCCCCCCGAGAGCCTAGCTTCGTGCCAGCGAGACGGTGCCATGCAGTGTTGCAGCTTGTGTGCCTCGGTGATAGGAGCCACACCGGGCCGAGTTGCTGGCAGCACTGCAAGGGCAGTGAGAGGTGCTGACCCCACACCACCTCTCAATAGGCAAGTGTGTGTGACAATGCCACCAATATCCTGTCTGCCCTTCGCATGGGCAGAGTCACACATGTTCCTTGCCTGGCACACGTTCTCAACCTGGTCGACCAGCGGTTCCTCCCCAAGTACCCTGTCTCGAAGGTACTGAGGATGGCTAGGAGGGTGTCCAGTCACTTCAGGCGGTCAACACGGCCACACTCGTATGGCCGAGTTTCAAGCAGAATGGTCTGCCGCAGAACCGCCTGATTTGTGACCACCCCCACCCGCTGAACTCTAGTCTTATGATGCTGCTGAGCTGCCTCCAGCAAGGCGAGCCATCATAGACTACTGTACGAGTACGAGGCAAGATCAGGCTCTGGGGACCTGGTTTGCTGTACCCAGGCAGTGGCTGCTGATTAGAGATGCCTGCCGTGTGCTCGCGCCATTTGAGGAGGCCACCAGGATGGTAAGCCGCAATGATGCCACCATTGCGGATACCATCCCCACTGGTGTTCCTCCTCTGAGCACATCTGCGCGGCATACTCGACAGGGCACTCGCTGTCGAGCAGCAGGCACGGAAGAGAGGACGCCGACACCGTGATGCTTTCGAGCCCGAACATCACGGTGTCAGAGCAGCCGTCCGATGATAGAGGGGGATTTAGGTGACCTGACCAAGGGAAATGGGGCATTCCTCTAGGGGGACATCTCAACCCTCCCAGTACCACTGTCATTCGGGTGGGGAGAGGTTGAGCCCGACACTACTGTCCTCAGTGACATCGAGGACAGGGGTCCCTCGGCAGGCAGTTTGCGGCGCAGGGCTCTTTCATGCTGCAATGCCTTCGCAAGGACCCCAGGATTAAGGCTCTCATAAAGAGAAGAGGCAGTTACTGGGTGTGCCACCTTTATAGATCCCGCTATAAGGGTAAAGTGTCGGAGTTTATCCCCGCATCTCAGAGGGAAGTAGAATGCAGCACTATGAGGCACACTGCTACGTTGCCTCTGTTCTGCCTTCCCAGTGCTGGCAGGCCTACAGCACCTGATTTGGGGATCAACAGGGCTCACGTCCCCCTGTGCCTGACAGGAGGAGCAGCAGATACTGGAGCGGCCCTCGCAGCCAACTTCAAGCTGTTCTTCCAGCCACAGTTGCCAGCCCATCCACTGGCAACTCCACCAGGCACACCTCAGTCGCCAGGTCACCGACTACACGGATCCAGGCCGGTGTAGCCACATCAGAGACTGAGGATCCACTGGACTACTGGGTGGCGAGGCTGATATCTGGCCCGAGTTGGCACAGTATGCCATCGAGGTCCTTTCATGCCCGTCATCCAGGTTCTTTCGGAGAGGACCTTCAGCGCAGCAGGGGGTGTTGTTGTAACGGAGAGGAGGACCCTCTCTCCACTGAGAATGTGGACCGCCTTACATCATCAAGATGAATAGAGCGTGGATCACATCTCAATACAGCACCCCTATTGCTGATGCCCGTGACTGAAGGCCTCCTGCCCCTGGCCACC
Source organism: Hymenochirus boettgeri (assembly GCA_019447015.1). NCBI lineage: Eukaryota > Metazoa > Chordata > Amphibia > Anura > Pipidae > Hymenochirus > Hymenochirus boettgeri. Next base: position 194,753,200 of record CM033474.1, on the reverse strand, counting down.
CAGACTGCTCCTTCCGCCTCATTTTCCACCTAGAGGCTTAGCTGATGCCAGCTTAGCTGGCAAATGGCAAATTTTTATTATTGCGGGCCATATATGGTCCTACCTTGCTCTACTGCATTCAGGTTAGGAAATAACAATGCTCTGCGGACAACATCTACTCTGTGGCTAATTTTCTGAGATTGGGTCGATCCTACGTGGCCCAGCGCAGTACTCCATATTTGATCTTGTTCTCTCTCCATGAGGCACCTTTGTGGGTCACCTACTCTGACCATTCTCATACAGCCGAACAGCTACTATTGTGGCTAATGTTTTTCAGCTCTGGGTTTATCCTCCTGTCCGAGAGCAAGTACTCCATATTTGATCTTAGTTCTCTCTCCATGAGGCACCTTTGTGGTGTCAACCTACTCTGACCTCTCATACAGCCGCAACAGCTACTTGTGGCTAATGTTTTCAGCTCTGGTCGATCCTGCCTGCCCGAGAGCATACTCCATATTTGATCTTCGTTCTCTATCCATGAGGCACCTTTGTGGTGTCACCTACTCTGACCATCTATTACAGCCGCAACAGCTACTCGGGCAAGTTGTAGCATCTGGGTCAATCTGCCTGGGAGAGCAGTACTCCAATTATCTTATTCTCTATCCATGAGGCACCTTTGTGGTGTCATCTACTCTTGACCATCTCATCAGCCGCAACAGCTACTCTTGGCTAATGTTTCACCTCTGGGTCTATCGCCTGGCCCGAGCAGTACTCCATATTTGATCTTCGTTCTCTCTCCATGAGGCACCTTTGTGGTGTCACCTACTCTGACCATCTCATACAGCCGCAACAGCTACTCTGTGGCTAATGTTTCACTCTGGGTTTATCTCTGCCGGTTCGAAGCGAGAGTATAAGAGTACTCCACTATTTGATCTCTTCTCTCTCCATGAGGCACTTTGTGGTGTCACCTACTCTGACCATCTCATACAGCCGCAACAGCTACTCTGTGCTAATGTTTTCAGCTCTGGGTCTATCCTGCTGGCCGAGAGCAGAGTACTCCTATTTGATCTTCGTTCTCTCTGCCATGAGGCCCCTTGGTGGGTGTCACCTACTCTGACCATCTCATGACAGCCGCAACAACTACTCTGTGGCTAATGTTTTCAGCCTGGGTCAATCCTGCCTGGCCCGAAGCAAGTAATCCATATTTGATCTTCGTTCCGCTCCATGAGGCACCTTGTGGTGTCACCTACTCTGACCATCTCATACAGCCGCAACAGACTACTCTGTGGCTAATGTGTTTCAGCTCTGGGTCAATCTGCCTGGCCCGAGAGCAGTACTCCATATTGATTCTTCGTCTCTCTCCAGAGGCACCTTTGTGGTGTCACCTACCTGACCATCTCATCACACAGCCGCAAGACAGCTACTCTTGTGGCTAATGTTTTCAGCTCTGGGGTCGGGTCTATCCTGCCTGGCCCGAGAGCATATCTTCATATTTGAATCTTCGTTCTCTCTCCATGAGGCACCCTTGTGGTGTCACCTACTCTGACATTCATACAGCCGCAACAGCTACTCTGTGGCTAATGTTTCAGCTCTGGGTCATCCTGCCTGGCCCGAGAGCATAGATACTTCCATATTTGATCTTCGTTCTCTCTCCATGAGGCACCTTTTGTGGGTCACCTACTCTGACCATCTCATACAGACCGCCAACAGCTACTCTTGGCTAATGTTTCAGCTCTGGGTTTATCCTGCCTGGTCCCGAGAGCAGCTACCATATTTGATCTTCGTTCTCTCTCATGAGGCACCTTTGTGTGTCACCTACTCTGACCATCTCATACAGCCGCAAAGCACTCTTGTGGCTAATGTTTTCAGCCTGGGTGTTATCCGGCCTCTGTCCCGAGAGCAGTACTCCATATTTGATTCTTCGTTCTCTCGTCCATGAGGCACCTTGTGGTGTCACCTACTCTGACCATCTCATAACAGCCGCACAGCTACTTGTGGGCTAATGTTTTCAGCTCGGGTTCTATCATGCCTGTCCCGAGAGCAGTACTCCATATTTGATCTTCGTTCTCTCTGCTTAGGCAACCTTGTGGTGTCACCTACTCTGACCATCTCTACAGCCGCAACAGCTACTCTGTGGCTAATGTTTTCAGCTTGGGTTTATCCTTGCCTGTCCCGAGAGCAGTACTCCATATTTGATCTTTGTTTCTCTCAATGAGGCACCTTTGTGGTGTCACCTACCTGACCATAGCTCATACAGCCGCAACAGCTACTCTGTGGCTAATGTTTTCAGCTCTGGGTCTATCCTGCCTGGCCGAGAGCATTACTCCATAATTTGATCTTTGTTCTCTCCATGAGGCACCTTTGTGGGTCACCTACTCTGACCATCTCATACAGCCGCAACAGCTACTCTGTGGCTAATGTTTTACGCTCTGGGTCAATCCTGCCCTGGCCCGAGAGCAGTACTCCATATTTGATCTTCGTTCTCTCTCCATGAGGCACCTTTGTGTTGTACCTACTCTGACCATCTCATACAGCCGCAACAGCTACTCTGTGGCTAATGTTTTCAGCTCTGGGTTTATCCTGCTGTCCCCGAGAGCAGTACTATCCATATTTGATCTTTGTTCTCTCCCATGAGGCACCTTTGTGTCACCTACTCTGACATCTCATACAGCCGCAACAGCTACTCTGGGCTAATGTTTTCAGTCTGGTCTATCCTGCTGCCGAGAGCGAGTACTCCATATTTGATCTTCGTTCTCTCTCCATGAGGCACCTTTGTGGTGTCACCTACTCTGACCATCTCATACAGCCGCAACAGCTACTCTGTGGCTAAGTGTTTTCAGCTCTGGGTCAATCTGGCCCGAGAGCAGTAATCCATATTTGATCTTCGTTCTCTCTCCATGAGGAACCTTTGTGGTGTCACCTACTCTGACCACTCATACAGCCGCAACAGCTACTCTGTGGCTAATGTTTTCAGCTCTGGGTCAATCCTGCCTGGCCCGAGAGCCGTACTCCATATGATTCTCGTTCTCTCTCCTGAGGCACCTTGTGGTGTCACCTACTCTACCATCTCATACAGCCGAACAAAGCTACTCTGTGGCTAAGGTTTTAAGCTCTGGTCATCCTGCCTGGTCCGAGAGCCACAGAGTACTCCATTCCAGTGGGGCCAGGCCTGCCTGGCTCTTCAACAAGGTGGCAAACTGCGATGTGCCTGCTGAACTCAATGTGCTGTTCCTACGAAGCATTACCTTTCACCTGCTTTCCCTTGCATGATGCATATCTGAGGGAGAGTAGCCAATGGGGTGAGGGGTATGTCCAGTGGGGCCAAGCCTGCTGGCCCCACAACAATGGTGGCAAAACTGCAGTGGCCTGCTTTACTCAATGGTGCTGTGTTCCTACGAAGCATACCCTTTCACCTGCTTTCCCTGCACGATGCATACTCTGAGGGAAGTGCCAATGGGTGAGGGTATGTCCCAATGGGGCCAAGCCTGCCTGGCCCCACACAATGGTGGCAAACTGCAGTGGGCCTGCTGTAAACACAATGTGCTGTTCCTACGAAGCATTACCTTTCACCTCTTTCCCTAGCACATGCATACCTTGAGGGAGAGTAGCCAATGGGTGAGGGGTAATGTTCCAGTGGGGCCAACTTGCCTGGCTCTTCAACAATGGTGGCAAACTGCAGTGTGCCTGCTGTAACACAATGGTGCTGTTCCTACGAAGCCTTACCTTTCACCTGCTTTCCCTAGCACGATGCATACCTTGAGGGAGAGTAGCAATGGGTGAGGGGTATGTCCAGGGGGCCAAGCTGCCTGGCCCACAACAATGTGGCAAACCGCAGGGGGCCTGCTTAACTCAATGGTGCTGTTCCTACAAGCCTTACCCTTTCACCTCTTTTCCCTATCACAGACTACCTTGAGGAGAGTAGCCAAGGGGAGGGGTATGTCCGTTGGGGCCTGTTGCCTGGCCCCACAACAATGGTGGCAAACTGCAGTGGACATTAGTAACCCAGGACCCCCATCGCCCTTCTTTCCCTTGTTGTGTGCAACTAGATATATAGGGAATGTGGCCACTGTGTGTGGTAAGGCATTAATGTCAGTTATATACATATATAATACAGACATATGCTAGCTAAATAGATATGTGGTATTGTAATTTTTCCAAAGAAAAATTGATAGAGAATCATCTGAAATAATTGATATATCGAAAATAAAACCCAAAAAAACATTTTGTTTTTCAGAACGTTGTTTTAGATAGTATATGAGAGAATATATATTATATGATATATAATATAGTATAAGATAGCAAAGTATGAAGGAAATTAAAAAAAAAACTCTTTTACAAAAAATAAACAAACAAAAAAAAGGGGGTTCGGGGTGCCCTCCTATCCAGTCTGTCAGGCGGCGGTATCAGGCGCAGGACAGTCGCCGCCCACGCAGTGTGGCGCATTCCCCGCATGTCTCGGTAGTTCGTGGAGAAGTATATTGAAGAGATTGTGGGAAGATTTGTTCGAGCACCATTCCAAACACCCATGCGGTTGGTGGTAGAGATGCAACATTTTGCACCTGCTAACTTCTTACACAACATGTTAGACTCGCAAATGCTTAATGTTTGTGGTATGTCCATAAAGAAAGGAAAGCTCGATATAAGATATCCTTATTTCTAAATTCTTAGTTATATTTATGCAACATGTTTATGGTACAGATTTTCTATAACGTGATTGGCTGATGATTCTGGTTGGAATGGTTTACACATGCAGATTCCACTGGAGGCAACTGAATCAACCCGGCTGGCGTTCAAGGGCAAGACCATAACGGTCTCTATTAGGGTCCTGCAAAACAGGAGTCATTATTCCGTGCATTATTTATAACAGACACAATGCCTGTTTGCTGACTGGGCCAGATTAGGTATGGGGATGGAAATCTGCTCTTTTTTCCTTAAAAGTTATATATTATACTGAACTTCCACTTTAAAGCGATATTCTTTTATTGCATCATGGGTGATCCACTGATAAACAGCGATGAGGAATGTGGCTTAAAACAGCGTTTATGCTACTAAATGTCATCAGAACATTACTTGGTTTGTAATCACTAGGACTGTGCTAACTACAAAAATTGTTTGGAATGGTGCAGCCCCATAAAAGGCATTGTCAACCCACCTACCAATGTTTGCATCATGTAGCTGTGGTTTTACACTGGGAAAATACAGATATTAAGAGTCTTGTATTAGAAACCTTTTATTAACGTTCAAGATTTACTTACGATTCTCAAGCTGGCCGCAGAGTGACTGGAGAGGCAGACGATGCGGAGGGATGGAGAGGGTGGAGCGCCTGGAGTGGGCTGGAGGGTTGGAGGGGTGGAGAGGAGGGGGAGGCCTGTGTAAGGTGGTCGCTGCTTCATATGAAAAAAATGGTTATATTTCAACAATCACGTCCAATCCAGTGTAATATATTATAAGAAAACATTCCTCTAAAGGCTATGTATGTGAACATTTCTTGGATAAATTTTGGACTGCGACCCCGAATTTCGTGACTTAGCTTAAAAACGGAGGACAAGATCAGCCAAACAAGTGGTGAGTAGGGGACAATTAAATGGGATGGGGAAAATGATGAAGCTCTGTCTCTCAGCCCAACTTAATAGATTTGTTCCCTTTTTTTTTCGAAAATTTTATCAGTGAATAATAAAATTCACATTAATTATCAATGAAATTTCACTAATTATTTGCTGACAATCAAGGTCAATAAAAGATTAAAAAGTTGCATTAGGAGCACTTAACGTGTCTGCTGGTCCCCGTTCCTCCTCTTCTTGGGCGGTGGACTGCCCGGTGGGGGCGGACTGGTTGAGCCCGGAGGGGGCAAGGACTGTCCCGGATGGCAATGGGCTAGCCACGTTAGCCTGAGGGCTAGTTGGTGGTAGTGCTAAAAAAAAAGGAAATTTTTTAACTCTCACGTCATTAACTTCAATACATTTACTAAAACAATTCTCGGAGAATTTGTAAAATTATGCAAACATTTGGATATAACAGGGCTTGGACATAATTCACGGTTAAAACCACAATGTGTGGCCACTTAATGGTGATCCTCAATTTTTGACACCAATTATGCTATCGTACTGCACTCACTGGCAATACAATGAGCGCACCGAAAACAGCGCTTGTATGGGAGGGGCTACGTAGTGCGGCTATGATAATGTGGCTGACAAATGAAGTTTTAGAAAATATTTTTTTTTCAAGTAGCTGCATTAATTTCCTCTGGCGAGGGACGGTGGTGGGGGCTGGGGTAGTATCGAGGAGATGCCCTGCAAATAAAAAATTAAAAAAATACATAATGAATGATATATCTAAAGAATTATTAATTATGATACTTTGAATTCTGCTTGAAAATGAACCAGATAACTAAGGTCAATATTAGTTCTTTAAAAGTCAATCATATTTCTAGCAATGATTTCCATACCTTTCTGGCTAGTACTATATTTATTGTGTGTGATGGTATCACGGAAGGGAGAAAGTTGGTGGGTGAGGGAAGATACGTAAGTGTGTTGTACGTGGGATCTGTATAGAGGTGTGGGTAACACAAACATTTTTATTTTGGAGGTATAAATCAATTTTTTAATTGGAGAACATTGTTATTTTTGCTTTACTTTCCCTTCAAATAGGTGTCTGCCCATGTAAACTAAAAGGTGGGTCAGTTAAAGTGTTTTAACTGTGTCTATGTGTGGTACAGTGTGCATTTATAACGATAAAAGAATAGCATTTTAATGGATTCGATTTCATTTGTAAATTTACTTAGCCTTTAAATAAGGCTGGCCATGGGAAATGGAAGGGTGGGCACACAGTGTGTTTTACCTGTGTCTATGTGTGGTGTATCATTTTAAATGTATAGGTGTTATGTTCAAATTAAAGTCCTTTTCATGATTTTATTTTTGACTGACTAACCCTTTAAATATGGCTGACGATATGGACTAAATACAAGAATAATAATAATGTAATAATAACCAGTGAATGGAATACAAGAACTTGGATCTCTCTCTCTCAAGCCAAATTAAGGGATTATTGATGTTTTGAAAAACCATATATATATCAAAATAGGTTTTGTAAGAAGTGAATTAATAAATTATAGTATTTTGTTTGCATTTATTTATACACAGACACAATGCTGAATGGGCAGGTTAAGGTCATTAGGATGGAAAAATACTGCTCTTTTTTCTGAAAAGTATATGTATTTGCACTGGACTTCCCCTTTAACCTGTGTATGTTATTTATGTAATTTTAATTTATTTGTTTAATTGCTTGCACTTATCCCCTTTGTTTGTACACTCTGTAGCGCTTCTTACCCAAGTTGCACTTTTAAATTATACATACATTGACTTGTATTGACTCTTGTATGCCCAAGAACTCTTGCTTTTTTACCCCATCCTTTTTCACTGTTTTGGATACAGCATGTTAGATGCTGTATCAGGGCCCTATGATACAGGGCCCTAAGTTGAGGGTGCGGAAACCAATAACCACATTAAAGGGTATGTCCACCCTAAAAACAAAATTTTGTTATATGCTTGCCCCTGTCCCCCCAGCCCCAACCGAATATTTATATTTTTAGAAAGCTCCCCAAACTTTACTTACCTCCCCTCTTTCCTCCGTCGGCCCTCTGCTTGAGAGAAAATGCAAGCAGAGGGGCGGGACCGGCAGTCGCGTCTGTGATTGGCTGAGCGGGGCACCCCAATCCCTAAACCCTGCCGGTGGGTAATATAATATAAAATAAAGAGCTCTAATTAAAGGTGCACCCATTATAATCCTAATATATAGCCGAGTCTCACGTCTCCCGCTACCGATAATAGTCCACATGGTAACGAAGCGCTTAGGAACCACATGGACTTATCGGTGGCAGGAAACACGGAGATTCCGAACCCCGAAGTGAGTTAGCGGGTCAGAGGGAGTGGATTGATGTACGCCAAGGCCACCTATAAGGTACTGCTGAACAAAACGAGCCCCGGACAGGGGAAACAGCACAGTAGGGATTGGAGCCGCAGAACAGACCCACCAAACAGAAAGGGACCGCTAAAACACGCCATAATTTATTGATAGACATAAGTGTCATATATACAAAATCAATTTGTGCTTTTATTGCAATACTATCATTACATCAAAAAGACTGATACTATTGTTCCACTGTTCAAGGAACAGTTATCACTTATACACTGTTACACAGGGAAAACTAAATTGCAACAGGTTATAAAGGAATGTCCATGATCTTTGCTAACAGACGTTCAACATAGAGATTGGAGTCAATATACTGATATATAGACATGTTGTTCTCATGGTGTCTTGGTTATCTTTATTCGAATTTTGGTAACAGGTATTGGTAGGAGTTTTATCTGTTATATATTAGGATTACTTATATGGTGCACCTTTTAATAGGCTCTGTATTTTATATTTATATACCCACCTGCAGGGTTTAGGGATTGTGTGTGAATTATTATGTGTTATAATTACCGTGTTTTTAGCGAATAGGATGTATTAATAAATTTGTGATATCAGATACTCCGTATGTATATGTCATTATTAATATATAAGAGCGGGGATAGAGAGATTTTATTCTAATTCTATATCTAAAATATATAGTTTGAAATTAATAAAATGTTCACACATCGCAAAATATAAAGTCATACAAGGGGGGGCAAATACCTAGATAGTTCAGTAGATAAATATATAAATTATATAAATAGAAGTGCTAGAGCTTTGCCACAAGGGAGAAGGAGGTCCCTGCCCCATAGAGTTACAATCTAGTTAGGTGGGTAACATTTGGAATATGCGATGCAGTTTGGAATCCCATATACAAAAGGGACATCTTGAAAATGGAAGCAGTTCAGAGAAGGGCAACTAATTATAAAGGGGAATGGAGGTGCTTAAATATTCAGGCAGATTAGACAAGTTAGGACTGTTTACATTGGAAAAGCGCGTTTGCGTGGGGATATGAGAACCTATACAAATATATTAATGGGCCCTACAATAACTCTCTGGTGCATTGTTCATGAATAGTGGACTTGTGGACATCCTTAAGGTTGAAAGAAAAGAAGTTTCACTTCAGGTTAGGAAAGGTTTCTTTACAGTGAGAGCGGGGAAACTGTGGAACTATTCCAGCAGATGTGGTAATGGCAAGTTCATAAATAGCTTTAAAACTGGCCTGGATAGGTTTCTAAAAACTAAAAATATATGAGAATTACTGGTATAATACATATACTGTAGATCTGGTTGATCCAGGGAACTTTCTGATTGCCGTTTGGAGTCAGGAAGGAATTTTTTTTCCCCCTTTTTTAGCTGGGTTTTTGCCTTGGATCAACTGTTAGGTAGGGTTTAAAAAAAAAAAAAGAAAAGAAAAAAGTAAATGGTTGGACTTGATGGAAGTATTTCTTTATTCAACCTCAATTACTATGTTACTATGTTATATACAGAACAGGGAGTGGGTGTAAATGCAGGAGTGAGACGTATGCAGTGCAAATAAACACAATCATATACTGTGATGGTTACCAGATAGGTAGGATGTTAGGCTAGATTTAAACCTGCTGATTGAGGTTTGTGACGTAAAGAGGGAATAGAATTCCAGAGGTGGGAAACAAGAGAGAAAGATTTAAGGCGAGAGGAAGCAGTGCGAGTGGGGGGTCTGTAAAGGAGCTGGTTTTGCATGAGTGGAGGGTACAAGGCAGGAACATATGGGGACACTAGAGAAGAAATAAAAGAGGAGCAGCAGAGCAGAGGGCTTTAAAAGTTAGGAGAAGGATTTGTATACAATGCGCTGTTTAACGGGGAGCCAGGTTGTTGTGGTACAGAGGAGATTTGGGATCCTGTTTATTAGAGAGTGAACAAAAACATTGGCAGAGTTAAGTATAGAAGAAGGGGAGAGAGGTGGGAAGCAGGAGGACCAGTAAGTGTAGATTGCAATAGTCCAGGCACGATAGAGATGAGAGCATAGCAGGGGTCGGGAGAGAAAGAAACCTGCAGATTTTGGCTATATTACGAAGGAAAAAGCGGCAAGTTTTTGCAACATAGTTAATGTGGTTAGAAAAGGAGAGGAGAGGTATAATTACCATAGGCAGCGTGCCGATTGGATAGGGAAAATGGGGGTATTGTCAACAGAGATGGAGAAAGATGGGACTGGACCAGGTTTAGGTGGAAAAACAATCAGTTCAGTTTTAGAAAGATTTAATTGAGGTAGCGTTAAGACATCCTGAAGGAGAGATGAAGGAGGCAGTCGGAGACACATGATTGGATGTAAGCGTAGGTCTTGACAGGTAGATTTGTGTATCGTCTGCATAAAATGATACTTTAAGCCAAAGGAGCTGATGACACTCCCCAGGAAATAGTGTAGAGGGAGAACAATAAGGGTCCAAGAACAGACCCCTGCGGTACCCCCACATTAAGAGGAACCAAAGAAGGGGTGTTGTAGCAACAGATACAGAGTAAGTTTGGTCAGGAGGATGTATAGAAATAGGAGTGCCACTTCATTACGAATTCCCAGAGTGAAGTATCTGCATTAGAAGGGAATGATCAACTGTGTTGGAAGTAGAGGATAGGTCAAGGAGGATAAGAAATGTGACCATTGGCCTTTGTAACCTGCAGATCCTTCACAACCTATACAGGGCTGCCTCAGTAGAATGTGCAAGACGAATCCAGATTGCAAAGGATCCATAGGTTATAAGAAGACAGAGTAGTTAGCAATACGGGAGAAGACTAATTGTTCTAGCAGTTTAGAGGCTATCGGTAGTAACTAAACAAGAGGGTTTAGCGAGGGCTTTTTAAGTATGGGCTTAACAAGGGCATGCTTAAAGATGGAAGGGAAATTCCAGTGTAAGGGGGCATTGAATATGTGGGGAGTATAGGGGTAAGCGCGTGATTACAGTGCTTCAGTAATCCAGAGGGCATGGGATCAAGAAAAAGGTTGCGAGAGAAAAAAGATCCAAGAGTAGCTGCGGGAGTTATGGACAAACATAATCTGAAAGTCATCTCGAGTACCAGAGATCTGCATGCGGATGGATCCACTTTATGTTGAAAGTTATGCGTAGTCCTGGGGAGTGTGTGGAGAAAGGACAGGGTCAGCGGGAAAGGGGAGCAGTGGCAGTTGAAGTTGATGGAGAACAGCCGACGTGGGTTCGATTTGTTGTTATTTATAAGTTTCAGGTAATAGTTGCTGTTGTAGCAGGAGCCCAGAGCCGAGACATTGCAGCATGAACTTGTAATGGAGAAAGTCACAGCCTTGTGTACGGAACTTTCTCCACGCGCGTTTAGAAGCACGTGTGGACCTGCATAAAGCGGAAAGTGGCGTTGAGCTGTGGTCCAGAAGGAACTTCAGGGAAGATGATAGGAATTACTTTCCTGTGAATTTTTACAATTACTCATTCACTTACATAGTTTTGAAGATATTACATTTCATGTGATATGATAGAGCATCACCAGATTCGCTGCACTTCCTGCTCTGAAACCATGTGACAGTCGCTCTCCCTGTGTCTCCTCCTCCTTGGGGCACAATGGCCCCTCCCATTGCAGTCCCTTGAAACACTGTGGCACTCCCACACCGCTTCAGTCACTGTAACTCTTCTGCACTGAGCATGTTCTAACCGCAGATTAGAAGGAGGAAGTAGAAGTATTGTGATCGCAGATTTAGAACCTCCCACCCCATAACTTTTTGATCAATTATTCTTCATATCTTGGGCTGTGCAGCCCATAGAGAGGTAGTTGATGGCTCATTTAAAGGTAGAACCTGGCCTTTTATTTAAACAATTTGTTTGGAGACCACAGTTCCCCTTAACATATTAGGGAGATTCAGTAAAGGTTCTTATCGTTAAAAAAAGATTTGCTAATTTTTCCCTAGCCAAATCGATCTTATTTAACATTTGAAGCTAACATCTGATCGGTTGGGGCACAAATTAGCACCATTTTTAACGATAAGAACTTTTATTGAATTTCCTGATTGAGCACAGTGAAGTAGATAAAGCGGTCAAACTGTCGTACTAAAAGATTTTAGTGCATATTGCTGGATAATAATTATATAGAAAGAAAACATTTTAGGGTATAGATTACCTTAGCCTCACTGATATTACTGTGCTACTGTAGCACTAACCAGCTTTACCAAATGATCCAAAGGGCAAATTAAATTGCATAGTTAACCTTTTTTCCACACTGCTTTGGCCTAAACTCACCCTTAATTGGCCAGCCAAATAAATTCTACAAATTTATAGCTTGACATTGAAGGGAACAAAAGTCACCAGGTAAAACACAACAAGCTATGTCTCACCTCTGCCTTCTGCTTTGGTTGGTGGTTGATTTATTTAAAGGGCATGTCCCCCTCCTACAAAAACCGAGGGGGGTGTTCATTACATTTTCAATTTTTGTAGAGGGGGTGGACATTAATATCAAAAATTAATAAAAGGATAGAGCAAATACACAAAAGTTTTTACCACCAAGTGAACAACAATGTTTCAGGGGGACCCTCCTCTTCTTCGGGGACAGAGAAATTCAATTTGTGCCAGTGTATACTTTTAACATGCTCTCTTTGCACAGCAGTTCAAAACAATGAAGCTGCAGTCTGCCCCTCCCCTAGAAGCGCCTCTCCCAGGTACTAAAACATTGTTAAAAGCTGCTCTTTGTCTATTACTTTCCCTAAAAAAAATGAATCTATGTAGTTTATTTCCTAAACAGCAGAAATGAAAATGTAAAGTGTGAGTAGAGACAGTGAATATGGTCCGGGTACAGGGCCTATGAGTATGGATGCACATGCTCAAAGTCTGCTTGGACTGTGAGATTTACTAGCAGAGATATTAAAGCCCCATTAGTTACCAAATCTACTTCTTACATTGTATGTAAATGCAACTCATTGGAGTGTATCTCACAAATGTTTAGGTAGTGTCTGAAGGAGGAGAGAAAGCTTTCACTTAAGGGGAAAATAGGTATTTTCTTTTTAAGAAGTTAGGCAAATACATGTATTTCAGAAAGAGCAGTATTTTTTCATCCCAATGACTTTAATCTGCCAATCAGAATTTGTCTGTGTAAATAAATGCAACGAAATACTTACTTCCTGTTGCAGGACCCCTAGTAGAGACCGTTATGGTCTTGCCCTTGACCCAGCGCGGTTGATTCAGTTGCTCAGTAGAGATCTGAGCATCTTTGACTCACAACAGCAATCAGTGGAAATTACTGTTAGGAACAATCCAAGATGTGCTGCATCCTGGGAAGAAAAGGACCGTTAGAACCTGAAATGTCAGCTCACTAATGTCAACAGCGGGAACCGCAAAGGGTATGAAATCAAACTGATTTTTCAAAATGGGAGAGAATATGTAGAATAACTAAAAGGCATTACACAAAGTAACAATTTAACAATATGATCATTTCCACTGAACTGTCCTTTTAAATATCCATGTCCTGGTACTGACAATACAATTTTAATTGTTTTTTTGTTTGTTAAAAATCCTTAAAATTCAATCATGCCTAAAATTAGCAATTTGTTAGCGAACAGCCTATTGAATATGCAGACTGTTTTTTTAGTTTCATTCATTGTTCTCTGTTCCTTACTGTGACCTTCCTTGTTTGTTAATCTTATGTGCCAATAGGATCTGGCAGTTAAATGCAGCATTTCCCCATACTATTTTATTCCTGGTTCTACATTCATAGAAATTAAGCAAAGTTTATCTTTGGTATTTCCACGAACCTCTTGTTTTTTGGCTTTTGAGCAACATTTTGCCCCATAGTTTTAGTTTCAACTTTATGAATTTTTCAAACATTCATATGTATAATCCGTGAATTACATGTACATGATTGAGAATGTTCTGATGATTTTTGTTTAAAAGAGGATCCAATGGTACAAACATGTAATAGATTCTTGAATACTTATCCATAGCTAGTATTAGAAACCAGAGTCAATTAACAAGTTAAAGAACAAACAGGGAGATTCAATAAAAGTTCTTATCGTTTAAAATGGTGCTAATTTTGCCCCAACCAATCAGATCTTACTAACATTTGTAAGCTTATATCTGATTGGTTGGGGCAAACTTAGCACCATTTAAACGATAAGAACTTTTATTAAAGTTCCGTGTGTGACTGGTATACTTTTCCCAGTTGTGGTTGTAATCATTTCTTACTATAGTAATAATAAAAAAAACAAACACTGGACTGAATATTCCCAGAATTAAGAAATTCAGTTCTGCAAACATACTCTTTATACACAACCCTGTTTATATCATTAAAATGTGAACATATAAGCTACTGAACCTTGATTGCAAAACAACAGAGTTCCTGTGAGTTGCAAAGTATGAAATATCTTTTTCGTACACAGTGATATTGTTTTTTCTGTAAGAGGTGTGCTCTGAATTATGGCAGTGGGAACATTTTGTCAGCATAAGTTAACACTATTGAAGTTGAAATACAGTATAGGCCATGACAGGCCGAATGCGAGGTCCAGTTTGCAACTGGGTTTCTTCTTATTACTAATATTTAAAAAAAAAACAAACAACAGTTAAATGAAAAGTACCTGTGTCAGGGAGGTGGGATTAGTAATGTTTCTGTGAGGAGTGCCAGCATGAAGAAAACTGCTTCTGCCAGGCTTCCTTGTTGCTTTAGTACTATCTTTAAAGGGCATGTCCAGTCATAAAATGAAATTTAAACTATAGGCTACACTGCCCCCCTGCAAAACCCCACTTTAATTTTCCTTCCCTTAAAGATGGCCTCTGAAGATACTTACAAGACCAGGTACCTCGTGGCCTGAGTGCCGCTCTCTGCTGCTGCAGGAGGCGCAACGCACACAACGCAGTAAGGCTTCCAGGACGGGGTTGTAAGATAATGACTGAGAGGAATGACCACTCGCAAACTGAAATTTTCCCCATGTTGGGCACACTGAGTAAAGTTAAACCTTTCTCTTTTTGCATATGGTTCTCTGCATGGCTGGAATACAGTCCAGGAAACTGAAAAGTAGGAGCCTTTCCTGGTGTATTCTGTTTTCCTCTAATGTTCCTCCTAGCCATTTCTGGCATGACAGTGGAGTTACACTCTCCAATCACTGAGCGTTGCGCAGTCGGGCCCTTCTGCTGCGCTCGTGATGAGAAGAAGAGAAGAGCAGAAAGCCGGTGATAGGGCTGGCGGTAAGTTTAAATTCCGAATTTGCACACATTAACCAGGACACTAACCTGACAGATGAAAGATATTTGGAGGGGATATAAATCAATTCTACCTTAATGCCCTAGGTACTTATTATTATATTAATAACGATTTTTTAAGTTTAGTTGTTCTTTAAGTCACATACTTGTGTATATATATAAATTGTTCGCCTGCCCCTGATAATACCTTAATGTCTTAGATAACATAAACAAAACTGGTTGTGGTGTCAACTCCAATTATTGATTTTGGCAGTAGAGTGATAAATTGAGCATGGCAGTGTTTCCCCCCTTGCCTATTAGGTTACACGGACGTGCACCTACTGCTGTTTCAGCCGACTATCGCCTATAGCCATTCGGTTGGACATTGTTGATCCACTGACCTGACCAAGTGCCCTACATTAAATGATATTGGCCTAGTCGTGAGTCGCGGATGGACCCCACGACTAGTTCACATGTGTATCTTTTTCTTTTAAATACAGAGCAGGTAAGCCTTTGCGTGGGGGTTTGTGGTGGTTCATATATTAAATTACTGGACTTAGTATCTTGAGTAATAGATTGAATAAAACCTGCACAGACTCTGAAGGGCTAGGGGTTTTGTAAATAAAAATTAGGACGATCTCTGGAATTAGGAGGGGGGGTGTGGTGTGTGTGTTAAGTTGGTATACATTTGTACAATAAACGATGTTTATATTAATAGTAGATGTTGATTAGGCCCTTTTTTTCCAATGTCCAACCATGTGCAACATAATTCTCTATGAAAGTGCAAAGTGTACGTTTTCTTGTTTCAGAGATGAGTTTAAGGAAAAAGCGCCAGCACAGTCTAACCTGTCATATTAGCCTTTAACTCTTCCTTTTTCAGTAGATGCTGAGCATCTGAAATCTGAGAGCAGCAAATGTGTGACGTTCTGATGCCAGCACAACATCTCCCTGGTTAAAAAATAATCAGGTGTATTCAATAAAGTTCTTATTGTTTAAAATGATGCTAAATTTGCCCCAGCCAGAACTATTTAACATTTGAAAGCTAACATCTATTGGTTGGGGGGCAAAATTAGCACCATTTTAAAGATAGAGAACTTTATTGAATAACCCTGAATGTACTTTGGCAATAACATAGCATGGATTATTCACTGACATGGTTGTAGTAAGGACCCTTGTGCTCCAACCTGTCCAAATTTATGGATTAGTAAAAAAATGGTCTGCATACCAACTTTCTACTTTAAATTATATACGGTATGTTATTTGTATTATTGTTTGCTTGAAGCTTCACAGAACTTGTATATAGCAGCCCTAAGTCATAATATTTAGGTCATATTTAGTCTTAATAGTTTTGATTACTAAGTACTGGCAGGACACGTCCCCCCAATATGTTAGAACTAAAAGGTTGACTGGGTTGTTTTCACAGGTAAAAAATCATATCCAATATTTATATTTCCATGTATTAAATTCAGTATGCCAATAGAATAGGTGGTTCCAATTTACTAATAATTGCAGCAGCGTAATTTGTGAACTAGTATTTAAGAAAGAGAATACATGGTTTGTTTTAGGGTTTGTTTAGATACACACTGAAAGTTTTTCTTTTCTCATTTCAGCTGAACTGGAATTTGTTCAGATTATCATCATTATTTATTGTTATAACAGTAATGGTAGTAGTGATTATCTGCCTTCTAAATCATTACAAAATCTATCGTGGTCCCTTATCAACCGCCAAAGCCAAAGCAGAAGACAGGAAGAAGTTTACAGCAGGTAAGTTATTTGTGTCATTTAGTTGTCTTGTACACGGAGATTTGTATGTAATAGTCTAAGTAGCAGATGAAATAATGAGACCAATTCACGTATACTCAATCTCTACTCATTTTTAGCACTTTAGGACTGGTAAACAACTTCGTGATGTTATTTGGAAATGTGCTTATGAAGTTTTTTTCATATTATCGTACAAACAACGCTGATAATAGCCCTTAGGTTTTAAAGAGGGGAATACAGTTTTATTCATAGACTCCTCAAAATTATACCAACTACATAAATAGGCCTTTCGCCTTCCCTGAGGAGGCATAAGACAAAATTCCCCTTAAATTCCTCGTTGTATTCAGTTAGATCACTGGATTTAAAGTTTAGTTCTTGAAGACGTTTTGCTAGTCATCAGACTGGCTTTCTCAATTTTCTGAATGAGAAAGCCAGTCGGATGACTAGCGAAACGCTCTTTAAGAACTAAACTTTAAGGAGCATATGATATGGCGGAGCGACATCGCCACGGCGACTGCGGGCGGTGATTGAGTCCTTCTTGCGGCAATACTGCACTTAGCGCAATGTGATAAGTACAATATCACCGCAAAAGGAGTTGAAATCCCTTTACGGCAATACGGAACAGGGGGCTGGGAGGGTTGCTGGAAGGGGTCATGGCAGGTGGTTGCATCCGCCGCAACTGGGGGGGGGGTGTACGCCCACCACTGCCCGTTCCCAGTAGCCGCCTCCCAGCCACGCCCGTTATGTGCTTGGCTGGGGCGGGGAGGGGATGGCTGAAAAGGCCTTTGGGACTTAGGGGGTCCGCCAGCTGACGGGACCCCTCTTCCCTGGCCATATCAGCACCTTTGCAGCACTGACAAGTGCCCTTGCGGCCCTGAGAAGGGCCTTTTGGGGCTTAAAGGTGTCCCACAGCTCGAGCTTGTAGAGGGCCCTTGCGGCACTGATAAGTGCCCTTGTTGGGAGTCCCGCAGCTCACCAACCGGGACCCCGTCGGCTCTTAATAGAGCCCTTGGGCAATGTCTTCTTTCTTTTTAAGGGTGACACCAATCTGATGATGGCACGACCCTGAGAAGTAACCCTGTGGCCGCCAGGGGTACCTCGGCGCCGGTGGCCTTGACAAGGCCAATGTTACCGGCGTCTTGATCCGACGCAAACGGGCTAGCGACACCCAACACCAACTGAAGTCTCCTATGCCAGGCCGCTTACTGCAGCCGATTCTGCTAGCCGCTTCTTTCTTCTGCCATCTACAGCGATGACTTCTGAGCTCCGCAGAGGTTTGCAGCTCTTATATAGGTTTGCAGCAACAGAAAACCTAATCGTTTCTGATTGGTGGATTTTCAATGATTGGTTGTACATGGTTTACAGTAACCAATCTTATTGTTAATGTAAACCAAGCATTGAAAAATTGACCAATCAGAAACGGGGGGCGAGGGCGGGTGGGCATACCTCTAACCGCTGGGAGCAAGTGAACGCCCTGCCTTGCCCCTCCGGTGAATGAGACCACCGACCCCTGGTTTTCACCATTTTAGAAATATTTTATAAAAGCAATTTGGCATAACGGCGGGAAAATCGTCGCCAAAAGTTACCGCTCCCTTTATCTAATATGCCCCTAAGTCCAGTTGGTCTAACTGATACAACAGACAAAACTTACAATCATTTTTATTTTGCCATTCCTCTATTCATTTCTCCTTCCTCATCTAATGTTCTTCATTTCTGATTACTTATTTCTCAAAATTAATCATTAACCTGCACTGTTTTACCCACACATTGTATAAGCCTCGCCTTTGTCACTGTGATTCCCAGATTTCTTTTTTTGAATATTGGCACATTTATAGAAGGCATATAACACAATTGGATATTCTGTATTTAACCTTTTAAACGTTTTGCATGTCTTGTGTGGAACAGTAATTTAAGAGTAGAAAAATATCTGTTGTATTCAATTAGATCAACTGGAAATGAAATGTAGTTCGTGAAGACGTTTCGTAGTCATCCGACTGGCTTTCTCAATTCAGAATGACTTGTACAAGAACTGTGGCAATTATGTACCCTGGGAAAATCCCAATTAGCAATCACAGCAGGCCAGTGTGTTAAGTGGACTTGTGATTAGATGTAGTGGCATAGAGGTGTTATGGACGCCCAGAGAGTAAGGTATTATTAAAAAGCATTGACATGGCAGACAGTTGGTATGTCGAACCCCCCACCTCGATTAGGCTTGGTTTCTTTATTTTCACATAAATGGCCTCCTAAACACCTCTCCTTGAAACCAGTCACAGTTCTCTCCGCCAGTATGTTAACATTACATCTTTCAAAGGATGTCCTTTATCTGAAGAGCAAGATACAGGAGGAGTCTGACCGAGGAAATGGCTCTTCTGTGCTGGGGCCATACGTTGATTTGCAGTTGCTGTTTGGTCTCCCCACATAAAATCAGAGCATTTCTTCATGCACTGCACGTACATATATGATGTCGCTTTTCTGGTTTGAGAAAAGCGACATCATAGATGAAGAATAGTACCGGTGGTTAAAGAATTGAGACAGGTATGGTCTATGATGTGAATCCTCGTCACCGTTACCACAAGGAGGGCTGTTGACATGGTGAGAAAAGGCTGGGCCAAGACAGCACTCTTACCAGCAGAACTGATCTCAACCAGAAACAGGTGTGTTCCTTGTGTGGAATTGTGCCTGAAATACCACCTATTTCCAAATACGGGAATAGTTCATATAAGCAAAAACATGGATGTGCTATCGGGATCTCCAGTTTCACCTATTGTGGCCAACCTTACATGGAGGAGGAGGTAGAAAAACAGGCGCTTAATAGCCTTAAGGCAGCATAGCACCAGCCACATGGTTCAGCTATGTGTGACACCAGGGAAATATTAAATCCACAAGAAGGAGTACAAGCTTCCACAGAAACACATTAATGCGGTGGACCAAAACATTAAATTCACAGGAAGAGGTACAAAACAAACAAACTGGCTTTCTTGGATGCTTGGTAGAAGTTAAGGAAGAAATGTGGTAAACTGGAAGTAGAGGGTTACAGAAAAACCACACACACAGATCAGATTTGATGTTGACTCCCACCACCCTTTAGATCACAAGTAGGTGTCATCGAAACCCGCACACCAGAGCCGAAGAAATCCCCCTAGCACAGAGGCGAAAGGCTCTAAAGAAATGAAACATCTCAGAGGAAGCCCTTTGAAAACTTGGGAATCCAGACTGGGCATTTGTCAAAAGAAGTCAGAGGAGGAAAGAAAAGAACACGAATACCAACAGTGAAGGGGAAAAGCAAAGCAGGAGAGAAGAACATGGTCAATCCCATATGTAGCAAGGGGTCTCGAGAATTAAGAAGAATTTCAAAAAACCTACGTATCCCTGTTGCTTTAAACCGACAAAAACAACTGATGGGCAGGCAATTGGTACATCGAAAGACACCACTACCTAAACACAAGAAAAGCGACATCATATATGCGTGCAGTGCAGTGACGAATGCTCTTGATTTGATTGGGGGAGACCAAACAGCAACTGACCAACGTTAGCGCCCAGCACAGAAGAGCCATTTCCTCGGGAGGACTCAGCCGTTGTATCTGGCATCTTACGGTAAAAGGACATACCTTGAAGATTGTAAGTTAACATACGGCGATAGGAACGTGACGGTTTCAAGAGAGAGAGTGTTAAGGAGGCATTGATGATGAAAAAAAAGGAAAACCAAGCCTAAATAGGGGGGGGGGGGTTCGTGACACCAACTGTCTGCCATGATACAATGCTTTTAACACCTTACTATGGGCGTTCTAAACACCTCTTAGCCACTATCTAATCACACCCTTAAACACCTGGCTTGGGATATGCTGAAGTTGGGATTTTTCAGGGTACATAATGCACACGATTCTTGTACAAGTCATTCTGAATGAGAAAGCCAGCCCTCGGACTGATGAAGCGAAACGTCTTCAAGAACTACATTCATGTCCAGTTGATCTAATGAAAAACAGATTATACCATGACCTGGATGAATGAGAAGCCTTCACAAAGCAAGATAGAAAAGAAAATATGACAAACCCAGTTTCTCATTTTTTATTTTCACATATCATCCCATTTTTTAATTCATGTCCCTTTTTTATACCTCCTTTCTTATTGCTCATTCTCATTCCTCATTTGAGATTGACAAATTAAACTCAAATTCGAATCAGATTTTCGATTCAAAACTTGGACCGCTTTTTCGAACCTCAAGGATGTTCGAGGTTTTCAAAATTTTCCAAAAGTATAGAATTAGTGGAAACTAAATCTAGGGGCGGGGGACTTGGTCTCAAATTCACTAATGACAGACTATTTTGCAGTGCTCCCCTCCTTATAAAAGACATGACTTGACAGATGCCTTTTCAAGTGTTATGCTTTCATCACTTCCATTGTGCACAAGCATACACTGAGGGGGAGGAGAAGCCAATGTGGGTGGGGAAGGTCCAGAGGGCAAGCCTGGCTGACTTCTCCAGAATGCTGGCAAACTGCAGTGAGCGACTACCTCTAAACCAAATGGTGTGATGCTATAAAGTGTTTCCTTTGCACACATTCCCCTAATTTGATGCAAATTGCAAAAATAAAAAAGGAAATCATTGCAAAATATTTTTAGAAAAAGAGCAGTATTTTTCCATCTCTAATTCACCTTAACTGGCCCATACAGCATTTTGTCTGTGTATAAATAAACTGCTTCCGAAATACTGACTTCCTATTTGCGGGACGAACCCTAATAGAGAGACCTTAAATGGTCTTGCCCTTGCTAAGTAGAGATCTGAGCATGTTTTTTCCCATCCAAATGCCAATCGATAGAAACTAGTGTTAGGAACATTCCATTAGGTAGTGTGCATTTCTGGGAGAAGAAGGCATTTAGAACTGGACATGTCACAGCTCATAATGTGTTACGCAGGGAATAAAAGGGGTATAAATTCTAATTTTTCAAAATGGAAGAGAATAGAGCATATGTATGTAGAATAACCACGCGATATCATAATATAAATAAGGGGGCTCTTACCGAGCTGCATAGGAAATCTGTCAAATTCCAATTCCATACTATAAGCTGACCTTAATAAATTTAAGGGTGATGGCTGTGGGTTTGCAACCCTTCTGTCACCTACACACAAATAAAAAAAAAAGATTTGGGTTGCTCGGTAGATAAACAGGACCTAGCTGTAGCAAACAAATGCCCGGCAAGAACGGCTAGGAGCTAGCAACGATATTGTCTTGTATAAAGAGGGGGATAGATTGCAAAGGGAGAAAAATTTTATATCTCCCTTCGTTATAAGTGCCATGGTAAGGGTCATTTGGAAATGTGGAGGCCAGTTTTTTAAAGAGGCATACATGATGGTGAACATACGCCCGTTTTTTGACTCTCACCACACTGGGTATCAGTCAGCTCTTAGTCCACAGTGTCACTTCACAGCTGCTTGATTGGTATATTGACAAAAATGTGCAGCATGATTGATCTCCTCTGAATGTTTTATTAACCTTCATATAGTGATACTTAGGGTAATGAAACTTTTAGAGCATTCCAATATGGCTATTCTCAAATTTCAGGGAGAAAATTTAGAAGAAAGATGTAAGGTGAGTGAAAAAAGGTTTACATGCCCTTTAAGATGTAAGAGCAGGACTAAGTGTAATTATTTACCTGTTGGTTTATGACGGGTGGACAAATTTATTTTTACATTAAGAGCCAGTCAGACCACTCTAGGAGACAAACAACAGTAGCTGACAGGTGGCCAGTTCCTTAAGACACTCTAGAAATCCGTTGATCAATTTTGATTCTATTTTACTGAACGTCAGACTTACAAGCAATAAACACATCTTTAGTCTGCCAGTCTGAAAAAAAAGGGGTACAACCAATATTTGGGCATGATTAATTGCTGTATGTTTGGCCAAAATAGATAGATTGCATAGATGTCTGATCAAATTTTTATACAATGTGGATGAATATTCTACCAAGATTGGTTAATTGTAAGAAAATTTGCCCTAATCACCTAAATTATCACAATGGCATGTTGATCCGGCAGAATTATCCCATGTGTAGACTGCCAGATGTACATTTTAGGCTCATTGGCTATCTAGTGCTTTTAGGGTGCAGAGTTCAAGGCCTGATTGTAAACAAGCTGAAGGACTGGGTATGTTAATACAGTAGCAGGCAATAAATCTTTGAATTAGGGTGTTTAGTTTACCTAGCTAAATGGGGATAGGAGATACAGTATACTGGACTGTGTATCTGCTATATGTACATCAATTAATTGCAGGGAAGTTGTGTTGTGTGCTACATGTTCTTTGAGGAATCATTTGCTACATGAAAAAACTCAAGCTTAAGAGGTATGGGCCTGTGGGATTTTATATGGCAGTGTCTTTTATTACTGTAAAGCTACAGGATGCCAGTTTTGCCAGGTCAAAGAGGGTAGTACCCACAAGAAGCTAAATGAAGCAGGACATAAATGTTAGTGGATGGGATTTTACCCAGTAGAAAGGCATTATGCCCACCAACCCCCTAGTAGATCCCCAGTCTTATAGTTAAGCACTACTATTTTGTGGGTTTGAAAAGTATTTAGTAAATTGCAAAATAAAGATTTATCATGTTCTTTAACAATGTTGTAAGACATTTCACATTTCTAATGTCCCAAATTCTAGGGGCCCACCAGGCTCCAGCAAACCAAGGCCAATATAAAGGGGTCTGCCATGAGGAGATGATTTCAGAGGGACATGCTGTATAGAAATTGTGGTTATAGGAGAGAGTAAAAAGATTCAGATAAGATTTCACAGTTTGAAAGCATGTGACAAAAAATTATTTCTTTACCTAATTTTACAGCGTGAAGATTATTTTGTTCTTTATACTGCATAAATTGAAAATGTCAGCTTGGGATTGCCAAACTGTTGATAAGCAAAATAGGACCCACCAAGAGACAAAGCTGTTCAGAGTGTTGGGAGTTATAGGTCAGTCCATTAAAGAACGTAATTTCCGACATCATTGTTTTACTTTTTTACCTATGGAATTGCAACCAAGCCTTTCTTTTACTGGAAAACTGTTTTATTAAGATGCATGCCCTGCAATTGCTGCCTCCTAGCAGTAGATTACTTGTGAAGCTCTTCTGTGGAAGTAAAATAAAAATATCTTCATCTAGCTAGAGATAAAGCATGTGGTAATGTATTCCATGAAAAAGCTATTTATAGTAATGTGATATCTTGATGTGATGCCTCGATTTATTGTTGTCAATGACAGGAAGTGTGAATATTCAGGAATATCAGTCTTACTTTGCCGGCAAGATAACAATACTGTTTGCTCCATCTGTATCACAAAAAATAAGTCTTCTCACATGATTAAGAGACACTGGAGAAGGAAGCTTGGTACATCTTTTCCATTTATTAAAAGTTGTGGGAATCACCATTTGGAACATTAGTTGTATGCAGGGTCGGTGTTGGAATTGTCATTTTAAAGAATATCTGCAATACATAACTTACAGTTTAAAAGATGTATATTTCAGTGAAATTCCTATTTAAATATATATAAATACAAATTAGTGGTTGGTTTTGTCGTGAGAAGAATGTCTTCTTACAAGCACTAATGCTCACCACCAAATCAACCACTGTACGCCGCGCTAATCCCAATATAAATATAAATCGTATAAATCAAAAGTACTCAGACATACAAATAGGCGCCAACCCAGAGGACAGATCGGCCCAATTGAACTAAACTACAAAATATGATCTCTCTATCCCGCACTCTTATATATTAATAATGACATCATAACAAATTTATTTATACATCCTATATCCCTAAAAACACTGTAATTATAACACAATAATAATTCAACCCAATCCCTAAACCCTGCCGGTGGGTAATATAAATATAAAATACAGAGCTCTAATTAAAAGGTGCACCCATATAAATAATCCTAATATATAGCCGAGTCTCACGTCTCCCGCTACCGATAATAGTCCACATGGTACCGAAGCGCTTAGGAACCACATGGACTATTATCGGTGGCAGGAAACACGAGATTCCGAACCCCGCAAGTGAGTTAGCGGGTCAGAGGAAAGTGGATTGATGTACTGCCAAGGCCACCTATAAGGTACTGCTGAACAAAACAGAGCCCCGGACAGGGGAAACAGCACAGTAGGGATTGGAGCCGCAGAACAGACCCACCAAACAGAAAGGAGACCGCTAAAAACACGCCATAATTTATTGATAGACATAAGGTGTCATATATACAAAAATCAATTTGTGCTTTTATTGCAATACTATCATTTACATCAAAAAGACTGATACTATTGTTTCCACTGTTCAAGGAACAGTTATCACTTATACACTGCTACACAGGAGAAACTAAGTTGAAACAGCCGTTATAAAGGAATGTCCATGATTGCTTTGCTAAACAGACGTTCAACATAGAGATTGGAGTCAATATACTGATATATTAGACATGTTGTATCTCATGGTGTCTTGGTTATCTTTTTATTCGAATTTTGGTAACAGGTATTGGTAGGAGTCTTTATCTGTTATATATTAGGATTACTTATATGGGTGCACCTTTTAATTAGAGCTCTGTATTTTATATTTATATTACCCACCTGCAGGGTTTAGGGATTGTGTTGAATTATTATTGTGTTATAATTACAGTGTTTTTAGCGATATAGGATGTATTAATAAATTTGTTATGATATCAGATACTCCGTATGTATATGTCATTATTAATATATAAGAGCGCGGGATAGAGAGATTATATTCTAATTCTATATCTAAATATATACCTGTTTGAAATTAATAAAATTGTTCACTACATGCAGCAAAATATAAAGTCATACAAGGGGGACAAATACATAGATAGTTCAGTAGATAAATATATAAATTATATAAATAGAAGTGCTAGAGCTTTGCCACAAAGGGAAAGGAGGTCCCTGCCCCATAGAGCTTACAATCTAGTTAGGTGGGTAACATTTGGAATATGCGATGCAGTTTTGGAATCCCATATACAAAAGGGACATCTTGAAAATGGAAGCAGTTCAGAGAAGGGCAACTAAATTAATAAAGGGGAATGGAGTTGCTTAAATATTCAGGCAGATTAGACAAGTTAGGACTGTTTACATTGGAAAAGCGACGTTTGCGTGGGGATATGATAACCTTATACAAATATATTAATGGGCCATACAATAAACTCTCTGGTGCATTGTTCATGAATAGTGGACTTGTGGACATCCTTTAAGGTTGAAAGAAAAGAAGTTTCATCTTCAGGTTAGGAAAGGTTTCTTTACAGTGAGAGCGGGGAAACTGTGGAACTATCTTCCAGCAGATGTGGTAATGGCAAGTTCATTAAATAGCTTTAAAACTGGCCTGGATAGGTTTCTAAAACTAAAAAATATTGAGAATTACTGGTATTAATACATATACTGTAGATCTGGTTGATCCAGGGATACTTTCTGATTGCCGTTTGGAGTCAGGAAGGAATTTTTTTTCCCCCTTTTTTAGCTGGGTTTTTTGCCTTGGATCAACTGTTAGGTAGGGTTTAAAAAAAAAAAAAGAAAAAGAAAAAAGTAAATAGGTTGGACTTGATGGACGTATCTCTTTATTCAACCTCAATTACTATGTTACTATGTTATATACAGATACAAGGGAGTGGGTGTAAATGCAGGAGTGAGACGTATGCAGTGCAAATAAAACAATCATATACTGTGATGGTTACCAGATAGGTAGGATGTAAGGCTAGATTTAAACCTGCTGATTGAGGTTTTGTGACGTAAAGAGGGGAATAGAATTCCAGAGGATGGGAACTACAAGAGAGAAAGATTTAAGGCGAGAGGAAGCAGTGCGAGTGGGGGGTCTGTAAAGGAGCTGGTTTTGCTATGAGTGGAGGGTACAGGCAGGAACATATGGGGACACTAGAGAAGAAATAAAAGAAGGAGCAGCAGAGCAGAGGGCTTTAAAAGTTAGGAGAAGGATTTTGTATACAATGCGCTGTTTAACGGGGAGCCAGGTTGTTGTCCGGTACAGAGGAGATTTGGGATCCTGTTTATTAGAGAGTGAAACAAAACATGTGGCAGAGTTAAGTATAGACTGAAGGGGAGAGAGGTGGGAAGCAGGAGGACCAGTAAGTAGTAGATTGCAATAGTCCAGGCACGATAGGATGAGAGCATAGCAGTGGTCGGGAGAGAAAGAAACCTGCAGATTTTGGCTATATTACGAAGGAAAAAGCGGCAAGTTTTTGCCAACATAGTTAATGTGGTTAGAAAAGGAGAGAGAGGAGTTTATAATTACCCATAGGCAGCGTGCCGATTGGATAGGGAAAATGGGGGTATTGTCAACAGAGATGGAGAAAGATGGGACTGGACCAGGTTTAGGTGGAAAAACAATCAGTTCAGTTTTAGAAAGATTTAATTTGAGGTAGCGTTAAGACATCCTGAAGGAGATGGCAAGGAGGCAGTCGGAGACACATGATTGGATGTAAGCGTAGGTCTTGACAGGTAGATTTGTGTATCGTCTGCATATAAATGATACTTTAAGCCAAAGGAGCTGATGACATCTCCCAAGGAAATAGTGTAGAGGGAGAACAATAAGGGTCCAAGAACAGACCCCTGCGGTACCCCCACATTAAGAGGAACCAAAGAAGAGGTGTTGTTAGCAACAGATACAGAGTAAGTTTGGTCAGAGAGATAGTATAGAAACTAGGATGCCACTTCATTACGAATTCCCAAAGAGTGAAGTATCTGCATTAGAAGGGAATGATCAACTGTGTTGGAAGTAGAGGATAGGTCAAGGAGGATAAGAAAAGTGACCATTGGCCTTTGTAACCTGCAGATCATTCACAACCTTATACAGGGCTGCCTCAGTAGAATGTGCAAGACGGAATCCAGATTGCAAAGGATCCAATAGGTTATAAGCATGAAGGTAGTTAGCAATACGGGAGAAGACTAATTGTTCTAGCAGTTTAGAGGCTATCGGTAGTTAACTAAACAAGAGGGTTCTAGCGAGGGCTTTTTAAGTATGGGCTTAACAAGGGCATGCTTAAAGATGGAAGGGAAAATTCCAGATGTAAGGGAGGCATTGAATATGTGGGGGAGTATAGGGGTAAGCGCGTGATTACAGTGCTTCAGTAATCCAGAGGGCATGGGATCAAGAAAACAGGTTGCGAGAACAAAAGATCCAAGAGTAGCTGAGGGAGTTATGGACAAAATAATCTGAAAGTCATCTCGAGTACCAGAGATCTGCATGCGGATGGATCCACTTTATGTTGAAAGTTATGCGTAGTCCTGGGGAGTGTGTGGAGAAAGGACAGGGTCAGCGGGAAAGGGGAGCAGTTGAAGTTGATGGAGAACAGCCGACGTGGGTTCGATTTGTTGTTATTTATAAGTTTCAGGTAATAGTTCTGTTTTGCTAGCAGGAGCCCAGAGCCGAGACATTGCAGCATGAACTTGTAATGGAGAAAGTCAGCCTTTGTACGGAACTTTCTCCACGCGCGTTTAGAAGCACGTGTGGACCTGCATATAAAGCGGAAAGTGGCGTTGAGCTGTGGTCCAGAAGTAACTTCAGGGAAATTGATAGGAATTACTTTCCTGTGAATTTTTACAATTTACTTTCATTCACTTACATAGTTTTGAAGATATTTACATTTCTATGTGTGATATGATAGCAGCATCACCAGATTCGCTGCACTTCCTGCTCTGAAACCATGTGACAGTCGCTCTCCCTGTGTCTCCTCCTCCTTGTGGGCACCAATGGCCCCTCCCATTGCAGTCCCCTTGAAACACCCTGTGGCACTCCCACACCTGCTTCAGTCACTGTAACTCTTCTGCACTGAGCATGTTCTAACCGCAGATTAGAAGGAGGAAGTAGTATTGTGATCGCAGATTTAGAACCTCCCACCCCATAACTTTTTGATCAATTATTTCTTCATATCTTGGGCTGTGCAGCCCATAGAGAGGTAGTTGATGGCTCATTTTAAAGGTAGTAACCTGGCCTTTTATTTAAAATCAATTTGTTTGGAGACCACAGTTCCCCTTTAACATATTAGGGAGATTCAGTAAAGGTTCTTATCGTTAAAAAAAGATTTGCTAATTTTTCCCTAGCCAATCAGATCTTATTTAACATTTGAAAGCTAACATCTGATCGGTTGGGGCAAAATTAGCACCATTTTTAACGATAAGAACTTTTATTGAATTTCCCTGATTGAGCACAGTGAAGTAGATAAAGCGGTCAAACTGTCTGTACTAAAAGATTTTAGTGCATATTGCTGGATAATAATTATATAGAAAGAAAACATTTTAGGGTATAGATTACCTTAGCCTCACTGATATTACTGTGCTACTGTAGCACTAACCAGCTTTACAAAATGATCCAAAGGGCAAATTAAATTGCATAGTTAACCTTTATTTCCACTACATGCTTTGGCCTAAACCTCACCCTTAAATTGGCCAGCCAAATAAATTCTACAAATTTATAGCTTGACATTGAAGGGGAACAAAAGTCACCAGGTAAAACACAACAAGCTATGTCTCACCTCTGCCTTCTGCTTTGGTTGGTGGTTGATTTATTTAAAGGGCATGTCCACCCCTCCTACAAAAACCGAGGGGGGTGTTCTATTACATTTTCAATTTTTGTAAGAGGGGTGGACATTAATTATCAAAAATTAATAAAAGGATAGAGCAAATACACAAAAGTTTTTACCACCAAGTGAACAACAATGTTTCAGGGGGACTCCTCCTCTCTCTGGGGGACAGAGAAATTCAATTTGTGCCATGTTATACTTTTTAACATGCTCTCTTTTGCACAGCAGTTCAAAACAATGAAGCTGCAGTCTGCCCCTCCCCCTAGAAGCTGCCTCTCCCAGTTACTAAAACATTGTTAAAAAGCCTGCTCTTTGTCTATCTACTTTCCCTAAAAAAAATGCAATCTATGTAGTTTATTTCCTAAACAGCAGAAATGAAAATGTAAATGTGTGAGTAGAGACAGTGAATATGGTCACGGTACAGGGCCTATGGATTATGGATGCACATGCTCAAAGTCTGCTTGGACTGTGAGATTTACTAGCGAGATATTAAAGCCCCATTAGTACCAAATCTACTTCTTACATTGTATGTAAATGCAACTCTTGAGTAGTATCTCACAATGTTTAGGTGTTCTGAGGAGGAAAGCTTTCACATTAAGGGGGAAAATAGGTTTATCTTCTTTAAAGAAGTTCAGTGCAAATACATGTACTTTTCAGAAAGAGCCGTATTTTTTCATCCCAATGACTTTAATCTGCCAATTCAGAATTTTGTCTGTGATAAATAAATGCAACCGAAATACTGACTTCTGGTTGCAGGACCCTAGTAGAGACCGTTATGGTTCTGCCCTTGACCCAGCGCCTGGGTTGATTCAGTTGCTCAGTAGAGATCTGAGCATCTTTGACTCATCCAACAGCCAATCAGTGGAAATACGGTTTTAGGAAAACATTTTTCCAACGGATGCGCATACCTTGGGAAGAAAGAAGAAGGACCGTTAGAACCTGAAATGTCAGCTCACTAATGTCAACAGCAGGGAACCGCAAAGGGTATGAAATCAACTGATTTTTCAAAATGGGAGAGAATATGTAGAATAACTAAGAAGGCATTACACAAAGTAACAATTTAACAATATTGATCATTTCCACTGAACTGTCCTTTTAAATATCCATGTCCTGGTACTGACAATACAATTTTAATTGTTTTTTTTGTTTTGTTAAAAATCCTTAAAATTCAATACAATGCCTAAAATTAGCAATTTGTTAGCGAACAGCCTATGTGAATATGCAGACTGTTTTTTTTAGTTTCATTCATTTGTTCTCTTGTTCCTTTACTGTGACCTTCCTTGTTTGTTTAATCTTATGTGCCAATAGGATCTGGCAGTTAAATGCAGCATTTCCCC
The DNA here is from genome assembly GCA_019447015.1 of Hymenochirus boettgeri. NCBI lineage: Eukaryota > Metazoa > Chordata > Amphibia > Anura > Pipidae > Hymenochirus > Hymenochirus boettgeri. Next base: position 194,722,465 of record CM033474.1, on the reverse strand, counting down.
ATACTTATTTTATTCCTGGTTCTTACATTCATAGAAATTAAGCAAAGTTTATCTTTGGTATTTCCACGAACCTCTTGTTTTTTGGCTTTTTGAGCAACATTTTGCCCCATAGTTTTTAGTTTCAACTTTATTGAATTTTTTCAAACATTCATATGTATAATCCCGTGAATTACATGTACATGATTGAGAATGTTCTGATGATTTTTTGTATTAAAAGCAGGATCCAATGTACAAACATGTAATAGATTCTTGAATACATTATCCATAGCTAGTATTAGAGAACCATGAGTCAATTAACAAGTTAAAGAACAAACAGGGAGATTCAATAAAAGTTCTTATCGTTTAAAATGGTGCTAATTGGCCCCCACCAATCAGATCTTACTTAACATTTGTAAGCTTATATCTGATTGGGTGGGGCAACATTAGCACCATTTTAAACGATAAGAACTTTTTTAAAGTTCCGTGTGAATGTGTATACTTTCACAGTTGTGGTTTTAATCATTTCTTACTAATAGTAATAATAAAAAAACAACACTGGACTGAATATGTCCAGAATTAAGAAATTCAGTTCTGCACACATACTCTTTATACACAACCATGTTTATATCATTAAAATGTGCAAACATAAAGTACTGAACCTTGATTGCAAAACAACAAGGAGTTCCTGTGAGTTGCAAAGCATGAAATATCTTTTTCGTTACACGTGATATTGTTTTTTCTGTAAGAGGTGTGCCTCTGAATTATGGCAGTGGGAACATTTTTGTCAGCATAAGTTAACACTATTGAAGTTGAAATACAGTATAGGGCCATGACAGGCCGAAGTCGAGGTCCAGTTTGCAACTGGGTTCTTCTTCTTCTAAAATCGTACTATATTTAAAAAAAACAACAAACAACAGTTAAAATGAAAAGTACCTGGGTCAGGGAGGTGGGATTAGTAATGTTTCTGTGAGGAGTGCCAGCATGAAGAAAACTGCTTCTGCCAGGCTTCCTTGTTGCTTTAGTACTATCTTTAAAGGGCATGTCCAGTCATAAAATGAAATTTAAACTATAGGCTTAACACTGCCCCCCTGCAAACCCCACTTTAATTTTACTTTCCTTCCCTAAAGATGCCTCTGAAGATACTTACAAGACCAGGTACCTCGTGGCCTGAGTGCCGCCTCCTGCTGCTGCAGGAGGCGCAACGCACAACCGCAGTAAGGCGCTTCCAGGACGTGGTTGTAAGATAATGACTGAGGGAATGACCACTCGCAAACTGAAATTTTCCCCAATGTTGGGCACACTGAGTAAAGTTAAACCTTTCTCTTTTGCTGCATATGGTTCTCCTGCATGGCTGGAATACAGTCCAGGAAACTGAAAAGTAGGAGCCTTTCCCTGGTGTATTCTGTTTTCGCCTCTAATTGTTCCTCCTAGCCATTTCTGGCATGCACAGTGGAGTTACCTCTCCAATCACTGAGCGTTTGCCAGTCCGGGCCCTTCTGCTGCATTCGTGATGAGAAGAAGCAGCAGAAAGCCGGTGATAGGGCTGGTAAGTTTAAATTCCGAATTTGCACACATTAACCAGGACACTAACCTGACAGATGAAAGATATTTGGAGGTAGAATAAATCAATTCTACCTTAATGCCCTAGGTACTATTATTTATTAATAATCGATTTTTTAAGTTTAGTTGTTCTTTAAGTCACATACTTGTGTAATATTATAAATTGTTCGCCTGCCCCTTAGATAATACCTTAATGTCTTAGATAACATAAACAAAACTGGTTGTGGTGTCAACTCCAATTTATTTGATTTTGGCAGTAGAGTGATAAATTGAGCATGGCAGTGTTTCCCCCCCTTGCCTATAGGTTTACACGGACGTGCACCTACTGCTGTTTCAGCCGACTATCGCCTATAGCCATTCGGTTGGACATTGTTGATCCACTGACCTGACCAAGTGCCCATACATTAAATGATACTTGGCCTAGTCGTGAGTCGCGGATGGACCCACGACTAGTTCACATGTGTATCTTTTTCTTTTAAATACAGAGCAGTTAAGCCATTTGGTCGTGGGGTTTTGTGGTGGTTCATATATTAAATTACTTGGACTTAGATATCTTGAGTAATAGATTGAAATAAAACCTGCACAGACTCTGAAGGGCTAGGTGGTTTTGTAAATAAAAATTTAGGAGATCTCTGGAATTAGGAGGGGGGGTGTGTGTGTGTTAAGTTTGGTAACATTTGTACAATGACAGATGTTTATATTTAATAGTAGATGTTGATTAGGCCCTGTTTTTTTCCAATTGTCCAACATTGTGCAACATACTTCTTCTATGAAAGTGCAAGTGTACGTTTTCTTGTTTCAAAGAGATGAGATTTTAAAGGAAAAACGCCAGCACAGTCTAACCTGTCATATTAGCCTTTAACTCTTCCTGTTTCAGTAGATGCTGATGCATCTGAAATCTGAGAGTCAGCAAATTGTGACTGTTCTTGATGCCAGCAACAACATCTCCCTGGTTAAAAAATAATCAGGGTTATTCAATAAAAGTTCTTATTGTTTAAAATGATGCTAAATTTGCCCCAGCCAGAACTCATTTAACATTTGAAAGCTAACATCTTATTGGTTGGGGCAAAATTAGCACCATTTTAAATGATAAGAACTTTTATTGAATAACCCTGAATGTACTTTGGCAATAACATAGCATGGATTATTCACTGACATGGTTGTAGTAAGGACCCTATGTGCTCCAACCTGTCCAAATTTATGGATTAGATAAAAAATGGTCTGCATACCACTTTCTACTTTAAATTATATACGGTATGTTATTTGTATTATTTGTGCTTGAAGCTTCACAGAACTTGTATATAGCAGCCCTAAGTCATACATATTTAGGTCATATTTAGTCTTAATAGTTTGCTGAGATACTAAGTACTGGGCAGGCCACGTCCCCCAATATGTTAGAACTAAAAGGTTTGACTGGGTTGTTTTCACAGGTAAAAATCAATATTCAATATTTATATTTCCATTGTATTAAATTCAGTATGCCACATAGAATAGGTGGTTCTCAATTACTAATAATTGCAGCAGCGTAATTTGTGAACTAGTAATTTAAAGAAAGAGAATAACATGGTTTGTTTTAGGGTTTGTTTAGATACACACTGAAAGTTTTTCTTTTCTTCATTTCAGCTGAACTGGAATTTGTTCAGATTATCATCATTATTATTGTTATAACAGTAATGGTAGTAGTGATTATCTGCCTTCTAAATCATTACAAAATCTCATCGTGGTCCCTTATCAACCGCCAAAGCCAAAGCAGAAGACAGGAAGAAGTTTTACAGCAGGTAAGTTGTTTTGTTTAGTTGTCTTGTACACGGAAGATTTGATTAATGTCAATAAGTAGCAGATACCAATATCTATACTTTCTTATCTTTGTTATGAAAGGAACAAAAATGGTAAAACTTAACTTTGTTGAGTTGAATTATTGATGTGAATAAATAGTGAGGTATTTAATGTTTATATGGCTTCCTTACTAAACCCAACTGAAAAAAGTATTAAAGAGGGGAATACAGTTTTATTCATAGACTCCTCAAATTATACCAACTACATAAATATGGCCTTTCGCCTTCCCTGAGGAGGCATAAGACAAAATTCCCCTTAAAATTCTCTGTTGTATTCAGTTAGATCAACTGGATTTAAAGTTTAGTTCTTGAAGACGTTTTGCTAGTCATCAGACTGGCTTCTCAATTTTCTGAATTGAGAAAGCCAGTCGGATGACTAGCGAAACGTCTTTAAGAACTAAACTTTAAGGAGCATATGTAATGCGAGCCGACATCGCCACGGCGATGTGCGGCGGTGATTTGAGCTCTCTTCGCGGCAATACTGCACTTAGCGCAATGTGCTAAGTACAATATCACCGCAAAGGGAGTTGAAATCCCTTTACGGCAATACGGAACAGGGGGCTGGGAGGGGTTGCTGGGAAGGGGTCATGGCAGGTGGTTGCATCCGCCGCAACTGGGGGGCGGGGTGTACGCCCACCCACTGCCCCGTTCCCAGTAGCCCCTCCCAGCCCCCTGCCCCGTATGCTGGCGGGGAGGGGATGGGCTGAAAAGTGCCTTTTGGGACTTAGGGGGTCCCGCAGCTCGTACCGGGACCCCTCTTCCCTGGCCATATCAGCACCTTTGCAGCACTGACAAGTGCCCTTGCGGCCCTGAGAAGGGCCTTTTGGGGCTTAAGGTGTCCCACAGCTCGAGCTTGTAAGGGCCCTTGCGGCACTGATAAGTGCCCTTGTTGGGGGTCCCGCAGCTCAAACCGGGACCCCGTCGGCTCTTAATAGAGCCCTTGGGCAATGTCTTCTTTCTTTTTAAGGGTGACACCAACTCTGATGATGGCACCGACCCTGAGAAGTACCCCTGTGGCCGCCAGGGGTACCTCCGGCGCCGGTGGCCTTGACAAGGCCGATGTTACCGGCGTCTTGATCCGACGCAAACGGGCTAGCGACACCAACACCACTGAAGTCTCCTATGCCAGGCCGGCTTACTGCAGCCGATTCTGCTAGCCGCTTCTTTCTTCTGCCATCTACAGCGATGACTTCTGAGCTCCGCAGAGGTTTGCAGCTCTTTATATAGGTTTGCAGAAAACCCTAATCCGTTTCTGATTGGTGGATTTTTCAATGATTGGTTTACATGGTTTACAGTAACCAATCTTATTTGTTAATGTAAACCAAGCATTGAAAAATTGACCAATCAGAAACGGGGGGCGAGGGCGAGGTGGGCATACTCTCTAACCGCTGGGAGCAAGTGAACGCCCCTGCCTTGCCCCTCCGGTGAATGAGACCACCCGACCCCTGGTTTTCACCATTTTAGAAATCATTTTATAAAAAGCAATTTTGGCATAACGGCGGGAAAATCGTCCGCCAAAAGTTACCGCTCCTTTATAAATATGCCCCTAAGTCCAGTTGGTCTAACTGAATACAACAGACAAAACTTACATCATCTTTCATTATTTGCCATTCCTCATAATTCATTTCTCCTTCCTCATCTAATGTTCTTCATTTCTGATTCCTTATTTCTCAAAATTAATCATTAACTCTGCACTGTTATACCCAACATTGTTATAAGCCTCGCCTTTTGTCACTGTGATTCACAGATTTCTTTTTTTGAATATTGGCAACATTTATTAGAATGCATATAACACATTTGGATATTCTTATTTAACCCTTTTAACTGTTTTGCATTTCATTGTGTGGAACAGTATTATAAGATAGAAAAATATCTGTTGTATTCAATTAGATCAACTGGACATGAAATGTAGTTCTTGAAGACGTTTCGCTAGTCATCCGACTGGCTTTCTCAATTCAGAATGACTTGTACAAGAATCTGTGGCAATTATGTACCCTGGAAAATCCCAATTAGCATATCACAGCCAGGTGTTAAGGGTGTGATTAGATAGTGGCTAAGAGGTGTTATAGGAACGCCCAGAGTAAGGTATTAAAACAGCATTGTACATGGCAGACAGTTGGTGTCGAACCCCCCCACCTCTATTTAGGCTTGGTTTCTTTATTTTCACATAAATGGCCTCCTTAACACCTCTCTTGAACCAGTCACGTTCCTTCGCCAGTATGTTAACATTACAATCTTCAAAGGTATGTCCTTTATCCTTAAGATGCAGATACACGGCTGAGTCCTGACCCGAGGAAATGGCTCTTCTGTGCTGGGCCATACGTTGATGCAGTTGCTGTTTGGTCTCCCCCACATACAAATCAGAGCATTCTTCACTGCACTGCACTGCATATATGATGTCGCTTTTCTTGTGTTTCGAAAAAACGGCGAATCTAGATTGAAGACATAGACTCGGTGTAGAAGAAACTATGGTGTCTATGATGTGACATCTCTCTTCACCTGTATACCACCAAGGAGGCTGTTGACATGGTGAGGAAAACGGCTGGGCCAAGACAGCACTCTTACCAGCAGAACATGATCTCAACCCAGAACAGAGGTGTGTTCCTTGTTGGACTTGTGCCTGAATACCACCTATTTCAAATACAGGGATAAGTTCTATAAGCAAAAACATGGATGTGCTATGGGATCTCCAGTTTCACCTATTGTGGCAACCTTTACATGGAGGAGGTAGAAACACAGGCGCTTAATACCTTTAAGGGCATAGCACCCAGCCACTGGTTCAGATATGTTGTGACACCGGGTTAAAATCCACCAGAAGGAAGTACAAGCTTTACACAGAACACATTAATGCGGTGGACCAAAACATTAAATTCACAAGGGAAGAGGTACAAAACAACAAACTGGCTTTCTTGGACTGCTTGGTAGAAGTTAAGGAAAATGGTAAAATGGAAGTAGAGGTTTACAGAAACCAACACACACAGATCAGATTTGATGTTTGACTCCCCACCCCCTTTAGATCACAAGCTAGGTGTCATCAGAACCCTGCAACACACAGAGCCGAGAACATCCCCACTAGCACAGAGGCGAAGGCTAAAGAAATGAAACATCTCAGAGAGCCCTTAAAACTTGTGGATATCCACGACTGGGCCTTTGTCAAAGAAGTAGAAGGAAAGAAAAGAACACGAAACCAACAGTGAAGGGGAAAAGCAAGACAGGAGAAAGAACATGGTCATCCCATATGTAGCGGGGGCTCCGAGAAATTAAGAGAATTTTCAAAAAAACATCGTATCCCTGGCTGCTTAAACCGAACAACACACTGAGGCAGCAATTGGTACATCCGAAAGACCCAATACCTAAACCAAGAAAAGCGACATCATATATGCAGTGCAGTGCAGTGAAGAATGCTCTGATTTGTATGTGGGGGAGACCAAACAGCAACTGCATCAACGTATGGCCCAGCACAGAAGAGCCATTTCCTCGGGTCAGGACTCAGCCGTGTATCTGCATCTTAGGATAAAGGACATACCTTTGAAGATTGTAATGTTAACATACTGGCGAAGGAACGTGACTGGTTAAGAGAGGTGTTAGGAGGCCATTTATGTGAAAATAAAGAAACCAAGCCTAAATAGAGGTGGGGGGGGTTCGACACCAACTGTCTGCCATGTACAATGCTGTTTTAACACCTTACTCTGGGCGTTCCTATAACACCTCTTAGCCACTATCTAATCACACCCTTAACACCTGGCTGTGATATGCTAATTGGGATTTTCCAGGGTACATAATTGCCACAGATTCTTGTACAAGTCATTCTGAATTGAGAAAGCCAGTCGGATGACTAGCGAAACGTCTTCAAGAACTACATTTCATGTCCAGTTGATCTAATTGAATACAACAGATATACCATGACCTGGATGCGTTAAGGACTCGAAGGAGATGGCAAGGAGGCCAGTCGGAGACACATGATTGGATGTAAGCGTAGTCTTGACAGGTAGATTTGTGTATCGTCTGCATATAAATGATACTTTAAGCCAAAGGAGCTGATGACATCTCCCAAGGAAATAGTGTAGAGGGAGAACAATAAGGGTCCAAGAACAGACCCCTGCGGTACCCCCACATTAAGAGGAACCAAAGAAGAGTGTGTTAGCAACAGATACAGGTAAGTTTGGTCAGAGAGATAGTATAGAAACTAGGAATGCCACTCATTACGAATTCCCAAAGAGTGAAGTATCTGCATTAGAAGGAATGATCAACTGTGTGGAAGAGAGGATAGGTCAAGGAGGATAAGAAATGTGACCATTGGCCTTTGTAACCTGCAGATCATTCACAACCTTATACAGGGCTGCCTCGTAGAATGTGCAAGACGGAATCAGATTGCAAAGGATCCAATAGGTTATAAGCATGAGTAGTTAGCAATACGGGAGAAGACAATTGTTCTAGCAGTTTAGAGGCATCGGTAGTTAACTAACAAGAGGTTCTAGCGAGGGCTTTTTAAGTATGGGCTTAACAAGGGCATGCTTAAAGATGGAAGGGAAAATTCCAGATGTAAGGGAGGCATTGAATATGTGGGGGGAGTATAGGGGTAAGCGCGTGATTACAGTGCTTCAGTAATCCAGGGGCATGGGATCAAGAAAAACAGGTTGCGAGAACAAAAGATCCAAGAGTAGCTGAGGGAGTTATGGACAAAATAATTGAAAGTCATCTCGAAGTACCAGAGATCTGCATGCGGAGGATCCACTTTATGTTGAAAGTTATGCGTAGTCCTGGGGAGTGTGTGGAGAAAGGAGTCAGGGTTCCCGAGCGGGAAAGAAAGGGGGAAAGGCAGGAGCAGTTGAAGTTGATGGAGACAGCCGACGGGTTCGATTTGTTGTTATTTATAAGTTCAGGTAATAGTTGTTTGCTAGCAGGAGCCCAGAGCCGAGACATTGCAGCATGAACTTGTAATGGAGAAAGTCAGCCTTGTACGGAACTTTCTCCACGCGCGTTTAGAAGCACGTGTGGACCTGCATATAAAGCGGAAAGTGGCGTTGAGCTGTGGTCAGAAGTAACTTCAGGGAAATTGATAGGAATTACTTTCCTGTGAATTTTTACAATTTATTTCATCACTACATAGTTTTGAAGATATTTACATTTCTATGTGTGATATGATAGCAGCATCCAGATTCGCTGCACTTCCTGCTCTGAAACCATGTGACAGTCGCTCTCCCTGTGTCTCTCCTCCTTGTGTGGGCACCAATGGCCCCCCATTGCAGTCCCCTGAAACAACCACTGTGGCACTCCCACACCTGCTTCAGTCACTGTAACTCTTCTGCACTGAGCATGTTCTACACGCAGATTAGAAGGAGGAAGTAGTATTGTGATGCAGATTTAGAACCTCCCACCCCATAACTTTTTGATCAATTATTCTTCATATCTTGGGCTGTGCAGCCCATAGAGAGGTAGTTGATGGCTCATTTAAAGGTAGTAACCTGGCCTTTTATTTAAATCAATTTGTTTGGAGACCACAGTTCCCCTTTAAAATATTGGGAGATTCAGTAAAGGTTCTTATCGTTAAAAAAAGATTTGCTAATTTTTCCCTAGCCAATCAGATCTTATTTTAACATTGAAAGCTAACATCTGATCGGGTTGGGGCAAATTAGCACCATTTTTAACGATAAGAACTTTTATTGAATTTCCCTGATTGAGCACAGTGAAGTAGATAAAGCGGTCAAACTGTCTGTACTAAAGATTTTAGTGCATATTGCTGGATAATAATTATATGAAAGAAAACATTTAGGGTATAGATTACCTTAGCCTCACTGATATTACTGTGCTACTGTAGCACTAACCAGCTTTACAAAATGATCCAAAGGGCAAATTAAATTGCATAGTTAACCTTTATTTCCACTAATGCTTTGGCCTAAACCTCACCCTTAATTGGCCAGCCAAATAAATTCTACAAATTTATAGCTTGACATTGAAGGGGAACAAAAGTCACCAGGTAAAACACAACAGCATATGTCTCACCTCTGCCTTCTGCTTTGGTTGGTGGTATGTTATTTAAGGGCATGTCCACCCCTCCTACAAAAAAACCGAGGGGGGTGTTCTATTACAATTTTCAATTTTTGTAAGAGGGGTGGACATTAATTATCAAAAATTAATAAAAGGATGAGCAATACACAAAAGTTTTTACCACCAAGTGAACAACAATGTTCAGGGGGACGTCCTCCTCTCTTGGGGGACAGAGAATTCAATTTGTGCCATGTTATACTTTTTAACATGCTCTCTTTGCACAGCAGTTCAAAACAATGAAGCTGCAGTCTGCCCCTCCCCCTAGAAGCTGCCTCTCCCAGTTTACTAAAACATTGTTAAAAAGCCTGCTCTTTGTCTATCTACTTTCCCTAAAAAAAATGCAATTATGTAGTTTATTTCCTAAACAGCAGAAATGAAAATGTAAATGTGTGAGTAGAGCAGTGAATATGGTCACGGGTACAGGGCCTTGGATTATGGATGCACATGCTCAAAGTCTGCTTGGACTGTGAGATTTACTAGCAGAGATAATTAAAGCCCCATTAGTACCAAATCTACTTCTTACATTGTATGTAAATGCAACTCATTGGAGTAGTATCTCACAATGTTTAGGTGTTCTGAGGAGGAAAAGCTTTCACATTAAGGGGGGAAAATAGGTTTATTTCTCTTTAAAGAAGTTCAGTGCAAATACATGTACTTTTACAGAAAGGCAGTATTTTTTCATCCCAATGACTTTAATCTGCCAATCAGAATTTTGTCTGGATAAATAAATGCAACCAGAAATACTTACTTCCTGTTTGCAGGAACCCTAGTAGAGACCGTTATGGTCTTGCCCTTGACCCAGCGCCTGGGTTGATTCAGTTGCTCAGTAGAGATCTGAGCATCTTTGACTCATCCAACAGCCAATCAGTGGAAATACTGTTAGGAACATTCCAAGGATGTGCTGCATCCTGGGAAGAAGAAGGCCGTTAGAACCTGAAATGTCAGCTCACTAATGTCAACAGCAGGGAACGCAAAGGGTATGAAATCAACTGATTTTTCAAAATGGGAGAGAATATGTAGAATAAACTAAGAAGGCATTACACAAAGTAACAATTTAAACAATATTGATCATTTCCACTGAACTGTCCTTTTAAATATCCATGTCCTGGTACTGACAATACAATTTTAATTGTTTTTTTTGTTTTGTTAAAAATCCTTAAAATTCAATACAATGCCTAAAATTAGCAATTTGTTAGCGAACAGCCATGTGAATATGCAGAGATGTTTTTTTTAGTTTCATTCATTGTTCTCTTGTTCCTTTACTGTGACCTTCCTTGTTTGTTTAATCTTATGTGCCAATAGGATCTGGCAGTTAAATGCAGCATTTCCCCATACTTTTTTATTCTGGTTCTTACATTCATAGAAATTAAGCAAAGTTTATCTTGGTATTTCCACGAACCTCTTGTTTTTTGGCTTTTTTGAGCAACATTTTGCCCATAGTTTTAGTTTCAACTTTATTGAATTTTTTCAAACATTCATATGTATAATCCGTGAATTACATGTACATGATTGAGAATGTCTGATGATTTTTTGTATTAAAAGCAGGATCCAATGTACAAACATGAATAGATTCTTGAATACATTATCCATAGCTAGTATTAGAGAACCATGAGTCAATTAACAAGTTAAAGAACAAACAGGGAGATTCAATAAAAGTTCTTATCGTTTAAAATGGTGCTAATTTTGCCCCAACACAATCAGATCTTACTTAACATTGTAAGCTTATATCTGATTGGTTGGGCAACATTAGCACCATATTTAAACGATAAGAACTTTTATTAAAGTTCCGTGTGGACTGTGATACTTTTCACAGTTGTGGTTGTTAATCATTTCTTACTAATAGTAATAATAAAAAAACAACACTGGACTGAATATGTCCAGAATTAAGAAATTAGTTCTGCACACATACTCTTTATACACAAACCATGTTTATATCATTAAATGTGCAACATATAAGCTACTGAACCTTGATTGCAAAACAACAGAGTTCCTGTGAGTTGCAAAGCATGAAATCTTTTTCGTTACACGTGATATTGTTTTTTCTGTAAGAGGTGTGCCTCTGAATTATGGCAGTGGGAAATTTTTGTCAGCATAAGTTACACTATTGAAGTTGAAATACAGTATAGGGCCATGACAGGCCGAAGTCGAGGTCCAGTTTGCAACTGGGTTCTCTTCTTCTAATATTACTAATATTTAAAAAAAACAACAAACAACAGTAAAATGAAAAGTACCTGGGTCAGGGAGGGGGGATTAGTAATGTTTCTGTGAGGAGTGCCAGCATGAAGAAAACTGCTTCTGCCAGGCTTCCTTGTTGCTTTAGTACTATCTTTAAAGGGCATGTCCAGTCATTAAAATGAAATTTAAACTATAGGCTTAACACTGCCCCCCTGCAAACCCCACTTTAATTTTACTTTCCTTCCCTAAAGATGCCTCTGAGATACTTACAAGACCAGGTACCTCGTGGCCTGAGTGCCGCCTCCTGCTGCTGCAGGAGGCGCAACAGCACAACCGCAGTAAGGCGCTTCCAGGACGTGTTTGAAGAAATGACTGAGGGAATGACCACTCGCAAAACAAATTTTCCCCAATGTGGCACACTGAGTAAAGTTAACCTTTCTCTTTGCTGCATAGGTTCTCCTGCATGGCTGGAATACAGTCCAGGAAACTGAAAGTAGGAGCCTTTCCTGGTGTATTCTGTTTTCGCCTCTAATTGTTTTCTCCTAGCCATTTCTGGCATGCACAGTGGAGTTACCTCTCCAATCACTGAGCGTTTGCCAGTCCGGGCCCTTCTGCTGCATTCGTGATGAGAAGAAGCAGCAGAAAGCCGGTGATAGGGCTGGTTAAGTTTAAATTCCGAAATTGCACACATTAACCAGGACACTAACCTGACAGATGAAAGATATTTGGAGGTAGAATAAATCAATCTCACCTTAATGCCCTAGGTACTATTATTTATTATAATGATTTTTTAAGTTTAGTTGTTCTTTAAGTCACATACTTGTGTAATATTATAAATTGTTCGCCTGCCCCTTAGATAATACCTTAATGTCTTAGATAACATAAACAAAACTGGTTGTGGTGTCAACTCCAATTTATTTGATTTTGGCTAGAGTAGAGTGATAAATTGAGCATGGCAGTGTTTCCCCCCCTTGCCTATAGGTGACACGGACGTGCACCTACGCTGTTTCAGCCGACTATCGCCTATAGCCATTGTTGGGACATTGTTGATCCACTGACCTGACCAAGTGCCCATACATTAATGATACTTGGCCTAGTCGTGAGTGCGGATGGACCCACGACTAGTTCACTGTGTATCTTTTCTTTTTAAATACAGAGCAGGTAAGCCATTGGTCGTGGGGTTTTGTGGTGGTTCATATATTAAATTACTTGGACTTAGATATCTTGAGAATAGATTGAAATAAAACCTGCACAGACTCTGAAGGGCTAGGTGGTTTTGTAAATAAAAATTTAGGAGATCTCTGGAATTAGGAGGGGGGGTGGTGTGTGTGTGTGTTAAGTTGGTAACATTTGTACAATGACAGATGTTATATATTAATAGTGAGATGTTGATTAGGCCTGTTTTTTTCCAATTGTCCAACATTGTGCAACATACTTCTTCTATGAAAGTGCAAGTGTACGTTTTCTTGTTTCAAAGAGATGAGATTTTAAAGGAAAAAAAACGCCCAGCACAGTCTAACCTGTCATATTAGCCTTTAACTCTTCCTGTTTCAGTAGATGCTGATGCATCTGAAATCTGAGAGTCAGCAAATTGTGACTGTCTTGATGCCAGCAACAACATCTCCCTGGTTAAAAAATAATCAGGGTTATTCAATAAAGTTCTTATTGTTTAAAATGATGCTAAATTTGCCCCAGCCAGAATCATTGTAACATTTGAAAGCTAACATCTTATTGGTTGGGGGCAAAATTAGCACCATTTTAAATGATAAGAACTTTTATTGAATAACCCTGAATGTACTTTGGCAATAACATAGCATGGATTATTCACTGACATGGTTGTAGTAAGGACCCTATGTGCTCCAACTGTCCAAATTTATGGATATTAGATAAAAATGGTCTGCATACCACTTCTACTTTAAATTATATACGGTATGTTATTTGTTTATTGTGCTTGAAGCTCACAGAACTTGTATATAGCAGCCCTAAGTCATACATATTTAGGTCAATTTAGTCTTAATAGTTTGCTGAGATACTAAGTATGGGCAGGCCACGTCCCCCAATATGTTAGAAACTAAAGGTTTGACTGGTTTGTTTCACAGGTAAAATCATATTCAATATTTATATTTCCATTGTATTAAATTCAGTATGCACATAGAATAGGTGGTTCTCAATTACTAATTGCAGGCAGCGTAATTTGTGAACTAGTAATTTAAAGAAAGAGAATAACATGGTTTGTTTTAGGGTTTGTTTAGATACACACTGAAAGTTTTTCTTTCTTCATTTCAGCTGAACTGGAATTTGTTCAGATTATCATCATTATTATTGTTATAACAGTAATGGTAGTAGTGATTATCTGCCTTCTAAATCATTACAAAATCTATCGTGGTCCCTTTCAACCGCCAAAGCCAAAGCAGAAGACAGGAAGAAGTTTTACAGCAGGTAAGTATTTTGTGTCATTTAGTTGTCTTGTACACGGAAGATTTGATTAATGTCAATAAGTAGCAGATACCAATATCTATACTTTCTTATCTTTGTTATGAAAGAGAACAAAATGGTATAAAACTTAACTTTGTTGAGTTGAATTAGTGAATGTGAATAAATAGTGAGAGTATTTAATGTTAATATGGCTTCCTTACTAAACCCAACTGAAAAAAGTATTAAAAGAGGGGAATACAGTTTTATTCATAGACTCCTCAAAATTATACCAACTACATAAATATGGCCTTTCGCCTTCCCTGAGGAGGCATAAGACAAAAAATCCCCCTTAAAATTCTCTGTTGTATTCAGTTAGATCAACTGGATTTAAAGTTTAGTTCTTGAAGACGTTTTGCTAGTCATCAGACTGGCTTTCTCAATTTCTGAATTGAGAAAGCCAGTCGGATGACTAGCGAAACGTCTTTAGAACTAAACTTTAAGGAGCATATTGATAATGGCGAGCGACATCGCCACGGCGATGTGCGGCGGTGATTTGAGCTCTCTTCGCGGCAATACTGCACTTAGCGCAATGTGCTAAGTAAATATCACCGCAAAGGGGAGTTGAAATCCCTTTACGGCAATACGGAACAGGGGGCTGGGAGGGGTTGCTGGGAAGGGGTCATGCAGGTGGTTGCATCCGCCGCAACTGGGGGGCGGGGTGTACGCCCACCCACTGCCCCGTTCCCAGTAGCCCTCCCAGCCCCCCGCCCGTATGCTGGCGGGGAGGGGAGGGCTGAAAAGTGCCTTTTGGGACTTAGGGGGTCCCGCAGCTCGTACCGGGACCCCTCTTCTGGCCATATCAGCACCTTTGCAGCACTGACAAGTGCCCTTGCGGCCCTGAGAAGGGCCTTTTGGGGCTTAAGGTGTCCCACAGCTCGAGCTTGTAAGGGCCCTTGCGGCACTGATAAGTGCCTTGTTGGGGGTCCCGCAGCTCAAAACCGGGACCCCGTCGGCTCTTAATAGAGCCCTGGGCAATGTCTCTTTCTTTTTAAGGGTGACACCAACTTGATGATGGCACCGACCCTGAGAAGTACCCCTGTGGCCGCCAGGGGTACCTCCGGCGCCGGTGGCCTTGACAAGGCCAATGTTACCGGCGTCTTGATCCGACGCAAACGGCTAGCGACACCAACACCACTGAAGTTCCTATGCCAGGCCGGCTTACTGCAGCCGATTCTGCTAGCCGCTTCTTTCTTCTGCCATCTACAGCGATGACTTCTGAGCTCCGCAGAGGTTTGCAGCTCTTTATATAGGTTTGCAGAAAACCCTAACGTTTCTGATTGGTGGATTTTTCAATGATTGGTTTACATGGTTTACAGTAACCAATCTTATTTGTTAATGTAAACAAGCATTGAAAAATTGACCAATCAGAAACGGGGGGCGGAGGGCGAGGTGGGCATACTCTCTAACGCTGGGAGCAAGTGAACGCCCCTGCCTTGCCCCTCCGGTGAATGAGACCACCCGACCCCTGTTTTCACCATTTTAGAAATCATTTTATAAAAAGCAATTTTGGCTAACGGCGGGAAAATCGTCCGCCAAAAGTACCGCTCCTTTAAAATATGCCCCTAAGTCCAGTTGGTCTAACTGAAACAACAGACAAAACTTACATCATTTTTATTATTTGCCATTCCTCATAATTCATTTCTCCTTCCTCATCTAATGTTCTTCATTTCTGATTCCTATTCTCCAAAATTAATCATTAACTCTGCACTGTTATACCCAACATTGTTATAAGCCTCGCCTTTTGTCACTGTGATTCACAGATTTCTTTTTTTGAATATTGGCAACATTTATTAGAATGCATATAACACATTTGGATATTCTTATTTAACCCTTTAACGTTTTGCATTCATTGTGTGGAACAGTATTATAAGATAGAAAAATATCTGTTGTATTCAATTAGATCAACTGGACATGAAATGTAGTTCTTGAAGACGTTTCGTAGTCATCCGACTGGCTTTCAATTCAGAATGACTTGACAAGAATCTGTGGCAAATATGTACCCTGGAAAATCCCAATTAGCATATCACAGCCAGGTGTTAAGGGTGTGATTAGATAGTGGCTAAGAGGTGTTATAGGAACGCCCAGAGTAAGGTATTAAACAGCATTGTACATGGCAGACAGTTGGTGTCGAACCCCCCCACTCTATTTAGGCTTGGTTCTCTTATTTTCACATAAATGGCCTCCTAACACACTCTCTTAACCAGTCACGTTCCTTCGCCAGTATGTTAACATTACAAACTTCAAAGGATGTCCTTTATCCTTAAGATGCAGATACACGGCTGAGTCTGACCCGAGGAAATGGCTCTTCTGTGCTGGGCCATACGTTGATGCAGTTGCTGTTTGGTCTCCCCCACATACAAATCAGAGCATTCTTCACTGCACTGCACTGCATATATGATGTCGCTTTTCTTGTGTTTAGAAAAGCGACATCATAGATTGAAGACATAGTACTCGGTGTAGAAGAAACTATGGTGTCCTATGATGTGACATCTCTCTTCACCTGTATACCCACCAAGGAGGCTGTTGACATGGTGAGAAAACGGCTGGGCCAAGACAGCACTCTTACCAGCAGAACTGATCTCAACCCAGAACAGGTGTGTTCCTTGTTGGACTTGTGCCTGAATACCACCTATTTCAAATACAGGGATAAGTTCTATAAGCAAAAACATGGATGTGCTATGGGATCTCCAGTTTCACCTATTGTGGCCAACCTTTACATGGAGGAGGTAGAAAACACAGGCGCTTAATACTTAAGGGCATAGCACCCAGCCACTGGTTCAGATATGTTGATGACACCCGGGTTAAAATCCACCAGAAGGAAGTACAAGCTTTCACAGAACACATTAATGCGGTGGACCAAAACATTAAATTCACAAGGGAAGAGGTACAAAACAACAAACTGGCTTTCTTGGACTGCTTGGTAGAAGTTAAGGAAAATGGTAAACTGGAAGTAGAGGTTTACAGAAAAACCAACACACACCAGATCAGTATTTGATGTTTGACTCCACCACCCTTTAGATCACAAGCTAGGTGTCATCAGAACCCTGCAACACAGAGCGAGAACATCCCCACTAGCACAGAGGCGAAGGCTAAAGAAATGAACATCTCAGAGGAGCCCTTAAAACTTGTGGATATCCAGACTGGGCCTTTGTCAAAAGAAGTAGAAGGAAAGAAAAGAACACGAATACCAACGTGAAGGGGAAAAGCAAGACAGGAGAAAGAACATGGTCATCCCATATGTAGCAGGGGTCTCCGGAGAAATTAAGAAGAATTTTAAAAAACATCGTATCCCGTCTGCTTTAAACCGAACAACACATGAGGCAGCAATTGGTACATCCGAAAGACCCAATACCTAAACACAAGAAAGCGACATCATATATGCAGTGCAGTGCAGTGAAGAATGCTCTGATTTGTAGTGGGGGAGACCAAACAGCAACTGCATCAACGTATGGCCCAGCACAGAAGAGCCATTTCCTCGGGTCAGGACTCAGCCGTGTATCTGCATCTTAAGGATAAAGGACATACCTTTGAAGATTGTAATGTTAACATACTGGCGAAGGAACGTGACTGGTTCAAGAGAGGTGTTAAGGAGGCCATTTAGTGAAAATAAAGAAACCAAGCTAAATAGAGGGGGGGGGGTTCGACACCAACTGTCTGCCATGTACAATGCTGTTTTAACACCTTACTCTGGGCGTTCCTATAACACCTCTTAGCACTATCTAATCACACCCTTAACACCTGGTGTGATATGCTAATTGGGATTTTCCAGGGTACATAATTGCCACAGATTCTTGTACAAGTCATTCTGAATTGAGAAAGCCAGTCGGATGACTAGCGAAACGTCTTCAAGAACTACATTTCATGTCCAGTTGATCTAATTGAATACAACAGATATACCATGACCTGGATGAATGAGAAACCTTCACAAGCAAGATAGAAAAATGAATTATACAAACCCAGTTTCTCATTTTTTATCTTCACATATCATCCCTTATTTTATCATTCCTTATACCTCCTTTCTTATTGCTCATTCTCATTCCTCATTTGAGATTGACGAATTAACTCAAATTCGAATCAGATTTTACGAGTTCGTACAAACTTGGACTTTTCGAACTTCAAGGATTTTCGAGAGTTTTCAAATTTTCAAAATGTATAGAATTAGTGGAAACTATCTAGCGACTTGTCTCAAATTCACTAATGACAGCTATTTTTAGCAGTGCTCCTTTATAAAAGACAGTTGACAGATGCCTTGTCAAGTGTTATGCTTTCATACACTTTCCATGCACAATGCATCACTGAGGGAGAGAAGCCAATGTTGGTGTGGGAATGTCCAGAGGGGCCAAGCCTGGCGACTTCTCATAATGCTGGCAAACTGCAGTGAGCCTACTCTAACCAAATGGTGCTGATGCTATAAAGTGTTTCCCTTTGCACACATTCCCCTATATGATGCAAATTGCAAAAATAAAAAGGAAAATCATTGCAAATATACTTTTTAGAAAAAAGAGCAGTATATTTTCCATCCTAATCACCTTAACCTGCCCATACAGCATTTTGTCTGTGTATAAATAAATGCTTCCGAAATACTGACTTCCTATTTGCGGGACCCCTAATAGAGAGACCTTAATGGTCTTGGCCTTGCTCAGTAGAGATCTGAGCATGTTTTACCCATCCAACTGCCAATCGATAGAACTAGTTGTTAGGAACATTCCCGGTAGTGTGCATTCTGGGAAGAAGAAGGACCATTTAGAACCTGAAATGTCAGCTCACTAATGTTAACGGCAGGGAATAACAAGGGGTATAAATTCTAATTTTTCAAAATGGAAAGAATATGTATGTAGAATAACAAGGTATACATAATATAAACTAAGGGGGCTATTTACCAGAGCTGCTCTAGGTAAATCTTCCAAATTCAATTCAATATCTATAAGCTGACCTTAATAAATTTAAGGTGATGCATTTGGGGTTAGCAACCCTTCTGTCACCTACACCACAAATAAAAAAAAAAAAGATTTGGGTGCTTGGTAGATAACAGACTAGCTGTAGCAAACAATGCCAGGCAGCAACGGCTAGAGCTAGCAAGATATTGTCTTGTATAAGAGGGGGATAGATTCAAGAGAGAAAAATTTTATTCTCCCTCTTTATAATGCACTGGTAAGGCCTCATTTGGAATATGTGGAGCAGTTTTTTTAAAGGGCATGTCCACCTCTAAAAATGTTTTCATATAAATTCCCCTGTCCCCCCAGCCCAACTGCTATTTTTATTATCAGAAAGTGCCCCAAACATATTACTTCCCCCTTTCCTCCGCCGCGCTGCCAGGCCTCTGCTTGCGAGAAAATGCAAGCAGAGGGGCGGGACCGGCAGTCGCGTCTGTGATTAGCTGAGCGGCAGCCAATCACGGATGCGGCTGCCGGGAGTTCAGTGCGGCGGAGGAAAGAGGGAGGTAAGTAATATTTGGGCACTTTCTGATAAAAATATAGCGTTTGGGGCTGGTCTGACGGGGATATTTATATAAAAGATTTTTACACTAGGGGGAGGGAATCCTAATCGGGAGGGAGAGGGAGGGGGGGAGGGCTCTTCTGCGCATGGCAAAATTCTCTCGGAGGAGAGACAGGAGGCAGAGTCCTATATGGACTCTTCAGTACTCCTGGTGGGCGTTTTTTTGGACTTTAGGGGGGATAGCAGAAGAACCAGATGGAGCTGGGATGTAAGGTAAGGATTAAACTACACTACATAAGGGGCCAGTAGTGGGGGGATTTATAGTTTTGGGGGTGGACATGCCCTTTAATCCCATATACAAATAGGACATCTTGGAAATGGAAGCGGTTCAGAGAAGGGCAACTAAAATAATGAAGGGAATGGAAGGGCTTGAATATGCAGGCAGATTAGACAAGTTAGGGCTGTTTTCATTAAAGAAGCGAGGTTTGCGTGGGGATATGATCACTTTATACAAATATATTAATGGGCCATACAATAAACTCTCTGGTGCATTGTTTACTAATAGGTCATATCAGAGGACTCGTGGAATCCCTTAAGGTTGGAAGATAAGAAGTGTCATCTTCAGGTTAGGAGAGGTTTCTTTACAGTGAAAATGATGAAACGTGGAACTGTCTTCCAGAAGATGTGGTAAAAGTGGGCTAGATAAGTTCTTAAACTAAAAAACCTTGAGAATTACTGGTATTAACACATATGCTTTAGTTCTGGTTGATCCAGGGATACTTTCCTATTGTCATTTGGAGTCAGGATTTCCCCCCCCCCTTTAGCTGTTTTTTTTCTCTTCCTCTGGATCAACTGTTAGGGTAAAAAGGAGTGGGAAAAGGTTGGACTTGATGGACATATGTCTTTATACAACTTCAATATTATGTTATATGTGAAATACAGTGCTGAAAGTAGCACAAATGCGATATTAAATTGCAAGCTCGGGGTGTGCTGGTATCGTTTGCGAAATTCACGCATCCGGCACTAAGATGGAGTTTGCCGTTTTTAACTCCAATAAACTGCCCAGCGCTCTGGGTAAATGATCCTGTAAGGTTTTTAATAATAATGATATTTTCCACTGAACTTTCTTTTAATTTTTACTGACCTTGTTATGTTATGCAAACAAGGAAGCATTGCCACTCCATGCTGGGCATGATTCCTCTTCTATAATAATGAGTACCCCCTTTTAAGAAATTCAGAGGCAGATTTTAGAAATATTAAATATTCTAGAAATTTAGAATTTTTGAGAAAATATGGGATTTTCAAAAATAATATTGAATTTTTGAGATAATTATTACATGTTCAATGCGAAAGTAGCGTGTGTGTGAAGGAAGTTACTTCATTTCAAGCTCTGGATTTTGTAGGCGTTCCCCAGGTCCCAGAGCCATGCACACTAAGTTACTTTTTTTTTTAACCTTATTTATAATCAAACTTTTAAAATATATGACAGGATTTCGGAAATTCTTCCATCTCTATTACTCATATATCTCCTATTTTACATACCTCAGTTCTCATTTTCATATTATTTTTCATTTTTCAATTTTCATTTCTCGAAATAAGTTGGTTAAAGGGCATGTCCACCCCCAAAACTATAATTTAACCCACTACTGGCCCCACTGTGTAGTTTTAAAAATCCTACCTTACATCCCTGCTCCAAATGGTTCTCCGTAATGTTTAGTCCAAACCTGAAAGTAAAGAGTAGTAGCTGTCTTCTTGTGTAAATGTCTCTGCCTCCGAAGGGTAGTGTGACATGCAGCGGGGAGCCCTTTCCCCTCCCTACCCACCTGCCCTTTAACCTTATTCCTTATTCCTTTTTTTATCTAGACTTATTCTTATTGAATAACATATTTTTTGACAATATGCACTGTTCTAATATTAAGTAAAAGTTATTTTATTACAAATGTAAAATAACAGAATTAAGGCTTAAAGGTAGTTTCTCTATGGTATTAGTTAGATCAACTGGACTTTTAGTTCTTGAAGATGTTTCGCTAGTCATCTGACTGGCTTCCTCAATTCAGAATGACTTGAATCTGTTGGCAATAAATACCCTGAAAACTGTCTCAGTCTGCAAATAACAGCAAGGTGTTAGGGACCTCTTGAATGCACAGTTTTTTCTCATATGTTTTTTTCCAGTGTCATCTATTAAAAAGAGCTCTCTTAAAAAGCCATCTATTAAAAGAGCTCTCTTAAAAAGCCTAGCATTATGTCTCTAGCTTCTCTGGATCTTAAGTTATAGGATTTTAAATTACACTCAAGACAGTCCGAATAAACCAGGAAGTGAGTGACTGTCTCATGATGTGCTGTGTAAGAAGCCCCACTCACCAAAAGCGCAAAAAAATTACCGCAGCACATCGCGGGCCACGAAAATTGCGCTATCGCCGTATTTATAACCGAGAGCACATTGCCGCCATATGTATCGCGGCCGCGATGTGTTGCGGTAATTTTAAGTCCCTTCGCGGCGATACTGTCAGTATTGCGCGAAGGGACTTAAAATCCCTTCCCGACGCCTCTGTAAGGGGGCGGGGCATACGCCCACCCCGCCCACAACACCCCTCCCAGCAACCCCTCCAAGCCGCTCCCGGGGGAGGGGGGAGCCGCGGGGGGGGTGGAGGCACCCTCCAGCGGGGCCCTGAGAAGGGCCTTTTGGGGCGTTAAGGGGTCCCGCAGCACGAACCGGGACCCCCCTCCGGCCCTATCAGGGCCTTTGGCGGCACTTACAAGTGCTTGCGGCACTTACAAGTGCCTTTGGCGGGGTCACCCCCAGTGTGCATGGCGCCGGGCAATGACGTCAGGCCGGCGCGCCAGTACACAGAAAGATCGTGCGGCTGCCGGAATGCTACTGACTTGAGTATAACCGAGTCTGAGTTTTCTGGCTGATTTTTCAGCCTGAAAAACTCGGTTTATAATCGAGTATATACGGTACTAGAAGTATGCATGTATGTATATTTGTTTTATTTACAGTATTATAATTCAAAAAGTCATACAAGGGGGACAAAAAATAAATAAATAAGTATGTGCATAATAAGTATACAAGTGCTTGAACCATGCAACATAAGGAAAGAGCCGCATAGAGCTTACAATCTAGTTACCATGAATTGAAAGAAGGTGGTAAATTATCTATTACTGTGAAACAATGACATCTCTGCTTTCCTAGCACAGAGAAAAATATGCAGCCACTATAACAGGTGTCATTGTTTATTACTTTTATGTAAGTTTTATATGCACCAGACTGTCGTTTTTTTTGTTATAATCAGAATACTTTTTAAAAATGTACAGGTAACAGAAATATACATAGAAAGATGCTCTACTTTGATTCTGTATCAGAATAATTAAAATATATGAGCAATATTAACAGGTGAAATAATGTTTTTCATAAGTAGAGCCTATGCTCTTAAAATCAATATTACCGTATGTCCTTAATACCCTTCTTTCTTTGTCCCTGACTATCCTTACTATGTTGCACAGAAATTGCCATGTGGCAAAGTATTTCTCATGTCTAGCCCACCCAATGGATTCTTTTCTCTAGCAATGTCTGTGTTTCTTACATTGAGAGCTTTGTTTGGCTGTGACAGTGTGAAGAGCAAGTTGCAGCCTCTCTTGACAGTGCAATTCTAGCTTCTGGCACTTAGGATTGTTGTTTGCCGTTTACTGTTTGTGAGGATGTGTCAGACATGGCCCAGACATCTGAGTGAACATTTTTGCTTTCCTTATTAGGCATAGCTGCAAGAGCAAGTCAACTTTATTAGGATCCATAGGTGCTTAAGGGTCAGTTTCTGGTGGAGGCCTCTATAGGCCTTTGGTGCAGTCTACCAGCCATTTCAGACTTTTCTGAAAAGCATGTTAAATAGATATGCTTACTAGAACATGTTTAAAGGATATTTATATATTTATCATACGGTTAAAATTAATGTAGCAATGTTTGCATTGGTAAGTGAGATGGACTCAACCGCCTGGATGAATGAGAACCTTCACAAGCAAGATAGAAAAATGAATTATACAAACCCAGTTTCTCATTTTTTTATTCTTCACATATCATCCCTTATTTTATCATTCCTTATACCTCCTTTCTTATTGCTCATTCTCATTCCTCATTTGAGATTGACGAATTAACTCAAATTCGAATCAGATTTTACGAGTTCGTACAAACTTGGACTTTTCGAACTCTCAAGGATTTTCGAGAGTTTTCAAATTTTCAAAATGTATAGAATTAGTGGAAACTATCTAGCGACTTGTCTCAAATTCACTAATGACAGCTATTTTTAGCAGTGCTCCCCTCCTTATAAAAGACAGCTTGACAGATGCCTTGTCAAGTGTTATGCTTTCATACACTTTCCATTGCACAATGCATACACTGAGGGAGAGAAGCCAATGTGGTGTGGGAATGTCCAGAGGGGCCAAGCCTGGCTGACTTCTCCATAATGCTGGCAAACTGCAGTGAGCCTACTCTAACCAAATGGTGCTGATGCTATAAAGTGTTTCCCTTTGCACACATTCCCCTATATGATGCAAATTGCAAAAATAAAAAGGAAAATCATTGCAAATATACTTTTTAGAAAAAAGAGCAGTATTTTTCCATCCTAATCACCTTAACCTGCCCATACAGCATTTTGTCTGTGTATAAATAAATGCTTCCGAAATACTGACTTCCTATTTGCGGGACCCCTAATAGAGAGACCTTAATGGTCTTGCCCTTGCTCAGTAGAGATCTGAGCATGTTTTACCCATCCAACTGCCAATCGATAGAACTAGTTGTTAGGAACATTCCCAGGTAGTGTGCATTCTGGGAAGAAGAAGGACCATTTTAGAACCTGAAATGTCAGCTCACTAATGTTAACGGCAGGGAATAACAAGGGGTATAAATTCTAATTTTTCAAAATGGAAGAGAATATGTATGTAGAATAACAAGGTATACATAATATAAACTAAGGGGGCTATTTACCCAGAGCTGCTCTAGGTAAATCTTTTCCCAAAAATTTCAATTCAATATCTATAAGCTGACCTTAATAAATTTAAGGTGATGCATTTGGGGTTTAGCAACCCTTCTGTCACCTACACCACAAATAAAAAAAAAAAAGATTTGGGTGCTCTGGTAGATAACAGACTAGCTGTAGCAAACAATGCCAGGCAGCAACGGCTAGAGCTAGCAAGATATTGTCTTGTATAAGAGGGGGATAGATTCAAGAGAGAAAAATTTTATTCTCCCTCTTTATAATGCACTGGTAAGGCCTCATTTGGAATATGTGGAGCAGTTTTTTTAAAGGGCATGTCCACCTCTAAAAATGTTTTCATATAATTCCCCTGTCCCCCCAGCCCAACTGCTATTTTTATTATCAGAAAGTGCCCCAAACATATTACTTCCCCCTTTCCTCCGCCGCGCTGCCAGGCCTCTGCTTGCGAGAAAATGCAAGCAGAGGGGCGGGACCGGCAGTCGCGTCTGTGATTAGCTGAGCGGCAGCCAATCACGGATGCGGCTGCCGGGAGTTCAGTGCGGCGGAGGAAAGAGGGAGGTAAGTAATATTTGGGCACTTTCTGATAAAAATATAGCGTTTGGGGCTGGTCTGACGGGGATATTTATATAAAAGATTTTTACACTAGGGGGAGGGAATCCTAATCGGGAGGGAGAGGGAGGGGGGGAGGGCTCTTCTGCGCATGGCAAAATTCTCTCGGAGGAGAGACAGGAGGCAGAGTCCATATGGACTCTTCAGTACTCCTGGTGGGCGTTTTTTTGGACTTTAGGGGGGATAGCAGAAGAACCAGATGGAGCTGGGATGTAAGGTAAGGATTAAACTACACTACATAAGGGGCCAGTAGTGGGGGGATTTATAGTTTGGGGGTGGACATGCCCTTTAATCCCATATACAAATAGGACATCTTGGGAAATGGAAGCGGTTCAGAGAAGGGCAACTAAAATAATGAAGGGGATGGAAGGGCTTGAATATGCAGGCAGATAGACAAGTTAGGGCTGTTTTCATTAAAGAAGCGAGGTTTGCGTGGGGATATGATCACTTATACAAATATATTAATGGGCCATACAATAAACTCTCTGGTGCATTGTTTACTAATAGGTCAATCAGAGGACTTCATGGAACCCTTAAGGTTGGAAGATAAGAAGTGTCATCTTCAGGTTAGGAGAGGTTTCTTTACAGTGAAAATGATGAAACTGTGGAACTGTCTTCCAGAAGATGTGGTAAAAGTGGGCTAGATAAGTTTCTTAAACTAAAAAACCTTGAGAATTACTGGTATTAACACATATGCTTTAGTTCTGGTTGATCCAGGGATACTTTCCTATTGTCATTTGGAGTCAGGATTTCCCCCCCCCCTTTTAGCTGTTTTTTTTCTCCTTCCTCTGGATCAACTGTTAGGGTTAAAAAGGAGTGGGAAAAGGTTGGACTTGATGGACATATGTCTTTATACAACTTCAATTATTATGTTACTATGTGAAATACAGTGCTGAAAGTAGCACAAATGCGATATTAAATTGCAAGCTCGGGGTGTGCTGGTATCGTTTGCGAAATTCACGCATCCGGCACTAAGATGGAGTTTGCCGTTTTTTAACTCCATAAAACTGCCCAGCTGCTCTGGGTAAATGATCCTGTAAGGTTTTTAATAATAATGATATTTTCCACTGAACTTTCTTTTTAATTTTTACTGACCTTTGTCATGTTATGCAACAAGGAAGCATTGCCACTCCATGCTGGGCATGAATTCCTCTTCTATAATAATGAGTACCCACCCTTTTAAGAAATTCAGAGGCAGATTTTAGAAATATTAAATATTCTAGAAATTTGAGAAAATATGGGATTTTCAAAAATAATATTGAATTTTTGAGATAATTATTACATGTTCAATGCGAAAGTAGCGTGTGTGTGAAGGAAGTTACTTCATTTCAAGCTCTGGATTTTTGTAGGCGTTCCCCAGGTCCCAGAGCCATGCACACTAAGTTACTTTTTTTTTTAACCTTATTTATAATCAAACTTTTAAAACTATTTGACAGGATTTTCGGAAATTCTTCCATCTCTATTACTCATATATCTCCTATTTTACATACCTCAGTTCTCATTTTCATATTATTTTTCATTTTTCAATTTTCATTTCTCGAAATAAGTTGGTTAAAGGGCATGTCCACCTCCAAAACTATAATTTAACCCACTACTGGCCCCACTGTGTAGTTTTAAAAAATCCTTACCTTACATCCCTGCTCCAAATGGTTCTCCTGTAATGTTTAGTCCAAATCCTGGAAAGTAAAGAGTAGTAGCTGTCTTCTTGTGTAAATGTCTCTGCCTCCGAAGGGTAGTGTGACATGCAGCGGGGAGCCCTTTCCCCCTCCCTACCACCTGCCCTTTAACCTTATTCCTTATTCCTTTTTTTATCTAGACTTATCTTATTTGAATAACATATTTTTTGACATTATGCACTGTTCTAATATTAAGTAACGGTTATTTTATTACAAATGTAAAATAACAGAATTAAGGCTTAAAGGTAGTTTCTCTATGGTATTTAGTTAGATCAACTGGACTTTTAGTTCTTGAAGATGTTTCGCTAGTCATCTGACTGGCTTCCTCAATTCAGAATGACTCTGAATCTGTTGGCAATAAATACCCTGAAAACTGTCTCAGTCTGCAAATAACAGCAAGGTGTTAGGGACCTCTTGAATGCACAGTTTTTTCTCATATGTTTTTTTCCAGTGTCATCTATTAAAAAGAGCTCTCTTAAAAAGCCATCTATTAAAAAGAGCTCTCTTAAAAAGCCTAGCATTATGTCTCTAGCTTCTCTGGATCTTAAGTTATAGGATTTTAAATTTACACTCAAGACAGTCCGAATAAACCAGGAAGTGAGTGACTGTCTCATGATGTGCTGTGTAAGAAGCCCCACTCACCCAAAAGCGCAAAAAAATTACCGCAGCACATCGCGGCCACGAAAATTGCGCTATCGCCGTATTTATAACCGAGAGCACCATTGCCGCCATATGTATCGCGGCCGCGATGTGTTGCGGTAATTTTAAGTCCCTTCGCGGCGATACTGTACAGTATTGCCGCGAAGGGACTTAAAATCCCTTCCCGACGCCTCTGCTAAGGGGGCGGGGCATACGCCCACCCCGCCCACAACACCCCCTCCCCAGCAACCCCTCCAAGCCGCTCCCGGGGAGGGGAGGGAGCCGCTGGGAGGGGTGGAGGCACCCTCCAGCGGGGCCCTGAGAAGGGCCTTTTGGGGCTTAAGGGGTCCCGCAGCACGAACCGGGACCCCCCTCCCCGGCCCTATCAGGGCCTTTGGCGGCACTTACAAGTGCCTTTGGCGGCACTTACAAGTGCCTTTGGCGGGGTCACCCCCAGTGTGCATGGCGCCGGGCAATGACGTCAGGCCGGCGCGCCAGTACACAGAAAGATCGTGCGGCTGCCGGAATGCTACTGACTTGAGTATAAACCGAGTCTGAGTTTTCTGGCTGATTTTTCAGCCTGAAAAACTCGGTTTATACTCGAGTATATACGGTACTAGAAGTATGCATGTATGTATATTTGTTTTTATTTACAGTATTATAATTCAAAAAGTCATACAAGGGGGACAAAAAATAAATAAATAAGTATGTGCATTAATAAGTATACAAGTGCTTGAACCATGCAACATAAGGAAAGAGCCGCATAGAGCTTACAATCTAGTTACCATGAATTGAAAGAAGGTGGTAAATTATCTATTACTGTGAAACAATGACATCTCTGCTTTCCTAGCACAGAGAAAAATATGCAGCCACTATAACAGGTGTCATTGTTTATTACTTTTATGTAAGTTTTATATGCACCAGACTGGTCGTTTTTTTTGTTTATATCAGAATACATTTTTAAAAATGTACAGGTAACAGAAATATACATAGAAAGATGCTCTACTTTGATTCTGTATCAGAATAATTAAAATATATGAGCAATATTAACAGGTGAAATAATGTTTTTCATAAGTAGAGCCTATGCTCTTAAAATCAATATTACCGTATGTCCTTAATACCCTTCTTTCTTTTGTCCCTGACTATCCTTACTATGTTGCACAGAAATTGCCATGTGGCAAAGTATTTCTCATGTCTAGCCCACCCAATGGATTCTTTTCTCTAGCAATGTCTGTGTTTTCTTACATTGAGAGCTTTGTTTGGCTGTGACAGTGTGAAGAGCAAGTTGCAGCCTTCTCTTGACAGTGCAATTCTAGCTTCTGGCACTTAGGATTGTTGTTTGCCGTTTTACTGTTTTGTGAGGCATGTGTCAGACATGGCCCAGACATCTGAGTGAACATTTTTGCTTTTCCTTATTAGGCATAGCTGCAAGAGCAAGTCAACTTTTATTAGGATCCATAGGTGCTTAAGGGCTCAGTTTCTGGTGGAAGGCCTCTATAGGCCTTTGGTGCAGTCTACCAGCCATTTCAGACTTTTCTGAAAAGCATGTTAAATAGATATGCTTACTAGAACATGTTTAAACTGGATATTTATATATTTATCATACGGTAAAATTAATGTAGCAATGTTTGCATTGGTAAGTAGAGATGGACTCGAACCGAGTGTGAGCTGAACTTATCGAGTTCGAAAGGACTCAGACTTCTTGAACTATCCCTGACCCGGATTTCTCAGACTTTCATACATAATCGAATTCGAAAATCAAACGATATTCCAATTGTTTATGGAATAATTATCGAATGTTCGAATCACTTATGGGATAATTATCGAATGTTCAAATCGTTTATGGGATAATTATTGAAAATCAAACGCAGGAGCTCGAAAGTTCTGGATATTCAAATGTGTTCCCCAGACCATTTCCCAGGTCCCAGAACCATTTACATTAAGTTACCATTGATATTTTATTTGTGTTAAATTCAAACTTTTCGAACTCCCATTGACTTTAATGGATCCGTTTTCGAACTTTGGAACTTTCCATAGTTTGAACTTTCGGAAGTTCGGCTATCTCTATTGGTAAGGTCTAAAACACATTTTATACAGCATACTCACCAGCAATGGCCTTTAAGATATGCATTTTTGTTCCCATCTCTTTCAATTGTATTGCTGGATAGTAAAAATTACTTTACATAATGCACAGCACACTGTAGAAAGAAGTAACAAGGATGTAGGTGTTGTATATTCTGCACATAACAATATAAATACCCTCCTTCCAAATAAATAATATATGGGAATAATAACCTCCACGGTTATAAACAACTGCCTAACATAGACAGTCCAAAATAAATCTCATAACATACTGTAAATAATCCCCATAAGAATTCAATAGAGATAACTTTATTCATAAGAACAGGGAAATGATGCCAAAAGTGACATCCGCTATTGAATAACACAATCGGGGTTATTCAATAAAAGTTCTTATCGTGAAAAATGGTGCTAATTTTGCCCCAACCAATCAGACTTCAGCTTTCAAATGTTAAATAATATCTGATTGGTTGGGGCAAAATTGGCACTTTGACCCAACTTTTATTGAATAACCCTGAATGTGTCTAATAATGGCTGGCCAGCCTCTTACTATATATATTCATAAAATAGAATAAAGTTTTCTCACTGTTATAGTAGCTAGCTGTAATATACGTTCCAACACTGCTTGGGTCCCCAATACTTTGTGTTCAAATACTGGATATGATAGTGTACAGTAATAAGTAGGGGATGCCTGGATGTCCAGTAATAGTCTTTAACATAGACTCATTACTTTTGTGGAACAATCCGGTCTCCTTTTACTAGCTGTGACTACACTGACTCTGAGGCACCTGCCACAGGAGTGGCTTTACTCACAAACAAGTTTGACTCCGGTTAACAGAACTTAGTGCTGCAAAAGGTAAAATACAGTACTTATCCTATTCAACGGTGTTTCGTATAGGAGATGCAGGGTTATTTAGCGATTGTCAGGCATGGATCTAGGCAATACCTTCTGTGGAACAATCCGATCCCCCAAGGCTGTGACTTCGCTGACTCTGAGGAACTAGTGACGTCATCAGTGCGGGACCAATTGTGCAGCGTGGACGCCGAAGGAATACCCAGACTCCAGCAAGTAGGAGCTAGACATGCCTTGTGAGTAAAACCGCTCCTGTGGCGGCCTCCTCAGAGTCAGCGGAGTCACAGCCTTGGGGGATCGGATTGTTCCACAGAAGGGATTTCCTATATCCAAGCCTGACAATCACTAAATAACCCTGCATCTCCTATACGAAACACCGTTGAATAGGATAAGTACTGTATTTTACCTTTTGCAGCACTACATTAACTGGGTTATTCAATAAAAGTTCTTATTGTCAAAAATGGTGCTAATTTTGCCCCAACCAATCAGATGTTAGCTTTCAAATGTTAAATAATATCTGATTGGTTGGGGCAAAATTAGCACCATTTTAAACGATATGAACTTTTATTTAATCTCCCTATCAGTTCTGTTAACCAGAGTCAGACTTATTTGTGAGTGAAACCGCTCCTGTGGCAGGTGCCTCAGAGTCAGCGGAGTCACAGCTAGTAAAAGGAGACCAGATTGTTCCACAAAAGTAATCACCTGAGTCTATGTTAAAGACTATTACTGGACATCCTGGCATCCCCTACTTATTACTGTACACTATTGTTTGCAGTTTTCGAAAATAGTATTGGGGACCCAAGCAGTGTTGGAACGTATATTACAGCTAGCTACTATAACAGTGAGAAAACTGGGATATCATTAATAACAACATAAGACTGCTTATGGTATATGAACAATACAATGCCAATGAGTTTGTTCCATATAATATCACTGTATCATTTTTAATATGTGTATGGACTTGAATTTTTCAAGTATTTTATTCTATTTTATGAATATATATATAGTAAGAGGCTGGCCAGCCATTATAAGACACATACAGGGTTATTCAATAAAAGTTCTTATCGTTTAAAATGGTGCTAATTTTGCCTCAACCAATCAGATGTTAGCTTTCAAATGTTAAATAAGATCTGATTGGTTGGGGCAAAATTTGCACCATTTTAAATGATAAGAACTTTTATTGAATAACCCTGATTGTGTTATTCAATAGCGGATGTCACTTTTGGGATCATTTTCCCTGTTCTTATGAATACATTTTTATGGGGATTACTTATTTTATGAGGTATTTTCTGCACAAACACTAAAATACAAATAGTCCCTGTTAAACTGATATAAATGCATATTTTAGGCATTTGGTTTTAAACGCATGAATGCTAATGTAGGGTGGACATACTTAACATTTAATACCGCATAGTTTTAAAACTGACCATAACACCCATCAGAACCAGCACTCCACAATACGTTTTACACACAAACCAGGACCAGCAACCCCCCCCCCCAACCCTAAGATCACAATAACTACCTTTCTCCCCTGGGGTTCCTGAAACAGAATTACAGCAGAAAGTCAATTGGTCCCTTCTGCCTCCTCTGACTTTTTTTTTAGCTTGGTAAGCTCTTGTGCAGCTACTGAAAAGGGACTGGCAGAGTTGGTGCTGAATATTGCGATCTTTTGGGGGATCTTGGTTTAATGTGTAAAATTTCTTGAAGGGGGGGGACATGACCTCTAACATGCATGGTAAAAGCAATTGCTTGCAGACGTGCTTTTGATTATTAAAATAATTGTTAAACCTACTTGATGGGCACAATAACCAATATAAATGCATAGTCTACAAAGGGTTAGTTACTGATTATTCTACTGATTTCTTCAGTTTTATTCTAAGATTTCTTTCAGTTTTCTTCAGTGATATTTGTATTTGCAGGACTGTGTTATGATAAGGTTATCACGGTACTCTTTTCTGTATATGGAAACTTAAATAGAAATATGAGACTAAAAATCAATTATCAAGTTCAATTATAGCCACAAAGAAAATGCTGGTTGACCTGTCAAAGTACTTAATCTCACTGTGTCTCAGATTCAAATTTAAATGAAAAGCTCATTAAAAAAGGACTAATTGCATCTTCATCATTTAGTTTACAGAGCTTTATTATAAACGTAATTCATTTTACAGAGCTACCGTGTAATTAGAAGTATGACAGCCCTACTAAGATAAAAAGAGTTCACAGGTTGACATGAAATGTCTTGTTTATGCACATTATATAGCAGAAGTGGAGTTGAGCTCTATCCTGGAAACAATAAAGAAATAATCATTAATGTTCTATTGATTTGTTTTGCATGTACAGAAAAAAAAGAATACAGAAACCTCAATTCAAATATAAAAACAGACCTCAATTCAAATAAAAAGACTACTAATAGGCAAATGTAGTTTTGTATGGATTTTCTTTTGATTTGGCTGAAGAAAAAAGTGGTTTATAGTGGCTGTATAAATTCTGTGATTTCATAAACTTTAGAGTCATTCTAAAGGCCATATCTTTCTTGTTGCCTGCTAGTTTAATAGCCCCTTTTACTAAAATGCCAAAGGTTAAGGAGCTATCTGTGTTCATGAAAAGATTGTACTATAATAAATATGTCTTGGGAGGTAATTAGATCTATTACAGCAAATACACTTCCTTTCCACAGATTTCATTTCATTATTGGCAAGAAAATCTGTTAGAATGTGTTATCTGCTTTTATAAGAGAAAACCGTTGTGCAGGTCTTTGTGCTAAATGGCGTGCAAGACAATAGACTTTTCTATGCTCGTAGGTTTTATCAGAGCTTGGCATTATTTTGTTAAAGCCGGTTTATCCATATATTTTACATGACTTAGTGATATGACATAGTATTGAAAGTTGACTAAAGACATACGTCCATCTAGTCCAAACTTTTTTAATCTACTCATGATTCCTACCTAACAATTGAGCAAGGAATATTAATAAAGTTATGTTAACCTACCACTAATGTCTACAAATGTCAACACACAAAAAATCCATATGTTGATAGTTTTAGGGTAATTTTGGTTTATTAGTATTAAGGTCAACATGGTGAATTACAGTATGCCTTGCAGTCCAAGTCTTGGACTAAATGCACCCTTTTCTACATATGTAAAGTGTCTATGTTAATGCTGTACATGAATGAGACTCCTTTGGGTAGTCTTCAAATCATTAAGACATAATGATTGGTTGTTAATTTGTGTGATATTGTATTTTGTAAATGTCTGATGTGAAAAACCAAACTAATTGTGTGTGCAGCAGAAGAATTTAAGTGCAACTAGGAAAGAAATACTATATAATACCCCGTTTTTTTTGTTTTTTTTTTAAGGAATAGTTCATTTGAAAAGTGAACTATTCCTTTAATGTATTGATTGAAGCACAGGAGGTTACAGAACTATGCCTTTCCTTCCATTCTTCAATCAATTGAGCAGGAGCCATGGACAAAGGTATGCGCAATATTGCCCGTTATAGTGCATTAGAACCAGGAAGCGGTCGGAGATTTTCATCTCTGCAGCAGTGGATCGTGTGAAAGGTAAATATACTTACCTTTGTCCCTGGCTCCTGCTCAATTGATTGAGGAACGGAAGGTAAGGCATAGCTCCTTAACATCCTGAGATTGTTTGCCCGACTGACCTGGCGGATCTCCAAACGACCGTCCATTTCGGACCCGCATTCGCACATGTTATGAACCTTAACTCTTCTCTCTTTCCTCCTGTTTGACCACCTTAAATGTTTTATTCTAAGCAGATCTAAATTAACTGCCTTGATAATCACTTTCATTCTTTTTGTGGGTTAAGAGTCTTGTAATGTTTTATCTGCAAGACAATGCAAAAAGATAAAACAAGAAAGCAAAAAAAGATGTAAATGCATTAATATATAAGGGTAATAAGGATTAATAGACATTGATGATAATCGTAACATAATTCCACCGGATCTACGTTTACTGACTATCACCAATGTCTATGGATCGGTTGTTGAAGCCAACGAGCTCCTGCTGTCACAAAAAAATTCTGGTGGAACATTAGCAGAGCCCTACACTAAGTATACAATCAGGATCATGAGTTTGCGGCTGTGTTACATGTATATGGGCACTTATTGGTAAAAATATAGTATAGTATAGTATAGT
Organism: Hymenochirus boettgeri; assembly: GCA_019447015.1. Taxonomy (NCBI): domain Eukaryota; kingdom Metazoa; phylum Chordata; class Amphibia; order Anura; family Pipidae; genus Hymenochirus; species Hymenochirus boettgeri. The sequence goes on along the minus strand of CM033474.1, from coordinate 194,687,959 downwards.
ATAGTATATATAGTATTTTGAGGTTGAATAAACAAACATGTACATCTAGTCTAACCTTCTCAACAATACCTAATCAGAATGTAGGTTCTCTCACACAACTTCATAGGTTCAAAATTTGCTGGGTGCTACTCAGGTACCATAGCCAACGTTTGCAATACATCAAAGAAAGAAGTCCAGAGTGTCCAGAGGAAGGTGTCGTTAGACACCAAAAAGTGACGTGTTAATAACACAGCATTTTGCTCAATTGGTGTGCAATCTGGACTCTTCTCTCTTCTCAACAATACACACTTTTCCTGCCTAGCAGTTAATCCAGAGGAAGGGAAAAAAAACTATGAAGGTGAAAAAATATCTTCCGACTCCAATGGCAATTGGAAATATCCCTGATCAATTCCCCTTTACTTATCAATATAACAGTAACATTTAACATTCTTTGTTCTTAGAAACTATCCAATGAAACTGCTATTACCACACCTGTGAAATCCCCTTCCGAATGTAAAGACTTAACTTATTTTTTTCCAGTCATAAGGAGATTTCATCGTGTCATGACATGTTTCATTGGTGAACAATGACTCAGATCGTTTTTGTTTATTATTAATGTTTTTATACACAGTAATCATATCCCCACACAAACACCTTTTTGTCTAGTGTGAATTATCTAATCTCTCTTTATTTCAAGCTCCCCAGTCCTTTTTTAGTTTAGTTTCCCTTCCTAAACCACTTTTTGTACAAAGGATTCCAAGACTGCAGCACTATTCCAATGAGGTCTTACTAGCACTTTGTTAAGAGGGAGAATAATATTTTTTCTCACTTGATTTCATACCCCTCTTTACAAGACAATATCTGCTGTCTCTACCTGTTGCTGCTCTGCTGCTACATTGAGTTTGTTATCCAGAAAAACTTCAAGATCCATTTTTCAACAGAGATTCACTCACAACACAGAGCCTTTTATAGTATAGCAGTACAAGGATTTTACAGCCCAAAATGCATTACCTTACATTTATAAACAATGAATCTCACCTGCCACTTAGCAGCCCAATGGGACAATTTATCTGCCTGCAAATTGCACATCCTCTGTAGGTTTTTAATGGTCAACAAACACAGAGACCTTGCTGACAATACTGTACCTACTCCAAATCATTAATAAACAGATTAAATAGAAGTGGCCCCAACACAAATCCCTGTGGCACCCCACTTTGACCTTATTCCATATTGACTTAGTTCCCTAAGGACCAGAGGATGTATTTTATCTGGTCCAGATAAATTACCTGAATTGTAAAAAAAAACTCTGGAACATTATGCAGGTAAAATTATCATCAAACTTAGAATTTCGTCACCATACAAAACAGGTGTTCCACTGAGGGGTAAAATTACAGAACAATTGCACACTCTCATATCAACAAAGTATTGCTCCAGATCCTGTAAAGTTACACTTCAAGAACATGGACCAAAACTGCCAGATGTATAGGATGGTTTCAGAAAAGACAGAGGTTATAGAGATCAAATTGCTAACATCTGCTATATAACTAAACAAACAAGGGTGTCATTGAAAGCCATTTATTTCTGCTTTCATTCAATGAGTTTAAAAGCTTTAAACCATAAACAAATTGTGGTGAGTCCTGTACAAAATGAAGATACCATTACATGTTGTGTATGCGACAAAAACCTACAGTAAAAATGAACATTGAGCAATTGATTGGTTCAAGATTTGCAATAACCTGACATTTTATATGTGTTTAATTTGTGTATATGTATGGTGAGCTGGACTAGAAAATCAGATACTTGGCTTAAAATTGCTTAGAGAGATAAAAATTTATAAGAGGAGAAACTACTTGCGTTTAACATTATTATGGATCATTTTCATTAAAGAGGCCACCCTGTTAGGCTATTGGAAAGTTGAAACAAGCAGTCAGTTTGTGGAATGTTCTGTCTAGTAATGTTTTAATGGTAGTATTGTTAAATGTCTCTTAAAAGAAACTTTAATGCATTATTTGACTAACAGTGTTTCCAAAGTGAAAGGTAACATTTATGCACTGTCTGTTTTTCTACCCAAAATACCTATGGATTTGAAAAGTAAATAAAAAGGGTACCGTATATACTCGAGTATAAACTGAGTTTTTCAGGCTGTAAAATCAGCCTGAAAACTTGAACTCGGTTTATACTCGAGTCACTACTTCTTTACCTCTCCGCAGCCGCACGATCATTCCCTGTACTGGCGCGCCGCCGACGTCACTGCCCGGCGCCAATTAGTGACGTCAGCCGGCGCGCCAGTACAGGGAATGAGCGCGAGGCTGCCGGAATGCTTACCTGATCGCGGCTGCCGAATGCTGACTTCAATGCTGTCAATTCAATGCTGACTCTTCAATGCTGGCACATCCTGGATGGAGGAGAGCCCACAGGTCAAACCGGTACAAACTGAACTGGGTGGGAGGGTGAGGGTGCACTTCAAGATGTTTGGAAACTACAACTCCCAGCATGCTTTATTAGCTGGAGTTGTAGTTTCCAAACATCTTAAATGCCAGTTTCTACCCTCGGTTTATACTCGAGTCAACCACTTTTATTAGATTTTTTAGTGAAATTGGGTACCTCGGTTTTATACTCGGGTCGGTTTATACTCAAGTATATACGGTATGTCAATTTTCCTTAAGGGCATGCCCACCCCTCTTAAAAATTTTTTAGCATGCAATAGAACACCGCCTATCTACAACGATAAATCATGGGATTGTAAGGCTGGATCATGGGATTTACCACTCTGGGAGCAGCTTTGCTATATGTAAGTTATGGGAAACAGGGTTTTGGGGGGAGTTGTGTTACATAAAATTTGTGTGGAAATGCACTCTATTAAAGTTGTAGAGAAGTGGTGAAAGGGATAAACTTTACTATCCTTGATTTAAAGATACATGTCTTTAGCCACGAAATAACAGATGTCTGCTTGTAAGGCTGGGTACACACCAGCAGATATTTTCGGCCAACCGACCTATCCACACCTATCAATATCTGCTGATGTGGGGCAGCTGGCCGCACGACCTCGATCAAACCGATCATCTGGGCGATCGGACGTGTCAGTATATCACGATCGATCGTGCAGTTCCCTATGGGACTGCATGGTCGATCACACACTGTCGGCGACCAACAGACATTTGTCCCGACTGAGCGATCGCTCGAAGTAGGCACTCAGTCGGGACAAAAAGTCCCTTCGTATGTACCCGGCCAAGAAGGAAATCTATGTCAACTATGGAAAAAAAAAAATTAAAGACATCACCCTTCAACAAGGTTTACACAGTAAATAGCTACGGGCTTTATTGTATATGATAAAGTGAAAAACCCAGCTTTATTGGACAGCAAGATCGGAAGCCGGGTGTTGCAAGATGGTGAGACGGGAGAGCAGAGGAAAACAGGTTGTAGACGGGAGTGGGCTGAAAGGAGTCCCCCATACGTCGTATTCATTGGGATTAGCTTGATTCGTCATACTGGGCACTTTGTGCATTACAGCCAAGGTTAGGAGCAGGTTTAAACACAAAGATACTTTTGGATTGATAAGCACTTGCACTTTGGTAACACTTGTATTAGAGTATGTGGTGATATCTATATATTAATTTGCTGATAGTATTTAGTGCTGAACATCAGTGTGGAGTTTCAATATACCAAAACTTGTATCGGTGCATTTAAAGTATTATTTTATATTTCACCCACTCATTTTATGACTCTGGCTATCAAAAAGAAGAACGTGACGTTAAGACAATTGCTGTTCCTTAAAAAGGGAACAATTAATAATCAAGGAAATAACCTACTAGATTAATCACTGGAATGGCTCATACTGCAACTAAATTGAAAATAAACCAGCACTTACTGGAGAAAACTTATATGGTGCGGAAATTTAACCCGGAAAAAGAGAAGGTGAACAACATAGATAAAGGTGGAAAGACGCATTACCGTATATAGTAAAGCTATGAATAAAACCTCAAGAGCTTATAGAGGCAACAGCTGACCAACAGGCCTTGCCATGCCAAAGCTAAATTTAAGGAATAGTTCACTCAAAAATTAACTATTCCTTTAATGTTTGATTGAACCTCAGGATGTTAAGGAGCTATGCCTTACCTTCCGTTCCTCATCATTTTCCTTTAATGTATTGTTGAACCAATTGATTGAGGAACGGAAGGTAAGGCATAGCTCCTTAACATCCTGAGGTTCAATCAATACATTAAAGGAATGTTATTTTTGAGTGAACTATTCCTTTAAATTTAGCTTTGGCATGGCAAGGCCTGTTGGTCAGCTGTTGCCTCTATAAGCTCTTGAGGTTCTTATTCATAGCTTTACTAATACGGTAATGCTGTCTTTCCACCTTTATCTATGTTGTCACCTTCTCTTTTTCCGGGTTAAATTTCCGCACCATATAAGTTTTCTCCAGTAAGTGCTGGCTTTATTTTCAATTTAGTTGCAGTATGAGCCATTCCAGTGATTAATCTAGGTTTATTTCCTTGATTATTAATTGTTCCCTTTTTAAGGAACAGCAATTGTCTTCAACGTCATCGTTCTTCTTTTTTGATAGCCAGAGTCATAAAATGAGTGGGTGAAATAATAAAATAATACTTTAAATGCACCGATACAAGTTTTGGATATATTGAACTCCACACTGATGTTCAGCACTAAATACTATCAGCAAATTAATATATAGATATCACCACATACTCTAATACAAGTGTTACCAAAGTGCAAGTGCTTATCAATCCAAAAGTATCTTTGTGTTTTAAACCTGCTCCTAACCTTGGCTGTAATGCACAAAGTGCCCAGTATGACGAATCAAGCTAATCCCAATGAATACGACGTATGGGGGACTCCTTTCAGCCCACTCTCCCGTCTACAACCTGTTTTTCCTCTGCTCTCCAGTCTCACCATACTTGCAACACCCGGCTTCCGATCTTGCTGTCCAATAAAGCTGGGTTTTTCACTTTATCATATACAATAAAGCCCGTAGCTATTACTGTGTAAACCTTTGTTGACAGGGTGATGTCTTTAATTTTTTTTTTTCCATAGTTGACATAGATTTCCTTCTTGGCCGGGTACATACGAAGGGACTTTTTGTCCCGACTGAGTGCCTACTTCGAGCGATCGCTCAGTCGGGACAAATGTCTGTTGGTCGCCGACAGTGTGTGATCGACCATGCAGTCCCATAGGGAACTGCACGATCGATCGTGATATACTGACACGTCCGATCGCCCAGATGATCGGTTGATCGAGGTCGTTGCGGCCAGCTGCCCCACATCAGCAGATATTGATAGTGTCGTGGATAGGTCGGTTGGCCGAAAATATCTGCTGGTGTGTACCCAGCCTTACAAGCAGACATCTGTTAATTTCGTGGCTAAAGACATGATATCTTTAAATCAAGGATAGTAAAGTTTATCCCTTTCACCACTTCTTACAACTTTTTAATAGAGTGCATTTCCACAAAAATTTAGTATGTAACACCAAACTCCCCCCAAAACCCTGTTTCCCAAACTTACATATAGCAAAGCTGCTCCCAGACTGTGTAAATCATGATCCAGCCTTACAATCCCATGATTTATCGTTGTAGATAGGCGGTGTTCTATTGCATGCTAAAAAATTTTAAGAGGGGTGGGCATGCCCTTAAGGAAAATTGAAATACCGTATATACTTGAGTATAAACCGACCCGAGTATAACCGAGGTACCCAATTTCACCTAAAAAATCTAATAAAAGTGGTTGACTCGAGTATAAACCGAGGGTAGAAACTTGGCAATTAGATGTTGGAAACTACAACTCCCAGCTAATAAAGCATGCTGGGAGTTGTAGTTTCCAAAAATCTTGAATGCCACCCTCACCCTCCCACCCAGTTCAGTTTGATTGGTTTGTACCTGTGGGCTCTCTCTCCATCAGTAATGTGCCAGCATTGAAGAGTCAGCATTGAATTGACAGCCTGAAGTCAGCATTCCGGCAGCCGCGATCAGGTAAGCATTCCGGCAGCCTCGCGCTCATTCCCTGTACTGGCGCGCCGGCTGACGTCACTAATTGGCGCCGGGCAGTGACGTCGGCCGGCGCGCCAGTACAGGGAATGATCGTGCGGCTGCCGGAGAGGTAAAGTAAGTAGTGACTCGAGTATAAACCGAGTTCAAGTTTTCAGGCTGATTTTACAGCCTGAAAAACTCAGTTTATACTCGAGTATATACGGTACCCTTTTTATTTACTTTTCAACCATAGGTATTTTGGGTAGAAAAAACAGACAGTGCATAAATGTTACCTTTCACTTTGGAAACATGTTAGTCAAATATGCATTAAAGTTCTTTTAAGAGACATTTAACAATACTACCATTAAAACATTACTAGACAGAAAAATTCCACAAACTGACTGCTTGTTTCACCTTTCCAATAGCCTAACAGGGTGGCCTCTTTAATGAAAATAGATCCCATAATAATGTTAAACAGCAAGTAGTTTCTCCTCTTATAAATTTTATCTCTCTAAGCAATTTAAGCCAAGTATCTGATTTTCCTAGTCCAACTCACCATACATATACACAAATTAAACACATATAAAATGTAGGCTTATTGCAAATCTTGAACCAATCAATGCTCAATGTTCATTTTTTACTGTAGTTTTAGTCTGCATACAAACATGTAATGGTATCTTCATTTTGTACAGGACCTACACCCAATTTTTTTATGGTTTAAAGCTTTTAAACTCATTGAATGAAGCAGAAATAAATGGCTTTCAATGACACCCTGTTTGTTTAGTTATATAGCAGATGTTAGCAATTTGATCTCTATAACCTCTGTCTTTTCTGAAACCATCCTATACATCTGGCAGTCTTGGTCCATGTTCTTGAAGTGTAACTTTACAGGATCTGGAGCAATACTTTGTTGCATATGAGATGTGTGCAATGTTCTGTAATTTTACCCCTCAGTGGAACACCTGTTTTGTATGGTGACGTAAATTCTAAGTTTGATGATAATTTTACCTGCATAATGTTCCAGAGTTTTTTTTTACAATTCAGGTACTTTTCTGCGACCAGATAAAATACATCCTCTGGTCCTTAGGGAACTAAGTCAATATGGAATAAGTTCAAAGTGGGGTGCCACAGGGATTTGTGTTGGGGCCACTTCTATTTAATCTGTTTATTAATGATTTGGAAGTAGGTACAGTATTGTCAGCAAGGTCTCTGTGTTTGTTGACCATTAAAACCTACAGAGGATGTGCAATTGTTGCAGGCAGATAAATTGTCCCATTGGGCTGCTAAGTGGCAGGTGAGATTCATTGTTTATAAATGTAAGGTAATGCATTTTGGGCTGTAAAATCCTTGTACTGCTTATACTATAAATGGCTCTGTGTTGAGTGAATCTCTGTTGAAAAATGGATCTTGAAGTTTTTTCTGGATAACAAACTCAATGTAGCAAGGCAGCAACAGGTAGAGACAGCAAGATATTGTCTTATGTAAAGAGGGGTATGAAATCAAGTGAGAAAAAATATTATTCTCCCTCTTAACAAAGTGCTAGTAAGACCTCATTTGGAATATGTGCTGCAGTCTTGGAATCCTTTGTACAAAAAGTGGTTTAGAGAAGGGAAACTAAACTAAAAAAAGGACTGGGGGAGCTTGAAAATAAAGAGAGATTAGATAATTCACACTAGACAAAAAAGGTGTTTGTGTGGGGATATGATTACTGTGTATAAAAACATTTAATAATAATACAATAAACGATCTGAGTCATTGTTCACCAATGAAACATGTCATGACACGCTGAAATCCCTTATGACTGGAAAAAAATAAGTTAAGTCTTTACATTCGGAAGGGGATTTCCACTGGCTGTGGTAATAGCAGTTTCATTGGATAGTTTCTAAGAACAAAGAATGTTAAATGTTACTGTTATATTGATACGTAAAGTGGGAATTGATCCAGGGATATTTCCAATTGCCACTTGGAGTCAGGAAGATATTTTTTCACCTTCATAGTTTTTTTTCCCTTCCTCTGGATTAACTGCTAGGCAGGAAAAGTGTGTATTGTTGAGAAGAGAGAAGAGTCCAGATTGCACACCAATCTTGAGCAAAATGCTGTGTTTATTAACACGTCACTTTTTGGTGTCTAACGACACCTTCCTCTGGACACTCTGGACTCTCTTTCTTTGATGTATTGCAACCGTTGGCTATGGTACCTGAGTAGCACCCAGCAAATTTTGAACCTATGAAGTTGTGTGAGAGAACCTACATTCTGATTAGGTATTGTTGAGAAGGTTAGACTAGATGTACATGTTTGTTTATTCAACCTCAAATACTATACTATACTATACTATACTATACTATACTATATATTTTACCAATAAGTGCCCATATACATGTAACCACAGCCGCAAACTCATGATCCGATTGTATACTTTAGTGTAGGGCTCTGCTAATGTTCCACCAGAATTTTTTTGTGACAGCAGGAGCTCGTTGGCTTCACAACCGATCCATAGACATTGGTGATAGTCAGTAAATCGTAGATCCGGTGGAATTTACTGATTATCATCAATGTCTATTAACTCCTTATTACCCTTATATATTACTGCATTTTACATCTTTTTTTGCTTTCTTGTTTTATCTTTTTGCATTGTCCTTGCAGATACAACATTGTACAAGACTCTTAACCCACAAAAAGAATGTAAAGTGATTTATCAAGGCAGTTAATTTAGATCTGCTTAGAATAAAACATTTAAGGTGGTCAAACAGGAGGAAAGAGGAAAGAGTTAAGGTTCATACACATGTGCGAATGCGGGTCCCGAAATGGACGGTCGTTTGGAGATCCGCCAGGTCAGTCGGGCAACAATCCCCAACTGAACGTCCGTTTCAGCCGATAAAGGGCCTACACACAGGCCGATTATCGGGTCGGGACCCGTGATAGCACGTGTGTACGAACTTTTAGATGTGAAACAGCAGACATAAATGAATGGGTAGCATGCACTGATAAGTAAAGAATTTGCCGTGTTGTTCGAGGTGAACAAGTTTTGATTTAAATGAAAACAAAAGCAAAAATATAAATAATTCTGACTGTATAATTTTATATATTTTAATGTTGAAAAAGTCAACCCTAAAACACATTTCCCCCTAATTATTGCTCAAAAATTACTAGTTAAAACAATAACAGAGAGATTTACCCAGAACCACAATCGCTCCAGGTAAATTCTTTTACCAAATTCAATATTGGGTTTGCGGCTGTAGATTAATCCCAAAGGGGTTAAAGTCGTGCTAACCGATACTGAGTTGGTCTGAAACGCAGGGGAAGGGGAACCTCCAATGACTTCCAGAAAGCTATAATTGGCATGCTACAACACTTCTAACTTCTGAGGAAGTTCCCCTCCTCTATGTGATGCATTTATTGTACCAATTGCCAATAAATGGTGGTGACTGCAGTGAAAGATTAAACTTGCACCGTTGGAAACCTCAAAAGACAAGTAAAATATTCTTTTGATCAATAGTTTCTATGCAAAAGGGAGAAAATAAGTCAGTAAAATCCATTCTACACCTTGCCATTCAAATAGAAGGATTCTACAATGCTTTGAAGGAATTTGCAAAAGGAATCCGCAGCCTAGGATGATGATAGTACAAGTCTCCCCAAATCTGCAGAACAATGATTTGGACTAAAAGCATTGTTGCTTAGATGCCAGACATATACTTTTTACATCACTGTTACTGTCAGCATACAAAGTTGGAAGCCATCCAGACATTCAGCCAATACAGTAATCTTACTTTCCTGTTCCACTTTCCACCTTAAATGATTTTTTATAAGCATTGTTTCATCTCTGTTCGGCCTACGAACGACCCAGGCGTCATTCTTACATGGTGGATCAACAAACGACTCCTGTGCGAATATCGTCCGAAATAGCTGTTGCGCGTGTGCTCAAGGGTCGTGTAGGGGACATCGCGGTTGGGTACTGGATGGGAGATATGTGTCTCCATTATTTGGTCTCTGGTCCCTTTAAGAGCTCTTGTGTACCTGGAAAGGATCCAGGTAGTGTTTGGCAGCAAGCTAGTTGCTGCCTTTGTTGTCTTTTTTTAGGGCTGGACTCCTGGAATGGGAGGGAAGGAAGGGTGGGCCTTCCCATTCCACCGAGGTACACACAGGGGTTTTTGGGAAGCAGAGAGGAGCTCTGGTAAAGATTTGCATATCAGAATCAGCTGGGGGCAGTATGTTGGATGTGGTGTAGGAAGTGTGTGTGCCGCAGACTTCCTGTTCCAAAGGTGTGTGAATGCACTGTGAGAGGGAAAATCTACACAGTGAACGGCTGATTTGTTAGTTTGCCTATGAAATGGGACTGTGCTGATTAAGCTGGACTTTATTTATGTTAAAGGACTCCAAAGCTGATGTAAGCCTTTTCATTTACTTATTCCTTTATGCTGGAACAAAGTTGTTTAAAATTACCTCTGCAAATTAAAAGGACTGTTTTTCATAAAACTGTGTACTGCGTGCTGGCTGCGACCCCTCTAAACTACACAAAGGCTTTAGATTTATTTGCCTTTGCTTTTGTGAGCAATGCCATGAGTAATCTGTCCAGGTTAAATAAAGATATACGTCCATCTAGTTCAACTTGTATAGCCTACACAGTAACCTGATCAAACGTTGATCCAGAGGAAGGTGGAAAAAAAAGAACAGCTTAAAAGGAGGGGGGAAAAGACCGTTCCACAGTTTCACTGTTCTCAGAGTAAAGAAACCTTTCCTAACCTGAAGATGAAACTTCTTTTCTTCTAGACTTAAAGGGGAACTGTGGTCCAAAAATGACTTTAGGTAAATTGATAGGAATTGCTCTCCTGAGAATTTTTGCAATTTATTGTCATTGTTTATTTTGCATCGTTTTGAAGATATTTACATTTTTGTGTGTGATATGGTAGCAGCATCACCAGGTCCTCTGCACTTCCTGGTCCTGCTCTGAAACCATGTCAGTGGATGTCAGTCAATCTGTCCTGTGTCTCCTCCTCCTCTTGCAAGCCCCCCTGGCCCCTCCTACTCATGGACCCTATGGCCCCTCCATTTGCAGGCCCCCCATAGCCCCTTCCCTTACAGCCCAATGTGGCCCCTCCCACTCATGGGCATCTTAGCCCTGCCCACTCGCGGGCATCTTAGCCCCACCCACTCGCGGGTGTCTTAGCTCTGCCCACCCGTGGATGTCTTAGCTCCGCCCACCCGTGGATGTCTTAGCCCTGCCCACCCCATGGTTGTCTTAGCTCCGCCCACCCATGGATGTCTTAGCCCTGCCCACCCCATGGTTGTCTTAGCCCCACCCACTCATGGGTGTCTTAGCCCCGCCCACTTGTGAGTGCCATGCCCCCCCCTACAGAAAACTGTAAAAACAGCCTTTTCAGCCAGAGGGAGTACTCTGCCTGAAAAGGCTGTTTTCACATAGTGAGAGAGAAGGGCTGTAGATTCCCTTAACTTCTCTACAGCTGTAGGTCCTTCACACAGCAGGGAGGGGGAGGGACTTCCTGTCTCTCTCACACACTGAGGGAGTCTGAGGCTGTGCTCGCCGGCGGCGAGGTGTAGGAGCAGCCTTAGGAATGTCACATGTCAGCCTCCCACCTATTAACTTTCTGGTCAGTCATTTCTTTATATCTTGGGCTGTGGAGCAGGTAGAGAGGTGGTTGATGGCTCGTTTTAAAGGTAGGAAACTTAACTAGTTTCGAGGCCACAGTTCCCCTTTAAAAGGATGTCCACGTGTCCTCTGATAAGAAGGATTAGTAAACAATGCACCAGAAAGTTTATTATATGGCCCATTAATATATTTCTATAAAGTGATTCTTATCCCTGTGCAAACGTCGCTTCTCTAATGTAAACAGCCCTAACTTGCCTAATTTGTCTGCATATTCAAGTATTTTGCAGCTATTTACCAATATTTTGCAAGGGTTAATAACAGGCCATGCAGTAAGAGCCAAACATCAACAAGCCTACATAGCACATTTAGTAAAATGTGAGATGGGAATATTGTTTTATTTTAGGCTTTGCATGTATTTAATGAGAGCTTGTACTAGATCTTAACCTGCAAAAGGCTTAAAGCCATAAGGCCAATTATAACTATACTAAGTTGCTACGCGAGTTCCCTTAATTATTTTCAGAAATAGTCTTCTTGACAAAGCTCTTTTCTTATTGGAGAATTTCAGGAAAGATCCTCCTAGGAGTGCAGAGAGCTTATAGTTATATCCAATTTACTCATGTGTCATTGTTTGCTATTTATTGTCCGTATGCTTGTGTAGCTTTTTATTCATCCAGGTCATGGTGTATCTGTGGTATTCAGTTGTATTAACCGACTTGAAGTTTAGTTGTTGAAGATGTTTTGCTAGTCATCCGACTGGCTCTTTCAGTTCTTAACTGAGAAAGCCAGTCGGATGACTAGCGAAATGTCTTCAAGAACTTAACGTCAAATCCATTTGATAAAGCGTAAAACCACAAATATACTGTCAGTAAGTTAACTTAATTAGTAGCTTTATACTGTATGTGGAAGTTTTTTTCTTAATTTGCAGAATTCTAACAGTATTTCTAAACATATACAGTGTTATTCAATGAAAGTTCTTATCGTTAAAAATCTGATATGCATGGTCTTTACCTACTTATGGTTAAAAATGGTGCTAATTTTGCCCCAGCCAATCAGATGTTAGCTTTCAAACGTTTAAATAATATCTGATTGGTTGGGGCAAAATTAGAACCATTTTTAATGATTAGAACTTTTATTAAATCTCCCTGATAGACTATTGTGTATGAATATTATTGCAACAATTGCTTACAATACAATTAATAGCTTATGATCTAAAGAAAGAAGGGGATGATATTTAAATCTTGTTGGAAATTTACTTTAATGTGTAGTGACAGCTGTATGCAAAGATAAAATCTATCTTCAAAATGTAGCAGACTTTTATTCCCTTGAAGATGATAGCGCCAAAAATCAATGCAACTATAGTGCCATCTACTGGCTAGAGTTACTGGCTTAATTTATTTTTTGCTCAAAGACAGGGAACAGCATATTGGCCTTCTAAAGCTGCATCCTTTTTTATATGAGATCTGGTTAATGGTTCTTATTTCTTTTTCATTAATGTCAGTACTTCTAACTTATTTGCTTTTAAATATATATATACATAAAAAGTATAGATACAGCACTCTCTTGCATAAAATCAGTTTTAGTGTTCAATAAATTTTTATTTGTTTTCTTTATAAATACAATATATACTTTGTCATTGTTTGGTAGTCATATCTGTCCAGATTTTAGATTTTGTTTAAATTTGTCACAATCATTTACTTTCTTTCACAGTAGTTATACACGTACTTCATTTATCAGATAAACGTTTTGTATTTCTATGGTTCCCTCATCCAATCTGGCAGATGGGATGCATATTTGCTGTAGAGCTACATAGACCAACATTTGTGGAATAATGGAACCGTATCTGTTATCACATGAAATAAACTTTTGTTTATACATATGTCATTCAACCTTTCAATAAACCTGTTAATTGAGAGGGATGGGGTTCTCCACTGTGCTCCATTTAGGATTTTTGTGTCCAACATTGCATATTGGACAAACTTATTGCCATGTCTGTTGAGGGTGTCTAATTGTTTGCTTAATAATGCCACTTCTGGTTCTGGTTTTAGGTCTATCAGTTTTAGGTCTATCAGCATTTCCCAGTTTTCTGAGGCTTTTGGACATGTCCCCAGTTTGGGTTTAATTTGGGATAAATCATATGCAAGATTAGTGGGACCTTATATGTACGGTACAGTACTTTGAGAGCCGTTTCCCTCAAAGCAATGTTAAGACTGCCTTTTTTAAGTTTTAAAAATGTTTCTTTCCATCGGGATTCATCCCATGGTGTTTTGAGATCTATTTCCCTTTTTTGTTGATATTTAAGTTTTTTCTGGTGTTGATGGTTGGAATAATCCTTTCTATATTGTTGATAGGTGTCCCTTACCCAAGGGGTTGTTATAGCTAAGCTTCTCAAACTCAGTGAGATAGTTTGGGGTGCATGTTTCTTGTTCAGTTTTTGCTAAATAATGGTTTATTTGCAATAATGGGAAATTTCCCCTTGGGGGTGTATTGAATTTTGTTCAAATGTTTTCGATCGATAGTGGGGTTCCAGAGTTATAGAATTGGACCATTCGAAAGAAGCCCCTCTCTCTCCACCACATAAAACCCTTGTTATTGAAACCCGGCAGGAATTTGGGTGAATGTGTTATTGTTTCCATTAGGGATGGGGTGTTCAAAAGATGGTGTTGGTGTTTTATTCTGTCCCAAATTTTTAGTGACATCGTTGTTAGTTTGCTAGTGTCTGCAGGGATAGTTCTTTTATTGTTTGGTATCCATATCATGGTGTCAATATGTAATGGGGTTATTAAATCTGCTTCTTTTGTGGCCCAGTGAGAGGGGGGGGTCTGAGTGCCAGGGCTTTATCTGGGCTAATTGTGCTGCTAGATAATATTTATATAGTGATGGTACCTTGAGTCCTCCCTGTTCAATTGGCTTGGTTAAAATGTGTTTGTCGATTCTTGTTTTTTTATGTGACCATAGGAATTTAAATATTTGTGTCTGTAGGGGTTCTAGGCATTTTTTAAGTATCCAAATTGTTAAGGTTCTGAATAAATAGAGTATTCTTGGCAATACATTCATCTTGAATGTATGTATCCTTCCTAGCCATGAAATATTTAGTTTGTCCCACCTGTTCAGATCGTTTGGCATTTTCTTGAATAGTTTTGGGAAGTTGGCTTGGTATATGGTGTCTTGAGTGTATGTTAGCCATATTCCTAAGTATTGGAGGCCTTACTCCTGCCATTTTATCTGAAAATTTAATGTTATCAGTTTTTTTTGTGGTTCAGATAGGTTGATGGAGAGAAGTTCTGTCTTATCTTGGTTAATTGTTAGGCCAGATACGTGTGCTATTTCGTTTAGGCTATTAAATAGGTTTGGAAATGATACTAGGGGTGATGTTAAGGTTAATGCTATAATAATCCTTTGATAGAGGGATTTTTTCTGGTGGTGTTTGCTATGGGTTCCATTGCCAGTATAAATAGTATAGGTGAAAGTGGGCATCCCTGACGTGTTCTTCTTTGGATTATAATTGGTTCTTGGGATTCGGACTCTAGGATTTGAGTAGTAGACTCTCAGTATATTTAAGAAAGGTGTGGGAAATTTGAAATGTTGTAGTGTAGTTATTCGATATTGCCAGTTGAGACTGTCAAAGGCTTTCTCCATGTCTAATGAGAATATGCTGCCTGCTTGTTTGTTTGTGTTCATATAGGACACAAACACACAAAAACATGTTGCTGATTTCGCCTTGTATTCTCTCCTGCTTGTCTTCCAGGGGTAAAGCCCACCTGGTCTTGATGTACTACTGTTGGGAGGAATGTGTTGATTCTATTGGTTAATATTTTGGTGAGAAGCTTCAAATATTAGTTTATTAGGAAAATTGGGCGGTAATTTTTGGCTTCCAATGGTGATTTGCCCGGTTCTGGTATTAGTGATATACATGCCGTGTTCATATTGGCGGACATTCCCTGCCCCCCCCCCCATAAAGCAGTTGAGGTAGTGAGTTGTGGCATTAGTTTTTTGTAGTAAATACCTGAGAATCCAATCAGGCCTGGTGCTTTATGGGGTTTTATTTGTTTTTTAGATTGAGTTACGTCTTCTGGAGTGAAAGGGTCTGAGTTATTTTTGCATGTCTGATGTAAATGTGTTGGGCTGCATATGTTTTTTTACAAAGGTTGTGATTTCCTGTGTTTTTTTTGTTCATATAATATGGAGTAGAATGAGTGGAATGTTTTGAGTGTTCATTTTTGTTATTGTTGTGCTTTTCTTTATAGAGTTAAGTAGGTTAGCTAGTGGTTTGTCAGCCTTGTTTCTTTTATGATAGTAGTATTGCTTCTTCCATCAAAGTTTTTTTTTCAGTTATTGTGGAGAATATGGCATGTAGTTCTTGTTTCTTGGTTTTAATAAGATCTAGTGTATCTTTGTCACCTGTTTCTATATGTTTAGTTTCCAGAACATGTAATTGTTGTTCAAGGTCTCTAATCTGTTTTAGCCTCAGTCGTTTATATTGCAAGGCTTTTTGGATTATTATGCCTCTTATATATGCTTTATGTTCTGCCCATATCCAGGGGAGACCCACTTGTCCATTGTCGTTTAGGACAAAATATTCTGATATATCTTTAGACAGTTGTTTTATCAAGGCTGTATCTAGTTTCTTAAGGAGCGTTGGGGAGCTTAGAAAAAAGAAAATAGTCAAATCTTAGAGCACAGCCACACTGCAACACAATCGCATGCGATTTCATGTGCGATTTTTTTTTTCTGCGCATGCGTTTTTTTCTTTAAGTATTGAAAAACATGCGATTGAGATTTAAAATGCGGAACGCAAATTGCAATGCACCCGAAAACGCGCGTTTTCGGTGCGTTGCAGTGTTTTCAATGATATGAAAAAAACACAAGCGCAACCGCAAAAAAGCGCAGCAGTGTGGCCTAGCCCTTACATAGCATTTCTGTGGAGGGTAGAAATAGGTATACCGTATATACTCGAGTATAAGTCGAATTTTTCAGGCTTTAAAGTTAGTCTGAAAACCTAACCTCGACTTATACTCGGGTCAAGTCCTAATTTAGCTCCAAATTCTGCAATTGCACATAGTAACCAGTAGGCGCTGTGTTAACCTGCATGAAAGTTACAGGAGCTGATCTGCCTTTACACTTCCTGCTTCCTGTAGTCTGGCTGCTGGACGCACTCAGCACTGTCACTGCTCATCTGGATGCTGTAAATCTGAGGGTCTTCTCAGTTTGGGGCAAAAAAAACAGCTGCTAGTTCAGTGCAAATGACAGCTTGAAAACTACAACTCTCAGGTGACATTTTTAACTATTGGGATAAGAGAGTCCTTACTATGGTAGCCTTTACTATGGGGTCAGAGGGGGCCTCTATGAGGTGAGGGCCCTTTACTATAGGGGGTCAGGAGAATGTAAATATGGTAAGCTTATTAAGAGTACTGACTTGCCACTCCACATGTTTAGAAAATGCAACTCCAGCAACAAAGCATGCTGGGAGTTGGAGTTTCTGAACATCTGGAGTGCCTAGGAATTGGTACGGTTATTTGGCTATTACTGTATGGGATTAATGTATGGGAATTCTGCTGTCCATTTAAAAGGCAACTTAAGCACAAAATCCGAAGGCAGTAGTGGTCATAATTTCTACCCTCGGATATACTCGAGTCAATCAGTTTTTATAAATTTTTCAGGTAAACATAGGTACCTCGGCTTATACTCGGATCGACTTATACTCGAGTATATACGGTACTCCTTGGAGTTTAAGGTTTTTTTCTCTCCATAGGTCCATTAATTGTAATTGTTGTAATAGTTTGGCTTTAGTGTTTTTTTTATTATATTTTAGTTTTGAGGTGTTAGACCGGTCCCAATTATGGTCTAGTGGTATGTTAAAATCTCCTGCTATTAGGGTGTGAGTTGAGTTCGGGCATTGGAGTTTGGATATTGTTTCGATTAGGAATTTATGTTGGTGT
The DNA here is from genome assembly GCA_019447015.1 of Hymenochirus boettgeri. Classification (NCBI taxonomy): domain Eukaryota; kingdom Metazoa; phylum Chordata; class Amphibia; order Anura; family Pipidae; genus Hymenochirus; species Hymenochirus boettgeri. The sequence continues at coordinate 194,670,459 of CM033474.1, read as the reverse complement.
GTGTTTGGAGCATAGATATTTAGCAGTAGATATGTTTGAGATTCTATTAGGCACTGGACTATGAGGTATCTGCCTTCTTGGTCTGTGATTGTGTTCTGGATTGTGACAATTATTGAGTTATGGAAGAGGATTGTCACTCCATTTGTTTTGATGGGCCCGTGGCTGAGATGAAATGTGTGTAGTGTTAAAAGGGCATGTTCACCCCCAAAACTATAATCCCCCCCACTACTGGCCCCATTGCGTAGTGTAGTTTAATCCTTACCTCACATCCCAGCTCCATATGGTTCTCGTGTAGTCCCCCACCAAAGTCCAAAAACTGCCCACCAGGAGGATAGCAGAGTCCATATAGGACTCTGTCTCCTACCTGGCCTCCGGGAGAAGTTTGGCATGCGTACTGCAGCCCTTCTCCCCCTCCCTCTCCCTCCCTCTCAGGATTCCCTCCCCCTAGCGTAAAACCCTTTATATTTGATTCCCCCTGTCCCCCCAGCCCCAACCTCTCCATTTTTATTCTTAGAAAGTGTCCCAAACTTTACTTACCTTCCCTCTTTCCCCCGCCGCAATGAACTCCCAGCAGCCATGTCCGTGATTGGCTGCCGCTCAGCCAATCACAGACGCGACTGCCGGTCCCGCCCCTCTGCTTGCATTTTCTCGCAAGCAGAGGGCCGGCAGCGCGGCGGAGGAAAGAGGGGAGGTAAGTAGAGTTTGGGGAACTTTCTAAGAATATAAATAGAGCGGTTGGGGCTGGGGGGACAGGGGGAATCATATATCAAAAATTGTTTTTGGGGCTGATTTACTTGTGAAGTGTGTTTCTTGCCAGAAGATAATGTGGGGTTTATGTGATTGGTAGTTTTTGAAGGCTATGGATCTTTCCTGCAGGGAGTCTAGTCCTCTGACATTATGTGTCATGCATATCAGATTTATTTATCAGTGTTATTTAGGTTTATTGTTTTGCATTGTTTTTGGGTAATTTTTGCTTGTTGTTTCCAGAGCATATGTGTAGGGTTACTTTATTCTAGATGTGTAACATGTTGTTGTTATATGTTCTCTTTGGTTTTGAGTACAGTAGAACCTTCTTGTCATAATTATCTGTGTACGGAGTTGAGGTAAATTCCCTTTGCAGGCTTTTTCCAGGCGAGTGTGGTTCCTCTTCCATTAGGCCTGCGGGTTGCTGCTGGCGGAATGCTTGCAGAGATTTCACTGGCATCATTGTTTTTGGTTTTGGTGGCATTGGGGTTATATCTTAACGATGTTAGCCCAGTTTGAATGTTTTTGATGGGCACCTAGCGTAGGTTTGCTTAGGCTTTTCGGGTCTAGGTAGAGGAGCTTCACTAGAACATGTCTGCTCTCGAAGCTGCTCACGAGCGCCCCCAGAAAATCAGTTTTATTGTCAAATCATCATACGTAAGTCGTTTTGCTGACAAATTCAGTGCTCCTGTTTATAGGGTAGCTGTAAATCGGCAAGTATATAATATTCATAATGTTGAATGTTCTGCAATTTTTACTATTTTTCCAAAGGCTGGGTGGGCACAGATCCCAAGTTAATTATGCTCATGACCAATAATGTGATCGATATAACCATATAACTGATTTGTGGGTCAGCATTGCAAAGGGGTGTGCCAATATCCCACCAGCATTATCGATTGCCACATAGAAACAAACATAGATGATTGGAATGATGAAAAAAAAAGGTTTAGAAATAGTCAGTTGGTTATTTTACAGACACTTTGGTCAAATTATCGAATTGGGAAGTATTCAGAGGTAAAATATCTGAACAGTGGATGTGCCTTCAAACTTGCCTTCCTTTGGGACAAGAATTATGGTAAAAGGGTTGGAGTAGATGGATAAATTACTTAATTCAACCTGAACTATTTTATTATCAATATGTTGTTATAAGGAATAATAATAATAATATTGTTTAGAATAATAATTATACTTAAATGCATAGATTATCAGTTGTATGCTATGGAATTTGGCTCCATATTCCATTTTTCCATAGCTGCTACCTGCGATCCGTTCGCATTTAGCCCCCCTTTTTGCATTTTTACCCATAATAGGAAATTTGAGTGAATCTATCCTTTAATGCTGATTTATACCCTCATATCAGCTAGTGTAAAACTTGCGCCCATTGGTATGAACAATTGAAAATGTATGTTAATGTTCAATACCTTGTATTACTGGTTATGAAAGTTTGTTTTTCCCCCCCAGGAAGCCTGTTTATGGCCAGCAGATAGCTTAGTGGCACGTCAAGGTCCATCTGAGGTATGTGTATTTCTCATTTTTAATTATTTCCTACGTTTTAGTGTTCTATAATGCTTATTGCAATTTTATGGAACAATCAACCAGTATTGAAATGTACACCATTGTGATTTGTTTTAAATTCCTTTAACACACTTGGAGAATAAAGTAAGATAATAATTTGCACATCTTCAGTTCCCAGCTACTATTGGATTACAATCTCGGCATCTGTTGTAACCTTTCCCCTATCACTCACTGTTTATCCAGCTTAAAATATAGAGATCTTATTAAGTAGATCCTTGAGAGTAATTAGGATTCATCCCCCAGCACTTTTATGCTACTTGAGAACATTTTACCAGACTAGAAACCCCACCATACTAATATGCTTAAACCACATCATTCCTGACACTTTGCAAAGCTTGCTGTAAAACTTAAATTCTTCATCCTGCAACATCGAGCTGAACAAGTGTTTCCAGCATTACCTGCAAGTCATCTGATTAAAGGTATAAAAAATATCTGACAATGGGAGTCAATCTTCCTTATTGAACTGCCTTGAAATATAATGTTCTGTAGACTTTACCAGATAAAACTCTAGAAAGTTAGTTGCTAGAAGTAAATCTCTGGGTGCATTTTTCTTTCTTGCTTCTAGATCGTATCTTGCTTTTATTGATTACACCAAATAATGTTGCAGGTCTGGAATCCACATTTCAGTCTGGCCTGATCAGTTGGTTTTAAACTACAAATGCAACATAACCTTAATTTACAACAGTGTTTACAGATTATAATAGAAATATTATTGCTGTTTATGTTTTATAAATGTATGTTATTCAGCAAGATAATTTAAAAGAAAATTCTGAAAGGAACACTCTGTAAATGTACTGTTTCCTCCTGAATCTATGATTGCATGGCGTGGGGGTGGGTGGGCTGAGTTGAGCTCTGTAGTACAACTTATAAAGCTATTATCTCTTTAATGACCGAAAAATGGGAGCTGGTAATACTTGCTTCTACATCCTATACACATACTCAACAAAGTCAATTCTTTCTTAAAATTCCATATTTAAACTCCTCTGCCAATGGGATGATAAGTTATGTTAAATGATTTAGTTCCACTGTTTACTGTGCCACTTACAGTAGAGTTGCATTTTCCACCTGGGTTGATATTATTGGATCCCACAAGACTTAATAAACAGCAAATTTTAGTCTTATAATTTAAATGCTTCTCTAGTTCACTTTGAAACAGCTAAAAGGGATAAATTATCTCTATATATACACTAGTGATAGATCTAATTATAGTATACCATTTTTTAAAACAATACTTTATTTAATCATGTTTTATTTTCTGATATTTAATTTCTTGATAATGTCCTTTTTCTGCTTGGTTCTAGATCATGTATGCACCAAGATCAAGAGACAGATTCATTGCTCCTTCCTTTATGCAGGGAGAACATTTCAGTCGCTTCCAGCCAACCTATCCTTACATACAGCACGAGATTGACCTCCCACCAACTATTTCTCTCTCTGATGGAGAAGAGCCTCCTCCCTACCAAGGGCCATGCACATTACAGTTACGGGACCCAGAGCAACAGATGGAACTCAACAGAGAATCCGTCCGAGCACCTCCAAACAGAACTATTTTTGACAGCGATTTAATAGATATTTCAATGTATAATGGGGGACCTTGCCCCCCAAGTAGCAATTCGGGTATCAGTGCAACCAATTATAGCAGCAGTGGAAGAATGGAAGGTCCACCACCAACCTATAATGAAGTCATGGGACATTATCCAGGTTCATCCTATTTCCAGCACCAGCAGAACAACAATTCTCCATTGTCCCAGAGAAGTAGCAGACTTAAGATTCAACAGAACAGCAAGGAAAGCACAATAGTCCCCATCAATGGAAAAGACCGGCACCCAGGAAACCTTGTCTAAGTCTTACATGCACTTAATATGAATTAACAGAAGTAGTCATGATAGCAGCCTAATGACTTTCACAGCACTGTTGAGTTTCATATGTGGTACAGTTTAGCCATACCAAATGCACACATTATTGTTTTTATTTGGAGTCAAAGCATTGCTGGCACTCAAAAGTACTTACAAGCTTCCTTTCTAAATCACCTATAGCTGTTGTTTCATTAACAATATATTTACCGTAACAGCTATTTAGATTTTGCAAACAGCACAAAAGTCGCTAGAAACCTAATTGGTACCACCACTGTCTCTTTGTCCCCGACTAACAGACATGCTAGAAGCAGTACAGTGTTCAGTTGGCAAAGCTAAGGACCAGAGGAGATTGGTTGTTTGTTTCCTTTGCGTTTTTATTTTTAAATAATTTTTTTTATTGTTATTTTCAGAGTAAATGAAAGGGAAGCGGTAATTATTTTACAGGGACCGCTGTGTGCATGCCAAAGTAGATTAGACTGAATGCAAGGTTTGAGCTGGTGAATGATATAATTAATCTGTATTAACATAAAGAACACGTTGCACTTAATGATTGTTTAGAATATAAATGTGAAAGAAGTGAATTGTGTTAGTGACATAGTTGCTTGTACTACTATATTTCTGTTTGCTGTATATTCAGCAATTCAGTATATGGCTCAGTAAAACAAGGCAACATTTAAATAGGGTCTGCAAATCCCCATAGATTAACATTTACATTCACAAATTGAGTCTTTAATCCTCCTTCTAAAGTATAATGATTTTAACAACTCTTGGATTTTGTAGTTTAGGAAGGTCTTAAAAACCACAACATTCAGATGCCTAGGAGATAATACAAAAAAGTGTATTAAGTAGTAAACAATACCACTGTGTATGGTAATGATATGGTCAATGTCATTTGAACAAAGGCTCGGAGGTCAGCTGAATATCGTACGTGTGTACGAACCTTAAGTTAGTGTTAGTTCATTAGTGAGTGCTCCATGCATTATAGTCGGAATATACAGTTGCATTTTAAATTTATCTTGTTGCTGGTTTCCATACTATTATTAATATGTTACATTTTTTCAGTAATAGAAACTCAACTTCATTTTACGGTGACCTTTTTTCATAATTCTAAAGCAATGATCTCTTTTACACTAACCAGTAGGGCAATACCTTAGTGTACTGGCAGGCATCCTGGGAATTACAGCAACTGTGTTTCAATTGGCTGCCTACCTCTGCACAAGTTATTCCTCAAAACATCAAGGTTAATTGTGCAAATCCCACTTATGTATTAGTATGCAATAAGCTCTGGGTAAAACAGATGTAGAAACATATTTTATTGCCTCTACACATATCCTTTATACTATAACTTTACTTTATAAACAGATATTTTATACTAAGCATGTTTTTTGCAGGAAAAGACAGGAAGTGGTGTATTAATGCTGGTTAGCACTTTCCTTCTAATATGCTTCCTTTCATCTTAATGGAATGGAAATATAGAAGCCCCATCTATAAATAAGTAGATGCAGTACATCAAATGGCTTTCTAGATAAATGTATAATTATTTTAAACTAGGTAAAGTACCTTTTGCCAGAGTAGGAACAAGTTGCAACTACTTTGCTAGTTTTCCTTGTGTTTATTATTTTAAATACATTACTATTATTAATTATTAATTGCCTATACTCTTCCTTGCTGCTGAGCAACCAAGATATTTTATCTAATAACACCAAACTATCAGGCTTTGCAATAAGGTGCCATTGTTCTGTTGCTGTCTGTAAAACAATGTTGTTCCTTGGGTCATGTTTGGTTACTTGGTTTTGACTAAATATTCTGCAATAATCATTTCCCATTAGTAACAATATTTTCCTCAAAAGAGAAAAAAAAAAGAGAAATGCTACCGCATATCTGTGTATGGTGGAGGATGCGCCATCTTTACTGTAATGTTACAATTATTACATTGATTGTCCCTGCTCTGGACAGTAGCAGATGGTTGTAAGAGAAAAGCTCCATATACCTCATAGATTGGACATTAGACCACCCTCCATTCCCAAAAGTTGTATGTGTTTGGAGATGGGGGGGATAATGTACTGGATATGACTTTCACATAGTGTGGGCATGGAACTCACTTTTGGTAGCTATGAAGTTTTTACTCCACATGTCTGTATCACACAATTAGCAATTTAATTGGTTAAGGTATTTTTGATTTGTGTTGTTTTGGGGCATAGAGAAGATGACAAAAGATATCAAATTCCTTATCTGTAAATTGGGTTTCTTAGTTAAAGGGACAGTTCAGTGGAGATTATCAATATTTGTTAAATTGTTAGTTTGTGTAATACATACCTAGTTATTCTACATATTCTCTTCTATTTTGAAAAATCAGTTGATTTTATACCCTTTGCTGTTCCCTGCTGTTGACATTAGTGAGCTGACATTTCAGGTTCTAACGGTCATTCTTCTTCCCAGGATGCACCACTACCTTGGAATGTTCCTAACAGTAATTTCTACTGATTGGCTGTTGGATGGGTCAAACATGCTCAGATCTCTACTGAGCAACTGAATCAACCCAGGGACTGGGTCAAGGGCAAGACCATAACGGTCTCTACTAGGGGTCCTGCAAACAGGAAGTTAGTATTTTGGTTGCATTTATTTATACCAGACAAAATACTGAATGGACAGGTTTAGGTCATTGGGATGAAAAAATACTGCTATTTTTTCTGAAAAGCATATGTATTTGCAATGAACTTCCCCTTTAATGCAAAAATGCAAACTACATTTATTAGCAAATTTCACATCCATGATTTAAAAATGAACTAAAAAAGGCAAACACTGTTACACACAGGTCTTACCTCAGTTGATGCATGGATTAGATAACTCATCCTAGATTTACTGCTAAAAAAAAACTAATTTGGGCCATATAGTGAATTAATGCATTTGTTGTGTATCTGATTCCTCTGGAATAAACATTTCAATACTTACCAAGTGATGCAACATCTCAAAGCTGGCGTTTCTTATATAACCGGACTGCAGCAATGCAGTAATCACTTTGTAGCATTACTGCATCACAGGAGTGGGATAAGGTAAAAAGCTACAGGGGATTTACAGGCCAATGGAATACATGTTGAGTTTCCTGATGCTTGGGGCCCTATTTATAAAAGATCGGTATCGTTATCGTAAAATAACGACCGTGTTTTTACAGATAACGACCGTTATTTACCGATACCGGTCGTTATTTACCGATAATGACCGTTATTTACCGATATCGTTAAATACCAGTCGTTATCGGTAAATAACGGTCGTTATTTACCGATATCGGTAAATACCGGCCGTTACCGGTCGTTATTTTACGATAACGATCGGTATTTTACAATAACGATACCGATCTTTTATAAATAGGGCCCTTAGTGTATTGCATTGGGTGAACTGTGCTATTTCTAAAAAGATGGAAAAAGGTGCATGTCCCAAAAAATGTGTAAAACCCATGCTAACCCAGTATTACATCAGATAACATGGGTTTTACACAAATTGAAAACAGTATTGACAAATATTGCATCTCCTTAGTAGTTGCATTTTAACTGCATTTTATTATTTTATTTCATGCAGTTAGATAAAAAAAAATGGAATTTAAGTACGCTGTGACAAGGGAGCAACCTAGCATGATCTTATTCCTAACTCCTGCAAAGCATTATGGGACTCCACTTCTTCCACCACCAACACTCTGCTCTGACTTTCACTAAGAGAATGATATTATAAACTTAAAAAAACCCCTCTTTTTAAAGGGCATGTCCACCCCAAAACTATAATTTAACCCATAACTGGCCCCAATGTGTAGTGTTTAAAAATTCTTACCTTACATCCCAGCTCCAAATGGTTCTCCTGTAAAGTCCCCCCAAAGTCCAGAAAACTGACCACAATTGTTTCCGCCTCTGAGATGTCCTCTCAGAGGTTTTTGGCTGGCTCAGAGCAGCCCTTCACTCCCTCCTCCCCTTCCTCTCCCTCCCGTTTAACCTTTTAGGGCCAGGCCACACTGCTGCGCTTTTTTCACGTTTGCGCTTGCGTTTTTCATAACATTGAAAACGCGGCAACGCACCGAAAACGTGCATTTTTGGGTGCATTGCGATTTGTGTTCCGCATTTTAAATCGCAATCGCGTGCGTTTTTCAGTAGTTAATGAAAAAAACGCATGCTCAAATGCAACGAAATCGCATGCGATTGTGCTTGCGTTGCAGTGTGGCCATGCCCTTAAACAGCTTTTAATCGTGCGTATGTTTTCTTAGTATGCGTGATCAGCTGTATAAAACAGCTGGTTGCTGTAGAGATTGTGCCATTGTGGTGGGCCCTACTACCGTCCAGGCCCCCCCATGTTCGTCGGGGTGGCAGGGTGGTAGTTACATCGCTGATACAGCCTAATGACTAGGGATTAGAATTCGCTGCTTCTGGTTGTGAATTTTCATGAAAGTTTACTGGGAAGGATTAATTTAAACTGGGGCATTAAAGTTTGCCTGTGCTATTAATCTGTGGCAACCAACCAGATGTTATGTAAGGCTGTGTACACATGTTCCAATATTTTTGCTCCATCAAGAGTTGTGACCGAAATATTGGAACTAGTCAGGCAGATTTCAATGGACCGCAAAACCAACCAGTCAAAAGATTGTACGAAATATTGGCCAATGTGTATCCATCTTAAAAAACATCTTATTGGTTGCTGCAAGTTAGTAACTTGGGCTAATTAGTGCATCAGTGATAACATGTTATAACCCTGTGCTATGATGTAATGTGTGAGGAAAGAAATGCATGTCTATTTTCTAATTTTAAAATGTCAGGTTGTGACTGGGACAGTTAAACTACAATTACATAGGTTAGAAATGATGTCATACACAGTGCCTATTGTACCAGCTAAAAATCACTGCAGCCTATAACAGTGAAGATCTATGCTTCCGAAGTTGGCCATTTGGGTGTCCAAGTATGCAATGTAACCAGCTGTAGATAACCTTAGGTAGTGTCACACAATATCTTTTTAAAAGGAAACTGTTATGCAGATACATGCCACAAGGTAAAACTACACAGTATAGCTGTAAAGATTCCTAGTTATCGATTATTTTAAAAATCGTCATATCATTATTACTATTGTTATCTCACCCCTTTAAATTTGCCGGGGTCAGACCGCCAACAACACCTAATAGAACAGCCATATACATATGATTATCCTCCGTTACAACCGTTCATTGGATGCTTGTTTGTCTGGGATTGTGTGCAAAATAGCAAGTGTGTACGAGCTTTTAGAGACTACCTTTATGATTTATAGATAAAAGCATACTGCATATTGCAATGGTTTTAATGCAGCCATCCATTCTCTAAAATTTACAGGTTTCTTATAGTAACATTTTTCATGCTATGTCTTAGAAACTGAAATCCCACCCATTTCACATTGCTTGCCCTATTTAAAGGGCATGTCCACCCCCAAAACTATAATTTAACCCACTACTGGCCCCACTGAGTAGTGTAATAAAATCCGTACCTTACATCCCTGCTCCAAATGGCTGCCCTGCTATGCCCCTCCCCCCAAAAACTGGCCACCAGGAGCCTAGTAGAGCTCATATAGGACTCTGCCTCCTGCCTCTCCTCCGGGAGAATTTTGCCATGCGCAGTAAAGCCCTCCCCCCCTCCCTCTCCCACCCGCTTTGCTCTCCCTCCCCCTAGTGTAAATTCCCTTTGATATATAGTAGCTCTCCCTCCCCCAGCCCCAACCCCTATAATAGATTTTCCAGAGACTCCCTTGAACTCTACTTACCTTACCTCTCTCACAGAAGGCGTCCGCGATTGGCTGCATCTCAGCCAATCAGGGACATGGCTGCCGGTCAGGCCCCCTGCTTGCAGTTTCATGCAAGCAGAGGGCCGGAACAATACGTCGGAGGAAAGAGGGAAGGTAAGTAGAGTTCGGGGGAGTCTCTGGAAAATATATTATAGCGATTGGGGCTGGGGGACGGACATTGTGTGGACATGCCCTTTAAATGATTTCTCTGCACATACTTGAATTCAATGTACATTGATAAAAGCCTCTGAACAGATAAAAAAACTGTATAGCCAGGAAAGACAAAGAAAACATTCAGCCATAGCAAATCTTAAACAAATCCTGACACTGACATATTAAAGGTTACAGGAAGCCTATCTACATAAAATACCTTATTATAAATGCCCACGCTAATCTACCATATAGATCAGTGGATAAATTACAGAGCTTAATGAAATCCCATGTGTAATAGAGAAACAAAGTAATGTAATTTATTTATTACTACATAGTAGATTGTTGTGTAGACAATTAAAGGGACTGTCCATCCCTCTCTACAAAAATCTATATATTGTAAAATACCCCCCAAAAGCTGGACATCATTTTATAGAAACGTTTTAAATCGGCTTCCAGACTGAGATATAAGGGATAATACGCTACCTACAGTGTAATATAAGGAGATTACGCCACCGAGGAGTTCCCTGACCATATAGAAACATGAGGCCGTTAGGCCAAGTGATTTTATAGAGGTCAGGGAACTCTGAGGTGAAGTAATATCCATATATTATTCTGTAGGCAGCATATTATTCCATATAATACATAAGGTCAAAGATAGAAAAATCCAGCACAGACACTCTGTCTCCCCCCCTCCCTGTCCCTTATGTAGATAACAAGCCTGCTTTTGTACATACAAATAGTTACAGTAACTGCAGTTTCTATCTCGGACTAAAAGAAGACAATAAACCAGTGCAGTTCCGGTTCGTTACACTGACTAACTGAATTACTGTGCTGATAAGGAGGAGCGAGCGCATTCCTGTGAGTCATAATGGACTTGGTCACTCTCTTATCAGCACAGTAATTCAATCAGTCAGTCAGTGTACAAATACGGGCTTGTTATCTACATTACTAATACAGAGAGGGAGAGAGAAATGGTCGCGCAGTGACTTCCTGAGTGACTGTAATATAGATTCTCGCCACTGCACCTCCCCATTGAAATGCCAGAGCCTTATGTATTAATTATATTATACTTACATGCTTCTCTATCCACCGCCGCTTCCGGTCTCCTCACTCTCCACTGCGGCTGCTGTATTCTTTTTCTGTTCTTGAGCAGTGGAGACTGCTCCAGGAATGGCAGTCAGTGATTGGCCATGACGTCACTGTCACGGCCAACACTGACTGCCTTACCCAGACGTGGTGGAGTGAGGAGGAGCATTAAAGTATAATATCTCAGTCTGTGAGCCGATTTAAAGCTTTTCTATAAAACGATGTCCTGCTTTTGGGGGGTATTCTACAATATATAGATTATTGCAGAGAGGGGTGGACATTCCCTTTAAATCATATGCTTTTATAATGCTGTAATAAATAAGACATTTAATAAGACATGTCTGTATGATGCTCAGTCTCAGTTCCCTATGGGACCACACGATTGGTCGCATGCCCTGTCGACCGCTGCCACTATTGCTGTGACTGACAGTCATTTGTCCTGAGTAGTGAATGCTCAGTCAGGGCAAAAACTCAGCTGGTGTGCTTTGGGGTTTTTTCCATTTACTTGGTTAGATTACTTTATCTTTGACAGGTTAGTATTGAGCAATTCCGTAATACGCAATTTGCAGAAGTTACTGCATTGTGGGATCTCTGTCAGGTAAGAAATGTGCCTTTTATGTCCCATTGACGACATGTTGAGTTCACGAAGTAGCACAAACCTCAGCTTAAAGTGTATTCAATAGGGATACGGTGTAGCCCCTGTAGAATGACTGTAAAATTCGCACAACCCGCTATTATATTAGGTAGCTTGGATTTTAGTAATTTGCCTAAAACTTGCATAATTACATGTCCCTGTTATTATAAGATATTGTAAATATGTACTGGAAGAGGTGGATCACCATTTTAACCATATAAAAATAAGTATTGCAGAGAAATCACCAAATCACAACTCCTGGATTTATTTAATATTCAATTAATGGGGTGTTCTGTCTGATACTTCTTTCATGCTGCCATAAATACTGAATAAACAGTAAGCTACATTTATATCGAATTAACTATGTTATATGAAACTGGATTATTAACCAATATCCCAAGCACCATGTGTATTTGGCAGGTGTCAGGTTTTAAAGAAATGGCACATAAATAAAGCCTGACCAAGATCCACCTTCTGGGAGAATTTCTAATTCATGATCTCCGTGCTGTACTGCACAGGATATAGAGACATCTGCAGTTTATATCAGTTAGCCATACATCAGTCCTGCAGTTAGATGGTTTATATACATTAAGGCTGAGGCCACACTGTAATGCACAGGAACTGCCCACAAAATCGTGAGCGTTATCGCACGTGATTGTGTGCGAGATTCTTGTGCATTTTGCGGCTTTCCTTTATGGAAACGCATGCGTTATCGCACCAAAAATGGTGAACTCATGCGTTACCAAAACGCGAACGGACGTGCAATTGCATGCGCATCGTAAATCGCAGGAATTTTTGCGTTCCCGTGATTTCCAGTTTAGCAAAAAACATGGGCGCAAACGTGCGAAAAGCGTGCTAGTGTGGCCTAGCCCTAAGGGTGGATGCAATACACCCTGCTACTGTTTAAATGTGTATAACCCATGCTACCTAATGCTATGTTTTGTAAACAGTTAACACTTATTTTATGGGATCTGAGCAATTTCCAAATCAGCCTGTGGTCCCCATGCAAGCCTGTGCTCCTTAACTTGCTGCATGTGGTAATGTAAGGTATGCCAGCTTTAATATTACACAGCCTGGTATGTTTAAAATTATCATCCTCTTTAGCATCTCTTTACCGAGATTTATGTTTGCTCATACTCAGAAGGACGATTTTGTAAAGTTTAAATCACTGACTTTAATTTATTTGCTATTATATATGACCCCTTAGCTCTGCTTACCTATTGCAACTGGAGTATGTTCAGTGTGTCAAATAAATAAAGCAAGGCATTCTTATTAAAAATATGGGGACCCCCTGGGAAATACTTCATAACCATAAATCTTCACCATTATTGAGCTGTTGTTGCTTGTTAATGCCATATTTAACTCTATATGCCAGGTAAAACATATTTAGCTTACTCTAATTTCTAGTCATTAGAGCTAAGGAGGGCAGTTAAGAGGAATGTCTTGGTGTTTTTACACATTCAGTTAACATGCCTCATTTGTCAGTGAAGCATTTTCTAGATCAGTCTTTTTTTTTTTTCCTTTTGTAAAATTCTGTATATAACATGAATGTCTTTTACAGATATCCTACCCAATGGGTAGAACAAAAATATTCATTGTTAATATTGTAAAATAATGTATAGCTGATTCCAGTTTTAACATAACTGCATAGATTTTATAAATGCCTAACATCTTCAGACATTTTATAAAGAAAAAATACAAATGGTCACGTTCAAAGGACAGAAATCAATGTACGGTATTTTATTTTCCAACCGCATTTCAAAAGGAAAGGTAAAAAAGAACAAAACAAATTTTTTGGAAACTTCGAAGTCTTTATGTGAATTTTTTTGTTTGCTTCCACACATTTTTGTAGTTTAGAAAATGACACCTAAAACTGTTGCTACATATTTTTATTACCACGATGGACCAGTTATATTTTATCTCTGTATTAAGACAATCCCATTAAGAGATCTGCAAAACAGCAGTCCATTATTTGTCAAAGATTTATCAACCCTAGACTTACCTCAGTCACGGAAGATCTACCCCTGATTGCTGGTCTGGTCTAGCTCTGCCCCCACACTGAGAACAGGACCTGGCCAAATATGCACTTTTTTGCAGATCATGTCTTCTGATTGGTCAGGACCCACACACAAATGTGTCTCACAGTCACATAACCAGCCTGGGTACTTTTATTGGAAAAGGATTGGTTATAAGAATATTTATCCTGCTGCTCCTTTCAATCTTTTCATGTCCAAGGGTGGTTGGTAAAATTTTCATCAAAGTATATGGGTCTGGTGGGAAATGAAGGTTTGGCTGTCTGGGAGCAGCAGCCTAAATAATTTTTTAAGTGTTACCAATTTTAAAGGTTACACAAAAAAACTGTTCTTTTTTTTAACTTCTATTTCTTATTCAAAAGAATGTATGAATATTTAAAAAGCTAAATTTCAAAGATTCAATGATATGTTCTATCTTCCACATAATGGTTTGTTGTAGGAAATAATATATATATAAACCCAAACACTATAGAATCGTCTGCCATCATGATCATGATGGCAGACAAGGTCCATGTCAATTTGCCTTAAAGAAATAAGGGCCATACTGCGCATTATCAATAATGTACGACATCGACCTTAATTGTACGCCCGCAGTCGTACATTCACACCGAACATCCGTTCATTAATAAACTTTTGGTCGTAGAATACCATGCGGTAGTTAAGTACCACAATGGTACGGTAAAAAGGTTTTTATAAATATGGCCATTATTACGCTATGCCCTTTAATGCCATTGTTAACCACTGATAATGATCGGTAGTTTTCAATGGCGTCCTTGTATTGCACCGTGGTCGCACATTACACAAAGCAATATACGGATATTGTGCAGTATAGGACCATGCTGATATTGTATGGCTGTTGCCGCATATTGATGACCGGTATAAACCTGCGTTATCGGACCACGGGTTTATAAATATGTCTCTAAACGTAAAAAAGAAAAAGTATTACATACTTAATTAGGCCTGGGGCCTATTTACCATTTACTGGGTGCCTCCTGCAATTCTAGTATAGGGAACTGTGGCTTACAGGAGGGAAATAGAGGAAGGCATTGATCCTGGGTGCACCAGTATTTACAATTTTGGTCATTAAATATGTGTCAGTGCAGTAATAAATGTAAAATAATCCACCTATTTACCAGAATGACATTTTTTCAGGCTCAGGGAGGTGGCAACCCTAGGTTACAGCTAGGTAAGTAACCGCTTTCGTTTTTACAGTTATCAAAACAGTATTATGTATTTTGAAGAAATAGATTAAAAGTAACAGTCATTTTTAGCTTATATAAACAAACTCGGACCAAACAATTTGTTTATCGGATACATATTTTTGTACATAAACAGGAATAAGAAATACTGTGGGTTGTGCTCACACTAGGCGCAGAAGAGAAACGCCATTATACTGTATATTCACATTATATATAAGATATTAGGCTACAGTGGGTAAAATTTTACTAACTTTATGCAGATGGTCCCATTAGCAGTGAAATATTCAATGATGAGAAGCCAAAAATAGCAAAAGAATATGATTGTAATATGTTTGTAACCCATTAAGAAAGTTAGCTATTTGTTGCATTTCTCGTCAGGTTTTCAATATAAAACCAAAATCATTGTATTTTGTGCTACAAAATAATCAGTGTAGGCCAACATATGATAATATCTGCATGGAGTTTGTATTTTCTTCCTGTGGTTTCTTCTTACGGACCTAAAAACACTTATACTGGAGCTTAGTGCAGGGTACAAAGGACAGTTTTTGTATTGAATTGCTATTGTTAAATTACAATATTGATTCTTTATCATGGACCTAATTTCTAATTTACAGATTGTTATAGGTCATTTATGGCCACGGTAGTATCTTACAACTACATTGTAAATTACCAAGCATTGTTTAATATACCTATACTGCTTTGAACTAAATACCACACGGTAACAGTAATTGAGGGTGAATAAAGACATATGTCCACCTAGTCACTTTTATACATACCCTACTCTAACTCTACCAGTTATTTAATTATGGTATAGGCCCATTAACTATTGTGGTTGTTATTGTATACCATGGTTGTCTTATAATACCTCATCATAAAGTACAATTCAGTAATTTATGACCACAGGCATGCTGAAATATACCAGTGATGGCCCAGTTCGCGGATCCGAACATGGATCCACGGCGGGTTTACCTGTTTTCCGCCTTCCGAACTGCGTTTTCGAAAATTTTCAAAATTACGATGATTTCTTGTATTTTCTAAAATACGAGAAATCCTCGTAAATTAAAAATTTTGCAGATTTTTCACATTTTTGGACGGAGCAACCCACATTTTCGGGTCCGTATTTTCGAAAAATCCTCGTATTTTCAAAAAATCACGTATTTTCAAAGAATCCCCGTATTTTCGAAGAATCTAAAAAAAATTCAAATAATCCTCGTATTTTCGAAGAACGGATTTTGCCGAACTTTCATTTTAATAGGTTTTAATGGGTCCGCTCGCGGATTTTTTCGTTATCGGAAAATAACGGTCGTTATTTTACGATAGCGATCGTTATTTTTTCAATAACAATCTTTTATAAATAGGGCCCTATGTCTCGATAACTGATGTTATATCAGTTAGCGTGACTTAAACTCGTTCATTGCAGTGGCTGTGTGGCTGGTAGCTGGCGTTAAAAGTGCCAAATAGATACCGGCATTAGCAATGCACTAAGAGCCGCTATCGTTGCAATAACTCATTAACACAGTAGGGCAAATATGGCTGATGTCACAAATTCTGCCATGGTAAATTATCTCTTTGCTGCAGTTAAAGTTAAATTATACTTGTGCAGAAAACAAATTTGTTCTGGCTCCTCCCCACAGTCATTTTTCACTGAGGATTTATCGATCTCTGACATTGGAGAACATGTTAGTAGGGAACAGAGCCAGAAAGCAGTCTGTTACTGCGCGAGTATAACCTTTCAGTAATGTTGAGTCAATCTTTTCTTGAGAGTTCTTAAGGGTTTTCTAATTCTAGATGTTGAGACTGAATCCCTCAGATCTGACATTTTATTATATCTATAACTGGTGATTAGCATCTTACCCTTGACAATAGCTTTTTCAAACTATATTGGCAACCTAATAATGCTGTTACTTACCTTCCAATACTTCCAACGTTACTTTTTTATTTAATGCCAATTACATTTTTTTTTTTTATTCTTCATATTTTCTTATCTGACTGTTGTAAAATAAAATGTGGATTAAAATGACCGAATTCTTTTACTCACGCTTAGACATATTTACTCCTAGTTGCAATTCTTCATGATTAGTAATCACACCAGCTTTAAAGGGTAACAGTCAACTTGAAATTCACATGCAGTATAATTTAGACCATTGGCATTCCTGGGACTTATATAGGCCCATATTTATAAAGGCGTGGTATCGCTTTTTTTGATACCACAACTTTAATGATCAGTTTAACGATCATAAACCATTCAGTAATTTCTGATAGGCTTAACGATGGTTAATTTACGATCGTTATCTTAAATTACAGATAACAATCGTAAATCTATGATAACGTGATCGTAGATTTACGATCGCCCATAGAATACCATTCCAGTAGTTTACTACCGCATGGTATGCTACGAATGAACGTACAGTAACTAAAATCTGCGATACTGCAGGTTTTTAAATATGGCTTTTAATCGGATGTCTGCAGGTCCTTGATGACCCGAATACAAAGAAAAAACTGCAAATAAGAATTTTCAGTTTCTCTCCTTTGCTGGGGCCAATGACCCTATTTAACTAATTTTGTCAGACTGCAATATACTACTTCAGTACTACTACCAATCTACTGCGTTGGCTATCACTTTTATTTGTGGATATATCTGACTTTCTTCAACTGAACAGTGGTGATATCAGGTTTTCGCTTAATTTTTACCTGTTTTCATTATTGCAATCCATAAATAACCGGAAATATTGTTCTAAGTGCTGTTGGCTATAAATCAAAGTTTTTAAGATTGTTCTTAATGCCACGGTGGTTCTGTCACTGTGATAAATCAATAAAATCTGATCATTCTGTTTTAAATGTGTCAGTTTTTTCCTTCCCCATTGAAGCCATTGACAGATTGTCTGTGCATTGCCCCTATTATAAAGCATTTCTTTCCTACAGTTGCAATGTAGAATGACATGGAGGGTGATCTTTTTCAACAGTGTATAATAAAATGTATATAATAAGATCTTTGTGTCAGAGCTTAAAGTGTATGTTCTCCCCCCAAACAAAATTTAAAAGGGTGTCTCCACTGCCTAAACTAAGTTTGGCCATTTCAGTTTAAATGAAGAACCGGAGGTAAAAGAGCGATCTCTTACAGCACATCCCGTTCTTAAATAAAACCTGCAGGAGCCAGGAGAGAAGATACAAAACATACCCCGTCTCACACCCCTGTTGTTCTTCTGACAGGTCCCAACAGAGTTTGTAGTGTATATGCAGAAGAACACAGTGTTGAGGCCATAATAGGACGCACCGTAGCGTGCAGAAAAAACGCTTGTTTGTCCACGCATTACTGTCCGCTTGCGCTGCAACCTGTGCAATGCTGCAAATTTGTGATACTGTGGTTTATCGTAAAAGCATGATCATGCTTGTAAAGGTACGAATGTCCGTGAGTACAATACCATGCGGTACCAAACAACCATATGGGGGACTGTAAATCTAAGATCATAATTGTACATTTATGACAAAAATCGTACATTTACGACTGCAACATTTTAGCGATACCGCACCTTTAGGAATATGGCCATAAAACAGCTTTGGTTTATATTACACTGTCACTTTATTTAATACAGAATATTTAATTAACTCTAGTAAGTTTTAAACCCGGGTCCGTCACGGAACCCCTCGGATCCGAAATATCTGTCCGAATCAGACATAATTGGCCTTGAACATTCGATAATCATTGAAAATACGATCGGAAACTCGAAAGTAGTCTCCGATCGTATTTTCAAGGATTATTGAACATTCAAGACCATTTTTGAAAATTCGTTCTTTTTTCGGACCGTCGGATTTTCCCCGAGATCCGGGAATCCGAAAACGGAATGAAACTGGTGTGTTTCGGCCATGTCTAGTACAATGTGGTCATTTTTGTATTTGTGTGCGTGGGGGCATGGTATTGTTTCACAAAAATATGGCACTTTCAGAAACACGTCCCAATGAGACTCCATGATTACAGAAAATTCAATTAATGTTGAATTGGTAAATATAAGAATCCTAACAGAGGCTTTGCTATGGTATTTTCTTAAATTAACACTAAGTTCTAGCACTATGTTCTAAGGGTGCTGGTTTTATATCATACAGCAAACAACTCATTTTTTTAGGCTATGCCTGGTGTTTTCCCATGGAGAGCTACCAAGGTCGAACTACAAATGAGATGTTCAGTCTCAGCACAGATCTTCTGTCATGTTTAAAGATTAATAATTGTTTGCAGCTCTGCAAAAAAAAAAACAAAAAAACTTCAGGTCTTACCTCCAGGCTCCCAATGGTCCTGACCCTCATTACACATTCCATATCCCAAACAATCACAAGCCTTTTTCCTCTCCCACAGACTGCCTTCTAATGAGAGTTTGTTCGGCTAAAATTCATTACACATCTCTCATTATCGTTATGCTGAAGTGTTCCATTTTACATTTTAATTAAAATGCACATTTTAAAACAGCCAACTTGAATGTATTCCAACCTTTTTCATAGTTTGCTTTCTACCGCATGATTTTATTAACAAAAGATTTTCTTCTGTTTCTCTCACATTGATTTGAATAACAAACCACAGATTTTAAGGGGTGTTCCAACAACCTCATTCCAATCATCAACCTATTGCTTTAACCCCCATAGGAAATATTTTTTGAGTCTAAGAATTTTCTTTGGAAATTTGTAGTGGGCTTTAATTATTTAAGCATTTTTTTTTTTACAAGGGCTAGGCCACACTGCTTTATTTGCATTTGCGGTTTTTTCATATCATTGAAAATGCAGCAACGCACCGAAAACGCACATTTTTGGGTGCGTTGCGATTTGCGTTCCGCATTTTAAATTGCAATCGCATGGGATTTTCAATACTTAATGAAAAAACGCATGCGCAAACGCAACGAAATCGCACATGAAATCACATGCGATCCGTGTGAGATTGCGTTGCAGTGTGGCCGTGCCCAAAAGGGGTGTTTTTTTATAAACACACATTTAGCAACATCTTCAGGGATATTAACCCAGCGCTGATAAATCTCCCACCCTGAATTCAATCCAAAAAGGATTTAGCTATTAGCTGGTGTTAAATAGTTGTGGTAAAAGAAGTGTAAATCCGATATTGAATTTGGTGCACTGGCTGCGTGGTGTCTTTTGTGATACCTGTGCAGCTGGTTCAAAATTTTTGTGTAACTTTAACCCCTGAAAATAGTACAGCGGCTTTGAGTCCTTCTTGCGTTTAACGCAGTTTTAAAATACCATGCAAATCTGTATTCCACAACTGTATTGGTATTTTGCACTGTGGCCTTTATTTAATAATGTACCACACATTGGTATGATGGGACTGTGCACAAATAGGTGCATCACACTTCATTGCTCTAAATATACCACAAATGAAAGGATATCTGTTTAAAGATGATCAGTTTCTTGCTATTTCCCATTTCCCACAGCAAATTACAATTTTGCACATACATTCACTACTAATCTTAATTTGATTTAACAACACTGTATTTTATTATGCTGAAACCAGAAATAACAGTTTAATTTGGAACATCAGTGAAATTATTTATTTGCCTGGATGCCACCAGTGGCAAACTAACATGGGTTTTTGCGAAGTCATTATGCAAGACAAAGAAAAGCAGACCCACAGGTTGCTATGAAAACAGTGATGTTGGAAAGCATAGGACTACAGCTAGTTCTTAGTATTGATATAGTGTTTGTGTAGACATCAAATCAATAGAACACACTCAAAAAGCAAAAACTGAAACCTACACATAACATGGTCACAAATTTTTGAAACACCTAATGCTCTTGCAAGGCTTCTAAGCATGGGGCAGTTCAAAGTGTGAAGAAAGTCATGTCCTTGACTAAAATGTGTCTGTCAATGGATGCAAATTCCAAAAAATCTATAGTAGGTGGCCCCAAAATAGATGGATAGTGACCAAAATAAAATGGTAACATATGCAGTTATCTTAAATGGATAAACAATCTGTATATAAATCAAGTATACAGTTGTGTGTATTATGGTTCACCTTAGATGATTGTTTTACCAATAATATATTCTATACTTGCATATTATTAAAGGGCATGTCCACCCCCAAACCTATAATTCCCCCCACTACTGGCCCCAATGTTTAGTGCAATAAAACTTGGCAAGTAACTATCTGGGGACTTTCTAAGAAAATTATCATAGCGTTTGAGGCTGGGGGCACATTTATTATTATATACTAATAACAGGGTTATTCTATAAAAGTTCTTATCGTTAAAAATGGTGCTAATTTTGCCCCAACCAATCAGATGTTAGCTTTCAAATGGTACATAATATCTAATTGGGGGGGGGGGGGGAATTAGCACCATTTTTAACGATAAGAACTTTTATTGAATCTCCCTGTAAAAATGATAATTAAGGGTGGACATACCCTTTAACTTATAACTCAGAAACCAATGTTTTAAACTTTGCATTGTCCTTCCATGCAATTAATTTGCAGAAATACGGCACTAATACGTTTAGCTTTATTCCACTATTAAAGTTCCTGGTGCCTGCCCCCTCCCGTTTTATGACTAGGCATAGAACATTTAATAGTAGTTTATGACTAGGCATGCCTGGTGTGCTTCATCCAGGGTGAGGGACCAGCTCTCCAAATTAGCTAATTTGTATCTCTCGGTTTTTTACTCTCGGCCTGTTTACTTTAGTGTCTTTAGAATGTTGTATTTTTGTGAACAAAATAACATTGAAAGACAAGTGATAAATTGTACCAATCCTGTTTCCACAAGTGAGGTAACATTTGATTTACCCCACAGATTTCCTTAAAAACTCTTTTTTATATAACAGTTGCGGAACAAAAGGTAGGTATTTTAGGAATGCAAATGTTTTTGGGCCTACTTTTTTGGCTTTAATGTTTTTAAAAAATCCAAACTACTTTACTCCACTGTTATTTGACGCTACAATTAAGAATGTAGAAACAAGCAATGGCATGAAATTCTTAGGTAGTTCTCTGGTTTTTTTTCCAAACTGGTAAAATTAAATTTTTTTGCAATATTATTAGTAAAAACCCTTAAAAAATGTCCACTTATCTAGAAGGGTTTTTGAAATTCAATTTTCTTCATCTTTTTTCTTCCTAAATGCAACCTTGTCTTTAGTTTCTTGCAGTTTTTCGGATATCCTATCTTTTGTCTCTTCCATTTTCTCATTAATTTTTTCCCTGGTTTCTTCCATTTTCTCACTAAAGAGTTCTTTGGTCTCTTCCATCCTGTCTTGAAGGTAATCCTTCATCAGTGGGGGGGTAGACAAATAGCCATACCTGCGAAGATATTTAACACTAAGGGACGTTCCACCAAGAGTTACAGTATATCTGGCCGGAGTGGCGATCTAGAGAAAAAAAAAAACAAAACATAAAAATAGGTATAGCAGTATATATTGTTTCTGTGATGAGCATCAGCTCAAAGAAAACTAATTCTGCCAGTTTTCCTCCTGGCTTCAGCACTATCTTTAATACAGGAATAGTCCAGGACTAACCTGGCAAATGAAAACTGTATGTGCTGTAGCTCTTTAACAAAACGATATTGTGAGGTATAACCAATCCGACCTCCCTGCACCAGGTACTTTCCATTTTTAAAAAGTTACATTTTAGTGTAAAGTTATCCTTTAACATAATCAAATACAATAAGAATGCATAAAACAATTTCTTTAGTGGCAAGGTTTTGATATTACCCTATTGTATTATAGCCTTTTCTATTAGCCATTTAACATTGTCTAAATGTATTCATTAGAAACTGTAAAGATCCTTGGCGTTAGGGTTATTTCTGCAATAACATCCAGAAAAGTCTACCAGGAAAGGGTTGACATTTCCTCTCATTATTTGTTTCAGAGCAATGCATGACATGTATATGCTTCTGGGCCCTTCAAAATCAAAGCCTAATTAACAATTTGCACAGGTATCTTAGGAAGACGGAAGAGACAAATAATCCTTTCCTGTCAGAAATATGTAAGCAAGATAGACTGGAACACAATTAAAGTAGGATATAGCTTTGGCCAGTTACTAAACAAACAGAGAATTTGTAGCTGGTGTGCTTGAAAAACTACTGAATATTTATTCGCAATAACATTTTAGCAGATCAATGTTCAGTAGTGATTGACTCTAGTCAAAATATTTTAACCCAGTGTTTCTCAAACTTTTTATCATTGATGGATAAAACTAAAACTAAAATTTAACCCACTACTGGTCCCACTGTGTAGTGTTAAAAAAATCCTTACTTTACATCTCTTCTCTAAGTTCTCCTGCAGTCTCTCTCCAAATTCCCAGAAAGTGAAGAGTAGGAGGTATCTGCGAGTAATCCGGTCCCTGATACTTCCTTAACCTCAGTAAGGACAGCGACATGCCCCTTCCCACCATCCGGATCCATCCTTTTCTGCCGTTGCACCTAGCGTGAAACCTTTTGGGCATATTGTAGATGCCCCCTGCCCACCCCTAACCGCAGAGTTATTAAACAAACAAAAAAAAAAATGATAAGAACGTTACTTAAAGCACTTCGTTCCCACGGCGCTCTGAATTCTGATTGTTTTTTTTTTTTTTTTACAAACAACCCTAGCGGTTGGGAGTGGATCACCAGACACCTCGTTGAGAAACTCTGGAGCAAAAAACTTGAAAATTTTATCTTTACTGAAGCAGGTATTCCGTTTAGAAACAGATAATGATCTATGAATGCATTAATATAAGTATGAAATTACTACCCACAATTGTTCCACTCTAAACATTTAAATATGTAATACAATTTTATGAAATAAAGTTAAAGTAATTAAAATATAACAGTACTTTCTGTACTTTTACTTTCATCACTGCCTTCCAAGCAAACAAGGTTCAAAATTAAACCCTCAATGGTAAGCAGCTTTGCATGAGCTGAAAAGCCAGATTATCAGTCTAGACAATAAAAACCAGAGAATGCTTGTATCAGTGATTTACTCATCCAATTATAATGATTGCTCTATACCAGCTTGGTCATTGACATTAATCAAAACAATCTGATTATCATAAAAATCCACAATATGGGACAAGATGCAATAACTACGAATTTTACTGTAGTGATGGTATGAACATGAAAATATCCCAACCCCTAATTATTAGAGAAAAACAGATAACAGGCTAGAGATCCTAAAAGCCCTTCCCTAACAGATTTATTTAAATGTCCAAACATCTGCCAACTCCAAACTGACCAAACCATTAGTAACCATGTAGGCTATTTTAACTGAAAATAGAAGAAAGTGGAATAGCGAAAAAATAATTAAAATAGTTATCTGTTTGAAAAATATGTATGTCCTCCTTTCAGTAATATAGTTCTTAAGAAATTTCCAGACTGGAATATACTAAATATGAATACCTCTACAACATAGGTGTGTGTACATGGGTGGCTAGTAACAATCTGCAGGAGACTTGGAGATCTGGGTAGAGATGTGAGTGCCATACCTGAAATTGCTTCCAGGAAAGTGATGGATATTTATCACATTTTAGAGTAGTAAACACATTAATTACAACATAGGAACTGTATACTGCGGTGCTGTTTCAATGCTATAAGACCCCACCCTCCCCGGCCCTTGCGGCACTGAGTGCCTTTGTTGGGGGTCCCCCGGATCAAAACAGGACCCCCCTCTGCTCTTAAAAGAGCCCTTGGGCGTGTCTTCTTTCTTCCATCTAGCGACACCAACTCTGCTGAAGTCGCTAACATGGCTGCCAGGGGCATGTCCAGCGCTAGTGGCTTCAACGAAGCAGATGTTGCTAGCGTCTTGATCTGACGTCTTCTTTCTTCACAGCCAGAGACACCAACTCTGCTGAAGTCGCCAATGAAGTCAGGTAAGGTCATTGCGGCCGCCAGTGACCCCTCTGGCACTGGTCGATGTTGCTGGCCTCTTCTTTCTTCAGTCTTCTGCTATTTACTGCAATGACTTCTGAGCTCCGTGGAGCTTTACAGCTTTTTATTATAGGTTTACTGGAGGACCTAATCCAATTCTGATTGGTCAATTTTTCAGTACCCAATTATATTTCAGAAGTGATTCTAAAAGCCAAAAGAGCTAATGACATCTCCCAAGATGTAGTGTAGAGGAAGAACAATAAGGGTCTAAAACAGACCCCTTGTGGCATCCCCAATGGAACTGAAGAAGAGGAGTTATTATTAGCATGTGATACAGAGTAGGTTTGGTTATAAAGATAGGCTAGAAACCAGGGCCACTTCATTCTGAATGCACAAGGAGTGAAGTATCTGCATTAGAAGGAAATGACCAACTGTCAAAGAAGGATAAGAATAGAAAATTGACCATTGGCCATTTTCTTATAAAACACCTTTACTTGGTGTAAAGCAGTGTACACACCAATAATTTGGCCCGACTAACCTTCATTTCAGTGTATCAGTTGGTCTTTTGCAGTGACTAACAGTCTTTTTTCATGGCCGGCCGGTTGAAAGGGTGGAATTGTCGGGACGAAGGAATGGAAGGTGTGTAAGCAGCTTAAGAAATAGCTGGTAGAAGAGGTTACTTTTATGATGGGGACTGTTTAGTCGGTTAGGAGTGGCTGCACTGCAACTTAGGCACTAAAGTTTGTATAAAATCATCAAGAGATCAAGAGTTTTTAAAATGACACTGATTACCTACTTTTTTAAAATAAAAAATATCTTTACCCCTTTCCCCCCCCATCCCATACCCAAGCAAGAAGGAATTGAGGAAATGTCATTAGCTGATAAATTGTTGGAAAAAATCTGAGAGCTACAATGAAGTTGGTGTTACACAGGTTTACCAAAGAGGCATCTTATAAATGTATAAAAAATAATTTCAACATTTATGTATGTATTATACCTTATACATTGCATAAGCTGTAAGCGCATTTCCACCCTGAGAATTCTTCAGGATGTTTACTATTCCATCTGGTAGGCCAATATACTCCAGGAACGGAACCACATTAACTCCCCTATTAGAAAGAGAAAATATATTTATCACATTTACATACAGACCAAAGAAGTAATAAATAACATTTTACTATATCACGGACTGACGCCTAATGAGTACTTTTGTATTATACTTATCAATGTTATTGCAAGTATGTGTGTTATGCAAATACATTGTGAAAGGGAAATTTGGATGAAGAAGTTCGTATTTAGGAAAAAATGTTGTTTTGTAGAAATATTTTGAAATGGTACATTTAACATGGACTGCCTTATTCATGCCTAATGGAGATATCAACAAGCTCCATGCTACCTCACTTCCTCTACTTTTACTATATAATGTTATTTGCTTATGATTTTGTCAGTTATGAACCAGTGAAACAGCTTTTGAACAAACCAGGAAAGTGCTAACTGGCCCTGTGGCCCCTGTGAAAAATAGGACTGGGTTCTTAGAGCACTAGGCAGATTTCGAGGTACAAGCTCTAAAGTCATGATAAATAGCATTTAAATGGAAAGAGGTCTGCTGTGCTAGAGGAAATAATTAAGAGTATGGCGCTGACTTTAAAATTTGATGAAAGGGGTGGGCAAGCTAGTGTATTATCAGAAACCCAGTGTAGCCAAGTTCCTGGATTAGAATTGGGACAAGGGGGTAGAGAAGGGAGTGGGTAGTCTAAGTATGATAAAAATCAGGGAGTAATGTGCACAATTCACAGATAAGCAACTTATGATCATTAAATAACATGAAATAAATGGTATATGCGAATAGATAATTTTAAAAAAAGGATTTCTTTAGCTATACACAAAACACCCATAATAAGTGAGGAGCAAGGGGCACCCAGTTCAAATTACAAATGGAAACTACTTCCCAATTATATCAGGTTATAATTTTTGGGCGATTTCAGCTATTCAAACATTGACTTGAGCAATGGGGAATGCAAATCAGAAAAAGCACACAGGTTTGTAAATATGTTTGGAACTTTTCTCCCAATTGGTACATAAATGAACATTTAAAGATTTTATTTTATTATATCTTGTAATCACTAATAATTCTTAATTTATTCCTTATATTGGTGTAGGTGCACATTGATGAATACTGATCATACCATGTTACTTTTAAGAACACGTTGCACAGAATAAAGGGTTAAGATGAGCACCCAATTAATTGAGGGGTTATACTCATCGGGCTAACACAGAATGTAAATGTTAACAGTTTCTTACACACATCAGTAATAAAATGTTAGAAAAGATAGAAAGGGACACTACAACTGTCTACCACCACCATTACTTTTTGGAGCCCCAACACCTACAGTACAAACTTACCTAATGTACAGACTGCTGACAGCTGAGTGAGCCCGGCCAGGGCTCAGAGACCTGAAGTTGTAAGGGGTGGCTCTGGGGCCCCTCCTCTCTCAAGACCCATCTTCCTGTATTCTGGAATGGCACTAACTAAAGCTGGATTTGGCACAAAGAAGACACTAGTAAGTGAAATTCGCCCCTGTGAGAGTGCTAAATTCTTGGGTAAGAAATGAGATGAGTCACCGAAAGTCTCTGCTTCTCTGATAGAATCCATTCTCTGCAGCTCTGTTTCCCTGCATAGGTTTGATTTTAACCCTTTCACTGCCACAGATCGTATATTCACGATCTGTGCAGTGAATGTCCAAACTGCCACAGATCGTAAAAATACGATCTGTGGCTTCGCCCCTCCCCCCAAAAATTTGCCCCCCGCTAGGCGCGATCGGGGGGCAGCATTCGACTGCCCCCCTACCCCCCTCGATCCCCCCTCGGTTTTGTCCAAATCCGAGGGGGGGAATCGGGAGATATCCTACCTTCAAGCCTGTCCCGCATATGAGCTGCCGTTCCCACGTGGAGTTGGAGGAGGAAGCTGAATGGGAGACCCCGGTGACATCACAGAACTTCCTCCTTCACCGGGGTCTTCCCATATGGAGGTACACTGCTGCCCCTGGTGGTCCAGTGGAGGTACTGCAGTGTGATCTCCATATAGATCATGCTGCAGTACCTGTATAGTACAAGCTGTCATGCATGACAGCTTTACTATACATTTTGTGAATGGAACTCAAAGTTCCATTCACAAATATGATTTTTTCTAAGTCTTTGCTACTTCTGATCACCATATTATTGATCTTTGCCAATGAATGAAAAATCACTTCCTGGAAAATGATTTCCGGGAAGTGATTTTTCCGATCGGATTTCGAATTGGAAAACGGGCAAGTTTGGTATCGGAAATATTCCAAGTTCGGTATCATTCCCTGAGATGATTTGATGATCATCTTTGGGAATGATCCAAAAAAAAAGGGGAAATGCACACAAAAAAAAATCTTAAAGTGATACACACACCCCTTTTTTTTTTTTTACCTAGAAACTATAAATTAGCAAAAAAAATTGTCTTCTCCAAGATTCCCAACGTCCCCGGTGATATCGCTAAAGTAAACGCGGATCATTATTTCTTCAATTTCAAGGGAAACTAAGCCTATTTTAGTAGGGAATTTTGCAGAGGTTGCAGTAAAGTGTGCAAAAACTTGTGTGACTCTCCGTACTAACTGGTTTTCACTAAAATACCACTAAAAGGGGGAGTGGGGATAGGGGTGGGGGGTGGGTTGTGACGTTTTTAAATTTTTTCTTGTAATTGCAATTGCGCATGGATCCCATTTGAGCTAGTTGGTGGCCCTGTCACTGTTTGCACCCACCCTTATGGCATACCGTTTAATTCAGGACATGTGGGAGATTGCTATTTAGTGGGGTTTTTTACTTGCCAAGTGGGTTTAAGTAGGATTTCAACCATTGAGTCCTCTTTTTTTTATTTTTTCACAAAATCTCCTAAAAGCACGGAGTTCTATGAATAACAGCGCCTGGAATTCTTCATGTGTATACAAAAGCATGATACCATCATGTAGCTGAAGGTGTGTAGCTTCCAAAAATATATAGTTTGTGGGGGGTATTTCCAAGTTGATTAGGCTGTTCAAATTACAGAATACTTTGATTTTTTTCTTGTAATTGCATTTGTGCATGCGTCCCATTTGAGCTAGTTGGTGGCCCCGTCTCTGTGTGCACCCACACATATGGCATACCGTTTGATGCAGGATATGTGGGAGATTGACATTTAGTGGGTTTTTTTGCTTGTCAAAAGGGTTTGGGTAGGATTTCAACCCTTGAATCATCTTATTTTATTTTTCACAAAACCTCCTAAAAACACGGAGTTCTTTGGATCACTGGGTCTGGAATTCTTCATGTATGTATGAAAGCATGGCATCGTAACATAGCTGAAGGTGTGTAGATTCCAAAAATATATAGTTTGTGGGGGGAATTTCCATGTTTCGGGACTGTTTCCTTAGAAAAAGTGTACGCTGTTCAAATTACAGAGCACTTTGATTTTTTCTTGTAATTACACTTGTGCATGCGTCCAATTTGAGCTAGTTGGTGGCCACGTCCCTGTGTGCATCCACGCATATGGCATACCGTTTGATTCAGGGCATTTGGAAGATTGATAATTGACAAGTTTTTTTTACATGACATGGAAATTTGCCATGATTTTTAACTTTGAATTGTATTTTTTCAAAAAAAATCCTGAAAATCTGGTAAAAAAGCAAAATTTTACATGAAACTGCGCCCACACCATTGGTGGTATGCATAAAGGAATCACTCCATTGTGTAGCTGAAGGTGTGTAGATTCCAAAAATATATAGTTTGTGGGGGAAATTTCCATGTTTCGAGACTGTTTCCTTAGAAAAAGGGTAGGCTGTTCAAATTACAGAGCACTTTGATTTTTTCTTGTAATTGCATTTGTGCATGCGTCCCATTTGAGATAGTTGGTGGCCACGTCTCTGTGTGCACCCACACATATAACATACCGTTTGATTCAGAACATGTGGGAGATTGACATTTAGTGGGTTTTTTTGCTTGTCAAGTGGGTTTAGGTAGGATTTCAACCCTTGAATCATCTTACTTTATTTTTCACAAAACCTCCTAAAAACACGGAGTTCTTCTTACTGGGTCTGGAATTCTTCATGTATGTATGAAAGCATGGCACCTTAACGTAGCTGAAGGTGTGTAGATTCCAAGAATATATAGTTTTGGGGGGTATTTCTAATATAGAGGGGTGTTTAGTCTGACAAATCTGAAAAGTTGCTGTAATTGGGCCATTGTTCATTGGCTCACTTTGTGGCTAGTTGATTCCACTTTTGCGTGTGTAACCATACATAGGGCATACCGTTTGATTCAGGACATTTAGGAGATTGATATTTGGTAACTTTTTTTTACATTACTTGGGATTTTGGCATGATTTCTACCTTTGAGAGTGTTTTTTTTTCAAATTTTTTAGAAAATCTGCTAAAACTGCGAACTTCTACGAAGAACTGCGCCCACACCATTGATGGTACAAATGAACAAACTACAGAATTTCGTAGATAAAGGTGTGTGGATTCGAGAAATATATGGTTTGTGGGGGTTGTTTTGTGGGGAAAAATTGCAGACTGTTCAAATTCAGATTTGGCTGAATATTTTTGCTGTTTCTGAGCCATTGTGCATTGTTTCACTTTGTGTCTTTTGGCTTCCACGTCCGCGTGTGTAACCACACATATGGCACACCGTTTGATTCAGGACATTTGGGAGATTGATATTTAGTAACTTTTTTTTACATTCCGTCAGGTTTTGGCGTGATTTCTACCTTTAGAAGTTGTTTTTTGTTCATTTTTTCAGACAAATGCGAATTTCTACAAAGAACTGCGCCCACACCATTGATGGTATGAATGAACAAACTACAGCGTTACGTAGCTGAAGGTATGTAGATTATGAGAATATATAGTTTTGCGGGGGTATTTCCAAGTTAGAGGGGTGTTCAGTTTGAAAAATCTGGGAAAATGCTGTTATTGGCTCACTGCGCATTGTTTTACTTTTTGACTAGTCGCTTCCATGTCCGTGTGTGTAACCACACATATGGCATACCGTTTGATTCAGGACATTTAGGAGATTGATATTTGGTAAGTTTTTTTTACATTACATGGGATTTTGGTGTGATTTTCTAACTTTGAAATGTATTTTTCTCTATTTTTCCAGAAAATTGTGTAGAAATGCGAAATTCTACGCAGAACTGCGCCCACACCATTGATGGTATGAATGAACAAAGTACAGCGTTATATATCTGAAGGTTTGTAGATTTCAGATAAACATAGTTTGTGGGGGGTATTTCTGAGTTGGGGGGTGTTTTGTGGTAAAAACTGCAGACTGTCCAAATTCGGAGTTGGCTAAATATTTTCGCTGTTTCTGAGCCATCGTGCATTGTCTCACTTTGTGGCTTTTCGCTTCCACGTCCGCGTGTGTAACCACTCATATGGCATACCGTTTGATTCAGGACATTTGGGAGATTGATATTTGGTAACTTTTTTTTACATTCCATGGGGTTTTGGCATGATTTCTACCTTTTTGAATGTTGTTTGATGTTCATTTTTTTTGAAAATCTGGTAAAAGTGCAAACTTCTATGAAGAACTGCGCCCACACCATTGATGGTATGCACGAACTACAGCGTTACATAGCTAAAGGTGTGTAGATTTCAGGAATATATAGTTTGTGGGGGTATTTCTGAGTTGGGGGGGGGGTGTTTTGTGGAAAAACTGCAGACTGTTCAAATACAAAACTGGCTAATTTTTTTTTGCTGCTACTGACATTTGGCACTGGTCACGCTCTGGGTTAGTTGGTAGTCATGTCTCTGGGTACACCCATGAATGTGGCATACCGTTTTATTCGGGAGGGGTTAGGCTTTCATATTTGAGATGCGTTTGAACTTTCCTCCACAGTTTTTAGCTGAAATTCGCATTTGATTTTGTCTCCGATTTTACAGTTGAGGAAAAAAAGGAAAATGTAAGAAAATAACTTACAATTGGACGAAGAGCTGCGTCCGGGTATCTGCATTTTGATCGAAACTTACCTCACTCGTAAAATCCTGCGGGTGTGTAGTTTCTAAAAATATCTCACTTGTGGGGATATTTTAGTTAATTTGGAAGATATTCTATGTTAACTGTCAGTAGTGGTTATACATTTTAATTTGGTGTAAAATTTTAGAAGGTGCAGTTTTAGTTTGGGGGGGGTCTCCTGTACAGGAAAAGTCGGGTACCTACATATATCTGGTATCGTTGTACTCGGGAGTATCAGAGCTTTTAGAAACAGTAAGATTTTTGTGTGTAACCTTAAGATAACTATAAGTAAAAATGGGAAAAATCCATGAAAATTTGCAAATTTTTCGTTTTTTTTTACATATTTTACCCATAATTCCAGTAAAATTTCCAGAAAAGTTACAAAATTCTGTTACCATGTTAAAGTACACTTTGTGCTGAAAAAAACAATGTATAATATTCCTGATTTACTGCAAGGTTTCCTACTGTAAAATTAGTCTAAAGCGATTAAGGGCAAAATCCTGAAAATTCTTCTGGCAGTGAAAAAAAAATGAAATTCTTCTGGCAGTGAAAGGGTTAAAGACCTACTATATATTTTTGCAGACTGTACTGTGAGACACACATATCACACCCTTACCCTGCCCAAGCTCTGTATCTGCAAGCACAGCATACAAGATATTTAAACAATGTCAGTTCTACTACAAAGTGTGACAATCTCACAACACAGTTTTACACTTAGTAGAATGATCATTGTTTAAATTATGTTGGAACAAAAATGGTGTGAAGAAAACTCTGCAATAATTTCCATCTACATACACATTCAAATGAGAAATGGACATGGAGAATAATGTGGAGATTTTATATGCAGTCAAAGTGCCCCCTCTACTGGGTAACTTTATTTCTGAGTAATGTTTTTATGAAACCATATAGAAATAAATGCATGAGAAATTATTTCCTATCTGTGTCAAATATCTGTGTCATATTATTTCAAAAGAGAAGTGATCAAACTATGTCAGGGAAAGATGTCTGTCTGTTGTGTTTCTAAAAGAAACTGGAGAAGAATAACTGCTCATTCAGACCAAGGGGTTTCTTTTAGTATAACGGGGATGTACCTACCACATATACTCAAGTATAAACCGACCTGAGTATAATCCAAGGTACCTAATTTTACCTGAAAAAGGAGAAGTGATTGACTCGAGTATAAACCGAGGGTAGAAAATAGGACCACTACTGCCTTCTGATTCAGTATAGTTTTGAGGCTTTAGTTTCCTTTTAAATGGACAGCAGAATTCATACAGTAGTCCCATACACTAATAGCCAAATCCAGTATGGCTATTACTGTATGGGGCTACTGTATGGGAATTCTGATGTCTATTTAAAGGGCAACTAAAGTCTCAAAACAATACAGAATCAGAAGGCAGTATTTTAACAATAGGTACCATACTCCTGATTCTGTATTGTTTTTGCTTAGTTGTCCTTTAAATCCCACATAGTAACCCCTACTAGTATTTGCCAATTCAGATGTTTGGAAACTACAACTCACAACATGCTTTAGTTGCTGGGAGTTGTAGTTTTCAAACAACTGCAGTAGCCAATACTTGCAAATAGGGGTAAATCGTCCTTTATTCATGCATACAGTATGCACAAATAAAGAAGGTTTTACTCTTATTTGTAAGTCTTATTTTAAGTTTTTAAAGCCTGAAAACCTTGAGTATATACGGCAACTTTTTGCCTTAGGTAATTTACCTTTACTAAAATTTCTACTAAAATTTCTTTGAAAATATGTAACACCTCTATGTAACTTTGTATATATGATGAAGAACTAATATGTACGTTTTTATTATTGCAGGAGTTTCCCGTTCTCCTCACACACCTTAAGGGTTTGTGTACAGCGGGAGTGGTTGGGGGTGTGAACAGGGCGGGATTTTATTGTATGAAAAGTGGGAGGAAATTATGTTTTTATATCCTGATGACGACCTAGTTGGGGTCGAAATGCATTGATATGGATTATATTCTTAATAAAAGGGGAAGTTCAGTGTAAATACATATACTTTTAAGAAAAAAAGAGCAGTATTTTTTCATCCCAATGACCTTAACCTGCCCATTTAGCTTTATGTCTGAGTATAAATACTTCCAAAATACTGACTTCCTGTTTGTAGGACCCCTAATAGAGACCGTTATGGTTTGGCCCTTGACCCAGTGCCTGGGTTGATTTGGTTGCTCAGTAGAGATCTGAGCATGTTTGACCAATCCAACAGCCAATCAGTAGAAATTACTGTTAGGAACATTCCAAGGAAGTGGTGCATCCTGGAAATAAGAAGGACCGTTAGAACCTAAAATGGCAGCTCATTAATGTTAACAGCAGGGGATAGCAAGGGGTAGGAATGCAACTGATTTTTCAAATTGGGAGAGAATATATAGAATAACTAGGTATGTAGAATATAAACTAATACTTTTTAAAATATTGATTTTTTCCACTGAATATTCCCTTTAAATTTTAAAAGAAATTCCCAGGAAAGCTCTGCCATATCCAATATATTTCACTATAAATTTTACAATTTATTAAATTATATTTTTACAGTCCACTTCAACGGATGGCACCCGGATGCTACGTTTTATATTTAAGTCCCGTGAGTCTCTTTTGCTCTGTACTATTTATATTGTTTTTTTAGAGTGACACCTGGGCACCAAAGGACTATTTTGGAATGGTGTGCTGACTTTGTCTCTCTACATTTGCATATTTAGTCTGAATCACCCACGCTCTAGTCTGCTTATTGATAGGAACGTGCTTGATTCACATCCATAGTGCTTCTTAATCAAGATTTTTATAAGAAAGAATTTCTCTCCCAACTTGATGACAGAGAGGTATATTACAAATGTGAATGTGATCTAACGACTAAATTAAACTTGATTCTAAACTTAAGGTGGGGGTTAAAAATGGTTGGATTACCGAGAAACAATGTGAGTTTCTTACCACGGAGTATCCCAGGTGCCCAACCATTTACACCCTCCCAAAAATCCACAAGGATCTGGTGAGCCCCCCTGGATGACCAATTGTGTCCTCTCACGGCCCCCCTTTCAAACCGGTCACGCAATTCTTAGACAGCTTCTTTCAGCATTTGTTAAGGGACAGTCAGCAGCTTATACAACTTCTGTCTATTCAACAATATTCTATGGATAATATATGACTTATGACTTGTGATGTCAAAAGCCTATATAGCATCATTCCTCAAACAGAAGGCATTGTGGCATGTCATGAAGCATTTGTGTCTTCGAACCATCAGCGCCCTCTGGTAGACATAATAAACTAATAAATCAAGCAAAAATTCTAACAACTATTTTCGTTTTAAGTCTGAATACTACATACAACACACTGGGGTCCAATATGGCCCCGTCTGTGGCTAATCTAGATATGAAAAGTTTTGAGAGTTGTTTTATCTATCACTCAGCTAAAGTACATACACCCTTCTACAAAAGATACATAGATGACATGTTCTTTTTGTGGAGGGGGACTGCTGAGGAGGCTGAATGCTTCATTCGATCTCTCAATGAATTACCTACCCCAGTATAGTTGATGCTTACCATAAATTATACTCGGATTGATTTTTTGGACATAAGGATCTTTAAGCATCTCCTGCTACATTGTTTTCATTGAATTATCACTTACTTGCACATATGACTTGTTATCTTTTATATTTGCAACAGTTTATTGCTCTATGTATTCTTCCTGTGATATAGTATACAGATATAGCTATTTGTCTCTGCTTTGCTACTGTTTCCTTCTTATAACTTGCTTTTAAAAAGTTTTGAAAATATTTGTTTCCATGTTTTAATTAATTGGTTTTACCTTTGATGTGTTTCTTTGCTTGTTAACATAGTCCTTTATAAGTACACCTGATTGCAGTGATGCAATATCCTGAGGACGGCTCGTTTAGAGCTGAAACGCGTTGATACTTTTTAATGGTCTAATAAATGCTACGTTATAGATCTATCCCGTGAGATTATATAAATATACACACACACACACACACACTAGATTTGTAACAACAGCACTCTCAGGACTTTGTATTAAAACAATATCTTTTATTCCAACAGTTTAAAATTACTGAGGACAGCTCCTGTGTGAGTGGAAACGCGTAACTGAGAGTGCTATTGTTACAAATCCAGTTTATATGAATTATTAATGTACACCTGGGCAAGGGAAGAGAGATAGCGTGAGTGCCCTGTACAAACTCTCGCTCTCTCTCTCGCGGCAAGACTTTTTATCAGTAGAGTACCAGCCTTAGGAAATTCTGTTGCTGTTCGTATGTTTCAGCTATGACAGGTTCAGTTGGTGACCCTACTATTCTATAGAATAGGGCAGTGGTGGCGAATCTTTTAGAGGCAGAGAGCCCAGAATGCAACCCAAACCCCACTTCTTTTTGCATAGTGCCAACATGATCATTTAAACAGTAGCATTAGTTACATTAACCTCTACATTACCACACAGGAGTTTGAGATCTAAAACAGTGACCATTAACCCCTTCATTATTAGACGGGAGTTTGAGATCCAAAAAAGGGGACACAAGCAGAGCTGAATTTTATAGCACGTTACCTCTCTCTGCTACAGACAGCCGCTGGCTTTCTGGTAACAAACACTGGTGAACTCTGCTGTGCATGAGTGCCCACAGAGAGGTAAGTGCTACTTCTGGCACACGTCCCATAGGTTCGCCACCACTGGAATAGGCTGAAGCAGAGCAGAAGCCTAGCAAAACTAAAACTGGAACTCAACACAAAATATTTTCCAAAGGTTGTTGCTCTGCTAATATAAAGTATTACAAGATAGATATACTCTGAACTGACTCCCATACTCCATACTTTTATTATGTACGTTTTATTATGCAGCCAAAATTTTCCCTGCAGTGCACAACATGTGGTAAAGTTACCTTTGTAGAGTTGGAAGCCTAACAAGATTGGGGACAACTGTCTACTAACATGCAAGGCCAATCTGCACCTGACTGACTACAAAAGTAAGAACCATAGTCTTGAAAATCTTGGCATGTATGAAATATCGTAATAGCCATTTTAGCTTTTCTTGGTAGCCAGCTCTATAGACATCATTTGAAACCATTTAAAAAGCACCTACACTTCTAGGTGCGTTAGCTATCTTGCTCATTGGATTGTCCTTGTCCATGTACATTCCAGATGGAAATGCATTTAGCTTATTGGCATAGTGCAAACCAGTAGTAATAAAATTTACAAGATGGCATAGCAATTAAACATTCTTTCTGGTTGCTGTACATATACTGTCTCAGGTAAAACAGCAGAATATTTTCAGAACAAACTTTTAACTCTTTCACTATGGATTAGCATGCTTGTAGAGGAAGTAGAACATTTTTACATACAAATCACTATAAAATATACTTAACAAAACAAGCATACTTTCAATGTTATTTAGATTCTATATTGCATTCATCTCTGCAAACACCAGAGATGGCAGTTATGTCCTAAAGGAATCTTACACTTCCCACCATTTATTTAATACAAAGTTACAGAACACAACACATTCTGCTGTCTGTAGAACAACCATGCTATTTTAATAGCTTGGAACATATAATGCGATGGGGTACGCTAAGTATAGATTGACATTTGGGATCAGTAGCTGCTAGAAAGGGCAATAATGCCAGCTGGTAGAGGGGTAACTAAAACAAACACTTGTTCTAGAATATGCACTGATGTCACAAGTCTAGCTTCATACAGTAGCTCTTGGCTGGCTATGTGAAAGACTGGCAGCGGATATGTGTCAGGGAAAGAGGACATTGTTTGCAGACAAATAGAAAGTAGTGAAAACAATACCACAAGTATAAAGAGTTTTAAATAACAAACATTAGTCAATATAAGAATTTAACAATGTCAGATTTTAAATGATTTAGTGACACCCAGATCATGCATTCATAGTGGTAATATATTTCTGATGCACAAAGGAATCAGCTAAAGGAACTGCTGTTAATTGCCATCAAAGTGACTTACCTCTTTTAAAAAGACCTCTATACTACAATTTTTTTCCCTTTAAA
Source organism: Hymenochirus boettgeri (assembly GCA_019447015.1). NCBI lineage: Eukaryota > Metazoa > Chordata > Amphibia > Anura > Pipidae > Hymenochirus > Hymenochirus boettgeri. The sequence continues at coordinate 194,632,536 of CM033474.1, read as the reverse complement.
CTCCAAAAGGAGGAAGGAACGACTAACTCTAAAGGTACTGCACATTCAAATGCTTTATATGAAAATGTGTCCACTACTACATACTGTAGTATCATAGTGCAGTTCTTAACAATCCCCACAAGCCAGGTAGCCAGTGTCCAAAGAAATTTTATTTCTGCCCACTAACCTATCTACAAAAACAATTTAGCAAAAAATCAAAACCATTACAGTGTATTATAAACATTAAAAATAAAAACTTGGCCTCATCAAAGACATCAGTGACTTTCAAACATTTAAAGAATACACTATATTGCCTAATATTTAATGCTTGTGTAGGTTCTTATTCCTCAAGGTCATCGTATATCTGTGGTATTCAGTTAAATCAACTGGAGTTTATTCTTGAACATGTTTCCTATTCATCCGACTTGAATTTGTCAATTCAAAATGACTTGTACCCCTCCCCCCCCCCCCCACACACACACACATCTATTCAAGCTTGGATTCTTTATTTTGACATATGGCCTTCTTACCTATTTTGAATCAATCCTGTTCCTTGGCCAAGATGTTGACATTACTATCATCAAACTTATGTCCTTTTTCCTAATGGGGCATGTTCAGCCCCAAAACTAAAATTTAACCCACTGCTGGCCCCACTGTGCAGTGTAAAAAAAAAAATCCTGACTTTTTTCTCCCTGTGGTTGCCCTGCAGTGCCTTCTGAAGGTTTAGGAAAGGGAAGAGTAGGAGCATTCCTGTGTGTAATCCGTATCTACCCTTTCTCCATCCTCCTGAAGAAATCTGGCATGAGCTGTAGAGCTCTCTCCCCCCAAACCCCCCCTCCATCTTTTAAATAAAATATTTTTTTTGTTGTGTAGGGGACCCCCTAGCAACCCCAACTGCCATAGCATTAAGTTTAAAAAGTGCACAGAAATACTTACAGACCTTCGTTCCTTCAGCTTCCACAATAGCAGGCAGCTGTGTCTGTGATTGTCTGACTCTCAAAAAGTGCACATAAATATTGGCCTTCGTTCCTTCAGCTTTGTTAATAGCTGGCAGCAATGCCTTTTTAAACTTATAAACATGGTGGTTAGGGTTGCAAGGGGGTCCACCACACTACAGAAAAAGTTATATTTTGAGGAGGGGATGCCTTCTAAATTGCAAATACATGGCCCTGACCCTGAGGAATTGGCTCTTCTGTGCTGGGCCATACGTTGGTGCAACCGCATTTTTCGTCTCCCCCACATACAAATCAGAGCACTCTTCACTACAGTGCATATATGTGGCTCTTTTTGTGTTTCGGTATTGGGGTTTTTGGATGTACCAGTCGCTGCCACAGTGCATTGTTGGGTTTGAAGCAAACAGGGATATGGTACCTTACCTTCTGTTCTTTTAACAATTAACAAGGAGCCACGGACGAAACTTATAAATACATACAGTTGCTTTCTTTTGGTTACATACCATTACAACCATAAACAAGGCAAATTGGACCCAAAATTTTAACCTTTGCAAATTGCATCTATATTTATTTTAATAGTTTGTGGTCTTTGATTTTAATGAATGTAGTTCATTAAGGGATAGGATTTTACAAGTTGTAGTTAAAGGAGAACTAAACCTATTTTTTTCCCCGAATGTAAGATATTTTCTCCCCAGAATACCTCTTTTATATTGTAAGATACTTCTCTAGTAAGTTGCAGTAATGTACATGTAAGAAAAAGATCTGGTAACTTAGAAGGCCTCCAGTGTTCTTGCCAGTACAACTTGCAGCACATGAAGTCTTCAAAGAGCCTTGTGGGCATGTGCACATATAGGCTATGCCCCCCGACAGCAGTATTCACTGTAAACTTTTTTAATACAGATATCTCAACATTAATACAGAAGTCCCTAAATAGACTTTAAAAACTGCTGTTAGGGCAAAGCCACACTATGTCTGATGACAACGCGTGTCAAAAATATGCATTTCACGTTCATTACTGTCCATTTGGGATGCAATCCCCTGCAATCAGACCACATGTGATCCACAAGATAAAAATTTAGCAGGGTCGCCTAGTCCATACTGAAGCCAGCATTAATTACAGGCAGCCTACAAGGAACAATATAAAATATTTGCCTGATTTTACAGCCTTTTTATCTTTTTGCTTGCATTCTAAAAAATACATTTGCTTTTTTAACTTGTTCTCTTTGTGATAGCTCTGGAGGGTTAGTGGACTAATGATCTAATAAACTGCAATGATTATGTTTGTTTTTTGTATGAAATGCAAAGGAAGATGTGCGTGTGCATGGGGACAGATTGTACACTGTTAAATTTCTCTTGTGTCCAAGATATCTGCTGTAACACTAAATAAAATTTTCGGCAAATCTCTGTGCTGTTATACGATTGGTTGTCAAATAGAAAAATTCGCCCGGCACAGATCACTGTGATGTCAGAAAAAATATATAATGTAAGGGGTGCTCCCACCACTAATATAGTATAATTGCCTGAAGAAAACAGAAGTGGTATAAACAGGGCACACCCAAACTATAGTAATACATAAAATATCCTTTATTTGAATGTATAAACTTGGGATATGGTCAAAACGGTGCAACAAAATACATTAAAAACACGTCTTCAACCCTCAGTATCCATAAAGTGCATCACACAGATAATATACCGGTATATTCATCCATTCAGGCATACAACAATGTTAATATATACATCGGATAAATGTGCAAAGTAGTGCATCAAGCAAATGTATAACAAAGTATCTATATCATATAAGTATGCGTTAATATCTCGTATAAATATGCATAAAGTAACTATATAGTCAAAAATAATCATAAGGTGTAGGCTAGCTTCCCTACCGCTATCAGTACCCCTAAAATAGGAGGAGGGAGCACCTAAAACCAGTGGCCAAACATAAGCAGCATGATCTCACCACTTAGCACTAGTCTGTATGGTCAGGATACACAAGGAGGGTTGAAGAGCTGATTAAAAGGAAGCCGGACGCGTTTCGTCCGTATGGTCGGACTTCATCCAACGGCAAGGTACCATCAACTAAATTACACCTTAAATACCTTAGCAGCATAAGTGAAGAGGAAACCGGAAGGAACCGCTAGGTCCTCACCCCTGGGTTCGCGTAACTTTCTGCAGCGTCCCAGAGCAACGCTGCTCTGGTAGGTTCCGCCCCCTCCTCCCCGTCGGCGACGAGGCCAATAGGAAGGTGGTTCAGGTCCTCACCCTGGGTAAAAGCTAACACACAAAGAAGAGGAGCGGAGGGAAGGTGAGTATAATTGTCCTTTAAGTATACTGTGCACTTAAGAATTTAAGCAAAAAAAAAAAAGAAAAAAAGAGAGGTGTATTATTTTTTCCCCTCTGTATCCACTTTAGAGAATCCTAGTCCTTATAGCAGGGACTGTATTAATATGAAGGGTATAAATGAGGAATATTCACTCTGACTGACAGAGAATATCCTGCGGAAACAATTAGACAAAGTTAGACTGACAGAGAAGGATATGGTTAGTCAAGGAAGTTAGTCTCCAGAACTGATCGTATTAGTAGTAGTCAGCATGGATTTATGAGATATAAAGCGTTTCAGACAAATTTACTTGGTTTTTATAAATAATAGTTAATATTCAGGCATAGTGGTGGATGTAGTATACTTGGATTTAGATACAAGCTTTTGATCCTGTGCCCCATAGGTGACCAATGTATAAACTGAGGACTCTTGGCCTAGAAAAAAACATTTGTACATGTATAGAGAATTGGTTGTTGGATTGCAATCAGAAAGTAGTGGTCAGAGTGGTGGTCATAGGTAAGTCGAGTGCCTCAGGGTTCTGTACTGGGGCCACTTCTTTTTAAATGGTTTATAAATTATTTAGACGGGGGCATTGAGAGCAATGTCTCTGTGTTTGCCGATAACACTTAACTATGCAGATCTTTTGAAATTTTAAATGATGTACAATTGCTGCAAGCAGACCTAGATAGATAATCAAAATGGGCAGCAGAGTGTCAGATGAGATGCATTTGGGTAACGATCTTTGTTCCACCACCACAATATATAGTAAATCTCTAATGGACAAAGATTAGGGGGTTTCTAGTAGATAACAGACAGCTAGTGCTAGCAATATATTTTCTTGAATAAAATTCAAGAGATATATTCTAATTTGGCAAATGTATTAATTGCATGTCCACCTTTAAGTTGAACTTTTATATAGGTAGTGCATCCCCCAAAGCCATATTACCATAATAATCACACAACAAATAAGTACAGACATAGAGATATCATCCTCCTGCATGTTACTAACGTGACCAAGCCCCAGTGATGAAGTAATCATTGCATTACTGAAGATAAGGAAGAATTACATTTAGCTCAAAATCCAACATAAGGGGGTTTGAATCAGTTGCCTGGCACAGTTTCAAAAACTACCAAAAACCAGGCAGGCTCTGCAAAAACATTCTAACACAATTTCAAATAGGGTAGCATGGATTTTTCATGGATTTGGGTGATAGAACCCGGTATTACATCTTTCTGTATATTTTTAAAGACTTCTTTTAAAGAAAAGATGGATTTTCAGCACAAGAACAGATTTATAATGAACAAAGTGAAAACAGTATACATATCAAATCTAAAAAAACTAACAACAACAACAAAAAAAACAACTTACTTCATGGCAGCATAATAAAAAGACCCGAACCAGAAGCTAGATGTCACTAGATGAACTGGTATTAGAACTTTTCCATGTTGCTTAAAAGTTCTTTTAAACCTCTGGATAAGTCCAACAGACTTGTCTTGAATTGGATCTGCTTCAGCAATGCTGGAAAATTCTGTAGAATTTGAGTTAATTTCTGCAGAGGGATTTACTTCACTTTGAGGTTTACTCTCTGAGGGAACATCTTGTATGGGTGTTTTTATCTCTTGTTTGGATTGTGAATGTATCTGTTTCTGCTGTGTTTGTAAAACAAAGAACCGATATCCAGATGTTGGGAAAACTGATGGCCACTTCTTTAATGTACATGCTTGGGCATATGTAGTAGGAAAGGCTATAGTTGCTGTATTCGATTTCAGCAGCAATGTTCTAAGTAAGTGCATAATGATAAATGCCCGAGTGTTACAAGGGGAAGTTGTTTTTGGTTTCAGTCACTGTAGGTTTTCCAACATAAAGCACCTCTTGCTTCAGTGATGTAACATCATTTGCCTTAAAAAGGAAAAACACTGCTTAATCAAAATGTATATAATACATTCATAAAGTTACTTTATTTATTACACTTTCTTATATAATGTACAGTATAATTTAAACATATTATGGATCCAGGAGCAAATCTACACACCTTTTTGCTGTGCACTCTTTAAACAAGACAACCTGTAGTTCCCCAACTTCTCTTTAGAAATACAGACTTTTTCACTGAAGAACAGCTTATTGTCTAAACCTCTTGTTTGTTAGAGTGGACAAAGCTTATGCATATGAGGGATGATAAGAGCTTTTGAGCTCTTAAAGGGAAAGTCCAACCCCAAAATGAAAACTTACATACAGGTAAATCACCCCCCAAAACCCTAAACGGTAATAGTTTGAAATCTGAAATATATGTCTAACCTGAAATCCTGTACAATGTCCTGTTGCCCCTGTTTCTGCTTCCTGGTTCCTCCAGTTAGCAACTGTCAGTTATGGACTTGACAGTTTAAATCACAGCCAATGACTGAATGTTAATCCCCTGTCTGCCTCTTCTGAGCATGCCCAGGCTCAGTACAGATTTCTAAATTGCTCAGTTTCCATGAGGCATCCAGAAGCATAGCAGACATACAGGAATGAATTCATAGGACAAAGTATGATATATCAACATATTTTAAAGAGGAAATTCTAAAAGATGTTCTTATGAAGGTGGAGTTGTCCTTTAAGTAATGCTGGCTATACACTATATTGCCATTTGATAGATTTAAAGGGCAATTCCAGCCCCAAAATGAAAACTTACATACAGGTAAATCACCCCCCAAAACCCTAAACGGTAATAGTTTGAAATCTGAAATATATAAGTCTAACCTGCAATCCTGCACAATATCCTGTTGCCCTTGTTTCTGCTTCCTGGTTCTTCCAGTTAGCAACTGTCAGTTATGGATTTGACAGTTGACACTACAGCCAATGGCTGAATGTTAATCCCCTGTCTGCCTCTTCTGAGCATGCCCAGGCTCAGTACAGGTTTCTAAATTGCTCAGTTTCCACGAGGCATCCAGAAGCACAGCAGGCATACAGTAATGAATTCATAGGACAAACTATGATATATCAACATTCTTTCTAAAAGATGTTCTTATGAGGGTGGAGTTGTCCTTTAATGTTCAATCGTCAAATCTATTTGAAGGACAACAATATAAAAAAAAACATCACCCCCATTACATGTCCACACTTCCAGCAGCTGAAATCGCTTACTCACATTAACAGCTGTGCTGTCCTCCCTTAGATATCACAGCAAAATGAGTGCTAAAAACCCACCTCCTAGAGGGCCCAGGGCCCTGATTAACATAGCAATTGTCATTGGCTGGTGGGAATGTCTGCTCTCCTCCTCTGCCAGTCAAGCAAACTTGAAATTGCTAGGATACAGCCTACATAATCAAGCTGATCAAGGGTGGGTGGAGGAGTTCTCACATGCTAGCTTTGAGTGACAGTTAGAGGCAGACAGAATCATTACACCCCCTTCACAGCATGGGTAACTGAAGGCAGAGAGAGTCTCGAAATCAGTAAATAAATGTATGGGGTGGGCTACATACCTTTATTCTTTTTAAAGCAACTAAAACAATGCAGAGGAAATACAGTTATCCTTTAAAGGAGAACTAAATCCATTTTTTTATACTCCAGAATCTGAAAACAACCCCCCTAAAAACACCAATAAGCTATGTAATATGACTTCAGTAAATTGTATTAAAATAAATGTAAGCCTGTTAAGAACTGAATTAAGTATCTGTATGTATATGCAGTGTCAGGCCAAACCTCCTGACCTCAGTCACATGCTTCCTTGCTTTATCTGTCCTGTAAAAGGATTGGCTAGAGATTATTAATGGGTGTGACCAACTGTAACAGTTTCTGCCATCGCTAAGGACTGAGCATGTGCAGAACATAATGGTCGTTGACCAGACTGTGTGATACTAGAATGCTGTGATGTTAAGCAAAAACCATATATAATTTAGGTAAATTTCCCAGCACCCATATCAAAATGAGAGGTAAGACACTGATTACTGGCTTTATATCAAGGTGTTCTGCCTTCTGGTTCAGTGTTGTTCTGTGGCTTTAGTTGTCCTTTAAAAGGAAAGTAAAGACACCAGACAACATTGTCCCAATAGACAGAGCACATTCAGTGTTCTCCCTAGGGTCTTTTAGCCGGGCGGCCCACCCGGCTACTTTTTCATGCCACCCGGCTGGAAAAAAATTCTTAAGAGAACACTTGTGATTTAAAAAAAATTAGATGTAGATTTAATAGGTGTGCCAAATATATCAGTAAAAACTCCTGCCAAAACTGCCCAGTCCAGACCCCTTTTTTATACTTGTAAGCTTATTTTAGCACGTTAACTAGCTTTTCCAAGATCCCCAAGGCCACAAAAGGTTGGCACATGTATTTGTGCTGCCATTTTATATGGGTTACCTTCAGATGTTGTAGAACTACAATTCATTGCAGATGTTGTAAAACTATATAATGAGCATGATGCAGTGCACATTTTTCCCCACCACCAAATTTCCTTGTCCCACCCCACCCGGCTACTTTTTCATGCCACCCGGCTTGAAAAAAATTCTGGGGAGAACACTGACATTCACAAAGATACAACAAGCGGTGTCTCACATTTCCATTTGCTGTGGCTGTTGGTTAATTTATGAACCTGAGGGTACTAGGGGTAAGCTCTAACAATCCACCTATTTGTTTTGGTGGAAGTGTAGGTGGTCACAGTATGCTTCACATGCTCTCTAGTGCACAGCAATCAAAACTGCAGAGACTGCAGCCTTGCCCCCAAGAAGCTTACAGCTAATAATCATTACAGCACAGAGACCCACCTCTGTTACACACAGAACATGTTACAGCAGATCCTGCTTCTCAGATACAGAACAGAGATTTAACAGCATGAATTGATTTTAGGACAATCTCTTTTCCCTTTGCTTTTCATACAAAAACCCCCAAAGTAATCTTTGCAGTTTCTTATCAAGCATTAAAAAGGAGATCACCATTCAAAATGTAGACTTAACTTTTTTCAGTTTAATTGAATAACGGGAGGTAAAAGAGCTAGGTCTTACCTCCCGTTCTACAATAAACAGTCAGCAACGAACAGAGAAAACTTACACACAATCACACTCCTCCCTTTACTCCGACAGGTTTCGACGCGCCCAGGGGAGGACTGGGACCTTTTGGCCGAGGGGGCAAATACAAGTGGCCCTTTCACAGTAGATTGCAACATTTTTGAGCAAGCCCCTTTGCTAAGGTCACACACATTTTTAGGACCACTATTTGTTTCCTGTAATATTTTTAAGTGCATGATGTGGTTAAAGGACAATTATAGTCCTAAAATCTCCACCCTACCCCTTACCAGGGTGAGGACCTGAATCACTAATTCCTCACCCCTGGGTACACTTTCTAAGTCAAGTTATACTTACCCAAAGTTTCCTTTGTTCCTAAAAAACTGAAATGCTAACTAACCGGGGGGCTGACTAACACTGGCTAATGAACTGGAGGGCTGACAGCAATGTAATTGAACTGGAGGGCTGACTTACACTGGCTAACAATCTGAAGGGCTGACAACATTGGCTAATGAACTGGAGGGCTAACAATACTGGCTAATTAATTGAAGGGCTGAAGACACTAGCTAAGGATCTGAAGGGCTGACAACACTGGCTAATGAACTGGAGGGCTGGAAATACTGGCTAATAAACTAGAGGGCTGACTTACACTGGCTAATAATCTGACCTACAACATTGGTTAATGATCTCAAGGGCCGATAACCCTTGCTAATGAATTGGAGGGCTGATGACACTGGATAATGAATTGGTGGGACAACTAACACTGCTAATGGACTTGTGGGCTGACTGTTAAATGAACTGAAGGATGAGGACTCCTGTTTCTTGCCCATGTTAGCGCTAGAGGTGTGTGTTGTGCCTTTCAAGCACGTAACTTACTAATAGCTTCTGTGGCTGCCCAAATTTTTCATTGGAGACCAGCCCAGGGGGCATTTTCCCCTCAGCCTACTGCGCCAGTCCACCCCTGGACACGCCCATTCCAATGTCCATGAAAGCGCATATAGTGCAAGGGAGCATCAGGACCTGTCAGAGGAAAAGTGAAGGAGCGTGATCACGGGTAAGTTCTCTCTGTTTGCTCCTGTCTTTTGGTTGTTTGTGTGATGTGAAAGTTTAGACCTTGAGAGGTCAAGGAATTAGGGGCCAATTAAGCCATTTAAAAAAATTTTTTTGGGGTTGGACATACCCTTTAAGAGAAAAAAAATCACAAGTCTGAGAATTTGTTCCTGTAATCACATGGGCTGTGTATTTCTAAAAGTGAGGCATTTGTCTGTTAAGCAACCATAGGTAATACAAAGAAAAAAGGCACAATTAAAAACTGGTATATTTAGAAATGTAATTTTTTTACCAAATGGAAGCAAAAAAATAGTCGGATCAGGGTCGTGACCAATTTATACACATGCTTACAATACTCTATAAAGACTACATTAGCTGTGAGTTGTTCTGGTAACAACATGAAAGCCTAAGTTACAGGATCTACTTCTTACATGTACACAAATCCAGACCTCGCTAGGTTTAAATGTGCCAATTCGGATTCTAAATATACTTACCAGTCCTTGTTCATTCGCCAGCCTTCTCCTGCTTATTCTAATCGCGGTGTCAGTGTTTGGCTGAGTCTCAATAACGGATGTAAACATGATTACATCCAGTATTACACTGGGTTAACATGGGTTTTACCACTTTAGCCTTATTTACTAAACCAAAGGAGTGCAAAATCGTTGCCAACAATGAAAATATACAAAAATGCACCTAAAGCTTGCCATACACATGCTACTTCTGCGGATTCCTTTGGAAGTACACTGGTTGAAATTCAATGAAAATTTTAAATTCTAGGGCATAACATTTCCGAGAACACTGAGGAGATTTTTTAGTATTTTAGCAGTGTTCTTTCTTGATTTGTGTTCTGAACACAAGATCTATTACCTAATCACAAATCACATACATTTTGCCAAACATTAAATGTCATCTCATATGGTTATTTTATGGTCCGTGACAGAATCCTAAAGAATTCCAGAAGATTGCATCACAGAGCTGTTGATTTTAGGAATTATAGAATCCATTAAGGTTAAAGGGCATCTATAGTGGGAAAATGAACTTTTTTTCTTTCTTTCCGTGTGTTCTATAATTCCCCACAACCCCCAGAGTGTCTTCACTTTTTTCAGATTCCCTCTCTGTCCTGAGATACACCAGTTAGAAGAATACGTGATTGCATTCCTCTACTCTACTCCTCTACTCTCAAATCCCTGAGCCGTGATCCCCCCTCCCTGCTCTGTAATAAACATAGAGATAAGAGCATTAGCAGGGGAGAGAGGTAGTTTTGATGGTAGATATAATGCTGCACTTGACCCCCCTTCTTAATAGCTTTCACTGATTGATGATGGGTCACAAAGTGAGAAATCGTAAACTGTGCATTTCTTCTTCTTCTGTCTCCAGGACAGCTTGCTTTCTATTGGCCACTGTGCATGGGTGTATTTTTCAGGATGTTGAACTTTTAACTCCTACTGCACATGATAAGCTTGTCAGTTAGCCGGAGTTGAGACATGGAGGAGGTAACAGTGGGGAGGGGAAAGGGGGAGTGCAAAGTCACTGACAGAGATAGGATTAAGGCAGCACAGAGTCCATGAATTTAACTTTGCAAAGGGGCAATGTGTTTTTTTCACTATAGATGACCTTTAACATTTTAGCTTTATTTTAATTAAACAAGGTTATTCAGTAAATGAAACAACCTGTGTTATAACAAACCAGCTATTTATTATGTTAGTGTAATAACAGAAAAAGTAACAAGCAACTTTGGCTATAATCTATTACTTTCAATGGAATACAACAATCAAATGAATTTTCCTACAATTTGGTGCATTTACTGAACTGGTGCACTTGATAAAACCCTTGTGTTGTTTAGCTGTGCACAGCAAAGATGGCAGCACAACAGAGTAAATAAGGCACCAGAAAAACTTTTAGCTTGTTAACTTATATACATGTGACTGTGTACCATGCAAATGTTACCATACCTGTACCAAAGCATCTTAACCACGAATATGGTGTGGTCATCTAATTGTGTCACAGAACTGCTTTCGTCCGTTGTACCATTCTGCTAAACTGTAAATGAAGATTAAAAAAAAATGGTTTCTATAAAGATTAACACTTACCTCTAAGGCTTAGGGCCTGCTGCTTTGAGCTAATTTTGTATAGTGCCCACAAAATTGCAATTTACTGGAAAAGATTGCCCAAAAGGCATATATTGCACACGGAACTGGAACCCCCCAATACCAGATATTAAGTAGCATGTTGACAGGCTGCCATTTTTTTTTTTTATTAAACTCTAATTAGCCATATCATAACAAAGACAATTATTTTATACCCCAAAACAATATCTACTGATTTTTATATCAGGAAAAATACATTTTTATTCATTCTACACATATTTCAAATGTATTATTTTAATAAATTCTTTAAAATGCATGAAATTCCCTAAATAAGTTATTGGATTAAGGTTACAGCCCATCTATCAAGTATTTTACCTTGCTTAAGCTGGCCATACACTAGGCAGACATTAGATTTGAGATATCTAATTTCTAAAGACCACATTTTACAAGCAGCGGTTTTTATCTTGAGATGTTCCTATCTGACCGATTAATTTTGTGATCCAAAATTGATTGCATAAAAGAATAGCCTAGGTGGTTCTTAGATAGATTGTAGGTTTAGATTAGACATCTGTCTAATGTCTTAAAGGGCATGTCCACCCCCCTTTAAATTTGTTGCTGTAGTGTAAGGCTCCCTCCCCCATACTCAAACGCCAAAGTTATTTGAATCAAAACTCCCCCGATCATTACTTACATTACCTCTCTCTTGGGGGAGGGAGCCCTACACTACAGAAAAGGGGATTTGAGCTAGGGGGAGGGAGAGAGAAAATGGAGGGAGAGCGAGGGCTGCAGTGCGCATGCCATTTTTCTCCCGGAGGAGAGACAGGAGGCAGAGACAGAATTGGTCTTGGCCAGGCTACTGGTGATCAATTTTTTGGACTTTGGAGGGGCAATACAGGTGAACCATTTGGAGCAGGGATGTAAGTTAAGGATTTTACTACACAACACAGTGGGGCCAGTAGTGGGTTAAATTGTATTTTTGGGGGTGGACATGCCCTTTAAAGGGCATCTATAGTGAAAAAAACACATTGCCTCTTTGCAAAGTTAAATTCATGTACTCTGTGCTGCCTTAATCCTATATCTGTCACTGACTCTGTTTAACCACGGTGTCAGATCTATGTACAGCACTCCCCCCTTCTCCCTCCCCTCTGTTACCTCCTCCATGTCTCAGCTCCGGCTAACCGACAAGCTTTTTATGTGCAGTAGGAGTTAAAAGTTCAACATCCTGAAAAACACACCCACGCACAGTGACCAATAGAAAGCAAGCTGTCCTGGAGACACGGAAGAAGGAGATCAGTACAGTTTACGATCTCTCACTTTGTGACCCATCATCAATCAGTGAAAGCTATTAAGAAGGGGGGTCAAGTGCAGCCTTATATCTAACATCAAAGCTACCTTTCTCCCCCTGCTAATGCTGTTATCTCTATGTTTATTACAGAGCAGGGAGGGGGGGGTCATGTCACAGGGATTTGATTGACAGTCCAAGTAGGAGTAGAGGAATGCAATCACGTATTCTTCTAACTGGTGTATCTCAGGACAGAGAGGGAATCTGAACAAAGTGATGACACTCTGGGGGTGGTGGGGAATTATAGAACACATGGAAAGAAAGAAAAAAAGTTCATTTTCCCACTATAGATGCCCTTTAAAGTGTATGGCCACCTTAAGTCCTGTTAGAATCTAAATGATGTCTATTGGGCATACCCGAGGTTGACATTTGTTTTCCTCTCTTACACACTTTTATGCAAGGAGAATGATAGCTTTATCTTAGGTGGCTCCAAATCCCCTAAGGTTTTGGGCCTTGAAGTCAATAATATCCAATATGCTTTCTATGTGAGGCTTATCTATATTAATTAAAGGATGCATAGACAAATATATTCACATTTGGATGTTGTGGTATGACTCCTTGGGTGTGTGGGTAGTGTAATATGATCTGCAAGTCCTGACTACTGTCATAGAATTTATGCCCACTTTTCTTCTTCCCTCCACCACACATAGCTCTGAAAATGTACAGATCTGCCCTGAGCGTACATTGCATTTGGGCTCCACCCCTTTCCCCTAAGAATTCTATGCAATGCAAGATACTATATGTGCCTGATCAGCACCAATTGTTGAGCCAGTTATGACCTTTTAATAATAATGATTCTATGTACTACATTTTTTTTTCATCTCCCAGTTGTTCCCCACCCATCCTCTAAATCTTAAAGGGCATGTCCACCCTTCTTAAAATTTTTTCATATAAAAGTCTGCTCCCCCAGCCGCTATAGTTTTAATATCAGAAAGTGCCCCAAATATTACCTTCCCTCTTTCCTCCGCCGCACTGCCAGGCCCTCTGCTTGCGCGAAAATGCAAGCAGAGGGGCGGGACCGGCAGTCGCTTCTGTGATTGGCTGAGTGGCAGCAAATCACGGACGCGGCTGCCGGGAGTTCAGTGCGGAGGAGGAAAGAGGGAAGGTAAGTAATGTTTGGGGCACTTTCTGATATTAAAACTATAGCGGTTGGGGCTGGGGGAACAGGGAGACTATTATATGAAATTTTTTTAAGAAGGGTGGACATGCCCTTTAAGATTTAGAGGATGGGTGGGGAACAACCGGGAGATGAAAAAAAAGTATAGTACATAGAATTATTATTAAAAGGTCATACCTGGCTCAACAATTGGTGCTGATCAGGCACATTTAGTATCTTGCATTGCAAAGGTTTTTACGCTAGGGGGAGGGAATCTAAATTGGGAAGGAGAGGGAGGGGAAGGGAGGGGGAGAAGGGCTGCAGTGCGCATGCCAAACTTTTCCCGGAGGGGAAACAGGAGGCAGAGTCCTATATGGTCTCTGCAGTACTCCTGGTGGGCGTTTTTTTGGAATTGGGGGGGGGGGGGGGAGGAATAGCAGAAGAACCATATGGAGCTAGGATGTAAGGTATGGATTAAACTACACTACACAATGGGGCCAGTAGTGGGGGGGGGGGGGTTATAGTTTTGGGGGTGGACATGCCCTTTACCACTGACTTTGTACTATTTTTGGATACATGTTGTAAAATATTTAGACCTACCAGTGTGTACTAGCCAGTCTTATGTAAGTATTTGCTCTGCTATTGTTATGGCTTTATATTGTCTTCTTTATTTCTCAAATTAACAGGTTTGAAAAAAATGTACAAGGTATAAAAGGCACACGTTAACTTTATTTAAATGTTAGCACATTTTTGTTTTGAGTTAAAAAAAAAAAAAAAAGAATTGTAATGTTCCCTACTTGTTATTAATTTAGACAGAATACAACATTTACTTAAATAGAAATTCATTTTGACTGCTAATTCTCTCTGCATTAGTACAGCCTTAATACCACAGTCATCTAACATACAGAATAATAAGAAAATATGATTCATACTCTAGTAGCTGATCTAAAGTACTCCAGGCAAAGCAAGCATATTCAGAGACACACCCTTAGCTTGGCTATAGCACTGTATTAACATATTTCATATATTAAGATTCAGAAAAGGACTTCTTTCACCAAGAATAATGCATGTGACTACTTGATTTTATTTTTTGTAACAGCAAAGAATCCTTTCCTCGAAGGCACGATAAACATCGTGTGTATAAAGATTTTTTTAATAACAGTTAAAGGGCATGTCCACCCTTAAAAATTGTTTTTGATATGATGTTCCCCCATGTCTGGTAGCCCCAACCGCATGGTTTGTATTTTCCAAAAGCTCCCCAAACTCTTACTTACCTCCCCTCGTTCCTCCGCTGCACTGCCGGCCCTCTGCTTGCGAGAATGCAAGCAGAGGGGCGGGACCGACTGCGGCAGCCAATCACGGACACGGCTGCCGGTCATTCAGTGCAGCGGAGGAAAGAGGAGAGGTAAGTAAGAGTTTGGGGAGTTTTTGGAAAATACAAACCATGCGGTTGGGGCTGCCAGACATGGGGGAGCAGCATATTAAGGGGGTTTTACGCTAGGGGGAGGGATAGTAGAACGGGAGGGAGAGGGAGGGGGAGGCTGGGGGGAGAAGGGCTGCAGTACGCATGACAAATATCTACCGGAGGCAAGGTAGCAGGCAGAGCCCTGCTAGCCTCCTGGTGGACAGTTTTTGGGCTTTAGGGGGGGTCTACAGGAGAACCCTATGGAGCTGGGATGTGAGGTACGGATTACACTACACTACATGGTGGGGCCATTACTGGGGGGGATTATAGTTTTGGGGGTGGACATGCCCTTTAAAATGAAAAAGTATTTGGGACAGGCATATAGGACTGGTAATTCCCAACTCCCAATATTGTTTCTGTGAGGAGCAACAGCCCAAGGAAAACTGATTCTGCCAGTCTTCCTCCTAGCTTCAACACCATCTTTAATACAGGATTAGTCCAGGACTAACCTGGCAATTGAAAACTGTACATGCCGAAGGTCCTCAACAAAACAATATAGGGAGGTAAGAATAATCAATCCTACCTGCCTGTCCCAGGTAATTTCCATAATGTTAATTTTTATAATTATAGTTATCCTTTAGATTAACATGTGTTTTAGAGTGTTTTAAAAGCAGGTTAACTCCAGCCTAAGGCTTTTCCCTTGGTTTATTGCTTGTCTTTCTACATAATTTCTAACCAAAGGTACCCACCAAATTCTTTCAGTACAGAGTCCCACATTTACTGCCCCTTCCACAGCTCTTTCAAGCAGGTTTAGTGCGATTAACCCCAAAAGACAAAAAAAGAATTCTCCAATCATTTACTTTACAATCAATACATTTTTTTTTACTGTGCCTAATCATACGCTATTCAATTAAAGTGTCATACAGGTGTTGTTCAATGCATTCTGATGGTGTTCATTGTGATCATTTTTAGTAAGCAGTGTCTGGACTATAAATTAGTAAATTATGTTTTAGGGCTAGGCCCTACTAGCATTTTTTGATGCGTTTTGCAATCAATTTGTGCTTTGTGATCCGCATAACATTTAAAGGACATCTATAGTGAAATTTATACATAAAAAAAGCTTAGTGTATTCTGAAACAAGCCGCTCATGCGCATTAATCCTCCTACACATGACACATCACTCTAACCTTTGTAAACAAGAAAAAAAACCTCCGTCTGTAAGCCTATAGAGAGGAAGTCTCTCTGTTGTTCTGGATATATTTGCTACATAAGGAATGGGAGGGGGTTAGTTAGAAAAGAGCCGAGTCCTGCTTTATCAACGAGTCCTGCTTTATCAACGCAGCCCAGTCTCCCTTTGACAGGCAATAAATCGGTGAAAGCTAAGGGAGGAGGGGGACTTCTTCTCTTTACTTCTGTTTTTAACCCAGTATTTGCCAAACATTTTAGTGAGCTGGTCATTGGGATACTTGCTGCAAATCTTGTGTAAGCCTACACACTATACTGTTAGGGGATTTGACTGACAGCTCAAGCAGGAGTTGTGTATTGAAATCTTCACTTTTTAAACTTATATATCTCAGGACAGAGGAGGAATCTCAAGAAAATAAATGGGGGTTGCAGGGAATTATTATTCTGACAGGTCCCGACGGACCTTGTCTTCTATGCGCATAGAAGACAAGGTCCGTCGGAACCTGTCAGACTACGCTCCGGGGGAGCGAGCGAGCAAGTTTCTTACCTTGTCTCCTGGCTCCTGTGTGTTCTATTGAAGAACAGAAGGTAAGGCACAGCTCCTTTACCTCCCGTTCTTCAATAGAACTGGATTCACAAAACTTACAAAAACGAGTGGAGATACCCTTTAAAAACTATTGTTTCCTGTTTCTTTGGAATTTTCTTACAGTAAAAGTCGCACAGCTTGAAATTCAATTAATATTGTGTAGACTATGACATAGCATTTACCATTACAATATGAAATACTGTTTATTGTGTCCTACAGCTTAATTCAATTTTACAGTTATGTACATTTTTTTGAAAATGTTTGCTTTATTTTTTATTCCTTTTAGTCCTTTTACATTCCCCGGGATAAATTTTCACCTTTAATTGCTAAATTATTACAGAATATTGAACAAAGTTCTTTTTACCTGATTCCTAAGCCAGAGTTTCTCTAAGGGTGTGTTAGGACACACTGGTGTGAATTCAGAGTGCCTGAAGTGTGCCTCAGAATTTAAGGTGGAAATATTTTCACTAATATGTCAAATATATGTTATTTTGTACTCTAGAAATATATATTTTTAAAAAGTTTAACACAATCAATATAGTGTAACTGTACAATTAATTAATACAATATACACTGTGAATTGCATTAAAATATGGGTAATTACAAACTTAAGTCCAACATTAAGAACACAGGTGTGCCTTAAGGAAAGTTGCCAAGCACGCTGTGATCTGAGAACCTCTGTCCTACGCCAACATATAATTGTGTGAAAGCAGGATCTCTCAGCACAAGCTCTGCAGTTACTTTCATTTTTAACCCACACTTCACCTTGTAGTAGTTAATTGGGCAGCTTTTTACTACTCCCTTCACTTAACGTGCCTCAAAGATGTGATCATGAAAATATGTCCACCGGTCTAGTTAGTATTTGTTCATTCTAACTAAAAACAAAACAAAAACACCCTGAAAACCCAACCCAACATTGATTATATTGATATTCCATCAACACTGTGAATGTATTATGAGATGTAGGACAACTAAACCCCTTTAACCCACTCCAATGTTAGTTCTCAGGGAGAGGCCCCAACACCACCGAATCCTCAACCCTGGGTGGTCAATAGACATAAAACCTGAACTTGTCACCACTAGGCTGGGCCATTCCTGCCCCCTCCCTGGGCCCGGGACACAGCCAACAGACAGAAGGGGGTGACATGTCCTTTGTAAACACAGGTCACTGTTTATCCAGTCTGAAACAAGCCATGTCACTCGTGTCACGTTCACCCCCAAATGACCCTGCCAGCCCCACGTCACTGCTCTCCCCACCACATAAACACGTTATAGATAATAAGACCCCCACTGCTCTCCATGTACCTCTTAGTACTAGTTCCAGCTCCGTATCCATTCACAGTTCAGTGAAATAATACAAGGACCACGTGAGTTCAAGAGTCAGCCACTCACAACCCCACCTTTCTCTATCTTCAACTCCTGCCCCGGCTGTACTCGCTGTACACAGCACAGAGGCACCCTGGGCATTGTAGTCCACAAATCTTCATCTTAATATCCGCCAAGAAAAAAAATGTAACATCCCAGCAGTGGTGGCGATAGAGGTCAGAAAGGGAGCGGTGTTGTCAGTCTCTATGGTCAATGCGCCGGAAGCGCGGGATCAGTTAGACCCACAGGCAGTTGTGTGGCGCAGATATAGGAAGTGGAGTGGCGGTAAGTGACTTGGTTGCTTTGTGTGATGTTTCCTTGCAGGTTGTACGATATCTCGGTGATATAATCACACAATAAATAAATGTACCACTCTCCACCAGAACTCTCTGTCAGGACAATGATGTGTTTCTTTTACAGCACTTCCATTGATGGACGTTATGCAGTTCCCCATTCTGCTGCGTCCATTTTATACAGTTATTATTATATATATTATTGTTATTACAGTTGGTGAATGAAACGCTTTACATGTGTGTGAACCCAAGTAACTCTCCATTACAGACGGCACCTCTCCCATCCCAACCAGCATGCAGACTTCATGACTTTCCAAGGAAAGAGACCGTAATCTGGATTATAACCTACTACCTGTGGTGTATTTCTATGGGAGGAACTGTAAGATTATAGTCTTATAATCTTACAGTTCCAGGAGGAGAAGGAAACCAGAAGCCACACAGGGGTAGATTATAATAAATAATGCACCCGAACTGTAAATTAAAGGGATATTAGAAGTCACCTTTGAGTTCCATGCCCTGTATAAAAGGTACTCGGCCTGCGGCCTCGTCATTTTATATGGTCATGGAATTCCTCGGTGACTTAATATCCTTATAATTGTATAATAGTAGGGGGTGCAATATCCACTATATAATAATGGTTTTGCAAGTTTTCCTGTGGCACAAAGGGCTCTGTTCTGTGATCTGTTCAATTTAGTTTTTTGACTTGGTCTTTGTTACCGAAGTGAAGCTAAGTGTTATATCTTTGACTGTGATCTATTTAATTATTATTGAGGATCAATTATAGGTCCCACTATGTGGGTTGTGTTGCGCTGTGCGTTTAGGTCAATGCATTTTGTACGTATTCTGGGCCTTTTGCAGGTTAACAGACATGCGGTTTTCTTTGCATTTGTCCACGTTTCCAGTCCATTCCAGATACTGGAGATAATGCAAAAAAAACCTTAAAAAATAAGTTTGTCTGTGTGTGTCCGTGTTTCTTTGCGTTCCCTTAGACAGTTATTAAAGTAAGATTCTGACACACTGACCAAAAGTTGTGCATGCAGATAAAAAAAAATGGACCACATTGATTCGGAACACAAATTATACAGTGGTAACGGATTCTCGTGATTTCCATTATATTTTTTAATTATATTGCGATTTGCAAAATGCACGGAAAATGTAATGCAACCCGCATAGTGGACCTAACCCTTAGCGGTGTGTTGTTTTTTTTTTTATTTAAATATTGGCAACCAGGGTAAAGGTTCAGGCTCAGCATTGCTTTCTAGAAATGTTTATTCTGCTGCCACCCCGACATAATCATTGAGCACATACATAAAACCATGTCCACCTGTCAGCTGATTAGATACAACAAAACTTCCTCTCTTTTATGCTTGTGAAGGTTCTCATTCATCCAGGTCATGGTATATCTGTTGTATTCAATTAGATCAACTGGACTTGAAATGTAGTTTTTCTTCAATTCAATATTCAAAATACATACACTTACTTACAGAGCTGAGATCCCTATTTTAAAATGGAATGGTCAAATGGCAGCTTAAACCACACCCCTGTGTCTGCTCCATATGAAAGGAGCACGTCTTCAAGAACTACATTTCAAGTCCAGTTGATCTAATTGAATACAACAGATATTCCTCTCTTTTATCATTGCCAAGCTGTAAATGTACTTATTGCAGGGAAATTACAGTTTAATTGTAGGCTAGAGTGTATAATTTCCAAATGCTTTGTCTTGGCTTTTACAACTACCACATTTAGTATTAATTTCTCACGTTGCTCTTTGACACTCAAATAAAATGGACCCAGTTTAAAATGAATTCTTAATACAAAGAATACATCCCAGCATACTTGCCTATCCAACACCAGTACACTAACATCTTGTAGCATTTTCCCATAAAGAACAGTCCAGGCACAACAAACTTATATATATGCTGAGCATGAATATAAACTGCAGGCTGTTAATATGGCAACATAATCTCATAACCACACCAAGTCTCCTTTTTGTGAATTTCAGAACCATAGCAGAATTCAGCAGTGCATTGAAGTTAAAAGAAGGGCATGTTCCTATTTGCCAGTTTCTGAACACAAGCAGAAGGTGGAACCGATTGTCCCTTTTCTTATAACTTCAATGCACTGGTGAAGAAGTTATAAGGTAAACCCATTAGTGAGGACCTACCATTTTAGGTCTTCACTTTAGGTACTTTTATCAGGATTAATTAAAGCATGTGGGAGGAAAAGACCATAATTGTCCTTTAATTAATTTGTCTGCTTGTGGAGGGTGTGTGTGTTTGAATTAACCCTTTAGGTCCCTTTTGGAAAGGTTAGAGGCTGAGCACTAGATTGCTGCTTTATCTTGCTCAAAGGTTATCAGTTCAGTTAATTAACTTAAATCTAAATTTATGTAACAGAAGCTATCTTTGCTTTTCATATTGATTAAATGTTATGTATGAATGTTGACAGCTTAGTTCTGATTTAATCTTTTTTTATTTTTATTTTAGTAGGAATGAAGAGCTTCTGATCAGTCTACAAATAAAACTGATACTTTGAAAGCATGGATAATATTTTGACCAGTAATGATAAAGTGGTACAAAAAAGCACAGGCTCAAATGTTGCAGGACCTGCTAACCAGAAATCTAAAGAGGATAGTACAAGCCATGGATCATTTGGAACAGCAAAAAATGCAAATTCACAATCTTCTATTACAAGCTTGCCTCAGAAAAGAAAAGCTAGTGAAGATGAGTCTGAATGTCCAGCAAAAAAAGTTGTATGTTTTTCATTAAGTTTTTTTTTTAATGCGTACCTTGTAGCATCTTTTAGAGTGTAAAACAGTTTAGGCATTTTAGGCTGAAACAAATTTTCACCATAAATTTCTAGCTGCATTGGCTACTGGACTCCTGTCAAGTCATGGTTATTACAATCTGTAATTTTACAATTAAAACAGTAGTAGTCACGTGTGTGTGTGTATATATAGATTTCTTAATTCTGCTGATTTTACAAGAAATAGATGTAATTTAAGAATTAAATAATAAATAGATATCCTTTATATTATATAAGTATATTTATATCTCCATAGGAGATTGCATTGAGTTTTTAGGATATTCCAAAGTGGTGGGGGGTATAGGATATTACACATAGGAAAGGTGTATATGTATGTGTGTACGATCTCACTGTTACAATTAAAATGACCATCAGTAAATGTATATAAAATTTAGCACTGACTTATATTAGGTACAACACAAAATATTCAAAATACATACACTTACTTACAGAGCTGAGATCCCTATTTTAAAATGGAATGGTCAAATGGCAGCTTAAACCACACCCCTGTGTCTGCTCCATATGAAAGGAAGTATAATCCCAAAAAAGTTTGTCTGCTACACAGGATATGATGTGTATTGTAATGGACATATACTCCAAGGCTCCTTATATACCACCTCCAGTCTGCAGGTGGTGTCGGTGAGTAATAAAATACAAGACATCCCTGCTCTCTATGGTAGGAGGAGAGAAAGTGAAAGTCGATTGTGGTGTGCGCTTTGGAGTGATATTGACTGCAACACAAAACCCTGTGTATAAGACCCTGTTACCACCTGTTGAGAGGACAGATTATTGGACAGATAATTTACCTTATTGGATACAAACTCTGAGGCAACAGATAAGTGTACACCAACTTACAAGGACACACAATATACAGGACTGGCCAATATATAAAGTGGTGCACCATTGGCAGGGACACCCCTGATTACTGCACATGTTATGTGGGAACCTGTTTATGTGCACTGTCTGTATTGTGCCAGACCACCAGAGTAACCCACTGTGTGCCATGCTACCCATAATTCTTCCGTAAAGCAGTGATCTGGGAATGAGAAATGTTTGTTTATACTTTAGATTATTAGGGCAATGCTATTACAATAACACGATGTTGTGAAGTACCTTCTGTTATAATATGAGGTACCATCACCACTTGCCTTGGTGAATACTAAGTATTAACCTACCATGTTTAGTTTCAACAAAACAGTGTAGCAGGATTGCCTGGGTCTAACCTCAGACCTGCAGGATTATCCTATTTGGTGACTGTCTGAGTAACATTTAAAATATACCTGTGTAAAGATTCTATATCTACTATATCCACACCTAGTAAAACATATGCACACATAATTTCCATTGTGCACCAACGGGCACTAGTGTGCCCATTGGTATATACACACACTAGTGTGTGTGTGTGTGTGTGTGTGTGTGTGTGTATGCGTCCGAATTCGCAGCGTAATATAGTTTATTTAAAACTGATTAAGAGCCCTGCAATGTCTCTGCAAAGTGCTAAAAAGTGAAGAGCCTGGCTGTGCCCAAAATGTTTCTGCCTCTTACGTCTCCTCCGGGAGAATTTTGTCATGCACAGTGAAGCCCCACCCCCTCTCCTCCCTGTTTTTCTCTTCCTTCCCCTAACTCAAAACCCCGTTTCTGTAATGTAGTGGTCCTATTCCACCCCTAACCGCTATGTTATTTGTAAAAAAAAAACGACCCGAAGATAACTTACTTTCCTTCATTTCCCCGGCGTTCTGTAATGCAGGCAGCCAATCACGGACGTGGCTGCAGGTCCGGCCGTGGTTACAGCGCTGGGGGAATGAAGGAAAGTAAGTAATGTTAGGATTGTTTCAGGCTTTTTTTACAAATAAACATAGCATTTGGGGTGGAATAGGGACTACTATAACATTAAAAAATGGATCTGATGGTGGACATGCCCTTTAATGTCTTTTAATGATATTGAGATATGTATAAATTAAGCACTGTCACTTAAGATTGTGTAGTCTTTCTAATATGATGTCACTAAATGGGGGAGGAGTTTAGGGTATAAAATTTGTGAACATGGGATACACTTAGCTTAAAAAGACACGGACCGTAACATTACTGCTATCTTGCACATGTTATGTTAAAGCCTTGAGTGCACCTTTCTTCATGTGATCATATATATGTTATACATATACGCACACACACCCCCACACCCATATTTGTTTACATGGATTTTAACAATACATTAATAAAGCGATTATATAAATGGGTAAAAAATATATCAAAAATAATTTACAATCAAAGTGGCTTTTAAGGAAGTTTCAATGTACGTGTATTTACATGTGTAATTATGCTGCCTGCCTTTTTGTAAAAAAAATAAATAAATACAGGCTG
Organism: Hymenochirus boettgeri; assembly: GCA_019447015.1. Classification (NCBI taxonomy): domain Eukaryota; kingdom Metazoa; phylum Chordata; class Amphibia; order Anura; family Pipidae; genus Hymenochirus; species Hymenochirus boettgeri. The sequence goes on along the minus strand of CM033474.1, from coordinate 194,608,740 downwards.
TCCTAACAGTTCTGCCTGTAGTGTAACATCAGTTACTCAATCAGTATCTCAATGCCTAGTTAGTAGAATTGCAATTGTTTTTATATTTTTGCACTTGCAAAAATTCTATGCTTGCTAAAGTGATTTGATAGCTACTTACATGCTAGAAATGCTAAATTACAGTTTTATCTGGCTTGATTGTGAGTAGATGCTGTATGATTTAAAGCAGCAGGTTTCAAATACCTTTACCATAGACCATATTGTTACATTTAATATCATAAAATATTAGCATTAAAATACACCGTAATACTTGATTTGTAATATTTCACTTGTAATTTTTTTAGGATTTAGAGGAAGGCCATGGATCCAAAGTTGCAGCACATTACAACGATCTCCAGGAGTCTGGCTTGCATGCTCGTAGCCAATCCCGCATATTTTATCTGCGAAATTTTAATAACTGGATGAAGAGTGCTCTCATTGGTAGGCACTTTGTTCATATAAGTTCCTTGCTGTTTTGTCTAACAAAGTATGTTCAAAGCAAGGGTCACACTTAAGCTCACTTAACTACTTGTGCCGGGGGCATCCCAAGTATAAACAGTTCAAAAGAATGTAGCGGGGTACTCCAGGGTCTTCTATATAGGAATTTATGGGATACACATATGTAACAAACTCTGTATTTTGATGACGACTTGGATCGGATTAAAACGTTACATAGTTGCTATATGTCTGATCATGGCATGCACTGGACATGCACTTTCATCCAGAAAAAAAACCAAGCAGCTGTCAAATCAGCTGCTTAATATCTCACTGTAGTAAGCGGAGAGGGGAATGTGATTTTTTTTTAGTTAGAGTATGCCCATCCCTAAAATAAATTTTAAAAAATCCACCTTTACCTGTTTTTTCTTTTTAATAACATTTTACTCTGATTTTTTTTTTTTTTTTTAGCTGGGGAAGTAGTGTGCATTGGCTTATCTCCTTTTTTTTTTTTTTTTGCCACACCCATTTATTAAGGAATGCCCAGTAGATATTTACTCTGTAATATCTACTGGGCATATCTGTAATAAGTCCAGCCCCAAAATGAAAACTTACATACAGGTAAACCCCAAAAACCCTTAAGGGTAATAGTTTGAAATGTGAAATATATAAGTCTAACCTGAAATCCTGCACAATGTCCTGTTTCCCTGTTTCTGCTTCCTGGTTCTTCCAGTTAGTAACTGTCAGAAATGGATTTGACAGTTGACATCACAGCCAATGACTGAATGTTAATCCCCTGTCTGCCTTTTCTGAGCATGCCCAGGCTCAGTAAAGGCTCAGTACAGGTTTCTAAATGGCTCAGTTTCCACGAGGCATCCAGAAGCCTAGCAGGCATACAGTAATGAATTCATAGGACAAAGTAGGATATATCAACATATTTTAAAGAGGCCATTCTTTCTAAAAGATGTTCTTATGAGGTTGGAGTTGCCCTTTAAGTAAATGGCTCACTTTCCTTTAATGTCTGGATTAAAAGAAGACCATGAATGGCATACTTTCTATGTAATACCGGCTCAATCCCTTATAGACCAAATAGACCGCAATACGTGTTTCTGCCTGGAAAAGGAATGAAACTGGATCTAGTATGACCGGAGTCTAAAAGTGCAGCATGCCTTTCTGTCCGTTTGTCAGTTTTTTGCATGCATTTGTGTCCATTTTTTCACAATGCATTTTCCATAGATTCATATAGAAAACGCATGCAAAAAACGGACAGGAATGTAGCATGAAGTATGTTTTAAAAAAAGAAAAACAAAAGGCAACGGATCTGAACGCAAACAGACACAATCGGAACGCAATAGTATGAACAGTGCTATTGAATTCTGTGTGTCCTTGCATTTTTAAAACCAGTTCATTCAGAAAAATGCACCAAAAACGGACCTAGTGTGAACGAGCCTTTAATCTGCACATTGAAAGACATTATTAAATGTGCAAATTTACCTTTTATCTCTGTACAAATGTTTTAAATGCAGTCTTTGCACTGTAGCCTAGGACCACTTAAAGGACAAGTATACTCACCTCACCCTCGCTCCTCTTCCTCCATAGCTGCATAGTACCCAGGGTGAGGACCTAAAATCGCTAAGTCCTCACCCTGGGTCTTTCTCTAACTCCTGCACTACTTACCCCAAATCTGCTTCGCCGATCGCTTCGTTCCTCCGCTCTTCCTGCTTCAATGACAGATCGCGAGGCAGCCAATAGGCAGATACGCTCTGCAAGGAGGCGTGTCTTCCAATTGGCTGCCTCGCGACTGTCACTGACAGTAGGAGAGAGGTGGAACAGTCTGGATCGCCGAAGCAGATTTGCGGTAAGTAGTGCAGGAGTTAGAGAAAGAACCCAGGGTGAGGACTTAGCGATTTTAGGTCCTCACCCTGGGTACTATGCTGCAGTGGATCGGGGAAAAGGTGAGTATAATTGTCCTTTAAGCTCTCACTAGCTTAGAGCACATTTGCATTAGCAGTCCCTGCTATTTCCCTTCAGATCTGTTTATCATATAAGGGAATGATGTATACAGCATTGCAAATCAAATTATGGAGCAAACAAATAGCAGACTTTTATTTTTCTACTTCCTGGTTTACGGAACATTAATTTTTGCAGCTGAGCATGCAAATAACCGCCTGTATTATATTTTCAGTGCAACATTACAAAAGGGTAAGCTTACTTTAAAATATTTGTATCCACTTTCCCTTACTTTATAGCTGTTTGAAAAAATACACTTAACTTAAATATGCATTACTTATATTAACACCTAAATGTCTATCTTTATGTATAATTCTGTTATGAACTTGATACAAAATGGATGTTTTACTTTGGTGGATTCATTCAAAGGAGATTTTCTAAAATTAGAAAATTATTTACATAGGAGAATTTGTTGATAAGGTACGGCAGAGGAAGAAGAACATCACTGTGCTGGATTTGGGTTGTGGAAAAGGTGGAGATTTGCTGAAGTGGAAAAAAGGCAGAATCGATAAACTTGTTTGTACAGGTAAAGTATTCAATTCTGAAAACGCTTTAAATATTGGGGGTTAGTACACACAAACAGCTTGTTTATATAGTGAAAACAAGAACAAGCTATTATTTAGGAATTATTTAGGAATAGGAAATGCTCTTTATTTACCTAAATACGTTTATATTCCATTTCTTTATTTGTGTCTGCAAAACTTTAAAAATACAAGGGCAAATAGGATAGCATGCTTGAAACTGATATAAATATTATATAATATAAATAATATAAACAACTATAGCTAAATTGGCTCCATATAATAGTTGCCCTAAATGCTAAATATACATCTTTAAAACACCTTAAACTTTTCAAGACCACAATATTTTTGGATTTTCTTCTTACAAACTTCAAAACTAAAGTTTTGAAGTTTAAATACAGAATATTAAAGGGGAACTAAAGTCTCCGTTTAACATTGTCCCAATAGACAGAGCACATTCACAAACATACAACAAGCTGTGTCTCACCTCTCCCTTTGCTGTGGCCATTGGGTGATTTATGAAAATAACCTGTGAGTACTAGGGGTCAGCTCCCACAATACACCTTAGCTGGGTAAACCCCCAGCTAGGTGTCTGCGTTCAGGCACATGCTCTGTAGAGCTTAACAGATCAAAACAAGGAAGTTGCAGCCTTGCTTCCATTGTAGCACAGAGATCCTCTCTCTCCCTGACACAGAACTGGGATTTCAGTTTTTGTCAAGCGCATTCAGTGCCCCTGTCCTGACAATGATGTAATCCTTAACTTTACATACAAAAAGAAAAATAATCTCTGCAGTGTATTTCAAAGATAACATGGTTTTAAGAAACGGAATACTTACATTTCAGCAAAAATAAAAGTAAGTCTGGGGAATATAACTTGCAACTTGTACATTTACTCTGTCTTGCTGAAAAAAGAGCTCTTAACTCTAGGCTAAGAGAGATACTATATAAACCATTAGTACAAGTAGAATACTGTAGTAGGAACATAATGGAAACAAAAAATAAAGGAAAGTTTGGGGATTCAAACTTGTGACCTACTGAACTGTTTGTCTAAACCTGGCACCTTACAAGGTGAGCCACCACTGAAGAAGCTGAAAGCCTAGGTATAATTAGAATATTTATCTTTTGCATTGAATATAATAGAAACAAAAAAAGGTAAGTCTGGGGTATTGATCTTGTGACCTTCTGAACTGTATTTTTTGAACCTGGTGCCTTATCTGGTGCGCCAACACTGTAAAAGCAGAGAATCCATACATTTGGAAGCTTTATCTTTTGCTAGGGAAAAAATAAGCAAAATGGAATATGGAAGTCCTTTATAAGACTTTGAAAGCTGCTTGTTACCCTGCAGTTTATTTTCCAGCAACTCGCACTGACTGGTAAATAAAATGCTTAGTAACAAGCAGCTTTCAAAGTCTTATCAGGGACTTCCATATTGGTGTGTAGACATCTGTATAAAAAGCACTTTGTGCATAGAGAGTGAGATAGTGAATACTGGGTTCAGGGGGCGTGGTTCTTTGATGATTTCGTGGGCTGTGGGTTGTACTGGCAACAACATGGAAGCCTTCTTATTTACAGAATCTATTTCTGTAAATAGCAACATGTACTAAATGCAACGTACTAGAGAAGAATCTTACAATGTATAGGTGTTCTGGGGATATAAACTTTCACATTAGGTTTCAAATTTTTTTAGTTCTACTTTAAGTCCTAATTAGATGGGGGAATGTCTCATCTTAAAAGGCATGTCTACCCCCAGAAAAAAAATCCATGTACCTTTCCCCACTGCGCTTCTCCTTTCCTGTCCTCAGCTTTTGTGTAAGATCGGGGATCTTTTTCTGAGGCAGGGAAAGAAAAGATTTATGGGTGCAATGGACTGCAGGGAGGTGAGAAACTACAATGATCTCTGGGTTTATGGGGGGGTGGTTTAAGTATGGAATTTTTTTTAGGGATAAGAGTGCACTGAGCACATGCAAGCTTTGTTGGAACCATAGGTTCACAGAAACAGTGGAGGAGAGTGATAGGGGGTAAGAAATCTAACTTCCCTGCCTGGTCCTGATTTTTTAATTGAAGAACTGGAGGTAAGACATAGCTCATTTACCTGTTCTTCCTCCCTCTTAAATGCTTTATATATTTGGTATATTAAGTGGACATGCTTTTTGTTTTTAAGGGTTGGTTCCCTTTTTTCTTTTTTTTTATCTTGTTTGTGCCCTTAGTATTATACTGTAACTGGTATATTTAGGGAATAACAAGCGGATTATTAAGAAAATATTGCTTAATACATTATTTTCTGATTTTAGAATTGCATGTTTGTTAATACATAACATCCTGGTTTTCATGCATTCAAATAAATAAGGCCATTCATCAAAACAGTTTGAAAGCTCCTTTTTTATCTTTTGGATCACATGAAAACTGCTGTTAAATATGTATGTTTTATTAAAACGGCAATAAACTAGATTGATCATTGTTGAATAACATCGTTTGAATGAAATTGCTTACAGATATTGCCGATGTTTCAGTCAAACAATGTGAACACCGTTACTTTGAAATGAAAGCAAGGTCACGAAATGAGCATGTTTATGAAGCAGAGTTTGTGACTGCAGATACTACTAAGGTACTTTTTAATTTAACTTTGTATTGCTGATTTAGACCAGCATTCTGTATACATTAGAGTCCCAAATATAGTCCACCAATGTTACTATAATTTACTTTAAACATCCATACACACAGGTTAGAATTGGCCATATTTGTTGGTAAACCAAAAATGCAGATTCTAGTTAGGTGATTGCTAAAACTGCACATTTATATAAATTAGAGCCATCCAAAGAAACAAACCAATATGTTGCTTACTTTGGTTTGAAGCACAATTTTTCCCCTCTTCTAATAAAAGTTGAGGACAAATACATGTGTTTTGGACCAGTGGTCCTTTTTCAAGTGTTTATTGCTGATTGTCTAGGACAGGACAAGAAATCCAGGAGGCAGCTATAGAGACAAACTATTCCCTTTTAACCATATCTATTGCCCCCCCCCCCCCCCTAACACACACACACACTTAAAACGGGAATTTTCAAGAACTATAAAATCCTGTGTAAAAAGTGTTTCTAACCTGTTCATGGTAATTTTGCTAAGGGCTAGTGTGACTGCTGGTAGCTGTGCTTGAGAATCCAGCTGTGGCAAGTGATTTCATTCCACGTTTTCCCCAAATTAAGCTCTTCATAAATTCCCGCCATTGTTTTGTGCAGAATTTTCTTATCATCTTTTTATAATTTATAGGAGCTTCTCTCAAAAAAGTACAGCAATCCAGATATTCGCTTTGACATCTGCAGCTGTCAGTTTGTTTACCATTACTCATTTGAGACATACGAACAAGCTGACATGATGCTACGAAATGCTTGTGAAATGCTACACCCTGGAGGATATTTCATTGGCACAACTCCAAATAGCTTTGAGCTGGTGTAAGTATACCTGATTCTTTGTGACATATTGTGTAATAAAACTAGCCATTTTAATTATTGCCTCCAAACGTGTTAATTAATTACCTTCTTCCAGTTAGCTGTCCATCATAGCTGTAATAGATGACATCACAGCCAATGACTGAAGGGGAGGGGCATAATTTTGTTGCAAAACTGTTCAGCCCTACATCTGTCAACTTTCTGTAATTTTTTTTTGGGGGGGGGGGGGGGATTTGCCTATAAATAATTTTTCATATGCCCTTGAAGGTTATATTTTTCCATTTATAGGGCTCTAGAAAAGATAAAATAGTGCGCTCTCTAAGTATTTATTAAGTTTGTTTAGGATTACTAAATACATTACGTCTGGAAAAAAAAGAGAAACTCCTCATGATTTTCTGCACCGTACATTTTTTTAAAGGGTATCTCCACTCGTTTTTAGAAGTTTTGGGAATCCCATTCTATTGAAGAACGGGAGGTAAAGGAGATGTGCCTTACCTTCCGTTCTTCAATAGAACACACAGGAGCCAGGAGAGAAGGTAAGAAACTTACCCGCTCGCTCCTCTGGTCTTCCATGTCAAAGGCAGTGCTTTAACCAGTACACTATCCAGTACACTCGATAATTATCGAATTTACAATTGAAAGTCCGGAAATATTGAAAGTCCGAGAAATCCAAGTCCGGGATAGTTCGAGAAGTCAGAGTCTGTTCGAACTCATAAAGTTCAGCTCGAACGCGGGCTCGAGTTCTAGTCCATCCCTAGTGACATATTGCTAACAAATGTGCAAATAATAGAGCACGTTTAATAAAAACACACAACGCTCAGACAACGCAACAGAATGAAGACCAGCTTTAACAACACAGACAAAGAGCATCATGTCACATGATCAGAGACACTGACGTCTGTCAGTCACTCAAGTGCTGCGATATTCAGTTGCAATCAACATGTTTTCCCAACGGCAAATTCCATGTAACATGTTCACCACAACATTTGTATATTTACGCTCTAATTGAAAAAACGGATAATGTTGTATATAAGGTTTTGCAATAAACATATGTGCTATACGTCCCTCAAGCAATGTCACCTCCACAACTCATATCTATTAAATACATGACGTACATTACCAACTGTGCACTTCTTTTACCCCCTGCCTCTTCCATCTAGACCAAACACACCTGCACGTAAAAAATACTTGTACACGGCAAGTGTACACGGGCAACTCCGGGTACAACTGCTACTATATATATATATATCCATCAATGTGAAATATTTCTGATTAGCCTAACATGTCCCTGAATGTAAAAATACAAAACAAACAACAATTTAATCTGTTCTATCCTGCTATCTCCCTATAGCATTATTCAAGGCAGTATAAGTGTTATTTTCTATTGGGATAAAGAGGAGAAAAATCTATAAACGGAGCTTTATATTTATAAGGCAAAAATGTAAAAAGACGAGAAAACGAGAAGCAATAATTCGTTGGTGAGAGTGATTTTTCATGAAAGGGAAAAGAAAATCCAGCGAGGTTGCGTTGAGATATCTATTTCCATCTTTCTAGCTCATTTTTCTATATATTTTTCATAAACCCAGCTGCTACTGGCTTGCCCTGTAATAATTCCAGCTGGGTGTCCTATCCCGGTATAACACTGTGCAAACACAAAAGTAGAGAGTGAGTTATTTAGATTCATCCTCAGGAGATGCTGATTTCCACGATGTGCTTATTTACTTGAGTTGGTAATATTCAGATCACAATATGCATGGGGACGGAACAGCCAGTGATTATATAGAAATCTCTCGCCCATGTCCTGTGTCACCTCCAATACAAGGTTTATAGAATTTTTCTCATTAAAAAATATGAAAGAATGGAAAGAAACCAATATCATCCATGCCACACTCTTTTTTATTTGCCCCTTTGCCATTTCCCTATTTCTTACTCTTTCTACTTGGTAATTTCAGACTAATTAAAGTGGATCCTTCTGTAACATCAGTAAGGAGTTGGATTCTGCCTAAAGAAGCAGGTTAAACACTATTGCTCTGCTAAGTGTGTTTGAGAGAAGGAATAGGAACTGTTCCTTGTTCAATGCGCAAAGAAAATGGCTGTAGTTTTATTTCTGCATCACAATATATGACTGACTGAAGAATTGTCTGTCCTTTGGCGTTATTTTTCTGCATTTACCACTGCACCTCCCTTTTTACAAGTCATGTCTTGCCTAATCTAGTTCACCTTCTCTTTAAACTGTTTATGAATGTTCTCATCCATCCAGGTCATGGTATATCTGTAATATTCATCCATCCAGGTCATGGTATATCTGTAATATTCATTCATCCAGGTCATGGTATATCTGTAATATTCATTCATCCAGGTCATGGTATATCTGTAATATTCATTCATCCAGGTCATGGTATATCTGTAATATACATTCATCCAGGTCATGATATATCTGTAATATTCATTCATCCAGGTCATGGTATATCTGTAATATTCATTCATCCAGGTCATGGTATATCTGTAATATTCATTCATCCAGGTCATGATATATCTGTAATATTCATTCATCCAGGTTATGGTATATCTGTAATATTCATCCATCCAGGTCATGGTATATCTGTAATATTCATTCATCCAGGTTATGGTATATCTGTAATATACATTCATCCAGGTCATGATATATCTGTAATATTCATTCATCCAGGTCATGGTATATCTGTAATATTCATTCATTCAGGTTATGGTATATCTGTAATATTCATTCATCCAGGCCATGGTTTATTTATAATATTCATTCATCCAGGTCATGTTAGATCTGTAATATTCATCCATCCAGCTCATGGTATATCTGTAATATTCATTCATCCAGGTCACAATATATCTGTAATATTCATTCAATCAGCTAATAACAGTATGGTGTTAGGTACCTCCTGAATGCAAGGTGTGAATTGCATTATGGCTAAGAGGTTTTACCAAAAGTGCCCCGGGTGAGATGTCAAAACAGCATAGGATCCACTGTCATTTTGCCTCCCCACTTACACATCAAAGCTGCACTGGACTTCAAGCATTAAAAAGTTGGCGCTAATATCTTGAGCCATGGGATTCAGATTTTCTGTTGGCTGTACCAACCAATAATCTGTGCTGTTTAGTTAAATAATTGGGCTAGTACTTTAATGTGTCAGCGTGTTAATGTTATGGATCTGGGCGTAAGGCTAGATGCATGTGGCACATGGGGATGGCCAGTTCGCGGATCCGAACCTGGATCCGCCGCGGATTTATCCCGTTCATGAACGGCGGATTTTTCTGGATTTTCCGCCTTCCGAACTTCTGAACCGCGGATTTCTCGTATTTTCGAAAATTTTCGAAATTACAAGGATTTCTCGTATTTTTGAGGATTTTTTCATTTTAAAGGGTCCGCTCGCGGATTTTTGAATTTTCGAATTTTTTGGAAAATTCGCGGATCCTCGAGCGGATCAGATTTTGCGAAGTTCTGACATCTCTAGTGGCACAATGGCAGCTGTGGGCGACTTATGACATGTCCACCCCCCAGATACCAATAATTGAGAAAACACCAAGATCACGATATTTACTTTCTCCCGGGGTCCCTGAAGTGAAATATTAATCTGATTTCTGCCAGTCCTTTCTTTCTGCTAGTGATCCCCTTCCAGATAGCAGCTACAACCATGACAATATGATGACTTAGAGCTCCTTCTTGTACTACCTCCTATGCGGCTGCACAAGATCGTAACAAACTGGCAAAGCTTAAAGGTGAAGCATTAACCCGCTTTATTAACAAGCCCTGTTCAAATTGATTGATTGCTTAAAGAATATAAAACTTGATAATGAAAGTTTTGAAGTTAGGAAGAAGACACAAGGAATCACAACATCCTGCATAAGACACCCCCTTTTTAAGGGAAACCTTACAAGTAAGACATTTAGACATATATAAATCCATTCCTACAGGCTGTTTAGTTTAACTATGGGAATTACAATTCTGAACATTTTCTTTAAAGGAAAACCCCCAAATGCATCCAAGGGCTGGATTCCAAATACAATTCTAAAGGTGGGATTGAGATGCATGATTGTGTCATGTTAAATGTTAAATCAACGGGAGGTAGAATTTCCCAATTACCATGTTTTATTTTAAAAGCAACCATTCATATAACGTACGTATACCAGGTTCTAATGGGCAAAATATATACATTTTAATAAACAGTGTGGTAGCTCCCATTCCTATGTATCAAATCAATGGCTTGTGGACTGGCTGCCAGGCTGGCTATTGGAATTCACATACACGAGCAATATACTGCACTGTCTGTCTCTCCCTATAACATGTTTAGCCAAGTGAAAACAGTGATTGTTATAGTAAAGAGGGTGACAAAACCCAACTTCACTGCAAAACTCAACCCATGTCTGAAATAGGACACAATAAAGTCATTAAACCTTATAACAGAATTAAGATGGGATTTGAGAGGGATATGGGATGGAGGAAAAGAAAAGTACATAATCAAAGAATGGGGGGAAAGGAGAAATTAAAGCAAAAAACAGAGACGAGAAACAAGGGGAGCATGGAAGAGAAAAGTCAAAATACGACCCCAATCATTTTGTCTCATCCATTAGCCACACATAGATAATAACATGGGTAATTATAGCAGATGATGAGTCACTGGATGGGAATAATTGGTCTACATACAGTAAATACTAGAGGTCTATAGGTTAGTGTTTAAGTGAGGGCTGTGGGGCCTATTGCAAAATGAGCAATGAGGGTCGAAATTAACAAAGCATCAATGTCATTTTTTTTGGCTCTGTTATCGATAGCGATAAATTTCCTCAATTTATACAAATTTAGCAAACGCACTTTTCTTGGTTATTAAAGGGCAACTGTGGTCTAAAAAAAATAAGTCAGGGTTAAATGGAAGCCTGCAGTGTTTCCTTTAAAATCACAATTACATCTCTGGCTGGAGCCTGTGAGAAATTACATTGAGGTGAATGTTCAAACTTCCTGCTTCCAATAGGTTGAGTGACATCACCTGACCTCTGCCCGCCCATCCACCCCGTGGGAGAAGCATGCTCAGCTAAGACATAATGCTGGGGAAATCAGGAAGTACCTGGGGAAAAAATTGACAGTTGAGATGTGGAGCCTATTAATGCAGGCAGAGGCTGTTCGCATGACTACAAGTTAGTCACATGGCTGAAAACAGGAAGTGTTCAAGCAGGAAGTAATATTGCTTAAAGGGTCACTATACCCACTCAAACAACTTTAAATTATCTGAAACTACAATGTGAGAGAAGTAAAATGGTTTTACTTAGGGATGGCCGGTTCGCGGATCCGAACACGGATCCGCCACGGATTTATTCTGTTCGCGAACGGCGAATTTTTCCGGATTTTCCGCCTTCTGAACTTCCGAACCGCGGATTTCTCGTATTTTCGAAAATTCTCGTCATTTCGAGGATATTTTTCATTTTAATGGGTTCGCTCGCGGATTTTCGAATTTTCGCATTTTTCCGAAAATTCGCGGATCCTCGAGCGGACCGGATTTTGCGAAGTTCGGACATCTCTAGTTTTACTCACATATTGATCTGTGCTTGCTTTGTCATTAAATTATTAATGTTTGGTGAGTCCTAACAGCCCCCACCCTCCCTTACTCACTGCCTTCTTGTAGTGTCTGCGAAACGTATAAGTTCTGCACAGCCTCACCATGGACACTGCTCTGCTTACACATCTCCCTCCCCCTTCCCCTGCCTTCTTTTCTCTGCTGATTCTCTTAATTGTTGCAGAAAGTGTGCTGGCAGGCAGATCCTGGAGTGACAGGTCTTTCCATGTAAATGCTGTGCAAACCTTCCCCATTAAATGTTTCCTAATTAATATAATTTTGAGAATTTTTCCTGGGGTTTTTTGAAAGATTTTTTTTTTTTTTAGACTCATTACACCATTTGGTGAATAATTGGTGATGGATATTTTTGCAAGGTTGTTTGACTCAACGCTAGATCTTTGGCAATGTTAATGATAGATTTCACCATGGCAAAAATCAATACCATGGAAATTTATAAAAATTGGGCACCTTTATAAATTGGACCTATAGGAAAGTCAGGGATCATTAAAATATAGAAATTGAGTTAACAATATTCATTAGATTCTGTATTTGGGGTTCCTATAGGGCACTAGTGGGGGTGTAGTTTGTAGAAATGTTTATCTCTGCAAAGATGCATGGTATTGGAGTAGACACTTTTCAATGCCATGAATAGTGTGAGTTCCTATCTTGATATTTATATCTAGAATTTGAACCATGCCACATACTGTAGTTGTCTGTAAAAATTTGGGATATTTGTTTTCCATTTACAATTTTAACAGTGCAAAAGTATCTACATGATAACCAAGAATATAGGGAGCATATTTATAAATGTACAGTATCAGTAAAAGGCGACCACTGACCACATTCTCGTTTTATAATGCTGCTGTAAAAATAAAAATGAACACATTGATCAGTAATTTAGAAATGAATTGCGGTTTTACCACATTGTAAAATACTGTAATGCCGTGAAAATTAGCAATGCTGCATGGATTTAAAATACCTACACTGCGCAGAATTTTTACACCGGGGTGGTATTCAATTTCATGATACCTTGTGATTCTAAATATGTCCCTAGTTCAATAATTGAAAGAATTATCACATACAGGTACACAGTTCTGTTGAGTTAGCTTTGAATATTTTAGGCTAATCCTAACCTGTTATCGTCATATCTTTTTATTTAACAGCAATTAAAACCCTTGAAGGACAGATAATCTTTGCTACATTTACAGGAAGGCCAATACTCTCTGCAGCTAAGAATTCTAGGTGCTGATTCCCCCCACTCATTTCGCCGTGCTAGTCTTTTGTGATTTATAATGATAATCTCTTCTGGCCCAATACAATAAACAATTCTACCCTCAGTTAGGACATGTTAGGAAAATGTCTTTTTTTAAATAGTTTGACAAAATATTTTTTTCATTCTTCTTCATACAATGAGGGGGTGTATAATAAATACCATCATATAGTATAAGTAATATGTATATAAAATACATGCATACATAGATTACATAGAAAAACTCAGAATGACTTTACTTGTGTATAAATTATTCATAGTTTTTCTCATAAGGGGCCCGCAAAGGCAGTTATGACAGATGAGGCAGCCATCTTTGTCTTTACTCAGTAGACTTGAATATCGAGAATAAACAGCACAGCGATGTTTCTTGTTTTTCAAACCAAATTCCCTAGTTTGTGATCCACCAATAATTTACTTTTCTATGGAGATTTCAGATTTAAAGGATATTTAACTAACAATATAAATTATTTCAACTAACATCCAAGCGAGACCAGAAGGATAAGCAAGAAAATAAAAAAATCCCTATTAGTATTTACAGATATTGCTAGAATGAATTTAATGGTTGAGTAGATACAGGTAAATGTGTTTATTTATTATACATTGGTTTAAATCTGTATAATTACTTCTTCGTTCATTAATATTTATTTATTCAAAAATACATTTATAATTTTATTTAATTGTAGTAATTACACACTGTATATGTGTATAACTTACCAAATATAAAATTGATCATAAATAAGGAAAATAATACCTAAAGTTTACCCATAAACATTTTGAGATCTATTTTGTTTCCCTCTTTTTTGTTTTTTTTTAAATGACGCCCTCATTCATTTTATAATATCACAAGAGTCGTAATTAAACAGAATGTGACATTGGTTCCCAAGATAATGGACTGTTTAATCATTGTATTGCTATATGTGGTTCTGCGCTTGTATAGAATGCATTTTAATACCAAAGGACACAACAGCTTAAATGCCATCCTCTTGGTTCTCATATAAAAGCAATATTGAAGAGTAAATAGGTTGAATATCAACAACTAGTGAAAACTCCAGCTCAATCAAACAATAAATTCAAATGACTAAACTACAAGAGGGATCAGAAGTTCACTAGAAGGCACGTGTGAGAGAATTCTAGCTCAGCGAATCTAATAGTCCTATAACCATGACAAATTTAAGAACATCCCATTATCTCCCCCCCCCCCCAAAACAATCAATTCTGTATTAGCTTTCCTGATTGAACTGTCATGTTAGTTAAAATCCACTATATGCAACAATAGTAAACAAATAGTGTTATTAATCATCTCGGGGACTTGCCGTTAAATTGCTAAATGATAAACGTAACCCAAAAAATCAATATACAAATAACTTGTTATGCGGGAAGGCAGAATTACATGAAGTTTTATTACATTAGGAACGCCGTACAGATAATTAGATCTCACGACTCTAGTTACAGGGAAAACACGGTCCGATAGAAGGAAGGGAAACGTGTAATCTCAGAAAATACATAGCTGCTAGATGTGCAGCCTTAAGAAAATATGCGTAAGGCGTCAATGTGGTAAGGGAAATGCAGGTTCTTTCCAGTCGAATAGAGAGAAGCAGGAAACCTTTCTTTACTTGTTAAACAGAAAGCAAGAGGGAGAGGGGGGGAAATCAGATTTGCAGATCAGATAATGAGCCAGTTAATGACATAAATGATACCTCAAGAAACTCAGTAAACCATCCAGGTCCTACAATTTAATCTGTAATAAATACTCCTGCATCATTGTGGGAGATGGCTGCTCATAATGGCAAATGAAATATGCTGGTATGATAGGTGCAATAAATCTGGATTTTCCTATGGTTCCCTCAGGCTAGAACAATATGTAACCATAGTGAGCACTGTCAGGATGAGCAGATCTCAAAGCCATCATAAAATCTAAATGGGGACTAATTAGAAGGCCCTTCCCTTACAGAGTTACTATTTCTATTGACATTTTCCATGCATGAGCCCCTCTGTAACATCATAAGTCACCAAGATAAGAACTCCCTAGATTATATGGGGAAAAAAAGCTTTAATGGAGAAGTTGAACTCAAAGGCAATACATAAATTTTCCATTTTGATACGAAGGGAAGTCTTTTGTTCGGTACTTTCTTTACAAACTTTAATTCTGCACATTAAGTAGGTTCTACAAAATCCTTCTTATTATTTTCATTTGGGCTCTGATTGAAGTGCCGGAATAGCATGTTCAACTGAGCAGAACATTGGGTTTCTTGTTCTTTATTTTCTTCTAGAATATCCAGTGCTCCCTAGTAAGCTGTTTGTCTCTTTTCTTTTTAAAGGCAGATTGACTGAATCTTGGCTGGCTGTTTGCTCCCATTAACTCCTTCTAAAACGGTTCATTCATAGCAAGAAAGGTGTTTGACTTGCACTGGAAGAGTTAACATGAACAAGAATTTATATGGGAATATTTAATTGTATAAGGCCTTTATTTAAAATAAAACGTTGTTTATAAATCCTGTAGCATCCAACCATGAGAACTGGAGCTGCCATATTGTTATGTCAGTTGCTGTGCATTCTGGGAAGAATTCACCATAAATATGGGTCTAAAGGACAATTTTTGTGCCATTTAATGTAATTATTTGCTCATTGTATCATTGCAGAGGGAATGCTACTGTTAATGAATGTATATGTTCTACAGCATTAAAATAATGCACTATTACCCTCTAATGGCCAGTCAATGGATAATGTATTTTTACAAAATACTTTTTTGCATACTCGGGGTAATGTGAGTAATATCTGGGGCAATTGCCTAAATGAGTAAAAAAACACAACAAAGCAATGTACCCAATGTATGTGGGTAACTTTACATGTGTGAGTAAGTTAACATGAGAAGTTCACTCCTTTTGTTGGCCTGCGCAATTTCCAAACTGTTTTGCTATTGTGTTTTTAGCCCAGAATTCAGCACAATTGAATTAGGCCAACCTCACCCCCCCCCCCCATGCACACAATGGAGTCCACATGACATTCTATGCTTCCACATTCCCGTAACTGAAGAACAATTATAGGTAAGGTGCACTCCTTTGAGTCTCAATGCAATGCGATACGATCTTAACATTTGAAGGATTTTTTTTAACTCTGGCCATTAGGAGGCACTAAACTAGACTTAAAGTCAGTTTAACCTTTATTACATCATTTCGCGTGACTTAAAGACCATTTTACAGGGTTTATTTTGCCTTCTGGATTACTAGGGTTAAAGAGGAGGGTGTAAAGGTTGGACTAGTATGACGTATGTCTTTATTTAACCTCAATCACTATGTTACAATGATAGCCAGTTTGGTGCAACGTCCTTTCCATCTTCATTAACCTCTCTAATGATATCCTTTCTTTTCAGCTTAGTTTTCCAAATATGAACGATTTCTACAACAAGAGATGAAGTTATAAATATAGAAAAATGGAACAAAGGGGCATATTTATAAATAAATAAATCAGGCTTTTCCGATACCGAGGGGTTACAGTATAATGGCCACTAACGGCATTGTTGAAATTTTACGACCTTTGCTGTATTCTATGGCTGATACCAAATAGTAGGAAAATACAACTGTAGTACAAAATATGGTGGCATTTTAATTTACCAATCGTTATGGTTATTTAACAGTTGGTAAAGGTGCGTTATAGCAGATTTAAGATACTGTGGGCCTCATTTACCCAGATTTGCTGGGCAAATATATGGAGGTAAAGTGGCATTGAACGGTTTGCTACCGGCTAGCGCGACTTTAACTCCATATTAGCGACGCATCCGACGCTCGCGATTTAATATCGCGTTTGCGCTAGTTTTAGCGCAGGATTTTAATGCCAGCAAATAGAAATCATTAAAATCCTGCAAAGGGTAAATCCCTTACTGGGATTTACTCACATTCGCAAGCGCAATATTAAATAGCCAACAGGACTTTTACCCAGAGCGATAGCGGCTCTGGGTAAATGAGCCTGTGCGCCTTTATAACTGTGGCTCTAATGTTCCTCGTTAATAAAAAAAAATCAGGACAAACATAATTTACAGTTGAAATAATCCCCTAAAACTGAGAACAAAACAGATTTGTTTTGGTTCATGGAAGGGATGCCGAACTTGCATACAAGTGAAAAGCCTTCCAACCACGTCAAGGTAACCCCTGTCAAGGTCCAATGCAAGGTCGGGGAGACAACCTTCCCAAGAAAATGCAACCAAGCAGGGAGTGTCAGCCCAGATAAATGACCCAAGGTAAACTGTTAGGACCTTCCATACTGGGGTTACCTTGACGTGGTTGGAAGGCTTTTCACTTTTATGCATAAAATTGTAACTAAACCCCCCCATGTTTTTACTGTTTGCACTGGCATAGATATTATGATATATGGGGCCCAGGAATGTGCATCGAACTTGTGGTCTTCCAGATGTTTGAAAACTACAACTCACAGAATTCCCTGGCTTCAGTATGCTAGAAGTTGCAGTTTATAAACATCTGGAGGGCCACAAATTTGACATGCCTGGTTTATGGAGATTGCTTGCCTATAGCAAACCAGAGATAAAAAGAGATTTAAATGTGTAGACTATTGCTTGCTAGACCAAAAAAAGCTACAAAAAAATAAAATGTAGACAACCTAATTAGATATGGCCGAACTTTCAAACTTCAGTAAAAGTTTGAAAGTTCGAACGAATGGGGTCACACTAGCAGCACGGGGTGGATATTAGTTGGTTGAATCCCCAGAATTCTGGGAAAGTTTCACAAACAAAATTTAAAAATGTAGAAGGATATTCCTTGTCTCCTTTGAGTTCCATGCCCTGCTTAGATCTATATGTATATTCATATTGGGAACACTATTTACTGCAATACATTCCCCCAGTGCTTTATTGTCCACACAAAATCCCAAGTTCTGTTAATACAGTCCAGCTCTGGTGTTTAGTCTCTATCTTAAAGATCACTTTAAGGTCAAGCCTGTTTCATACCTTGTCTACAAAGCACAGTGGTGTTAAAATGAACATCCTGAAATCCTACTGACATGCAGTGTTTTGACCTTTTGGGTTTTAAGAGATTAAGCTAAATGGGTGATATATCAGGTAAACATGCAGAGGGGTTAGGTTAGCGCTCCTATTATGAGACCGGACTTTAATAACATGTCCCTTCATCTTAGTCATTGGTACTTGGTACAAGTACTCACACTGCGTTTGCACAGCAATAAAGGAAACTCTATGATTATCACCTTAATAAGGAATCCAAAGTAACTATCATCATAGCCCTTACACTAGAAACACAATGAGCATATCAGCATACAAGACTTTAGAGACGGTAGCAAACAAAGCTGCTGCCCAAATTACCGTTTCCAGCAACAAAATTTTACCAACTAAATGTCAGCACAAAATGTAGGAACTTTCACCACCAAAATGTTTAAGTTTTGTGTCAAACCTGAGATGTCAGAATTTCTAGACACAACACAAAATATTACAGTTGAAATGTCAGCGTAATATTCCCCTGAATTTGCAAACCCCGAGAACTAAACCCAGTTGTACAGCATTCTGCTTAAAGGAGAATGAGAGTCTACTTATAGAGAAAATAATCACCTTCTCTGCTAAATATTTTCATTATATAATGACCTAAATAACTTAAAACCATTCCAATTATTAATGCTTCCTTTCTTCCTGTTTCCCATGGTTCTGTGCTAGTGGTGATGTAAGCCATATTCAAGAGTATGGGGATTGTGCCAAATAAGGATTTGGCTTAAAGGAGGTGCAACTAGAAGCAAAGGAGCTTGGGAAAAGGAGCAACACCCAAAATAACATATATTTCTAGGCAACTGATAGGTTACAAATATAGCAGTTCAGATCAGCATTACATGGAGAATCACCACAACTTTTTTATTATTAGACTTTCAAGACACAAGAAGCCCGAGAGCTTACAATCTCGTTACGTGGGTTACATGCAGACACATAGGGAAGGGTAGAAGTGCTTTATTCTGTGCTGGTGCTCTGAGAGGTAGAATGTAAAATTATATATAAACCTTCTGATTGAGGTTTCTTGACAAAGAGAGGGGAATAGAATTCCAGAGGATGGGAGCCACAAGAGAAAAAGATTCTCACAGGAGGAAGCCCTGTGAGTGGGGGATCTGTACAGGAGATGGTAAATGAATTGTACGGGCAGGGACATATGGGGACACTAGAGAAGAATTAAAAGGGGGAGCTCTAGAGTGAAGGGATTTCAAGTGATTGAACAGCATTGACTGTTCAGGAGATAGCTGTAATAATCAACCCAGAGAGCCAGAAACACAATTATCCTAGCTGATGTCAAGAGTCAGGCTAGTCAAACACATCAAGATCAGTGCTAGAGATATTAAACAGAACTAGGAAAATCCAATACAGGAACATTACCTAGGCATACAATACTGAAAGGATTTAGGTATTGACACTCTCTGATCAGTCCAAAGAGTTAGGTTGGGATAGCTTTAAAGTAGCTTTGCTAAGAATATAAAGTACCCAGTCATGGTATTGAGCAGATGAAATCCATTAAGGTACAGATGACAATGTAGACACTAGGGGCCATAACAAACATCGTTATAGTTTTTTTACAATCGCCGTAACATAACGATTGGTACCGATCGTTATTCTCTGATATCAGCACCGTAGATTTACGGTAGCGATATCGTAGAATTACAATCAATATCGTAGAACACAGATCGTTATTTTACGGCGATCATATAAAAACGATAACGATGTTTGATAAATATGGCCCTAGGGTTCTTATTTATCAGCACTGCTGATACTGCTCCATTAGGGCCCTGATCACCATGTAAGCTGTGGTGGGGAAAATAATGGTATAAAATACTATTTTTGTAAAAAAATATTAAGGACCACTTCTTCTTTTACAACCAAGTCATAAAATAAGATAACACT
Organism: Hymenochirus boettgeri; assembly: GCA_019447015.1. Lineage (NCBI taxonomy): Eukaryota > Metazoa > Chordata > Amphibia > Anura > Pipidae > Hymenochirus > Hymenochirus boettgeri. Next base: position 194,588,569 of record CM033474.1, on the reverse strand, counting down.
AGCTTACAGTATAAACCTTGTGGTTGTGTGGCATTGGTCTTGAAATAACAACCCGCTGGCAAAATCTTGGTACTGGTGTTTCATAAATGTGTTAAAGGAGCCATATTGGAATGCAGATATGGTATTCCTTTAATTACAGAAAACTAAAATGTCTCACAGGTTCTAGCAGATTTCCTTTTTCAAAACCTTTTGAGGAATATAACACAGTGTTGCACCCTGGATTAAACTTTCCAAAAATGATACTTTTAAGATATATTGCCATAATAATTCAGTGGTAATTTTCCATGAAGCTGTGACACGTGCCACGCCCCCAGGATGATTACAATAAGTAACTTTTTTATTGGTCAACTTAACGCCAGTGGCAATGCCATTAGACAACCCATGCAAAAACAGAGACATTCCCAATAATGCTAGACCATCCGATATTAATAGAAAACATCCATCTACCAAGTAAGGATGGCCGGTTCACGGATCCGAACCCGGATCCACCGCGGATTTATACCGTTCGCGAACGGTGGATTTTTCCGTTTTTTCCGCCTTTCCGAACCGCGGATTTCTCGTATTTTCGAAAACTTTCGAAAATACGAGGATTTCTCTTATTTTCGTAAATACGTATTTTCGAAAATTTTCAAAATTACAAGATTTCTCGGATTTTCGAAAATTTCCAAAAATACATATTTTCGAAAATTTTCGAAATTATGAGAAATCTCGGAATTTCGAGGATATTTTTCTTTTTAATGGGTCCACTCGCGGATTTTTTAATTTTTTAATTTTTTTGAAAATTTGCGGATACTCGAGTGGACCGGATTTTGCGAAGTTCGGACATCTCTACTACCAAGGTGACCTTTCTAGCAAATGGATAGAATAGGTAGTGCGGGATTCATGTTATAGAGATATTGTAGATAAATAATATCAGGTCCCCAATATTGGTTGGGAATGTATTAGTATTTAAAGTCTGAATTTGAAGGTTTCATGCTAATGTAAATACGAAATAACATGGATGTGATGATAAGTACTTGCCACTTAAAATTCCAGAATTAATATTCTAGATTTAATTTGTGGACATTTAAAACTTAGTCTGACATGCTATGTTTGTTATGAGTGGGTCACTAAGCCAGTAGGCAGCACTTGGAGAATTATGGGAGATTTTTTTAATGTGGGTCACCTGTGCTTCTGACTGGTACAATTCCTGAAAGGATGAGAGCAAGTTACTGAATCACAAATTATGATTAGAATTGTGTCCACAAAAATATATATATATTTTTGAAAAATCCCAATTTATAAAACTTGACGTATCGACCATTTAAAAAATTTAAAGCAAATGACACTTTTTTTTTGTTTACACACTGGATAGTAACTCGCAGCACAAAATCTCAGTGACAAGCCATGGGGAGTTTTTTAAGAGAGACAAATTGCTATAAATACTTGTACCACTGAGGAACGATGCCATGTAAAATTTGTACTTCTAAATTACATGCTGCCGTCTGTTCAGGCTGAGTGCTCTACAGTCCTTGAGTTTGAACTTTTTATGGAAATCCTCTGGGTTTATAAATAAGAAGGACGTTATTGCAATGACTGCAATGTGAACATCAGTCTCCCTAAAAAAAAAAAATACCCTAATTGGTGCCACTTTTCTTCAAAGCATTCAATTGCAATTATTTAGTATTTTGGGTTAGAGTAGACTGACTTCTCCGTGCTCAAAATGTTAAAGTGATAAAATGCTCAGACCAGCGCAGCAAAATCAGGCAGCGTTCTGGGAGAGAAGAGAAGGAGATTGTTGGGTGATAAACTTCAGTGAGTTGCATTCTTTTAAGAAAAGATTAATTATAGCATGATCTTCTACTTGACCAGAGCAACAATGTTTATTGACCTTCTCAGCGCTGAACCCTAGTGAGTCAAAATATGTGATATTAACTAGACTGGCCTGTGTCAGGGATTTAGAAGTTATAATATTACATAAATATAATATATATATTGTGGGTTTAAAGGTGTGGGGATTGGGAACAGATTAGGAAAAATCCAACAAAATTTTTGAAACTGAAAGTTTAATCAAAAACTCGAAATTCTCAAAATTCCATTAGAAAATGGAAAATGTCTACCGAAAAATCAAAAATGTTGTAGAAAAATCCCGATTCAATTGCATTTTCGGAACTTAAATCGTTTTCACTGAGCCACTATCGGTTCTAGACTGCATCTCCAACAATTTTTTTAGCTATAGACACAAATGGGTTGGATACTTGGGAGAAGTGTGCTTTATTTTTTCTACTGTATCCATGGAAGCCATGAATTTCTAGACATGTTTAAACTATTTGAACCTTCATCATTTCAAGGATATGTAATCAAAGATTATGTAATCAAATTCTAACTGACACTCCCTTAATGAAATGCACCTGACCTGAGGGGTGATCAAAACCAAACTCCCAATTTCTTAATTAAATGCACCTAGATCTGAGGGGTAATCAAGGCCTAACTGTTACTTTCTTAATGAAAAGCATGTGATATTTACTTTCTTCACAAAAATAAAAATATATGTGAATACATGCATAAACTTTACAGCACACACAATCAGACACATTAATAAGTGCAGCGCTTTCTGTTGCAAAAACTTTCTTATATTACACAGGACAGAATCCATAGAGCAATCAATTTACAGCAGGCCCAGGTGTATCAGATGTATCAGTGATGATAAGCTTAATTTACATAGGTTCTCTTAAGCTAGAATGACTTTCTGACGCCGGATATCGCTGGTTTATAAATAGCGCCGACTTTGGTGAAAACAGCAGTTATAACAGCAGTTAACACACCTTTATAAATATACCCCAGAAGTGTGAAAGAGGCATCAGTTGAAGTAATCCATGTTTTGTGATATTTGGTTACAAAGATTTCTCTTGGCTTTCAGAGATGTTTGAAACTGTTGAGTTTTGTTTACGAATTTTTGAAATTTTCGGAAATTTCGAAAGTTCGAAAGTTTGAGTTTCGATTTTCAAAATCGGCTATTTTTGATTTTCGAAAATCATCTACTTTCGATTTTCAATTTTCGAAAATTGTCTACTTTCGATTTTCAATTTTCGAAAATTGTCTACTTTTGATTTTCAATTTTCGAAAATTGTCTACTTTCGATTTTCGGAAATCATCTGCTTCTGATTTCGATAATCATCTACTTTCGATTTCGATAATTATCTTGGAAAATTCAGGTTTCGTAAATTCCGGGAATTCCAAAAGTTTCGTCTGGACTTCGAAACCCTTGGATTCGATTCAAAACTGGGTTCTATTAGAACCCACAGTACATCTCTAGTCTCTAGTAGTGTATTTTCTAAATTACTGGTTAATGCATTTGATTCAAGAGAATCCTAAGTATACTGGCATTGGACACCACCATCCAATTGGATCTAGATCTAGTAGAACATCGTGAACCACATCAGATGTCAATCAATAACCCCATTAAAAATTTGAAAAAAGTTCTTGCTTTTCTAAAAGTCTAGTAGAAATAGAAATTCTACCAACTGGTCCCAAAGCAGTTCCTGGTTGTGGGAATAGATTATAAGGATAATACATTAATAAGTCTTACAAACACTTTAATTAAATGGCTTAGGAAAGGAGAGTTTACAGTCTATAGATATTCAATATATCTCAGAACACTACAGGTCCTGAGTACTGGAATCCTTTTGTTTAGAAGAAAAGGAAATAGGTTTTGTTCCTATACCATGCATGACTGTTGTCTTTTACTTTAATATTTTTTCTTTATTATTTACAATTTCTCTTATTTTTCCCCCATTTTTAAAAAAATTTAATTCCCAATATCTGAAGCGCTCATTAATCTTCATTTTTTTCCCCCGTCTACACTTTACACTGTTCAAATGAGTGTTCCCACTATTCTGTTACCTTAGGAACCAGAGTTCTGAGTAAATAAGGTTATGAAAAAGAAATCACTTCTAATTAAATGAGGATATAGTCTATAAATGAAGAGATTCACACACGGGCTTTAGTGCTAAAGTGTAATCTGTATTTATCCTGGTACAGTGGCAAGGGAACCGTCCAATCAACATGACAAAGGTGTTTTGTTTCCTGAAATATTAGAACGTCTGTCTTGCTTATTAGAATGTGCAATAGACTTAAATTTACAGTTCGCCTTGTGTTTATTTATGAAAATGATCCTAATTAATAACTCTCCTTTTGCGGTTTGGTTCATTGTCACCAAAATAATTTTTATTATTGGATGGAAAGTTTTAAAGAATCTTTGGGGAATCTTATGTTGGAAACGGAAATTAGGGAAGGGAACGATTTTAATTTAACCAAGGCTTGAGATAAAAGAGGCAGCTGAGATAAATTGATTGGCTAGAAGACGCTATAATATGCAATAATTGAGGAAGCTTTATGAAATGAATATTTTAGACATGGTGGTTTGTGATCTTGCAGGTTGTAATATTGCATTAGCAAAGATTAGTCAGTAATGAAAGATTGCAGGAAGAGTTGGAAAACAGCTTCTCCTAGAGGGATGGCTAAAAGGAACATTCCTCAAATTAGATGTCACTTCCTGCATTCATCCAATTTCTATTGACAGGAAGGCATACAAAATGGTACAAATGGGCATATGTCCTTATTCAATTTTAGCTGGTATGTCAATCCAGAATCCTATGATAGGTTGAAAGCTTGAAGCCACCAGATTTCCAAAAATCAAACTGAAGTAATAAAAAAAAAGCATTCAGGGATATTTACCCAGGACCGCAGGAGCTCTGGATAAATCCACCATAAGAGATTCACCAGGGGCTGTGCGACTTTGGGTAAATTTCCCCTGATGTTACCCTGATTTAAGGTCAGCTATGATTTTGCGTGACTTAGGAATGATGCTTGGGTGAATTTAATTCTGTTTAAATGTTCTAATTCTCACGATTTTGATATTTGGAAATTGTTTGGTGATTGTTGATATTTAAATAGCTGGTAGTGGTAAGTACTTGTAACGCTCAAACGTACAGTACAATGATATATAACTAATGTGAAACATTATAAAGAAAGGATTTGCCTTGAGAGTCTATCACAGTTTTTAAGGCCATATAATTCCTTGGTAACTTTTAATATATTTTTAAATATACAATAAAGGAAACTCCTTATTGTAGAGATTTTAGTTAAATGTACATGATCATAAGAATGATTTCAACCACACCAATAAGTCAAGCCCAGTGTGGAAACGCTGTACACCAGGGACAGCCAAGGTCTAAAGCTGGCCATACACTGCATCGACAATACAATAATTTGATATTTGATCTGAGATAAATGTCGAATCAATTGTAATGTCGAGTGGAGCAGCTGATGATATTTTCATTGCAAAATGATCAGGGAAGGCGGTTTTCAGAAAATCCCTAAAAGTTTGTAGTGAATGGCCAATATAATGTTCACTCACTGAAATCCTTTTCACTTGCATAGTCGCAGATTTTCAAAAAAAATCTGAAAATTCGAAAATCCCCAGGTGGTCCTTGAGGTAGAGATGGCCGAACTTTTGAAAGTTCGGTCTGTTTTCAAACCTCTAAAAAAAAATTTAAAGTTGGAAAGTCTGAAAATGGACCCATTAAAGTCAATGGGGGGTAAATAGTATAGAAATATTGAAGGGTAAACTTACCTTACAGGCCTCTGAGACCTGGGAGATGGTCTGGGGAACATGTCCGTGCACGGGGGAACAGCATAAAACCGGACATAGCGCACTACTTCCGGTTTCCGCGTGCTGCTTTCGGTAATCCTCGAATATTCAAGGATTTCCAAACATTCGGTAAAACTCGACCGGCCGCTTACGAAAATCCCCAAACGATGTTTAGGGGTCCCCCAGCTCAAAACCGGGCCTTTGTGGCACTGACAAGGGTCTTTTGGGGGTTAAGGGGTCCCGCAGCTCGAACCGGGACCCCCCTCCCCGGCACTTATAAGTGCCTTTGTAGCTAGGGATGGACTAGAACTTGAACTCAAAATTTATCAGTTCGGACGAACTCAAACTATTCGAACTAGTTCAAGTTAGAACTAGTTCGATTCCGGACTCGCTGGACTTTTTTCGTAAATCCTCGAACATTCGAGAATTCTCGAATGTCCGAGGATTTTCGAACGAAATTTGAAAATTCTCGGTTGTTCGATAATTAGCAAAAACAGTTCCATGGTTTGGAAAAATCCGAAAAATTTGTAAATCCTTAGTTAGAGTTCCGGTGGATCCTTAAAATCCGCTTCAGAATCGGGTTCAGGTTCTGGTCCATCTCTACAGACTAGCAATTGATCTGTGGTATGTTTGTCAGAATTGAAGCGGTAACTTTCATACCAGATATAAGACCCCCCCCCCAGATCGCGGTACCACCTGAAAGTGATCTTTGCCTTCCTCATGGGCCTTGGTCCTGAAGATACAGGCAACTCCAACCTGGAAGGACCAGAAAGAAGTCGTCAAGAAAAGTTGCGGCAAGAAAAAGATGTATAAAGAAGGTGTCTTGTTTCAGAAACTCTTGTGAAAGTATTATGGTCTTGGGATTTGGGGGGGGGGGGGGAATCCTTTACTTTAGTATGAATTTATGTGTGGAGGGGTGGAATATCCATTTAACCAATATTTTATATATTTTCCAAAAATGGAAGGAAGGAAATGTAGCCATTATGTCTCTTTTATGATGATTAGTATATACATAAAAGTGATAGCTGAATGCCGTGAATGGAATAACTAATCACTAGACTCTGATAAAAGTCTCTCTATCAGTCTGCAAGAGGGGATTTCCTTGTATTTATTTTTGTCCTGCGCATTTCCGAGTAAGTCGGCAGGAGGCACGATTCACATAAAGAAAAACAGTAAATAATTAATCAGGATTCTTTGTGCCACCTGCATCACAGCTGTAATTATGGATTCCTGTATCTCTCTCTCTCTCTATATATATATATATATATAGGGTATATGTTCGCTATGCCTAGTCCCTGCAGATGACTAAGGTGACAGCTATGGAGATATTTAAATTCTTATTTGTTAACATACTAAAAACATCCAAACGCATTCCGCATCCTGTCCAACACTTGGTATAACCTAATAACATGCCTATATAGCAAAGCAATCTTTTCCAGTTGTAACTACCCACGTCACCCCCAGGAAATAGGCTGATAAATAGTTAAGTATCTGAAGTTGAATATTATCTTTAACAAAACTTATTTCTAAGGCTAAATCCAAATACATTCATCCATTATATTCTGTATTAGTGAATTAATTCAGTTTTATTGTATTTGTTACACGGGTTATGTTTAGCAAGTTTCTAGACTTGGCTCAGCTACTCCCTAGGTCCATATTGTGCACCACAACTTTTCTAAACAAGGCCGTATTTTTCAATGAGCAATATCAGTAAGCACCGAACATGCACCTATGTGACCCCTATCATTACTTTACGGTGCAGTAGTAAAAATAATGATTTGGTCATAAAATAATAATTATTAGAATTGTTATTCAACCAAATCTTAAAAGGGCATGTCTACCCCTCCAACTAAAGTTTGCCCCACAGTTGGCCCCACTGTGTAGTTTTAAAAGATTGTTACCTTTCTCTTCTGCTCCTTATGGTTGTCCTGCAGGGCCTGATGAAAGTCCAGAAAAGTGAAGAGTAGGGGCTTTCTGTGGGTAATCTGGTAACTTCATATAAGGTAAGTCCATAAGTCCACTACCCCCCCCCCCCAAAGCTAAACGCTAGGTTAACAACTTGTAAAACAGCCCTTAAATATACTTACCCAACCTTGTTCCCTCAGCACCCACTGCTGACTGGCAGACACATCAGTGATTGACTGAGTCTCAGCCAATTACAGACGCAGCTGCCTGTCTAGCCCCTTCTGCTCTTCTGTGCATGGAAGATGCTGTGACAGAGGGACTGAAGGTGGGTAAATACAATAAGGGGCTAATTTAGACATTTTAAAATTAGCGTTTAGGGTTGGAGGGGTTGTATTAATTTTAGTATTTGAGGGGTGGAAATACCCTTTAATTTACAATGTTAAAGGGTATCTCCACTCGTTTTTATAAGTTTTGGGAATCCAGTTCTATTGAAGAATGGGAGGTAAAGGAACTGTGCCTTACCTTCCGTTCTTCAATAGAACACACAGGAGCCAGGAGAGAAGGTAAGAAACTTACCCGCTCGCTCGCTCCCCCTACGCGATCTATGCGTATAGAAGACAAGGTCCGTCGGGACCTGTCAGACCAAGCGCCGGGGGAGCGAGCGAGCAGGTAAGTTTCTTACCTTGTCTCCTGGCTCCTGTGTGTTCTATTGAAGAACGGAAGGTAAGGCACAGCTCTTTTACCTCCCGTTCTTCAATAGAACTGGATTCCCAAATCTTGAAAATACGAGTGGAGTTACCCTTTAAATAATACAATGGTATGAGCAGGGAAATGCAGCCTCATGACTAACAGAATAAATGGGTAGTATTGCAAACTACTGTAGAAATTCCACTCTATTATAAATATGGGCTGTTCTAAAAATAAAAGTCAACATCTGATTGGCTGATTCTAGTTACTAGAATGGGGCATAATCCTTTGAAGGTAGTTCTTATTATGTAACTGCAGTACAATGAACCATTAATAGGATCTGTTTCAGTGCAATGGTTGCTGGTTAGCCTACAGCTACCTCTCATACTCTACTGGTGATTGGGTCTATGAAAGAGAAGGTTAGAAGTGTCCTGCAGACTCCTGTAGCAATAAAATGGTTATTTCCCAGTTTTCACTGCCTTTTTTTCCTTCTCCCCGGTCTACTTTAGCATTGCAATAAAAACATTCTCTTTTACACGTAGCAGGGTCCTTTTATGTATTTATTTTTACCCTAAACACGCGGCACTTTCCTTTTGATTTACAAAATCAACTGTAAATGTTTTATATATTTGTGCGGAAGTGAATGATACGAAACCATCAATCCTCGGGGATTGCAAATCAGAAAAAAAAGCTATTACATTTCAGAAGCTGTTAAATCAGTCTTGCCCCCTGGCTGATTTTCTCAGCTATATTTGCTGTTGGTAAAAGCGTCGATGCCTGGAATACGGGAGCGGCGGCCCTGGGAGTGTTCGAGAGTAAATAGCAGCGGAGTTGTAAACTACGACAACATATCCCCCCCCCTCTTCTACCCACTTAATGCACAAGCCAGGATTACATTCACCTATGATTAAAGTCGATAGCTTTGGAAAAAGGAATTAGCTCGGCTCATACCTTCTGTCGCTGCCTCTAGCTTTGGCCCCCACAGCTGCCTTGCCAACGGTGCTTGGTGGTGCGCGTTGTAAATTTTAATTGGTCGTCTGGGGAAAGTACAAACCACTGACTAGAGATTAATCAGTAAATTAACCTAGGCATAATACACATTTCCCAGTGGATTCCGGCGATGCTCTGGGCTGGGGAGTTGTGTTCGAGAGCTTGGAGACCTTATGTAGGGACGTTGTTATTGGTTTCAGCCATAGAGTTCAACAGTTTCTCTGCAGCTTAAAATTCCTTTTTCACGTTATCTTTAGGGCAAAAACTTGTTTCTTTCCTGTACAGGTATTCAGGAACGTTGTGCTTATTCTTCTTTATAAATAATGACTTTTAATATTGAATAAGTGATTTTTACTTGGTTGGATAACTGCTGTTTTTTTATTAGGTTGAAAAAGAGAAGAGGAGAAAAAAGAGAAGAAGAAACAGGAAAACAAATAAAGAAAAAGAAAAGCATAAATCATTTATCAAAGGTGCAAAAATAAGATTGCAGCGCCTATTGGCAATTCATGTACATGCATTCCAACTGTCAAAAATCTGTTACCATACCAGCTACAGCAAATCTGTTTACAGCAGTAAAGTTTTTGATTATTTTATTGACAGCTGAAATGCAAGATGCTGCAGATTGAATATCTAAAGAAATATTGGACAACAAAAATGGTTGAGTGATAGTTGGGAAGAATTATAATTTCCAGTAATGGTCATTTAAAAAAAAATGTTTTTTTCATTATTGATGCTCTTTAAATAGAAACAAGCGATGTCAGAATAATCTAAATAAAGTTATTTTTGAAGGCAGAGTAATGTTTTTTAATTTATTGGTAAAGGGACAGGTAAGTTTTTCAAGCCCATTGAGGGTTTGTCTACATATTAAGGCCATTTGTCGGGAATATCTCTGTTATCATGCTGCACTACTGGTTTTCTAATAACGTTTAGTGAATAGTAACCACAATGAAATTAGTGGTAAAAGTGGTTACATTGACTGCTCTCCCTATAGACCTGCTAGTGTTCATTAGATACACAGACTGTGATTAGGAAAGTGTTTGTCTATTGTATCGCCAACTGTAATGGCCTGTATGTAAAACAATTATCCAGGCATTTAACAGTGAAATCCCACAGCTGGTCTCCGTGGCAGAAAATCCATGATCTTTTCAAGACCAGTTATTTCCTTCACACAAAGTTTAGTTAGTGTAACCAGTAAGAATAATATGTCATGTTCTCCAACCAAACCTCTAATGAAATATCCTAGTCAGGCAATAAACAATGTTAGCCCCAAACTGACCTACCTATCACGTATTATCTGCCAAGGCCAAAGGCAAAGTTAATGGCCCAGAATCCGTTAAATGTCTGAAGCTCCTTTTTTGATACAATCATTATTCTATGACCAAATGGTTAGCAAGCGTTTAATAATGTGTAATATTGTTCTATTGTATCTTGGGACCACTATAATGCAAGCGTGCTCCTTTATCACGGTTTCAAAACACCACTGGTACCGTTATTTTACAATTGTGATGGTAAAAACTGGTAGTGGTGAAAAATAAAAAAAATATCACACAGTATTGTACACTTTATAAATACCACCACATATGTTTAAAGCTCAAGGGAGAACAAAACTTATTTATATTATTTTATTCTAATGTGACAGTTTTTAACAGTTATTCTTAACAGATGTCGGTCTCTGTGCTGTCATATAATTGCCTGTCAGCTTCTAGGAATCAAGGCTGCAACTTCCTTGTTTTGATCCCTAACTTCAATGCTTTATCACTCAGATACCAATAGGTAACCACTGAAGATAAAGCAGGGATTGGGCACAATTACAGTGTTGCTGAGGGGAAGTAAAATGGTGATATGTAATTATGCCACTGGCCTATTTATGTATTATCAGACTATACAAAGAAAATGGTAAAATCTCTAAAATTCAGTACAAACTTATGTCCCGACCTTTCTGCGAGATAACCACCTGAGATTGATATTATAATCAATATATCATCCTGGAATGTTGGCAGGGAAAACTGCTGCTCCACTTGACATTGCAATTGGATGGAATGTCTAATTGGTGTAATGAGTTAGTGTATGGTCATGTTAAAGGGGATCTCCATGCCCAAACTAAAATGTTCTGTTGTGTAGGGTACCCCAGCCTACCCCCAACTGCCATGTTAGTTTTCTAAAATAAGCCCCAGAAACAGACTTACCAGCTTTTGTTCCCTCAGCTCTCTGCTCCCGGATCGCTGCTTGCCAGAAGCTGCAAACAGGCTGGACTGGCAGTCGCGTCTGTGATTGGCTGAGAGTCAGCCAATCACAAACACGGCTGCTGGCTATGCAGAGAGGGAACGTGGTAGGGTCGGGGCTTGTTTTAAAAAGTTAACATGGCTGTTGGGGGTGAGCTGGGGTACCCTACACTACAGAAAAGGGGTTTAAAGCTAGAGGATGAGGAAACCATGAAGGGATCCGGAGGGTGAAAGGGAGGGGGGGAGGCTAAACTGTGCATGCGAGAGACATCAATAAGGACAAGGAATAAGCAGTTACCCTACACTACAGAAAAGGGGTTTAAAGCTAGGGGATGAGGAAACCATGAAGTGAATAGGAATTTTTAAATACCTACCATAAAATAGACAAAGTCCTTCATGTCCTTATAAAGGGTTTTAGAAGTGGAAAAGATTATGGCTGTAAATCAAATGATATTGTATATAAGACAGAAAAAAAAATATTTTGGCTTTGACTTCTCCTTTAAGAACCCCTGCCTCTAGTTTCTTGCACAAACTTGAGTATGTTGGAGCCACTTGTATATATGTGACCAAGGGCCATATTCATCAACACATACAAGTTAGCAATACCACACGTTATGGCAAATGTTATGGTCGTGGACATTTACGACGAACATTCAGTCATAGAATACCGTGTGGTAGTAAACTACCTCAATGGTATTCTATGTGAATCGTAAATCTACAATTATGTTATTGTAGATTTACCATTGATATACCATGGGTAACTTACTAATGTTATTGTTATTTTAAGATGAATTAAATTAACGATGGTTAAACCAATTGGAAATTATCGAATTAAACTGATCGTTGGTGATGCCGTGCCTTTATAAATTTGGCCCCAAGTTCCAAATATTCTGAGACGGCTTTTGAGGTTTCTCCATCCTGACCTTTTAGCAGCCAAGATGCCAATATCTTTGGTTCCATATTAAGTCATGTCAAGAAAATCACAGGTATGTGCGGAAGACGTATTAACCTACAAACTTCTTAGTAGTGAAATTTGCTGTTTGCTTTACTGAGCCCCAAGAAACACCCCCCAACTAATCCTAACAATGTGAGGCTCTCATTGGATTGTATTAAAAAACATTTACCCATTTTAAAAACAAGTATCACTTCAGTTTACAATACACTACAGTAACATGTACGATAAAGTTAACCCAATTTGTACATCCCCTTTAAGAGCTGCCTTGGGAGGAAAGTTTGATCTCCAGTGTTGAATACAAAAATAGTGAAAGTCGCCTGGGTATTCTGAACAATATGGATGCCTTCCCATGGGGCCATGTGATTGTAACCCCAGCTTGGAGACACAAAAAGGAATTTGAGAACTTGGCAGATATCCTAATGAAAATGAAGCATTGCAGTAATAAATCATGGATATTTGTATATCCTCAAAAGTCAAATCACTCAAGTGTATACTAATACAACTGCTGGTAGTGTCTTTCTTTCATTAGACGCGCAATCAAAATACTGTGGTATTTTTTTTCTCATGCAAATCCATCTACTCATTTCTAGATATTAATGCAGCTGTGAGGTGGAATATTCCCGTGGATATTAAATAGCACAGAACTGTCTGGTCCCTTACAGTCAATTTGATAAGCCACGGATGGTTTGCAAAGCTCTATATCGAGGAACTTTATTTAATTTTCAATGTGTTTATACTTTTATTGGTACTGTACAGCGTCATGCCTTGTATATTTACAAAACATATACATTTTAATTCTGATACTAAGGCTCCAACTGAGTTGCATATAGATTCCAAGTGCACACCAGTCTTATATAAACAATTTGTGTTTATTCACACAAAACGTGAGGTTTTGGAGTTTATATGACCCCTTCCTCGGACATGATGAAGGGGTCATATAGATTCCGTAAACGTCACTTAGAATCTTTTTGCAAATTGGACTATGACCATTGGCTAGGGTATCCAGTAGCACCCAGCGAATATATTTGAACATTTAGGTTGTGTGAGGGAAACCACCTTAATCTCTAAAGGTTTCAACTGAGGTATCATAAGATGACAATGATATTTGCTATTTATACATATCCTGGAAGTCAGACACAGTGTGGCCAAGCTTGTTTTGCTAGGTTGTTAGGAGACCACCATTAGACAGCAGCTTTCTACTAATTCCTCGAAGAAAAGAAATTGTATTCATCTACCAAGATTCTAATCATTTGTAATGATATATACTCAGAGTCTTGGCTTGTGGGTAATATTCCTGTTTTCAGCACTAAAATATATATGCCTGATAACAGTAAAGGTTGTTATTACAAAGTGGCCACCTACCCAATCATCTATGGAGTTCCGCTGACTACTCCTTCTTTTGGTGGTTAGATCATGGATCATTGAAGCAGCCATGATGTGAATAGTAATGTATCTTCTCTAGATACATTGCCAAGTCCATGGGTATCTGTAAAGTAATTTATACCTAAACTATTAAAGGATAACTGTATTGCCTCAATGCATTTTTTTAATTGCTTGCTTTAAAAGGTAAAGGTATGTAGCCCTCACCATATATTTTTTTCCTTGATTTCGAGCCTCTCTCTGCCTTCAATTAGCCTTCAATTAGCCATGCTATGAAGGGGCATAACAATTCTGCCTGCCTCTAACTGTCATTCAAAGCTAGCATGCGAGAAAACACTACTCCACCCACCCTTGATCAGCTTGATTAGGCAACAGGACATTTCAAGTTTGTTTAACTGGCAGAGGAAAGGAGAGAGGTTGTAACAGACATTCCCACCAGCCAATGGCAAGTGTTATGTTAATCATGGCCCTGGGCCGACTAGGAGGTGGGATTTTAGCACTCATCCTTGCTGTGTGATATCTAAGGGAGGGCAACACGGATGTAAATGTGAGCAAGTGTGGACATTTAATGGGGGTGATGTTGTTTTTTTATACATTATTGTTGTCCTTTAATGTGGTTGCAATGGCATGGAACGTACATTCCAAATGGCCGATTTGAAATAAAGTGTATATAGCAAATTTGAATTTATTGGTACTCTTATTAAGAGTTGTGATTTAGGTCCTTCTTCTTTACTGTATGCATGGTCTGTTAACTAAGGAGAAGGGAGAAGGTGGTTTTATACTAGATTACGTAAAAACAAACAGGCCATATCATTGGTTCTGTAGAAGTAATTGAAAGTTGTGTTAAGATGGCTTCCTTATGCCATCTAAACAGTCGTCTGTTGAAACCTACATTTTGTGTTGAAACTCAGGTTTGGGTTGTAACTCCAGTACATCCTTATTATAAGTTGATCTGTAATTTCAAAATAGTTCATAACGGAAAAATGATCTGGGAAGTAGATCCAAGTACTCCTACCGTATATACCCAAAAATAAACCATCCCATATATATATATATATATATATATATATATATATATATATATATATATGAAATACAGTCAGGACCAATTGCACTCCACTTCCACTGTATCAACGACCAGGGTGCTAACTCCAAAATCGGTACATAAAAAGTCTGAAAAATATGGAGCACTCAACTGGATTTTTCAAAAAGAACAAACAGTAATTTATTAGGTTGATCTTACATCGACGCGTTTCAGTCCACCTGGGACCGTCATCAGGATTACAGATACCTCATTTCCTGTGAAATTTAAGGTGGTTTCTTACCTTCTCTCCTGGCTCCTGTGTGTTCTATTGAAGAACGGAAGGTAAGGCACATCTCCTTTACCTCCCGTTCTTCAATAGAACGGGATTCCCAAAACTTCTAAAACGAGTGGAGATACCCTTTAATTTTGCATTTTTTATTTTAAGGGGAATTTTGTCTCCAGACAACATTGTCCCAATAGACAGAGCGCATTCAAAAACATACCACAAGCTGTGCCTGACCTCTCCCCATTGGTGTGGCTGCTGAGTGATCTATGAAACTACGAGTCTGCTCCCTAATCCACCTTAGCCAGGGAAAAACCCAGCTAAGTGCGCACAGTACACTTCACATGCTCTGCATTCGTCCTAGAAGCTAAAAGCAGAGAAATTCTCCCTCTCACTGACACAACAGAAATTTAAATTTGTTTTTGATCATTTATTGATCCTGTTCCCAACAATCATGTAATCCTTAACTTTTCTTTTTGTATGAAAAGCAATCTTTGCAGTGTATATCTTCGCTAGCATGGAGGTTAGAAACAGAATATTAACATTTCAGTAAAAGTAAGTCTGGCAAACTCAAGTACTCTGTCTTGCTAAAAGCAGAGTTTTTACCCCTAACTCAACAGAGATGTAATGTGGAACACTAAATAAACTGCATGGTAACAAGCAGCTTTCAAAGTCTTATGAGGGATTTCCATATTGGTGTGGGGATATCTGTATAGAAAATACTCTGTGCATAGAGAAGGTGAATACTGGGGTCAGGGGGCATGGATTTTTGAAGACTACATGGACTGTGTTGTACTGGCAACAACATGTAAAACCTTCTTAGTTCTGGAATTTATTTTTTACATATTCTAATTGAGAAGAATCTTTTAAATGTATAGGTGTTCTGGGGAGAAATGTTTTTTTATTAGGATTTTAAAAAGTTTAGTTCTCCTTTAAAGGAGAACTATAGTGTACAATTTGAATTATAGAAGATAAACCATGAATTACCCATAAGTTGAACCTAATGATTGCCAAAATTCACCTGTTTGTTTGCGAGATGCAGCCAGTTAATGTTAAATAAATAAATAAAAATAAAAAATATACATAGATAACATTTTACTTCAGCCCAGATTTTTTTTTAGTTTTAGAATAAAAAATATCAATACAACATACGGATCCAGTTCATTCACAGCTCTACAACACAAACTTAAAGATTACCACAATTTCTTCCAGACAGCTGTTGCTGGATTAGATACACTGAGTGTAAGTAAAATATCAGACTACATATAATATTTAATCATACCAAAACTCCTTTCACAAGTACAGAGTGCAATATACTATACAATATGTTTACACTCTGCCTTAAAGGGCATGTCCACCCCCCCCCAACAACAATTTCAGCTAATACCCCCCCCCCCCCAACCTATACCTTGCAAGGTCGCAATTGTTTTCTGTTCTGCTTGACATCATGTCTCAGTCAGTCAGTGATGCTGCTGATGTCCTGACCTCTTAGCTGCTTCCATACATGGGAAAAGCAGCAGAAGGCAACCGAGGGAACAAGGGCTGGTAAGTATACTTACAAGCCTCCCATAATGGTTTAAACCATACGAGGTTTATGTTTTGAGGGGTGTGCTATTAAATCTGAAATCTTTGTGTGTGTGGGGTGGACAAACCCTTTAAGGGCTAGGCCACACTATTTCCACTAAAATGGAAATCGCGGGAACATGAAAATTCCTGCGTTTTTCGATACGCATATGATTGGGCTTCCGATCACGTTTTGGTAACACGTGTTTTCATAACGGAAAACTGCAAAATAGCATGCGCGATAACGCTCGCGATTGTGTGCACAATTCCTGTGCGTTGCAGTGTGGCCTCAGTCTAACGGAGTGCCTAAAATTCTTGCCGTGTACAGTGATCTTTCACAAGTAAACTAAAAATATTTGATGGCATTTTCCATTATGGAAATGCATGCGTTAACGCACACCAAAAATGGTGAACGCATGCGTTGCCAAAACGCAGACGGACGCGCTTGCGCATTGGAAATCATGGGAATTTTTGTGTTCCCGTGATTTCCATTTTAGTGGATATCTTGGGCGCTGTCGCGAACGCAAAACGCGGGTGAACGTGTGAAAAACGCGCTAGTGTGGCCTAGCCCTCAATAGGCATCTACAAACTCTTTTTTGATTATATGATTTAGCTGCCTATTGAGAATAGCCAGCCATACTTATTTACACTAATAAACAGTATTTGCCATGTCAGCGCTCACAGAAACATGGGTATTACATGAAATAATGTACCTTCTACATTATTATATAAATAATATATATTCATAATAATTCAAATTGTATGTATGTGTATTTGGCCATTACTAATGTCATTATTTTACAACAGGGGTACAATATTCACTCTAAATCTTAACTTGTTTGTAATAGCTGTAGGTTTTCCTTAGTTTACTATTTCTAAGTTTTAAGATGATTAATCCAAAAGTATAACGTTACCGGGAATTTTGTTTACAATTTTTAAGATTTTCTTTTTTAATGCTGATTACGTGTTTTCCCCTTCTTGCAGAAAACGCCTAGAAGCATCAGACACAGATTCTTTTGGCAATGACGTATACACAGTCCAGTTCCAGGAGAAAGGAAATTATCCTCTCTTTGGATGCAAATATGACTTTAATTTGGAAGGAGTTGTTAATGTTCCCGAATTTCTGGTTTATTTTCCAGTTGTGGTAGAGTAAGTACTCTTTTAAATCAGTTTATAAAACTTTCGTCTGTCATTTATTTAAGCTTTGCACAGTGTTAGCAAATATATTGCAGACTTTCACAAAAAAGACCTTTACTACTTTAATGCCATTGTGCACTTATAGGGGGAAGAGGGGGGAGGACAGAGACTCACTAATAATAAAGTATTAAAATGCCCACCTCTTCTCATTTGGATTCCTAGATATCTTTTTTTCCATTTTTGGACACCCCTTATTACAGTTAATTTACATTCTTTATACTCCGCATTCTTGGGTGGACCCTGTCAATCCCCACCAACCTACCCCTATGCAGTAATTACAAGAATTCACCAAATCGCACATGTAGTGGTCATAATCATTGGATGTTGATCTTCCAAAACAAGCTATACTGAAATGTGATTTTCTTTTTAGTGTATTAATGACAAGACCTGTAGGCCAAAGCATACATTGATTGGGTGATATGTTGGCCATCCCAGCCGTATGTCAAGCAATATTTGATCAGTTTAGTACAATAGTGTACTTTCTAAGTGTAGATGCTGGGGAGATTATTTTTGGTCAATTTAGGCACCTGAAATGGATTGAGGAAAATGCTAATTTACCATTATAATTTAAGGAGAGCTGGATCCTGTCTTTTTGCCACACTTTATTTCCGATCCATCCTTTTCTTCAGTATGAATACCTACCTTTGTCACAGTCTCTGACCCCATGGAGGGGAAAATCAATGACATTGTAAAGGTTGTTGCAGAAGAGGATTGACAAAAAGGGATGGACTCGTACCATAGTAAGATTTAGGTTCCAGGATAGCTGTGTTCTTAGGGTACATGAAGCTCTGCTAGTGCAGATGTGAGGCTTTATAAGGGATTGGCAGTTTTGAAGTGGAATTAGCCTATAGGAAACTAGCAGAATTTTTATTTGTTGAACCAGCTTTGACTTCAATGGACACTTTACTCAAAGTTTCCAATTTGCAGAAACATAAACTGCCATTTTTACACTAAATAATTGTAGTACATTCTAATCATTGCCACAAATATATCATTGCCCTTCTGCTCTGACTTGCATCACACACACTCCTCCTCCTTTAGAAGTGCCACTGGCACTTCACTGATGTGAGCATGTTCTCATTGTCATTGCTTTCTCTGCAAGCTAATTCTCTCACTAAAAGCAGTAATTTCTGTAATTTCTCAGGATCTACAGCTGCTTTTTCAAATATGGAGAAAAAAAAACTTTGACGCTATGGGCTCTTGCTCTATCTACTTTTGAAAATGCAATTCTTTTAAGCAAAAATACCCTTTTAGTTCTCATTTACATTATCTGGATTGGATATCCGTAAATCAATGGGCACTTTGTTGGGTCTCGTTGATAAGTCAACCTGGCAGATCATCCACAATGCCCAACTGAAAGTTTTTTCGTCCGACCGATCTCCCTTACATTAACCAATTGTCTGCTGAATCAGCTGGTCATATGCAATCACATGTTTACGGACCTTTAGACACTTTCTTTTCACTGTTTGGTCTCTGCTAAATTATGTTTATTCTTAACTCTTAGAATTAAAATGTAAATGTGTAAGGATTTAATTAAACGTTGAAAAACTGTTAAAATGTTATAATATTTTTAAAACCTAGTGAGAATCTTATTTTTCTTTCACAGTACTTGTTATGCAATTACAAGACTTTTGAAAGATAGCGATCTTAACCATTGGCTAAAAAATGATCTGGTGTTCCAGCACTGGATAACAAGGCCACAGTTTCCATGCACAGCATATATACCTTTTTAAAGTGAATTATTAAAGTACATTTCCAATTCTGGACAACTATTCATATAATGTTTGTTTTAATATAAAACTAAAAATAACATTTAGAGCAAAGAATGGTGCTACTAGCTGCAGTACTAACAACAACCTTAAGATGTCACCAAGTATTTTTAAATGAAAAAATTAAAACATAGAAGGATGTAAAAGTTATATTAACTTTACAGAATGGCCAAGAAATATCAAATGAAACTCGTTTACAAGAAGACGTTTCTGGAGTTTTTCGAAGAGAAGGTTAAGAATGACGAGCCAAAAATGCTGCTAAAAAAAATGCAGGCTTTGGAGGTAATTCTTTTTATTATAATAAAATTTTACAAGATGCAGAGTATTTGAATATGTGTGACTCAAAATGCTGAATTTCCCTTAAGGTTTTAAAAAGTATACCATATCTTGCATAGAAAAATGCGCAGGATTTTGTAAAGTACAGTTCATACAGTAATGAGGCTTCATGTTTATCTATGATGCCAAACTATAAAACAAGATGAAGATCAAGCCAAGTTAGCATAGTAGAAAAAAAGTCTGGTACGCACCATACAACTTCCCTCCTGACCTAGACTTTTGACCAGTCGGTCAGGAGGAAGGACTGTCTGTCGTGGCAAAAGCAGCCTCGTCCGACAGTAACCACAACTGAGTGTGTGGGCCCATAGAGGACCACACGATCGGCTGTAGTTTTCCGACCTCTCCGATCGTGCATTTGTCTGATTCGGGGGAACAAATGGTTGGTCGGGGCCGCCACAAGGAACCAGTACGATTTGGACCGACCAACATTTCAGTGTTTTGGTTGGTCGGGCTGAATTATTCTGTGTTGTGTACCTAGCTTGATCCCCTCTCCTCAGCTTTGATCTCATTTAAAGGGTTTTAGTGGCCTGGCTTTTGAGAATGCATGTTTGAACTCTTGTGAGTTTCTGAATATTAGAATATTTTTTTTAGCTTGTGGAATGCTGTAAATCTTTTAATAGAACATTCCTGACAGCTACCATGGAAATTACCCAAAAGTTTCTGTTCCTTATTTGCAATTTTTAGGGATGCTTAAGTTTCCTTTCTCCTATTGTGAAACCCAATTTTTTTTCAGTTCACACCACTGCAAACCGTACAGAACAGTAATTTAGTTTGTGTACTATGAAGCTTTAGCCAATCCTACCACTGATAATTCAGCGTGAACTAGAAAGACCAAAGGATTAATTTTAATGGACATCTGTACTGAATTAGTTTTAAAAAAGGCATTGGGACAGTAATATATAATTTGAAACTGTACTCTTTTTACTTTCACAGCCCCCAGTGCTGGCTTAAGTGTTAAAAAGAAATTTGTAGTTAAAATTGTAGTTTGTAGTCGTCCCTTTTTATTTCATACAAATTGAGCCTTGTATCACCGCATTTGTCAGTCACTGTCGAAGAAGGAGCAGATTACTGCTTAAGCCAATGTTCCTTATTAAAGGGAAACTATAGTGTGTACAAAGTTTTTTTTCAAAAACAGTTAAAATAAAAAGAACCTGAGGCAGGGAGGTAGGATTGGTACTTTTTACCTCCCAAAATCCTTTCTGTGAGGAGCAGCAGGATGAAGAAAACTGCTTCTGCCAGTCTTCCCGTATGCTTCAACACTATTTTTAATATAGAATGGCCTAGGGCCATAACCTGGCAGATGAACAATGTATGTGCTATAGCTTCTCAACAAAACAATATTGGCAGGTGGGAGTAATGTGCTTAGTTAGCAAGAGAATGGCTATGTAGCATCATGAATAGAGGCAGCGAAAGTAAAAGCAAAATAGGATAGATGTTCCCATTAAGTGCTGAATTTACAAGTTGTGGTTTTCATGGGATTGTTTGTTGTGTTTGGGGGGGGGGGTTGGGTTTGTGGCTATTCTTTCATTTATGGTTTAATGTCCATCTAAATTGTTTGCTTTTTTATTTTAAAGCGATACCCTGCAGCTCCAAATTCCAAACTGGCCTCTAAGAAGCCTGAAGATTATGATCATGCAAAAAAGATAGTGGACAGTGGTCCAGCCAAGTCCCCGTTGGTAAGATTTTGGTTGCAGTGGCCTTAAACTGATTTGCTTGTTGTAACGTATTGCCACCTTGATCGGTAATGTTATTCATTTGAAATGCATAGCAGCAGATATAAATCTACACATTTTATATATCAAGCTTTTAGGCGAAAATATTAATAAAAATACTATGTAAAGAATTTTCTTCACTGTGAAACAAATGGTTTTGGTTGTAATCACCAATAATAAGCATTGTTAAGCATTCTATAATGAATTGTAACAAAGCTTGGCATTGCCAGCATCATTTAGTTTTTTCTTTTTCTTCTCCAAAGGGAACTTTGAGCATGTCTGAATGGGAAGCTGCAAGTAAGGACTTAATTTATTAAAAAGATGCACTTTATTTTTGATTTAATAATTGTACATTATCATACCAATACATTGTTGATGTATAGCTTGTCTAAAATTTAATGCTCCATTAATATAATATTTTACAAGGTTTTATAACCGAATTTTGTATACAAAGCTTGAATATATGTTAATTGATCTGTTTTGAGTTTGTTTACCCCTCAAATAATTAAAAACTATTTGTTAGCACATTTGATGCTAAGCTACCGGTATATTGTTTAACCTATAATCCAAACAAGGGTTTTTAATTTGACCTTAGGGATATCAAAGTATAAAGTGTTTGAAAAATATTAACATTCTTTGGCTTACAAACATCCAACATGGGGATATTTGATAACTTATTGGGGTTGCAACTCATACTGTCTATCATAGCATTAAAGCTATTTTGAGTTTTTTGTATTTTAATACACAACATTTAAGAAAATAATGAAGACCTTTTTTAAAATTTGAAACTAAACGTATTTCTGATTTGTTGTTACATATTTTTAAATATCCGTTTAAAAAACATGTCAAACTAAAGACTTTTACATGTAATCTCTTAATAGTTTGCAGAAAAAAAATTCATGTAGAATCACACTAAATGAAACTAAAGTGTGTTTTTTTTTTTTTTTTCTTCTTAGGTATATATTTACTGTTTGCTTTTGAAAAACAACCCTGATTGAAAACACTTTTCTGGAATTGGATTTATTTCCACTGTTTAAGTGTTGTACTGTATTTTCTAACTGTATTTGTGTATTCATGGGTTTAAAAGATCAGTGCCAGTCACGAACACTTGTCTGGGACAGGTTACTTAAGGGTTTGTGTATATAGTTGGTAAGTGTTTTTTAATGCAAATATAATTCAATGTTATAAAACACAGAGAAGGGAGCATAACCGCTTCTTATGCAAGAAACATGTATGTACATTCTTAGTTTGCTGCATTATTTTTATTATCTGGTAATGGTGGTACACCAGATAGATTGTTAACATTGTTGGCCTTTATGTTATTAAGCCTAATAGTTTTTGGGTATGTTTGAATTTACAGTAAACAATTTCATTTATATTCCATCTAGAAAGTGGATTTGGTTTTTCCCACATTACATTTACAGAATTGTAGCCCAATATGTGCCCCCCCCCCCACACACACACACTTTTTGTTGTTGTTTTTATAAATAAAGAGTGTACAGTAAATGAATGCTTGAATTCATCTGTTGGTCAGCGTTGACACCTTCTTAATGAGTTTGCCATTTTGTCCGTTCTATTTACTGTTCCTGGGGCTATTTCTTACTGTAAAACATAGAAAAGGAAATAGATGTCATGGTAGGTAGTTTTATTTTAGATTGTCATCCTGCCTGCTGGAAGAACAATCCTTATTAAACCATAAATGAGCATACAAAAATAGGTTATTTTTTTGACATTTTGGTTTTAAAATGGGAATCTCAACTCTTAATTTTGTGTCTAAAGCATAACATTTTAATTAGCAAGAGTGCATATTAATTGCACTGTAAAGCAAAATAGTTTCTAATGGTAAAAGTGTGAAAAGAAGTAGATGATTGTCTGAATATAGCAAAGAATTGCAAAAGTGTTGTCTAAAAATGAATCTGTTTCCTTTCAAACTGGCCTTACCAATAAATATCCTTACATTTTTGTAGCTGGAATGCTAAATTTAAGTTGATTTTGTCAGTTTGTAAATCAAAATAAGAGTTTTTAACTATATTCTAAAAATTAACTTTTTAAATATGGAAAGTACCTGGGGCAGGGAGGTAGGATTGATTATTCCTACCTCCCAATAACGTTTTGTTGAGGAGTTACAGCACATAGTTTTTTTTGCCAGGGTATTCATGGACTAGTCCTGTATTAAAGATAGTGGTGAAGCCAGGAGAAAAACTGTCAGAATCAGTTTTCTCTGGGCTGGTGCTCCTTACAGAAACAATATTGGGAGGTAGGAATTACCAATCTTATATCCATGTCCCAATTACTTTTCATTTTAACTGTTTGAGCTTAAGATTCTTATCTGCTCATACTGTTTTCCATGTTTAAAGGATCAATACAGA
Source organism: Hymenochirus boettgeri (assembly GCA_019447015.1). NCBI lineage: Eukaryota > Metazoa > Chordata > Amphibia > Anura > Pipidae > Hymenochirus > Hymenochirus boettgeri. The sequence goes on along the minus strand of CM033474.1, from coordinate 194,564,545 downwards.
GTCACCGTATTTATTGCATGAAGTGCAGAATCACAGCAAAATTGAGAAATTTCACCAGAACTTCTACCAATAATAGGCCAGGGCTGTAACTAATAGACTTTACGGGGGGTTAACAGTTAAAACACTCGGGACAATTCGGTACAGGCGGAAATATGATCCTAAGTCGACTTATTTGTAAAATGGCCAATCGTGTTTTAGTAAATGATCAAAAACAGTCTAACCCTCCCCACCCTGGACCATGAGTTGTATTGGGAAAACCCACCTTCCAGTGACCTGTTTCCAGGCTAGAAATGTGCCCACTAATGGGTTATTGCCACCTTTGGTAATGGTAAAAAACATTTTTCTACTTTTTTATAAATATTCTGCAGTGTGCGGTGAAATGGACGAAAAGTTTTCATCACTGGTTATCAGCTCTTTTTTAAAATTGCACAATGTCCTATTTTGCCGAAAACAACTGCGCTAAGAGGCAAAAACTAAATGTACTTTTATAAATATGACCCTGAGGATTTCTAGAGTTTACCATTATGGTTTAGTCTGGTAATTTAAAGGATTCTAATTTTTGTCTAAGTGCAGTAAAAAGCATTCTAGTGCTTGCAAACATATTAACTTCAGGTATTGATGTGCTCAGTAATGATAGGTTTCTTAATTGCTGGGAAATTATTTTACTCAATCATGTTTTCAAACCAAAGCAGAGGCAGCAGAAGGATACTGTGGTATTTTCAACATGAAATAGAAAGTGTTCATTTGGACTTAATGATCATATACCATACGATGAGTATTTGTTCAATCACAGCATTACTTATGTGTTGAAGGTATTTAAAAAAAATAACATAACAAGGGTTAACCTTGAAAACTTTTATTGAAAATTTAATGACGAAAACGGAAAAAACAATTTTTAACTGCAAAATGTAATGTAAATTTTTGACTGGTTTAAATCAACCTCTATTCTTAACTTATTTATAAGAGAGAAGTGGATAAAGATAGAACTCCTACTTCCCATTTAGATTTATTTTTCATATGAAAAATACACACATTTTGAATTTAGATGACATTTTAAAGGGAACTGTGGTCTCCATCTAAGTGTCCTCTATTAAAAAGAACTCTCTCCTACCTTTAGAAAGACACCAGGGTTGTGTTGCTGCTGATTGGCTATTTAGTCCCCAAATTAGACGCACACGTTAACATGCATTGTTAGAGTGGCCACAGCTTAAGTGCCCCAAACAGGTATGTAGGGGACACTCCTACCTCCTTACAATCTCTGATAGCTCTTAATAAATATGTCTGCTCTTGGTGCAGCTAATAGCTTATCCCCCATTATCCCTGTCTTCCACTTTGATATAGGGAGCATGTGCATCCATGCCAGAGATGGGGGGTACGTAAGTAGCTGGGCCAGATGCACCTGGAATACTCAGGTTTGAATAGGGCTATTAGAGCTTAAATAAAATCTGACAATGGTGTTTTAAATGGAAATTATACTTTTTTAGTTATTCTTTCTTTAAATTGATGTCATGAGTTACAATGACATAACCAATTGCATAATTTATTATTGTACAGATTAGACAAGGCTTTTTAAAGGGTATCTCGACCTACAATACAAAGTTTTTCTGTAGTATAGGGGACCCTAGCCCATCCCCAACCGTTTTGCTAAAAAAGTCATTGGGAATGTACTTTACAGACCTTCGTTCCCCTGGCGTTCTGAGAAGGAAATTGCTAAAAAAAAAAAAAAAGACGTGCTGATCCAGCCCCCTGCTTGCAAACGAACACAGCGGTTGGGGGTGGGCTAGGGTCCCCTACACTACACAAAAAGGGTTTTAAAGAGTAACTGTGGTCTCTAATCGTTCCAAACAAGTAAGCATTATATAAAAAGCTTTTCCATTATACCTTCAAAATGAACCCTAAATAATACCTCTAGATAAAATTTGTGAGAAGTTATTGCTAGAAAGGTTCAGCAATATTACTTCCTGCTTGTAATACATCCTGTTTTCAGCCATGTGACCAGCTTGTAGTCATGTGAGAAGCCTCTTCCTGCATTAATAGGCTCCCCATTTAAACTGTCAATTCCCCCCAGTTACTTTCTGTTTTCCCCAACATTAATACTTAACTGAGCATGGTTCTCCCGTGGGGCAGACGAAGTAGAAATTTGAACATTTGCCTCAATATAATTTCTCACAGGCTGCAGCCAGACATGAGATAGATGGGGCTATAGATGATAGACTGGTATAGGGCATGTTCTGGTAATGGGGGATTTCAATTACCCTGACATAGATTGGAGTAAGGGAACTGCCAGCACCTCAAAAGTTCTTAAATCTTTATGAGCATTTTCTTTCACAGATGGTAGAAGTTCCTACTAGACAGGATGTGTTGTTGGATCTGGTGATATCTAATAACCCTGAGCTCATTTTGAAAATGAAGATAATGGGACGCTTAGGGAATAGTGATCATGATATAGTGTCATTTAATTGTGTGTGTGTGTGTACTGGCTCCACTGTGCATGCCAGAAACCTCTCGGTGGACAAGGAAAGGACAGAAACCTTTTTTCACCCAGACAAGCTCCTGCTCTTCAGTTTATGGAAATTTGGCTGCAGGGCAACCATTTGGAGCAGAGGTGTAAAGTAAGGATTTTTCACTACCCAGTAGGGCCAGCAGTGGGAAAGATTTTAGTTTTGACGGTGGACATACCCTTTAAAAATTTTGTAGAATTTCAGTGAAAAACGAAAGATTGACGTAATGTCTATGCTCTCATACCTACAGGCATGAAAATTGCTTTTCACTGAAGCTATTATAGCTAATGGTGCACAAAAACGTAGTAATATTTTTGGCTGTAGATACCTGGGATCAGCCTATTACAGAAAGCGATTGGCCGATATCAATCTGTATGGCCACCCATAGCTTTTAAAAACACAAGACTGACACAAAATCCTTTTAATAAATGAGTCTGTTTCTTGTAAATGTAACAACTCTATAAGTCTTTAAATCTTGACTATTTCTATTGAAATTTACACCCATGTTCTCATTCATCATTGCACAAATTGACTCCAGGTGCTTCCAACATAAGGAAATTTACCCAATCCATCTAACAAGCCTGCAGTTCAGTTTCAAGTGTTGACAAGCTTTTCTTTCTTGCTCACTGTTCTTCAATTACTACTCCTGCTTGCAGATTCTCTGACTGTTACTTTCCCTTTTTTTTCTAAATAGAATTCAGATTGCTATTTCTTACTTTAAGTCTCTTAAAGGGCATGTCCACCCCTAAAATCGTTTTTTAATATTATGCTCCCCCATGTCCCCCAGCCCCAACCGCATGTTTCTTTTTTTCAAAAAGCTCCCCAAACTCTTACTTACCTCCCCTCGATCCTCCGCCGCAGAGGGGCGGGACCGGCAGTCACGTCTGTGATTGGCTGAGCGGCAGCCAATCACGGACGCGGCTGCCGGTCATTCAGTGCAGCGGAGGAAAGCGGAGAGGTAAGTAAGAGTTTGGGGAGCTTTTTGAAAAAACCAAAAACATGCGGTTGGGGCTGGGGGACAGGGGGAGCAGAATATTAAGGGGGATTAATGCTAGGGGGAGGGATAGTAGAACGGGAGGGAGAGGGAGGGGGAGGGAGGGGGGGAAGGGCTGCAGTGCGCATGGCAAATATCTACGGAGGAAGATAGAGGCAGAGCCCTGCTATCCTGGTGGTTAGTTGGGACTTTCGGGAGGGGTTTACAGGAGAACCCTATGGAGCTGGGATGTGAGGTAAGGATTAAACTACACTACATGGTGGGGCCAGTAGTTGGGGGGATTATAGTTTTGGGGGTGGACATGCCCTTTAAACTATTTAATGTTGGGGTCTCTTCTTTTTTTTTTACACATGCCTAACAAAACCAATTTATTTTCTCTGTAGATTTGCCTTTTTTTGCCTTTCAATGTATAGTATTGTGTGAAGCAGCCCATGTATTATCCTTTTTATATTTTACATATTTAAAAAAAATCCAAATTATAACCATTGTTTCAATTCCTGCATCTTCTTTGTAATAACTTTATACGTACATGTATTAAAATGAATCCCAAAAGTGAAGAATTTGTAACCTTAAAGAAGAAAGGAAAAAACATTGTTAGGGCTAGGCCACACTTGCGTTTTTTTCATATCATTGAAAATGCAGCAACACACCGAAAACGCGTGTTTTAAATGCACATTTTAAATCGCAATCGCATGCGTTTTTCAATACTTAATGAAAAAACGCATGCACAAACGAAATCGCACATGAAATCTCATGTGATTGTGTGCGATTGCATTTGCGTTGCAGTGTGGCCGTGCCCTTTAAGGACAGTTTAGTGGAAATTATAAATATTTGATAAATTGTTAGTTTGTGTAATGCCTTCTTAGTTATTCTACGTGTTCTCTCACATTTTGAAAAATCTGTTGAATTTATACCCTTTCTATTCCCGCTGTTGACATTAGTGAGCTGACATTTTAGGTTCTGGAACTGTCCTTCTTTCCAGAATGCACACTACCTTGGAATGTTCCAGCAGTAATTTCTACTGATTGGCTGTTTGATGGGTTAAACATCCTCAGATCTCTACTGAGCAACTGAATCAACGCAGACGCTGGGTCAAGGGCAAGACCATAACAATTTCTGTTAGGCGTCCTGCAACCTGGAAATCAGTATATCGGTTGCATTTATTTATACACAGACAAAATGCTGAATTGGCAGATTAAGGTCATTGGGATGAAAGAAAACTGCTCTTTTTTTTCTGAAAAGCATATGTATTTGCACTAAACTTCCTCTTTAAAGCATCCATCAAGAATACCAAGTTAAAATACCACTCCATTAGGGCAAGTCCACACTGCAACGCAAACGCAATAGCATGCGATTTCATGTGCGATTTTTTTTTGCGTTTGCGCTTGCGATTTCTTCAATAAGTATAGGAAAACTCATGCGATTGCGATTAAAAATGCAGAACGCAATCGCAACGCACTGAAAAACGCATGTTTTTTTTGCGTTGCCGCGTTTTCAATGATTTTTTAAAAACGCAAGCGCAATCGCAAACGCAAAAAAACGCAGCAGTGTGGCCTAGCCCTAATATAGCATTTTCTAACATGTAACCTATAAATCTAGACTAGGTAACTGTCAATGGCAGCGTATTGCTTTCTTTACATTACACCTTAGAGCCTTTCAAGTACATTTGCATTTACACCCCCAACTATACCTCTTTACCGACATGTTACCTTTTGAATATTTCAAACTTTCTTGTCTCCACTGAGGTGTAACAGGATTTTTTGGAGACTTCTATGGGCATATATATAAAGCAGAGGTATTCTAAAATAAGGAATGTTAAAGGACAATTACTGCTCCCCTCATCTTCTCACTATTAAAAGTACCCAGGGCAAAAACCTAAACAGTGTGGATTAGCTGTTATATTTACCATACCTTTCCCTTGCGGTTGCAGTCCAATACCAGAAAATACCAATATCACTTTAACCCTAGTAGTGCAATAAAATCCTTACCTTACATCCCAGCTCCAAATGGTTCTCCTGTAATCCCCCCTCAAAGTCCCAAAAACTGGCCACCAGGAGGATATAGGACTCTGCCTCCTATCTCCCCTCCGGGAGAAGTTTGCAATGCATACTGCAGGCCTCTGTCCCTCTCCCACCTGTTTTGCAATCCCTCCCCCCCCAAACTTTACTTACCTTACCTTTCTCCCCCGGCGTTCTGTGCAGCCGGCAGCCGCGTCCATGATTGGCTGCCTCTCAGCCAATCACGGACACGGCTGCCGGTCCCGCCCCCTGCTTGCAGTTCCATGCGGGAAAGAGGTAAGGTAAGTAAAGATCGGGGGAGTTCCAGTAAAATCTTGATGGCGGCTGGGGGAGGGAAAGCTACTACTGGGAAAATTTTGGAAAATGGGATAGACATGCCCTTTGAATTGGTCATAAGATACTACAGCATGGCATTGCTATTTTACTAAAGATCAGAACATGTGTGATGTTCTGGATCCCCATGTATTCTTTCAGCCCAGATACCCTGATCCAACACCACTCTCTTCACCAATATACAAGCCACCGCTTGCCGGAAGGCTAGTAGTGCCTACCCAGGATCGGTTTCCTTCTGGATTTAGAGTGAAGGGTATCTGAGCTGAGGCCGAGAATACATGAGGAATCCAGGAACATAACTGGCGGATAGGGCACACCCAGCTCAGAGATGGACAACAGAGTAGTACCAAGTCAGAAGCAGAGTCGGACAGAGCCAAGGGTCAAAACACAGATCAGTCAGCGAGGCAAAGTTGTAGTCAAGCAGCGAACAAACATAGCAGAAGACAGGCAGGAATTGATACACGTAAAAAAACTAGATCAAGGTCGCACCACAAGCAAGGGTAAACCACAGGCTATAACGGACAGAGAGGACAGGGTGAGTGAAAGGAGAATATAAGGGAAGAAAAACCAATGAGAACAGTAGAGGAAAGAAGGGCCAAGTAGAAAGCAGGAAAGGAAAAGGACTAACCAGGTAGGCCAGGTAGGCTAATTCAAACTAAAGCAGAAAGCACAACACACACACACACAGCGCTAACAAGCCACAGCCACTCACACAAAATCCAAACAAATTTATTCAATTCAGAACAGCCGGTTTGGAACATCTGCAGATCTGGAGAATTTTTTAAAAAAATTAATATTAGAAAATCAAAAATTAAAAAAAACCCTATAGAATGCACAAATACTGCACAAATTCCTATAGATCCGATTCAATTGAGTTCAAATAATATTGTTGGAATCTGCAATTTTGTTCATCTCTAGTAATGAACCTGCAGTATGGGGAATTGCCAAAGCTTGAAAACAAGCATCTGGGATGATTTTGTGAATATTAGTGCCATTGCTCTCTTATTACCACAAAAGCTTGGACTCCCATTCAACTTGATGCTTTAACTTTAGTGCTTGTGGGTTGGTCATAAAGATCCTCTTCATTCAGCTTTAATCTATACTAATAAAAGGCAAAGCCCTCACTCACTCACTCACTCATCACTAATTCTCCAACTTGCCGTGGAGGCAGACGGCTTAAATTTGGCAGGCTCATTCATTGCACCTTACTTACAAAAGTTAAGCAGGTTTCGTTTCGAAAAGGCAAAGCCCTCACTCACTCACTCATCACTAACTCATCACTAATTCTCCAACTTGCCGTTGAAGGCAGCAGACGGCTTAAATTTGGCAGGCTCATTCATTGCACCTTACTTACAAAAGTTAAGCAGGTTTCGTTTCGAAAAAAAAAAGCCCTCATTCACTCACTCACTCACTACTAATTCTCCAACTTTCCTCACTCATCAATTCTCCAACTTGCCGTGGAGGCAGACGGCTTAAATTTGGCAGGCTCATTCATTGCACCTTACTTACAAAAGTTAAGCAGGTTTCGTTTCGAAAACGCAAAGCCCTCACTCACTCACTCACTCATCACTAATTCTCCAACTTGCCGTGGAGGCAGACGGCTTAAATTTGGCCGGCTCCCATTCATTGCACCTTCTTCACAAGTTAAGTAGGTTTCGTTTCGAAAAGGCAAAGCCTCACTCACTCACTCACTCACTCTCACTACCTCATCAAATTCTCCAACTTGCCGTGGAGGCAGAACGGCTTAAATTTGGCAGGCTCATTCATTGCACCTTACTTACAAAAGTTAAGCAGGTTTCGTTTCGAAAGACAAAGCCCTCACTCACTCACTACCTCTCACTTACTACTACTTCAACTTGCCTCACTCATCAATAATTCCTCCAACTTGCCGTGGAGGCAGACGGCTTAAATTTGGCAGGCTCATTCATTGCACCTTACTTACAAAGGTTAAGCAGGTTTCGTTTCGAAAAGGCAAACCCTCACTCACTCACTCACTCATCACTAATTCTCCAACTTGCCGTGGAGGCAGATGGCTTAAATTTGGCATGCTGAATTCTTGCCCCTTACTTACAAAAGTTAAGCATGTTTCGTTCGAAAAGGCAAAGCCCTCACTCACTCACTCCACTCCTCTCACTACACTCATCACTAATTCTCCAACTTGCGCGCCTCACTCACTCAGTCACTCACTCATTCACAATTTCTCGCAACTTCCTCACTCATCACTAATTCTCCAACTTTCCGTGAGGCAGACGGCTTAAATTTGGCAGCTCATTCATTGCACCTTACTTACAAAAGTTAAGCATGTTTCGTTTCGAAAAGGCAAAGCCCTCACTCACATCACTCACCCCCCCAAACCCCTCACTCACTCACTACTAAATTCTCCAACTGCCTCACTCCTCAATAATTCTCCAACTTGCCGTGGAGGCAGACGGCTTAAATTTGGCAGGCTCATTCATTGCACCTTACTTACAAAGTTAGCAGGTTTCGTTTCGAAAAGGCAAGAGCCCTTCACTCACTCACTCACTCATCACTAATTCTCCAACTTGCCGTGGAGGCAGACGGCTTAAATTTGGGGCAGCCATTCATTGCACCTTACTTACAAAAGTTAGCAGGTTTCTTTTCGAAAAGCAAGCCCTCACTCACTCACTCACTCATCCTAACTCATCACTAATTCTCCAACTTGCCGTGGAGGCAGACGGCTTAAATTTGGCAGCGCATTCATTGCACCTTACTAACAAAAGTTAAGCAGTTTTCGTTTCGAAAAGGCAAAGCCTCACTCACTCACTCACTCACTCATCACTAACTCTCACTAATTCTCCAACTTGCCGTGGAGGCAGACGGCTTAAATTTGGCAGGCTCATTCATTGCACCTTACTTACAAAAGTTAGCAGGTTTCGTTTCGAAAAGGCAAAGCCCTCACTCACTCACTCCTCACTCACTCATCACTAACTCATCACTAATCCTCCAACTTGCCGTGAGAGGCAGACGGCTTAAATTTGGCAGGCTCATTCATTGCACCTTACTTACAAAAGTTAAGCAGGTTTCGTTTCGAAAAAAAAGCCCTCACTCACTCACTCAACTCCACTACAATTCTCCAACTTCCTCACTCATCATTCTCCAACTTGCCGTGGAGGCAGACGGCTTAAATTTGGCAGGCTCATTCATTGCACTTACTTACAAAGTTAAGCAGGTTTCGTTTCGAAAAGGCAAACCCTCACTCACTCACTCACTCATCACTAATTCTCCAACTTGCCGTGGAGGCAGACGGCTTAAAATTTGGAAGGCTGATTCATTGCACCTTACTTACAAAAGTTAAGCATGTTTCGTTTCGAAAAGGCAAAGCCCATCCCTCACTCACTTACTCATCACTAATTCTCCAACTTGCCGCCCTCACTCCTCATCACTCACTCTCACTATTCTCCAACTTGCTCACTCATCACTAATCTCCAACTTGCCGTGGAGGCAGACGGCTTAAATTTGGCAGACTCATTCATTGCACCTTACTTACAAAGTTAAGCATGTTTTCGTTTCGAAAAGGCAATGCCCTCCACTCACTCACTCACTCACTAATTCTCCAACTTGCCGTGGAGGCAGACGGCTTAAATTTGGCAGGCTCTTTCATTGCACCTTACTTACAAGTTAAGGTTTCGTTTCGAACAAAAGTCAAAGCCCTCACTCATCACTCACTCACCCCTAATTCTCCAACTTGCCGTGGAGGCAGACGGCTTAAATTTGGCAGGCTCATTCATTGCACCTTACTTACAAAAGTTAAGCAGGTTTCGTTTTGAAAAGGCAAAGCCCTCACTCACTCACTCACTACCACTCTTCACACAATTCTCCAACTTGCCGTGGAGGCAGACGGCTTAAATTTGGCAGGCCATTCATTGCACCTTACTTACAAAGTTAGCAGTTTCGTTTCGAAAAGGCAAAGCCCTCACTCACTCACTCACTCATCACTAATTCTCCAACTTGCCGTGGAGGCAGACGGCTTAAATTTGCCAGCTATTCATTGCACCTTACTTACAAAAGTTAAGCAGTTTTTTCGTTTCGAAAGGCAAGCCCTCACTCACTCACTCACTCACTAATAATCTTCCAAACTTGCCGTGGAGGCAGACGGCTTAAATTTGGCAGGCTCTTTCATTGCACCTTACTTACAAATTAAGAAGAGTTTCGTTTCGAAAAACAGTCAAAGCCCTCACTCACTCACCCACTCACCACTAATTCTCCAACTTGCCGTGGAGGCAGACGGCTTAATTTTGGCAGGCTCATTCATTGCACCTTACTAACAAAAGTTAAGCAGGTTTCGTTTTGAAAAGGCAAGCCCTCCTCACTCACTCACTCCACCTCAAATTCTCCAACTTGCCGTGGAGGCAGACGGCTTAAATTTGGCAGCGCATTCATTGCACCTTACTTACAAAAGTTAAGCAGGTTTTGTTTCGAAAAGGCAAAGCCCTCACTCACTCATCACTAATTCTCCAACTGGCCGTGGAGGCAGACGGCTGAAATTTGGCAGGCTTCTCATTGCACCTTACTTACAAAGTTAAGCATGGTTTCGTTTCGAAAAGGCAAAGCCTCACTCACTCACTCATCACTCATCACTAATTCTCCAACTTGCCGCCCCACAGGTCACTCAGTTCAGGCTCACTCATTTCACTTAATTTCCAGACAATTGCCACTCACCTCATCACTAATTCCTCCAACTTGTTCTCGTGAGAGACGCCTTAAATTTGGCAGGCTCATTCATTGCACCTTACTTAAAAAGTTAAGCAGGTTTCGTTTTGAAAGGCAAACCCTCACTCATCACTCCTCATCACTAATTCTAATTCTCCAACTTGCCGTGAGGGCAGACGGCTTAAATTTGGCAGGCTCATTCATTGCACCTTACTTACAAAAGTTAAGCAGGTTTCGTTTCGAAAAGGCAAAGCACTCACTATCACTCATTCATCACTAATTCTCCAACTTGCCGTGGAGGCAGACGGCTTAATTTGCCAGGTTATTCATTGCACCTTACTTACAAAAGTTAAGCATGTTTTGTTTCGAAAAGGCAATGCCCTCACTCACTCACTCACTCACCACTATTCTCCAACTTGCCGTGGAGGCAGACGGCTTAAATTTGGCAGGCTCTTTCATTGCACCTTACTTACAAAAGTTAAGCCAGGTTTCGTTTTCGATACTAATACAAGTCAAAGCCCTCACTCACTCACTCACCCACTACACTATTCTCAAACTTGCCGTGGGAGGCAGACGGCTTAAATTTGGGCAGGCTCATTCATTGCACCTTACTTACAAAAGTTAAGCAGGTTTCGTTTTGAAAGGGCCAAGCCCTCACTCACTCACTCACTCACTCATCACTAATTCTCCAACTTGCCGTGGAGGCAGACGGCTTAAATTTGCCAGGCTCATTCATTGCACCTTACTTACAAAAGTTAAGCAGGTTTCGTTTCGAAATTCCACCTGTAACGGTGAGTATCTGACATTGCACCTGTAACGGTGAGTATCTGACATTGCACCTGTAACGGTGAGTATCTGACATTGCACAGACTGGTTGGTCCAATTTCAACCAAATTTGGTATGCATATGCTCCTTTACCAGTAAAAGGTTAACAAAATATTTTTTTTTAGGGTGGGGGTGAATGGGGGGAAGAGAATTTTGAACTCCTGCACATTAACGACTGGACCGATTTTTACCAAAAATTCAGGGTGTCTGCGGGGACTGGCTGAAGTGTAAGGGGAAGGGTTTGGAGGGTGGACAGAGAGGAATAGTGGGGAGTATTAGGGGAGGACGGGGAGGGGTGGTGGGGGTTATTTTCACCAAAATTTCATAGTTGAATAAAAAATATATCGAAAAGAATTAAGAAAAACTTGGCGGAAAAGCGACAAAAAGAGCCGCTATCTGGGGAAGAACGTGAGAAAGAAAAGGGGCTTGAGAGGAGATTTGACTAAACTAACGTCATTGGGGAATTTACTTTACAGGACCCTTCTTGACTCCTGGCGTTCTGAGAAGGGTGAAAATTGAAACTAAAAAAAAAAAAAAGGTACGTGCTGAGTCAGCATACAGGCCGAACCCCCGGCTGCTTGCAGGAGAACGACAACGACAGAAAGAGGAACAGCGGGAAAGGGGGGTGGAGAGGGGTAGGGCTTAGGGGGTGCCCCTACAGCTCCAACAACAAGTGTTATTTAAGAAAGTACTGGTGGTCTCTCATCGTTCCAGGAACGCGAAAAGTGAAGAAACATTCTAGAAATAGAGAGCTTTTCCATGGATAGGGGAACCAAGGGTTCGAAATAAGAAGCACTAACATAAAAAAGGGGTGGACGCATCTGGATGGATAGAAAATTTAATTGAGAAGAGTTATACAGACATAGAAAGGTTCCCGCAATAGTGAAAACGTCCCACGACCCGACAATGTGTATAACAATACCATGGCCACACTTAGCTGGGTATTCACCACTTACATATAGACACAGCAGTTATCTAATCAATGTGAGCGTCCAGATGCGAACACTCTTGCGTGTCCAAACCGGAAAAAAAAAGGTTACGAAAATAACACTAAACTAGCAAGTGATGGGTCTGCGTCCAGGGGGGGGGCCAAAAATAAATGTTAAAAAATAACTGTCACTATGCCGACAAAAAGCCAATTACTTGTACTGTAGTGGTAAAATGTTCGCCAAATATGGGGGCGCGGACCAACGGGAAAGAAGGAAAAAAAATTAACAATAAGGGGGCTGGGGTCATAGCTGAGGAACAGATGGGTTCTTCTGTCGAACCGTGGAGGCAGCCAAAGTAAAATTATGAAGAGACAATTGGCCAAACGTCAAATAATAATATTCTCAACGAGATACTGCAGCCTAACAAAATAGAGAATAGATGGGGGCTATAGGTGATAACTGGTATAGGAGGGAAAAGCAGTTCTGTAATGGGGGATTGCAATTACCCTGACATAGATTGGAGTAAGGGACCTGCCAGCACCTCAAAAGTTCTTCAATCTTGTATGAGCATTTTCTTTCACAGATGGTAGAAGTTTCCTACTAGACAGGATGTTTTGTTGGATCTGTGATATCTATAACCCTGCAAGATCGACTTTCATTTTGAAAATGAAGATAATTGGGACGCTTAGGGAATAGTTGTCCATTATATAGGTACGTGCATTTCATTGTAAGTCTGGTGTGTTGTGTGTACTTGGGGACTAGAAAAGGGCTACCACGTCAGTGCTAAGGACAAAGCGGTGGAAAAAGGAAGAAGGGGGAGGCGGGAGGAGGTAAGAAGGAACAGGAGGGGGAGAAATTAGCGCAACGAAAAACCAAAAATCTTGGTCGGTGTCCAAGAAGGAGCACAGGAACACGAAAACCTTTTATTTCGTGGAACCGGAAAAGGTTTTTGAATGTGAAAATACGGGGGGAAAAAGGGGAGGGGAAAAACAAAGCCACGCCAGAGAAAGGGGGGAAAAAGGCGCAAAAGGTAAATCATAATGTGATAATTTCATATCCCATTTCCAAAAAAGAGGACAAATAATGTCAAATCAAATATCCGAAAACAAGAGAAGATGAAAGACAAACACGAAAAAACACAAGAAGAAACAAGAAAGCAGTGACGATGGGGCTCTGTAACACTAGAAAACATTAAAACCGTATATAACTGAGCCCAATAAAATAATAAAAAGGGACCAAATAAAAAAATAATAGTATCTGACTGTTAATTCAAGGCAAAGAAGCAGAGACGGCAGGGGACCAACCCATGTTGAGAGACCGACGGTGTAAGCGTGAATCAAGGATATAAAGTTTATAGTTATACAACGTCATAGAAAACACCGCAGGAGAAAGGGGAGAAACACGGGAAACATAAGAAAAAAAAAAACATAACACAAAAACAAAACGGAACCCACCTACAGGAGAAGAACCGCACGAAAAAAAAGGAAACCGCTGGATAAGGAAGAGGAGTGAAGAAAGTAGAAAGAAAAAAAAAGAAAAAAGAAAGAAAGAAAAGAAAAAAGAGAACGAAAAGAGGGAAAAGAAAAGAAAAAAAAAAAAAAAAAATGGGAGAAAAAAGAAAGGACAAATAGTAAAGGAGAAAAAGTCTAAATAACAGAAATTAAAGTTAAAAGAAAAAAACATAAGAAAAAAAAAAAACAAAAATAAAATAAACAATTACCAATACTTTCTCATCAACTCTCAACTCCTCGTAAAGTTGAGGCAATTTTCTCACAAACCCAATCTCCGCAACTACCTGAACCAATCTTCACACACACAACTCACTCACACTTACTTAAAATGCAAATCCTAGTCCATTTCCTATACACTGATTAATACTCCTCTACCCCTCAACCTTACCTGCAAACTAAAAAAATGAAATGTAAAAAATTACTTCACACATACACACATCCCACCACAAAACAACACAATCATTTTACCACACACACTCCTAATCAAGCATAAGATTATAAAAAGAAGTGGCAATATAAGGAAGTCGAGAAAGCCGGAAAAAACCAGATGAATGGAAAGAAAAAAAAAAAAAAAGAAAAAAAAAAAGCAAAAGAAAAAAAAAAAACGAAAAAAAACGAAAAGATGATGGAAAAAGAACACCCAAAACCACGAATGGAAAAATGGAAAAAAATAAAAAAAAAAACAAAAATTAAAAAAAACAACAAAAAAAAAAAGAAAAAAAAAGAGGAACGAACAAAAAAAAGAAAACCAAAAAAGGAAAAAATAAAAGAAAAACAAAAAACCCAAACTATATAAAGAAGGTACAAACACAACAACAGAACAAACAACAAAAATAACAAAAAGATCATACAGAAAAAAGAAAAAAAAAACCAAAATGGATATTCGAAATCGCACTGAAAAAGAATATTCGAAGTAGGAGAGAAAAAAAAAAACAAAACAAGTAAAGACACAGAAAAAGGGTGGATAAGAAACAAGGAATAAAAAAAGCAGAAAAGATAAAGCAAAAAACTGTACTCAATAGGACAGAAAGGGAAAAAAAAAAAAAAAAAAAAAAATAATACTAAAACACAAATAAAAGCAATAAAATCTAAATGAAAAAATAAAAAAAAAGGACGTAAAAAAAAAATAAACAAACAAGAAAAAAAAACAAATGGTCATAAAAACAAAGGGAAAAGGAAAAAAATAAAAACGAGGAATTAAAATATGACAGTATTATAAAAGGAAGAAAAATCACCATAAAAAAAGTAGAAAGAAGAAAGGCGAATGAATAAAAATAAAATAAAAATAAAGTCTAAAAGAATGCAAAAAGACGAAAAAAAAAAAAGGAAAAAACAAAAGGAGAGCAGGTAAACAATAAGAGGAAAAAGGAAAAACATAATGTAGGTAAACAAAAGAAAAACGAGGAGGAAGAAAAAAGAAAAAAACCAAAGAACATAGTAGTATAAAAGTGGAATATTAAAGAAAGGAAAAAAAAAAGAAAATAAAAGGAAAAAATGAGGGACAGGGATAAAAGAGGGAAAAAGAAAAATAAAAACAGAAAATAGACAAAAAGTTGAAAAAACCCAAAAAAGGGAAAAGAAAGAAAAAGTAAAAAACATAAATGTAACAGTCAAATAATAATATAAAAAAAGTAAACATAAAACAAAGAATTAGTAAAAAAAATTAAGTAAAAAAAAGAAAAAGAATTTACAAAGAGACGAAACAAAATAAAAATACATTGAAAAAAAAAAAAAAAAGAAGAAAAAAAAAAAGGAAGTGAAAATGAAACAAAAGAAAACAAGTCCCCAACATACAAATATACCAAAAATGTTGCGAAAAAAAATAAAAAATAAAAAAAAAGAAAAATAAAAAAAAAAGAATCAAAAAGTGAAAAAGACGAAAAGAATGCACAATAACAAAGACCTCAAAAAATAGTAAAAAAAAAAACCACAAAACGGAAAACAAAAAAAGCCAAAAAAGAAAAAAGAAACCCAATGAAATAAATAGAAAGTGAAAATGATAAATTTACAAAAACTATAAGAAATTCAAAAATAGATTATAATCCTACATAAACAGAAAATAATTAAAAAATAGATTCTAATAGTTAAAAAGTGTACAAAAAAAAAAAAAAAAATCCTGCTCCCCTAAAACATAAACAAAATAATTAAAAAGACCACTACACCAACGGTTAAACCATGCCAATTTTCCCCAAAAAAAAGGACTCTAGATATTTATATTATACCACAACACCAGACAGAGTAAAGTTAAACATTTCTAACATGAAACCTAGGCTTTCATAAAAAAACCCGAACATAACCATATATGAAAATAAAAAAAGATAAAAAAAATGGAAGATATCAACGGAAAGCAACCCAGATAGAAGGAAAATCTTTTTAATTTAAGAAAAACAAAAACAAGACTGAACAAACAAAAATCCTTTTAATATGTTCAAAATCCTTTTAATCAACTGAGTCTGTTTTCTTCTTTAAATTGTAACACGGACCGGGGGTTCTCTACGTAAGTCTTTACCTCTTGACTCGTTCTCCATTGAACTTCTTTAACCCAACACCCACAACACCCATGGGTTCTCATTTCATCATTGCACAATTGACTCCAGTGCTTCCAACATAATGAAATTATTACCCAACCTCTAACAAGCCTGCCGCAGTTTCATTTCAAGGTTTGAAGCTTTTCTTTCTTGCCACTTTCTTCAATTACTCTACTCCTGCTTGCATCCTGATCTTCGACTGTTACTTTTCCCTTTTTTCTAAATAGAATTCAGATTGCTATTTCTTACTTTAAGTCTCTTAAAGGCATGTCACCCCCCTAAACGCGTTTTTTACATATATGCTCCCCCTGTCCCCCAGTCCCCCCAAACCGCATGTTTCTTTTTTTTCAAAAGCTCCCAAACTCCTTACCTTACCCCATCCCCTCGATCCTCCGCCGCCAGAGGGCGGTACCGGCAGTGTCACGTCTGGATGGGCCTGAGCGGCACCAATCACGGACGCGGCTGCCGGTCATTCAGCAGTGTCATCGGAAGGAAAAGCGGAGAGTAGTAATAGTTTTTGGAGCTTTTTGAAAAAAAAAAAATGCGGTTTGGGGCTTGGGAGGCCATGGGGGAGCCAGATATTAAGGGGGGATTAATGCTAAGGGGAGGGATAGTAGAACGGGAGGTGAAAGGGAGGAGGGGGAGGGATGGGGAGAAGGGCTCAGTGCGCATGGCAAATCATCTAACCGGAGGCAAGATAGCCAAGGCAGAGCCCTGTATCCACCTGGTGGTTCGTTTTTGGGACTTTCGAGATGGGTTTACAGGAGAACCCTATGGACTGGGATGTGACGTATGATTAAACACACTACATGGTGGGGCCAGTAGTTGGGGGGATATAGTTTGGGGGTGGGACATGCCCTTTAAAAACTATTTAATGTTGGGGTCCTCTCTTTTTTTTTAACACATGCCTAACAAAACCATTTATTTTCTCTGTAATTTCCTTTTTTTTTTTTTTGCACTTTCAAATGTTAGATTGTGTGACACAGCCCATGTATTATCCTTTTTATATTTTTAAATATTTAAAAAATCCAAATGATAACCATTGGTTCAATTCCTGCATCTTCTTTTTGTAATAACTTATACCGTTACATGTATTAAAATGATCCCCAAAGTGAAGAATTTGTAACCTGTAAAGAAAGAAGGACAAAACAATGTAGGGCTTAGGGGCCCACCCGGCCTTGTTTTTTTCATATCATTACCAAGCATGCAGCAACACACACGCAGAACCGGCGTGTTTTTAAATGCACATTTTAATCGCAAATGCGCATGCTTTTTCACATACTAAGAAAAACGCATGCACAAAACGAATCGCACATGAAATCTCTGTGTATTGTGCGATTGCATTTGCGTTGCAGTGTGGCCGTGCCCTTTATAGGACAGTTTAGTGTAATTAATAATATTGTGATAATCTGTTAGTTTGTGTAATGCCCCTTCTTAGTTATTCTAAATTCTACTGTTCTCGTCACATTTTTGAAAATCTGTTTAATTTATAAATAACCCTTTCTATTCCCCGCTTTTTGACATAGTGAGCTGACATTTTCGAGGTTCGCTGGACCGTCCTTCTTCCAATTGCACACTACCTACCGTGGAATGTTCCAGCAGTAATTCTTCTACTGATTGGCTGTTTGTGGTTTAAAACATCCCCAGATCTCTACGGAGCAACTGATCAAACGACTCAGAACGCTGGTCAAGGGCAAGACCATACAATTTCTGTTAGGCGTCCTGCAACCCTGGAAATCAGTATAAAATCCGGTTTGCATTATTATTATACACAGACAAAATGCTGAATTGGCAGATTAAGCCATGGGATGAAAAAAACTACTGCTCTTTTTTTTCTGAAAGTCAGTGATTTGTTCAACTTTAACTTCCTCTTTAAAAGCCTCCATCAAGAATACCAAGTTAAATACCAAACTTCCTCTAAGGGCAAGTCACACTGCAACGAAACGGCAATAGCATCCTATTTCATGTGCGATTTTTTTTTTTTTTTGCGTTTGGCGCTTGTCGATTTCTTCAATAATAAGAGGAAAACTCATGCGATTGGATTAAAATGCAAGAACGCCATCGCAACGCCCTGAAACGCATGTTTTTTTTTTGCGTTGCCGCGTTATTCCAACATTATTTTTATAAAAACGCAAGCGCAATCGCAAACGCAAAAAAACGTCAGCATGTGGCCTACCCTAATAACATTTTTCTAACATGTAACCTATAAATCTAGACAAGGTAACTGTCAATGGCAGCGTATGCTTTCTTTTACATTACACCTTAGAGCCTTTCAAGTACATTGCCTTTACACCCCAACTATACCTCTTTACCGACATGTTACCCTTTTGATATTTCAAACTTTCTTGTCTCCACTGAGGTGTAACAGGATTTTTGGAGACTTCTATGGGCATATATATAAAGCAGAGGTATTCTAAATAAGAAATGTTTAAAGAACAAATTACTGCTCCCCTCATC
Source organism: Hymenochirus boettgeri (assembly GCA_019447015.1). Taxonomy (NCBI): domain Eukaryota; kingdom Metazoa; phylum Chordata; class Amphibia; order Anura; family Pipidae; genus Hymenochirus; species Hymenochirus boettgeri. Next base: position 194,545,778 of record CM033474.1, on the reverse strand, counting down.
TTCTCACTATTAAAAGTACCCAGGGCAAAAACCTAAACAGTGTGGATTACTGTTATATTTACCATACCTTTCCCTTGCGGTTGCAGTCCAATACCAGAAAATACCAATATCACTTTAACCCTAGTAGTGCATAAAAATCCTTACCTTACATCCCAGCTCCAAATGGTTTCTCCTGTAATCCCCCTCAAAGTCCAAAAACTGGCCACCAGAGGGATATAGGACTCTGCCTCCTATCTCCCCTCCGGGAGAAGTTTGCAATGCATACTGCAGGCCTCTGTCCCTCTCCCACCTGTTTTGCAATCCCTCCCCCTAATGTTAAACCCCTTTGCCCAATAATAGCTTTCCTTTCTCCAGCCCCAACCACCATAAAAGATTTACTGGAACTCCCCCAAACTTTCTTACCTTACCTTCTCCCCCGGCTGTTCTGTGCAGCCGGCACCGCGTCCATGATTGGCTGCCTCTCAGCAATCACGGACACGGCTGCCGGTCCCGCCCCCTGCTTGCAGTTCCATGCGGAAAGAGGTAAGGTAAGAAAGATCGGGGGAGTTCCGTAAAATCTTGATGCGGCTGGGGGAGGGAAATCTACTACTGGAAAATTTGGAAAATGGGATGACATGCCTTTAATGTGGTCATAAGATACTACAGCATGGCTTGCTATTTTACTAAAGATCAGAACATGTGTGATGTTCTGGATCCCCATGTATTCTTTCAGGCCCAGATACCCGATCCAACACCCACTCTCTTTCACCATATACAAGCCACCGCTTGCCGCGGATAGGTTAGTGCTACCAGGATCGGTTTCCTTCTGATTTAGAGTGAAGTGATATCTGACTTGAGGCCGAAATACATGAGGAATCCGGACAATAACTGGCGATAGGCACACCCAGCTCAGATATGGACAACAGAGTAGTACAAGTCAGAGCAGAGTCGGGACAGACCAAAGGGTCAAACACAGATCATCACGCGAGGTCAAAGTTGTAGTCAGCACGACAACATACAGAAGACAGGCAGGAATTGATCACGTAAAACAACAAAAACTAAGATCCAAAGTCGCACCACAAGCAAGGGTAAACCACAGGCTCTAACGACAGAGAGGACAGGGTGAGTGAAAGGAGAATATAAGGGAGAAAAACCAATGAGAACAGTAGAGAAAGAAGGGCCAGTAAAAGCAGGAAAGAGAAAGGACTAACCAGTAGGCCAGTTAGGCGAATTCAACTAAGCAGAAAGCAACAACACACACACACACAGCGCTAACAAGCAACAGCCACTCACAACAAATCCAAACAATTTATTCAATTCAGAACAGCCGGTTTGGAACATCTGCAGATCTGGAGATTTTTTAAAAAAATTTATTTAGAAAATCCAAAATTAAAAAAAACCCTATAGAACTGCACAAATACTGCACAAATATCCTATAGATCCGATTCAATTGAGTTCAAATAATATTGTTGGAATGCAATGTTTGTCATCTCTAGTAATGAACCGTGCAGTATGGAATTGCCAAGCTTGAAAACAGCATCTGGGATGATTTTGTGAATATTGTGCCTTGCCTCTTATTACCACAAAAGCTTGGACTCCCATTCAACTTGATGCTTTTAACTTTAGTGCTTGTGGGTTGGTCATAAGATCCTCTTCATCAGCTTTAATCTATACTAAAAAGGAAAAGCCCTCACTCACTCCTCACTCATCACTAATTCTCCAACTTGCCGTGGAGCAACGGCTTAATTTGGCAGGCTCATTCTTGCACCTTACTTACAAGTTAAGCAGTTTCGTTTCGAAAAGGCAAGCCCTCACTCACTCACTCATCACTAACTCATCACTAATTCTCCAACTTGCGTGGAGGCCGGCTTAATTTGCAGGCTCATTCATTGCACCTTCTAACAAAAGTTTAAGCAGTTTTCCGTTTCGAAAATGCAAGCCCTCACTCACTCACTCACTCATTACTACTCATCACATTCTCCAACTTGTTCCGTGAAGGCGACGGCTTAAATTTGGCAGGCTTATTCATTGCACCTTACTAACAAGTTAAGCAGTTTTTTCGTTTCAAAAAAGGCAAAGCCCTCACTCACTCCCTCACTCAACTCACTCACCTAACCATCACTAATTTTCCAACTTGCCGTTGAGGCAGACGGCTTAAATTTGGCAGGCTCATTCATTGCACCTTACTTACAAAAGTTAGAGGTTTGTTTCGAAAGGCAAAGCCCTCACTCATCACTCACTCCTCTCACTACTCATCACTAATTCTCCAACTTGCCGTGAGGCAGAACGCTTAAATTGGCAGGCTCATCATTGCACCTTACTAACAAAGTTAAGCAGGTTTCGTTTCAAAAGACAAGCCCTCACTCACTCACTAACTCACTCACTTACTACTAATCTAACTTGCCTCACTCATCATTTCCCAACTTGCCGTGGAGGCAGCGGCTTAAATTGGCAGGCTCATTCATTGCACCTTACTACAAAAGTAAGCAGGTTTCGTTTCGAAAAGGCAAAGCCCCTCACTCACTCACTCACTCATCACTATCCAACTTGCGTGGAGGCAGACGGCTGAAATTTGGCAGGCTCTGATTCATTGCACCTCTTACAAAAGTTAAGCAGTTTCGTTTCGAAAAGCAAAGCCTTCACTCACTCACTCATCTCACTCACTCTCACCAATTCTCCAACTTGCCGCCATCACTCTCACTCAGTCACTCACGTCATCACGAATTTCTCCAACTCCCTCACTCATCACATTCTCCAACTTGCCGTGAGGCAGACGGCTGAAATTTGGCAGACCATTCATTGCACCTTACTTACAAAAGTTAAGCATGTTTCTGTTTCAAAAGGCAAGCCCTCACTCCACTCACTCACTTCACTCTCACTAATAATTCTCCAACTTGCCTCACTCATCACATAATTCTCTACTTCCAACTTGCCGTGGAGGCAGACGGCTTAAATTTGGCAGACTCTTTCATTGCACCTTACTTAACAGTTAAGCAGGTTTCGTTTCAAAAGGCAAAGCCCTCACTCATCACTCACACTCATCACTAATTCTCCAACTTGCCGTGGAGGCAGACGCTTAAATTTGGAGGCTCATTCATTGCACCTTACGTACAAAATTAAGCAGGTTTCGTTTCTGAAAAGGCAAAGCCCTCACTCACTCACCATCACTAACTCATCACTATTCTCCAACTTGCCGTGGAGGCAGACGGCTTAAATTTGGCAGGCTCATTCATTGCACCTTACTAACCAAAAGTTAAGCAGGTTTCGTTTCGAAAAGCAAAGCCCTCACCTACACTCACTCACTCACTCTCACTAACTCATCACTAATTCTCCAACTTGCCGTGGAGGCAGACGCTTAAATTTGGCAGGCTCATTCATTGCACCTTACTTACAAAATTTAAGCAGGTTTCGTTTCGAAAAGGCAAAGCCCTCACTCCACTCACTCACTCACTCACTCATCACTAACTCATCACTAACCTCTCAACTTGCCTAGAGGCAGACGGCTTAAATTTGGCAGGCCATTATTGCACCTTACTTACAAAGTTAAGCAGGTTTCGTTTCGAAAAAAAAACCCCTCATTTCACTCACCACTCACTAACATTCTCCAACTTTCCTCACTCATCAATTCTCCAACTTGCGTGGAGCAGACGGCTTAAATTTGGCAGGCTCTTCATTCGCACTCTTACTTACAAAAGTTAAGCAGGTTTTCGTTTCGAAAAGGCAAAGCCCACTCACTCACTCCCTCATCACTAATTCTCCAACTTGCCGTGGAGGCCAGACGGCTTAAATTTGGAAGGCTGAATTCATTGCACCTTACTTACAATTTAAGCATGTTTCGTTTCGAAAAGGCAAAGCCCTCACTCACTCACTTACTCATCACTAATTCTCCAACTTGCCGCCCTCACTCACTCACTCACTCACTCATCACTATTCTCCTCAACTTGCCTCACTCATCACTAATCTCCTCAACTTGCCGTGGAGGCAGACGGCTTAAATTTGGCAGGCTCATTCATTCACCTTACTTACAAAGTTAAGCATGTTTGTTTCGAAAAGGCAATGCCCTCACTCACTCACTCACACACTAATTTCCAACTTGCCGTGGAGCAGACGGCTTAAATTTGGCAGGCTCTTTCATTGCACCTTACTTACAAACTTTAAGCAGGTTTCGTTTCGATACTAATAAAAGTCAAAGCCCTCACTCACTCACTCACTCACACTAATTCTCCACTTGCCGTGGAGGCAGACGCTTAAATTTGGCAGCTCATTCATTGCACTTACTTACAAAAGTTAAGCAGGTTTCGTTTGAAAAGCAAAGCCCTCACTCCACTCACTCACTTACTCACTCATCACCAATTCTCCAACTTGCCGTGGAGGCAGACGGCTTAAATTTGGCAGGCCATTCATTGCCCTTAACTTACAAAGTTAAGCAGGTTTCGTTTCGAAAAGGCAAACCCTCACTCACTCACTCACTCATCACTAATTCTCCACTTTCCGGTGGAGAGAACGGCTTAAATTTGCCAGGCTTATTCATTGCACCTTACTTACAAAAGTTAGCATGTTTTGTTTCGAAAAGGCAATGCCCTCACTCACTCACTCTCACCACTAATTCTCCAACTTGCCGGGAGGCAGACGGCTTAAAATTTGGCAGGCTCTTTCATTGCACCTTACTTACAAAAGTTAAGCAGGTTTCGTTTCGATACTAATACAAGTCAAAGCCCTCACTCACTCACCTCACCACTAATTCTCCAACTTGCCGTGGAGGCAGAACGGCTTAATTGGCAGGCTCATTCATTGCACCTTAACTACAAAAGTTAAGCAGGTTTCGTTTGAAAAGAGCAAGCCCTCACTCACTCACTCACTCTCACAATTCCCAACTTGCGTGAGGCAGACGGCTTAAATTTGGCAGGCCATTCATTGCACCTTACTTACAAAAGTTAAGCAAGGCATTTTGTTTCGAAAAGGCAAAGCACTCACTCACTCATCACTAATTCTCCAACTTGCCGGTGGAGGCAGACGGCTGAAATTTGGCAGGGCTGATTCATTGCAACCTTACTTACAAAGTTAAGCATGTTTCGTTTCGAAAAGGCAAAAAGCCTCACTCACTCACTCCACACTCATCACTAATTCTCCAACTTGCCGCCCTCACTCACTCAGTCACTCACTCATCACTAATTCTCCAACTTTGCCTCACTCATCACAATTCTCCAACGTGTGGCCTGAGGCAGCGGCTTAAATTTGGGGCTGGCTCATTTCAGCACCTTACTTAAAAAGTTAAGCATGTTCGTTTTGAAAGGCAAAGCCTCACTCATCACTACCTCATCACTAATTCTCCAACTTGCCGTGGAGGCAGACGGCTTAAATTTGGCGGCTCTTCATGCACCTTACTTACAAAAGTTAAGCGTTTCGTTTCGAAAAGGCAAAGCACTCACTCACTCATCACTAATTCCCAACTTGCCGTGGAGGCAGACGGCTTAAATTTGCCAGGCTATTCATTGCACCTTACTTACAAAAGTTAAGCATGTTTTGTTTCGAAAAGGCAATGCCCTCACTCACTCACTCACTCACCACTAATTCTCCACTTGCCGTGGAGGCAGACGCTTAAATTGGCAGGCTCTTTCATTGCACCTTACTTACAAAAGTTAAGCAGGTTTCGTTTCGATACTAATACAGTCAAAGCCCTCACTCACTCACTCACTCACTCACAACTAATTCTCCAACTTGCCGTGGGAGCAGAGCGGCTTAAATTTGGGCAGGCTCATTCATTGCACTTACTTACAAAAGTTAAGCAGGTTCGTTTTGAAAAGGCAAAGCCTCACTCACTCACTCACTCACTCATCACAATTCTCCAACTTGCCGTGGAGGCAGACAGCTTAAATTTGGCAGGCTCATTCATTGCACCTTACTTACAAAAGTTAACAGTTTTTGTTTCGAAAAGGCAAAGCCCTCACTCACTTCACATCACTCACCATCACTAATTCTCCAACTTGCCGTGGAGGCAGACGGCTTAAATTTGCCAGGCTCATTCATTGCACCCTTACTTACAAAAGTTAAGCAGGTTTCGTTTCGAAATTCCACCTGTAACGGTGAGTATCTGACATTGCACCTGTACGGTGAGTATCTGACATTGCACCTGTAACGGTGAGTATCTGACATTCACGACTGGTGGTCCATTTCAACCAAATTTGGTATGCATATGCTCCTTTACCAGAAAAGGTTAACAAAATATTTTTTTTTAGGGTGGGGTGAATGGGGGGAAGAGAATTTTGAACTCCTGCACATTAACGACTGGACCGATTTTTACCAAAAATTCAGGGTGTCTGCGGGGACTGGCTGAAGTGTAAGGGGAAGGGTTTGGAGGGTGGACAGAGAGGAATAGTGGGGAGTATTAGGGGAGGACGGGGAGGGGTGGTGGGGGTTATTTTCACCAAAATTTCATAGTTGAATAAAAAATATAATATTAAATTAAAGTTAATGAGTGTTGCATTATCGTAAAGCTCATTGAATTGTCTTTCTTTAATATATCAAGTGCCGAGTGATTACAGCAATCTTGATACATTATTGCTTTCTTATTAAAAAGGTTATTTGAATACATCTCTGCTGCGAAGCGCGGGTATTTTGCTAGTAATTAATATTTACAATGATTCTACTGATTGGATCAATAAAATAGGATTTAGAAGCACACATCTTTGCCGCAACTTCCCCTTTGTTCTCTTGTAAGAGAAAATATACTAAGGGCTAGGCCACACTAGTGCGTTTTAAGTGTTGGTCTGGCCATACTAGGTGAATTTGTGTCCGTTGCACACTTATGCCTAATGCTGGGTATTGGCATTGAAAGGGTGTGAAACACACTGTTTTGTACTAGGTCCACTGCCTATGGCAGGATTATGTACTTATGTGGAATGCCTACCTTCCTCTTCTGGCCAAACCAGTGAAAGCCCCTTTGACATACCTCCCTCCCCAGTGCCAGGCTAGATTTGCTATCAGCTGTTTAAAAACAGCTGATCACTTTATCTAGCAGGCAGATCAATAGTTCTGCTGCTACACAAATGGAAAGCAGTGAAGTAGGTCTTAAATGCTCTACATTCACTGGGGGCCATAAAAACAGCCCTATGGGCAGGATTTTAGATGGTGGGTTTTGTGTACATTCACTTATGGTTTTACTGATACTGATTTTGTCATTTGTCAAATGAACATCCAGTAAGTGTGTGTTTAATTTCATCGTATTTAATAGGATGGTAAGCAGTCCATGCAGTGTGCTAGTCATTTTTAATACAGACTTGCAGCTTTATTGTCTAAGCTTATTGTGCTTTATTAGAGCTTTATTAGATTCCATTTCCTTAGCAAGCGAATATTAAGGGACTGTAATAATAGTTGTGATCCTTACTGCAGTGAACCTAACAACCTGGAAACGCATGAGAGATATCACCTCTGGTTTCTATGGATCTAGTTTCCTTGGAGATATATTACTGAATCAGTGACGTCTTAACATAAACGAAAGGCTAAAAGTAGTTTGATTCTTTATCTGACTATTTTCTTATTACATTTTGTAGCCTGGTTGGACACCATTCTGCCCTCTGGAACTAGATCATTTTGAAGTAGAATGTTTTTGCATTTATTCAAATATATTTCACAAGAAACGAACATGAATTTACTTGTGAAGGTTCTCATTAATCTGTACAAGAACCTGTTGGCAATCATGTACCCTGGAAAGTCCCAATTAGTATATCACAGCCAGGTGTTAGGGACCTTCTTAATGCAAGGTGTGATTGCATTGTGGCTAAGAGGTGTTAAGAGGTGTAGGAACTGCCCAGGGAAAGGTGTCAAAACAGCACTGTACATGGCAGATAGTTGGTGTCAACCCCCCCTCTATTCAGGCTTGGTTTCTTTATTTTCACATAAATGGCCTCCTTGACACCTCTCTTGAACCAGTCATGTTCCTTTACCAACATCCAACATGTTGACATTACAATCTTCAAAGTTATGTTCTTTTTCCTTAAGATGCAGGTACACGGCAGAGTCCTGACCCGAGGAATCGGCTCTTCAGTGCTGGGCCATACTTAAATGAAGTTACTGTTTGGTCTCCACCACATACAAATCAGAGCACACTACACTGCACTGCTTATATGATATTGCTTTTCTTGTGTTTCAGTATTGGGTCTTTCGGATGTACCAATTGCTGCCTCAGTAGGTTTAAAGCAGACAGGGATACAGTGTTTTTTGAAAATTCTTCTTAATTTCTCAGAGACCCCTGCTACATATGGGATGACCATGTTCTTTCTCCTGTCTTGCTTTTACCCTTCACTGTTGGTATTCATGTTCTTTTCTTTCCTTCTTCTTTTGACAAAGGCCCAGTCTGGATATCCACAAGTTTTAAGGGCTCGTCTAAGGTGTTTTATTTCTTTAGCCTTCACCTCTGTGCTAGTGGGGATGTTCTTTGCTCTGTGTTGAAGGGTTCTGCATCCACACCTTGCATTCAGAAGGTCCCTAATACCTGGCTGTGATATGATAATTGTGACTTTCCAGGGTACATAATTGCCAAAGATTCTTGTACAAGTCATTCTGAATTGAGAAAGCCAGTCGGATGACTAGAGAAACGTCTTCAAGAACTAAACTTCAAGTCCAGTTGATCTAATTGAATACAACAGATATACAATACCATGAATTTACTATGTGTGCCCTTTAAGAATGTTAAAAATCCTGATGACTGGGATTAGTCACATCAAAGGAATGAAGATTATTGTATGAATGGAGGAAATGGGGATTCCAAAAGATTACTAAACTAAATCATTTTATTTTTTTGACATTACAATAAAGTAATACTGAAATAAACCTAAATGACTCTCCTAGGTTTTTGGATGAATGATGGTACATTTTATTCTCGGATAGAAATCATTTGTTTAATACTTAAATATTAATTTTGTCACTGAGAACCAAAAAATAAAACCATGCATTCACCGGTCTCTTCTTTCTAATATTTATTAATACATATTGTGCAGGCAAATTATATAATATATTTATACATGAGTGCACTGTTTTTTGGTATTCTGATATTATGATTCAGTGGTACCTGGACATTTAAAGGTAAATGAAGTGCCTGCATAAACTTTGTACGGTGTCCATTTTAGGACATCATCAGGTGTCAGGTATTGGGTATCAGGTGTCGGGTATCAAGTGTCAGGTATCAGGTATCTGGTATCAGGCATCAGGAATCAGATGTCAGGTATCGGGTATCAGGTATCTGGTATCAGGTGTCGGGTATCAGGCATCAGGTATCGGGTATCAGGCGTCAGGTATCAGGTGTCGGGTATCAGGTGTCAGGTATCGGGTGTCAGGTATCGAGTCTCAAGTGTCAGGTATTGGGTATCAGGTGTCAGGTATCAGGTGTTAGGTGTCAGGTATCGGGTATCAGGTGTCAGGTATCAGCTATCGGGTGTCAGGTATCATATTTTGTGTATTAAGCTGACCATACACTAAGGAAACATTAAATAGATTAGACATTAGACAGATTAGCAAAATGTGACCTAGCTTTTGGGGAATAACATTAAAAGTTTTTTAATAGAGGTGGACATACCCTTAACAACCAGAAAGTGAAGATAAATGTGTGTAAGAGTATGTACCTGTATCTGTGTGGGGGTGGGAGGTATTAGTGTTTTCATTTACGACCATGAAACTAATTGTTTTGATGACATGACCCTTAGGCTGAGGCCACACTGCAACGCACAGGAATCGCGTACAAACTCGCGAGCGTTATCACACGCGATTGTGTGCGCGATTCTTGTGCGTTTTGCGTTCGCGTTTTGCTCATGCGTTTTTGCAATTTTGTGTTATGGAAACGCATAATGATTTTTGGTGCGTTAATGCACCAAAAATGGTGAGCGCATGCGTTACCAAAACGCGAACGGACGCACAATCGCATGCGCATCGGAAATTGCAGGAATTTTCGCGTTTCCACGATTTCCATATTAACGAAAATCGCGGGCGTAAAACGTGCTAGTGTGGCCTAGCCCTTAAACCTCTAAATATCTATATTAGAAGATTGTACCCTTTATGGGAAAAAAATATCCTGATATTTGCCAATAATGCAGTAACACTTCCACCGATTCCTTAGCTAGCTAAAATAGGAAAAACAGTAATTTAGCTTTTCAAGCCAAATTAAAAAAAAAAAATATATATATATATGTATATAATAATAAAGCTGGAAATAAGCACCATCTATTGCATGTAAAAGTCTGCACATCCCTAAATGTACAGAAAAACACATCTTTGTGTCATTCCTCATGTTTCAGGTTTCATGTATCAGAGTCAGGTATCATTTATCAGTTATCAGAGTCAGGTATCATTCATCATGTATCAGAGTCAGGTATCATTCATCATGTATCAGAGTCAGGTATCATTCATCAGGCATCAGAGTCAGGTATCATTTATCAGGCATCAGAGTCAGGCATCATTCATCAGGTATCAGAGTCAGGTATCATTCATCATGTATCAGTCAGGTATCATTCATCATGTATCAGAGTCAGGTATCATTCATCAGTTATCAGTCAGGTATCATTCATCATGTATCAGAGTCAGGTATCATTCATCATGTATCAGAGTCAGGCATCATTCATCAGGTATCATTCATCAGGCATCATTCATCAGGTATCAGAGTCAGGCATCATTTATCGGGTATCAGAGTCAGGTATCATTCATCAGGTGTCAGAATCAGGTATCATTCATCAATGATATCTGATGGCTGATAACTGATTCCTGACTCTGATACATGATGAATGATACCTGACTTTGATGCCTGATGAATGATACCTGACTCTGATACCTGATGAATGATACTTGATGAATGATACCTGATGAATGATACCTAATGAATAACACTGATAGCTGACTTTGATACCTGATGAATGATACACGAAACCTGAAACATGAGGAATGACACAAAGATGTTTTTTTCTGTACATTTTAGGACATGTGCAGACTTTTACATGCAATAGATGGTGGTTGTTTCCAGCTTTACTTCTTACTTTTTTTTATTTTTAAATTTCTTTCACTTGAAAATCTAAATTACTTTCCTTTCTATTTCTTTATCTTTGTCTACTTTTATTTAAAAAACACACTTTTTTGATTATTGATCAAAATGAGTTTTTTGACTATAGTTAGCCTTTAGGTATTGCTTCCATAGGAATGGAAAGGTAGGTCAGTAGCTGGGTGTACCTGTGTCTGTTTTTATTTAAGCCTTTTTACTGACAAATTAATTGACATTCTGTAAATATATATATATATATTCATTGGTACAGAAAAATACATCTTTGTGTCATTCCTCATGTTTCATGTTTCATGTATCAGGTATCATTCATTGTGTATCATTCATCGTCTATTGGAGTCAGGTATCATTCATCGTCTATTGGAGTCAGATACTTTGGACTATCAGGGAGATTCAATAAAAGATCTTCGGGGAGATGTAATAAATTTTTTATATCTTTAAAAATGGTGCAAATTTTGCCCCAACCAATCAGATATGGCTTTCAAGTGTTAAATAATGATGGGGAAAAATGATCACCATTTTTAATGATAAGAATTTTTATTGAATCTCTCTGTGTATATATATATATATATATCCAAACGATGGGGTATAGTATGCACTCAGCTCCCTCTTGGTATTGAAATTGCCTTGGTGCCACCAACGTAATCCTGGATCATACAAACAGCAATAGATGTTCGTGCACACAAGGACTTCTTACAATTCTTTTATTAATTCATTAAAGTGCAAATACTGTGCAAAAAAGTAGCAACGTTTCGGCCTTTGTGTGTGGCCTTTCTCAAGCTCAAACAAAAAAGTGAACATACCCTCTTTTTATCAACCTTCAAACTCCTCCCACTTGGCAATCACATGGATTAACTGTTTAAGACATATTCTTATAAAAACATATTTCTGATAGTGATAAATACTTTTAGGATAATGTGCAATGTATAGTGCAATTAAAGTGACTGTGCGTGCATTCCATAAATAAAACCAAAAACCTTATACATGATACATATTATGCAGTGTCTAAGATATTACTTTTTCGATAAGTTACTTTTTCAATAAAATAGTCACATAGTTAAAAACTTTACACATAACACCAAATAATGTATTGTAATGTCAATCTACTCCTATTACGAATATTTCTTGAACATTGCACCCTTTGTGAATTCTTGCACCATATTAAGGATACTGAGAAAAGAATGTTAGTGTATTGCGCAATACCATACATCCAGTCGTGTCTGTCATAATATGTCAGAACGACTTGCATTAACTTTAGATTAATCTATCATTAAGAAAACATTTGAATGAACAATTTTCATTTAGTCCTTTTGGTTTCAATGTGTCCAAATATTTAATCCAAAATACTTCCTTTTGTAGCAATATTTTAGAACGATCTCCTCCTCTTCTTAGTGGTGGTACATGGTCTATCCCTATAAACTGTAAATCCGAAATTGAATGTCCTTTCTCTAGGAATGGTTTGCTACCGTTTTACGGTCTTTTTATCTCTGAAAGCTACATTAATTGCCGACCGATGTCCATCAAATCGTAGTCTTAGTGTTAAATCTGTTTTGCCCACATAATATAAGTTGCATGGGCATTTGATTAATATACAACATGTGTAGTAGAGCAAGATATGTGATGTCTTATTTTTTCTGTCTTCCTGTATGTGGATGCAGAAGTCCGTTCCAGGTACATGTTCCTACAAGACATACATTTATGACATTTGAAACAACCCATTGTTTTTTTGATAGCCAATTATCAGATTGTTGATATTTACTCACGGGATCCGTTTTCACTAAGATATCTCTCAGATTGCTGGCTCTTCGAAACGCCACTGTAGGTTTTTCTGGCAGTTTCTCCTTCAAACTTCATCCGCTTTCAAAATTTCCAATTATTCTTTATGCTTTTTTGTATTTCTTTGCCTAGGTTAGAAAAAGAGGTTGACAAATAAATTGGTTGTTTTCCTTTCTTGATTTTCTATTTTTTCACTTTTATCCAGGCCTTTTTCTCGGCCCTTTCTAGTATATATTCAGGGTAACCTCTTTGTAGAAAACGGTTTTTCATCTCTTCAATTGTTTAGCTCTTTTGTAGGGGTCTGAATTATTCCTATTACCCTCGCTAACTGTGAGTATAGGTAGGGATTTTTTTAAGGAAGCTGGATGACAACTCCTGTAGTGTAATAATGTATTTCTATCCGTTTCTTTACGGTATAGGGAATAGCTTAATTTGGTTCCCTCTCTCTTAATAGATAAATCAAGGAACTCAATTTCTTCTTGACTAACCTTGTGGGTAAATCTGATAGTTGTTTCCAGATTATTCAATGTTTCAATCATCTCCAGGAATCCTCTCTCAGGTCCTTGCCAGTCAGGAAGATGTCATCTATATACCTGCGGTAAAGTACAAGGTTACTTCCATATTTAGAAATGATATGTTGTTTTTCATATTGATACATAAAGATGTTTGCGTATGCTGGTGCCATGGCCGCACCCATGGCTGTACCTGCCTTCTGCATATAATATACATTCTCAAAACGGAAATAGTTATATTTTAATGTTAGTTCCAATAGTTTTAGAGTAAATTCTTGTGATCGATTGGTGTCTCCATTGTCTCTGATTAATTGCTCATTAACAGCTCGAATGCCAAGTATATGTGGGATGTTAGTGTATAGGCTAGACACATCTAATGTAGCGAGCCAGATTTCATTTCCATCACATAAAGAAACATCTTCTATTATAGATATAAAATGTGCAGAATCTTTGATATATGTTTCCATAGACTGAACACTAGGTTGTAGGGATAGTGTAGAACATGGGACATTTCGGATGTTCTTGTATAAGGTATTTATGTGTTGACTGATCAATGATTCCCATGGTTAATGCTCTGTTTACAACTTCATTAATTTGCAACTGAATTTCCTGTATCGGGTTGTCCTTTAGTTTTATATATGTGTTGATGTCATTCAATTGAGATAGAGCTTCTCCTCTATAATAAGTGTAGTCCATGATAACTTTTCCCCCACCTTTGTCTGCATTTCTGATAATGATGCTGTTGTCCTTACTTAAATCTTTTAGGGCCTTCTGTTCTAACTTTGTTAAATTGTGTCTCATTTTTTTACCTTTTTCCTGGACCTGGGAGACTTCCTCCTTAACCGTCTGTTGGTAACAGCGTATTGTTGCATTGCTTGTATATGGATCAAATGTACTTTTTAACTTTAGCACATTCCTGTCATCTCTAGAGTTAGTGCTTCCATAAATGTCTCTCAGATTTAATAATCTATTTATTTTAAATAAGTCAACCTCCCACTGCTCAGATTTAATAATCTATTTATTTTAAATAAGTCAACCTCCCACTGTATGTCTTGTAGGAACATGATACCTGGACCGGACTTCTTGCATCCAAAGAATTGTAAGAAGTCCTTGTGTGCACGAACATCCATTGCTGTTTATATATATATATATATATATATATATATATATATATATGGTGTTTCATAAACTAAATTTAAAACATGCGCATTTGAATGCAAAGTATATTGTTGAGTTATAGAGGACTGAGGGCGTGGGCCACACTAATGCGATTTCTCACACACTTACGTTAGCATGTGAGAATCACAGAGCAGTGCATGTCCCCGTGGGTAACCACGTTGCATGCACTGCAATCCATTTTTGGATCTTTTTGAACATGCGCTGCAAATCGCAAATCGACGGTATCGTGTGTGAAATGAGCACCAACACGCATTCGTGTTTTATGCAATTTTGTAGAATTTGTAGTTCTTTAATACTTTTCACACCATGTCTACTATTCTTGCTTCTCTGTCTTCTGCTGAGTTGTCTGCAAAGGTTGCATACACATGCCCAGCTATCTCAGGCCAACTGGCAGATATTTCGGTCTGTTTTATGCACGTGTGGCTTGAATTATACTTATTGTACCTGGGCCTTCCACATGGCAGTGGTCACTTAGTCACTTATAAGTTAACCCCCAGTCTCCAGGCACAGTATAGGATAGCAGACAAGTACGCTTTTTTTCTTCCCTATGCCTTTCAGACCTTTTTCCTGTCCCTCATATGGGTAGGATGCACATGCAAGCTCATTCCCTACATATTAATGGTTTCCTCTTCTGTTATTCTGGAAGTTATGGGACAGCACATTGTCTTGTTTTAATAAATTACTATCTTAAAAGTATTTCATCTTCAATTGGCAATATACTCTTTTTATCTCAAGAAAGTTCTATCCTAGAGATATCCCCAGTGATTTTTGGCTATAAAAGAGTTAAGATTCTCTCCATTGATCTCTTTTGTAGAGGTTTCCATTCCCTCAATAATAATCAAGAATCTTAGGGGTATCCTGAAACGTTAATTATTTTTTCTCAGCCATCGTGATTTGTAAAGACACATATCCTTATTTGTCATTTTATTACTTGGCCATTTTGTGAGTTTTTTATTTATGACGTTTTTACGATACCTTGCCTTCAACGACCTCAGCCATAAATGTACGTCAGCGATAGTAAATGTCCAATAGCAATCATAAATCTACATCCGCGATCGTAGATTCATGATCTCCCATAGAATACCATTGCGGTAGTTTCCTACCGCATGGTATTCTATGACTGAACCTTAGCACATTAAGAAAAGTCTGTAGTAACTGTACAATCGTGGGCGTACATTTACACCAGTGGCTGTAAATTAATGAAAACCTGTGATATCGCAAACTTGTGATGCTGCGGGTTTATATATATGGCCCAATATGTGTAACTGGATCACATCTTTTTACAGAATAGCAGGTAGTTACCTTCCGGATCCAACCCATGTCCCTCTGTGCTTTTAAAAACTTTAAATTAAGTTAAATTAACTGTAAAGAAACTTTTTCTAATTTAGAATGAAAATTCTTTTCTTAACTTAAAGGATGCCCGTATGTCCTCTGAAATGGTGAACTATGCACCAGGCAGTTTATTGTACGGACCATCACGTATTAGTATAAAATGATCATATCCTCACTTAAGCCAGGAACCAGTTCCCACTATGTGCATTATGTTCGGAACCTTTTATTTACTGCATGCTTGCATGACTTCTGGTCCATGTATATCCATTCCTGTGTGTTCTGAGCTTCAATGCAGAAATATGCATGGGCAAGCAAGCAGATATAAATGTACTACTAATGCATTTTACCCACAGTAGCTAATATTTAATGCACACGTATACAAATGCGGACAAGTGGATACAAATGCAATGCAAGTGCAGATAAAATGAATAAATAGCACACAAATGTACATGCATTTTTTTGAGTGCTGCATTGGGGCCTAGCCCTAAAAAACTAGCATCTGATTGGTTGCTGCCAAATAACTCAGAGAAGGGAGCGAAGGATTGTAAGTAGAGTTCTATGCACTTTTTTAACAAACAGACTAAGGGGTTTGGGTAGGGATAGGGGTTTTGGGCTGGGATAGGGTGCCCTACCATATTTTTTAGAAGGTTTAGAGGTAGGGCACCCGGCAGCAAAGAGGGCTCCTGAGGGATGGAGGGAGGGGGAAAATGGTTCCTCTGCACATGCCACTGTCTTCTCAGAGGACAGGGAGGAGGCAGAAATGTTTCACACAGAAAGACAGCTCATACTAATCAGTTTCCTGGATTTTGGTCAGGCATTGCAGGAGAACCATTTGATGTAAGGTAAGGTTTTTTTTAACGTTACACAGTGGGGCCATTATGGGGTTAAATGTTAGTTTTGTGGGTGGACATGCCCTTTAAACATTTCAATAGGGTTTAATTTAACATATCTGTTGTATTCAGTTTTTTTTTAGAAAATAAAAAAGAAATAGAAGACTGAATTTAACATAAACTACTATGAACAAATTAATAGAAAATGTACAGCTTGCTTACCTTTTGTCTGGCAGCTGCAGTTAACACAGTGATGCCAAAGCAATTTTGTGAACATGCCATTTTAATTAATTTCTATACCACTGGAGCACAACATTAATAGTTGAGTTTATTTAAGAACATTGAACAATGAAACTAAGGAATATTGCATATGAATATAACCAGAAACTCATAAATCTCACAAAACTAATGACGCACGAACTAAAACTGGCACTGAAGTAATCTGCTGATATAATGAACTGTTGGTAGGGTGCAGTTTGTGAAGGAACTGGCAGTTTTAACCACTTGATTGATGAAGTGTCATGTGACACAAATGAGCAAACACAATAGATACCGATAAAGACAGTTCAAAATATACAAGTGTTCACTTATATATGGAGAGCAGCAGTTGATTGTATGAGGTATAATGCACTACTAACAGGGTATTATAAGGATTTTACGCCATCGAGAAGTTTTATGACCATATAAAAGTTCGAGGCCATAGGCTGAGTGCATTAATATTAGGGCATCGAACTAAGAGATGATGTAAAATCCTTATATTACACTGTCAGTAGCACATTGTCTTACTAGCATTAAGCGTGTTACATTAACGGGCACTAGAAGCCCAGAGTCCCCCCCTGTCCAAAAAGGCAGAGTCCCTCCTGTCCCAAAAGGCAGAGTCCCCATCTGTCCCAAAAGGCAGGGTCTCCCCCTCTGTCCCAAAAGGCAGAGTCCCCCCTCTGTCTCAAAAAGCAGAGTCCCCCCTCTGTCCCAATAGGCAGAGTCCCCCCTCTGTCCCAAAAGGCAGAGTCCCTCCCTCTGTTCCAAAAGGCAGAGCCCCCCTCTGTCCCAAAAGGCAGAGTCCCCCCCTCTGTTCCAACAGGCCAGAGTCCCCCCTCTGTCCCAAAAAGCCAGTCCCCCCTTCCCCACTCTGTCCCAAAAGGCCAGAGTCCCCCCTGTCCCAAAAGGCAGAGTCCCCCCTCTGTACCAAAAGGCAGAGTCCCCCCTCTGTCCCAAAGGCAGAGTCCCCCTCCACTGTCTCAAAAGACAGAGTTCCCCTCCACTGTCTCAAAAGACAGAGTCCCCCCTCTGTCCCAATAGGCAGAGTCCCCCCTCTGTCCCAAAGGCAGAGTCCCCCCCTCTGTTCCAAAAGGCCACAGTCCCCCCCTCTGTCCCAAAAAGCCAGTCCCCCCTTCTGTCCCAAAAGGCAGAGTCCCCCCTTCTGTCCCAAAAGGCCAAACTCCCCACTCTGTCCCAAAGGCCAGAGTCCCCCTCTGTCCCAAGAGGCCAGAGTCCCCCCTCTGTCCCAAAGGCCAGAGTCCTCTCTGTCCCAAAAGGCCAGAGACCCCCCTCAGTGTCCCAAGGCAAGAGTCCCCCCCTCTGTCCCAAAAGGCCAGAGTCCCCCTTGGTCCCACCAGGCCAGAACCCCCCTCTGTCCTGCCAGGCCAGAGTCCCCCCCTGTCCAAAAGGCAGAGTCCCTCCTGTCCCAAAGGCAGAGCCCCATCTGTCCCAAAAGGCAGGGTCTCCCCTCTGTCCCAAAAGGCAGAGTCCCCCCTCGTCTCAAAACAGAGTCCCCCCTCTGTCCCAAGGCAAGCCCCCCTCTGTCCCAAAAGGCAGAGTCCCTCCCTCTGTTCCAAAAGGCAGAGCCCCCCTCTGTCCCAAAGCAGAGTCCCCCCCTCTGTTCCAACAGGCCAGAGTCCCCCCTCTGTCCCAAAAAGCCAGTCCCCCCTTCCCCACTCTGTCCCAAAGGCCAAGTCCCCCCTGTCCCAAAAGGCAGAGTCCCCCCTCTGTACCAAAAGGCAGAGTCCCCCCTCTGTCCCAAAAGGCAGAGTCCCCCCTCCACTGTCTCAAAAGACAGAGTTCCCCCTCCACTGTCTCAAAAGACAGAGTCCCCCCTCTGTCCCAATAGGCAGAGTCCCCCCTCTGTCCCAAAAGGCAGAGTCCCCCCCTCTGTTCCAAAAGGCCACAGTCCCCCCCTCTGTCCCAAAAAGCCAGTCCCCCCTTCTGTCCCAAAAGGACAGAGTCCCCCCTTCTGTCCCAAAAGGCCAAACTCCCCACTCTGTCCCAAAAGGCCAGAGTCCCCCTCTGTCCCAAGAGGCCAGAGTCCCCCCTCTGTCCCAAAAGGCCAGAGTCCTCTCTGTCCCAAAAGGCCAGAGACCTCCCTCAGTGTCCCAAGGCAAGAGTCCCCCCCTCTGTCCCAAAAGGCCAGAGTCCCCCCTTGGTCCCACCAGGCCAGAACCCCCCTCTGTCCTGCCAGGCCAGAGTCCCCCCTCTTTCCCACAAGGCCAGAGCCCCCTCTCTGTCCCACAAGGCCAAAGCCCCCCCTATATCCTGCATGGCCAGAGGCATCCCCTCCATTACAATAATGTCCGACCTAAATTATAAAAAACAATACTGCGCCTTTATGCATATGGCCCCAAGGTCTCTAATTGGAGGTGCAATGGAATTGAAGTTTATAGTTCAGCTATACAGGTAAAGTTTAGAGTTACTCAGCTATGTAGCCTAGTGATTTTTATCAGGAAATATGTCACTCACCTCTCATTATAATACAGAGCATCCATCCTTATAATGATCACACAGTTATGCCAAAGAATCAGATTATTTATTATATTAGTTATATAACCACTGACAAAAAAACTGTAGAAAAAAAACAGTGACTCTAACAAACGCACTAATGAAACAAAACAGACCAAAAGATGTATGATAAACATTCTATTTACTGTGAAATATGGATATAAGCTACCACTTCTATGTCCTGTGTAAATATACTTTTATGGCCATGGAACTTGGTACTGTAGTTATAAATATCAACAAGGGAATTATTTAAACAGGTGGATATTAAACAGAATGATTCCAGTAAAGACAGCAGAAATCAGCACTCATGGATTTTTCTTTTTTACTGTAAAATTGTATGCACTGCACAGAAATATGGAGAAAAATAGTCGAACTCCCTAGAGGATTAAAATAGGTTATTCAAGGTCAATCAGAAATGTCTTTAATATAGTATGAGCAGGACTATTTTATTTTATACCTATGTTTACATTTTCTGAGGAACAAACATTTTCTGTGCTTTAAAAAGTCCAAATTATATAAATTTTTAACCTGGATTAGCGCATATTAAATGATAGAATTACATTACACCATTGTTTACTATGACTTATTTGTTTTATCATCTTACGGTAACAAGTGAAAAGGGTTGCAGATAGTAGTGTATCATTATTATGAACCAAGTTTTAGATTTAATGACTTATTTAAAAAAAAAAATTTCATAGAAGAAATGACCAAAGAGCCCTCAGCAAGAATGGAACCTTTGCCTTAACTTCTTAAACCTCAGCTATAATACAAATCGCCAAGAGAGAATGGAGCTCAATTACTCTGGAATGTTACAAGGTAACGTGTTATTAAGACCATTAAATGACTAGGAGTAGAATTACAAGAGGTGAAATAAAAGGCTACTGTACATCATTATTTTGAAGGAAAACTCTAGTAGAGCACACGGTAATTACAAAAATAACTGGCTTGCAATTTGTCAGATTTAGACACTTGTTCAACCAAGCAAGACCAGCTTCAGGTAGGAGAACTATGGTATGACGATACCAATATATTATTGGGGTTTTGAAGTTTTATGAGAGCTAAATTGAAAAACTTGTAAACTCAAAATGCATGTGATGGAAGAATTAAAGGGATTTTAGTTAATATCATTCAGGTTAGAAAACAAACAAATACTTCTAATTTACCACAAATCCATTGACACTTTCACTGAGCTATTGTCCCCAGTTGTCCGCAGCATTCTATGCAATCACCAGTGGTGTGGCTACAGACCTGTGGGCCCTGGAGCAGAATTTGGTGATGGGTCCCCCAAACCCCACTGCAAACACAAATTAGCTTTGCATCTTCTAACATACTTGTAAATGGTTGGCACTTCATACAGACAGACAGTAACAGGCACAGATAACCCCCCCATCAATATACACACATAGCACAGCATCAGGAACAGATACTTTCCCCCTCCCCAATATTTACATGTAGCACTTTAACAGGCACAAATAAATACACCCCCCATAAATGTACACGTGTAGCACAGATACGTTTACCCCCCACCAATATATACATGTAGCACAGTAACAGGCACTGATGCTTCCCCCTCCCCAATATCTACATGTAGTATAGTAATAGGCACAGATTCTTCCACCCTCCTCAATATCTACATGTAGTACAGTAATAAGCACAGATACTTCCCCCCTCCCCAATATCTACATGTAGTAAAGTAACTGACACATATACTCCCCCCCTCCCCAATACTTACATGTAGTACAGTAACAGGCACAGATACTTCCCCCTCCCCAATATCTGCATGTAGTACAGTAACTGGCACAGATACTTACCCCCCTCCCCAGTATTGACATGTAGTACAGTAAAACAGTAATAGGCACAGATAATTTCCCCCTTCCCAATATCTACATACAGTATAGTACAGTAAAACTGTAACAGGCACAGATCTCTCCCCCCACCCCTCTTTTCTCCCCACCCTCCTCTCCCCATAACTTTACTTAATTGCTGATGCTGGGGAAGGTGGGGATTGCCACAGCAGTTCTCTAGCACCAGAAGTTGACTTCTGTCTAAAAGAAAAAAAAATGCCTGGACCATGCGCACACCTTACAGCACAGCTTTCAGGGAAAACTGTGTTGCTGGCCCTCCTAGGTACATGGGCACGGTCACAATTGCGACCTTTGCGACCCTGGTACCTACACCAGTGGCAATCACCTTGTTGAAGGGTGCTATGACATTGGATTAGGAAAAGTTGGATCAAAAGAGAATTGCCAAGGGAGTGTAGCTAAGAGTACCTCACAGCCCACATCAACCGAGAACAGTCTACCAGGCTACTCCAAAACAGCACGGCAAACCCCACAACCATAGGTGGCGTGTGGACACGCCACGGCTGCTTCCCCAGAAGCACCCATAGAAAAAGAAATTGAGGTCTCATCACAGGAATTGGACAAAGATGAGGAACAGGTGAATATTCACACCCTGCTCAGTTCATTACCCACAAAGGGACTTTGCAGATCTAGTAACAAAGGTTGAGCAGATTTGTAAGGAGGAAATAGCCGGTCTGCACTTGCATGAAATGTCAGCCAGAGTCACAGAGGTGTAAAATGCCCAGAAGACCCAGGTGGCTCTGCTAACTAAGATTTCCACAAC
This sequence comes from Hymenochirus boettgeri, assembly GCA_019447015.1. NCBI lineage: Eukaryota > Metazoa > Chordata > Amphibia > Anura > Pipidae > Hymenochirus > Hymenochirus boettgeri. The sequence goes on along the minus strand of CM033474.1, from coordinate 194,523,735 downwards.
AGTAACCTCTCAACAAGCTGCCATCCTAGCCCTCTTAAATCATCTTGATGATGTAGAATATAGAGGATGCCACAATAATATTAGGATCAGAGACCTACCAGAAACAACTGATACACCGCAACTCCGAGAAATTATTCAGCATATATTTATCTCTATTCTACAACAGCCAGAAGACACATATCAAAGTGGATAGAGCTCACCGTGCTCTCAGACCGAGACACACAGATGACAGCAATCCAAGAGATGTCATATGTTGTGTCCACCACTTTACCATTAAATAACACATCATGGCCAAAGCATGTGCCTGCACCGAAATAGAGTTCAATGGAGTGACATTCTCCTTATATGTCCTACCTATCTAACATAACACTTCAACAACGAAAAGCACTTTGCCCACTACTGATACTCCTAAGAAAGAGAAACATTAAATACAGATGGGGCTTCCCTTTTGCACTTCAGGCCTGGAAGGACAGAAAAAATTTAACATCAGATCTCCCAGGATTTCTAAATAAATATTATATACAAGAAACAAAACTGCCAGATTGGGAACAACCTATCCATTCACTACCTAGTCTACACAGAAAATCACCATGCTAAAAACAACCCACAAAAATATAAACACCAGCAGAACGCACCATCTAAAACTCTGACTCGTTGAACTTTCTGGTACTGCTTTTTGTCTTTTAATACATATTCGATATAAAGAACAGACGTCACACCACAAGCATATTCTAATATACCAAGAACTTTATTTCATTCATTTGTACAATATATTAGATGCAAGAAAGAGGAGTTTTTTTGCACTATCCTGGAGGTCCCTCGAGCTTACTTACCCCCCAAAAAGTTAAAATTTTCGGTTTAACCCCCCCCCCACCAATACCTGTTCAAATAGCAATGACTGCTTGCTATGAACAACAAAATGTTATGTTTGCATATGTTCTTTCAATATGTATCTCATATGAATGTGATATTTCATGTTGAACAGTTTATATTGTATTTTACATCTTTATCTATCTATCTATCTATCTATCTATCTATCTATCTATCTATCTATCTATCTATCTATCTATCTATCTATCTATCCCCCTATACTTACCAACCTTATGCTTCCCTTGCCTATATCTTCCTTTAATACTGAGGCCCATGCTTGAAAAATATATTTCACATGTCTGAACTAGAGATCTGCTTGTTCAATGTTAAAGGTTTCAATGATCCTAAAAACAAAAATCACAAATCCTATACGAAATGCATAAAAAACACATTGACCATAGTGTTTTACAGGAGATGCACTTCAAGGCAAAAAGCCCTCCCCCGATATGCAATAGATACTATAATAATATAATAATACTATATAAAACTATATAATAATAGATGGGTCACAAGCAACAATCCAGAAGCTTGCACAAAATGTGTGGCCATCACATCACCATACATAAAAAATGCCAAATACAGATTACAGATACTTTAATTGATGAAACAGGCAGATATGTTTTCTTGAAAACAACCACACAAGGCAAATGCATCACCATAGCCAATTTGTACCGCCCTAATAGTAAACAAGCACATACAGGCATAATTTACTTAACCACACTCCAAGATATTAGTGAATGACAAATAGTAGTGGGAGGGGACTATGGGGCCGCACGATCGGTCGTGCGAACAGTCGGCCATTGTTGCCTCGACCGACAGTCATTTGTCCCGAGAATTCGGATGGGACAATAATTACCCAGCCTGTAAGACGCTTTTATAATTTTCACCCTGAAAACAAAACCTTACCTCACCTTAGAGAAAATAATAAAAAACAGACCCATATACCTGCTATATAGGTTCCAAAACCTTCAACTAAAAGGGCATGTCCACCCCCCAAACTAAAAATTCACTGGCCCCAATGTACAATTAAAAAAATCCTTACCTTACATCCCTGCTCCTTATGGTTCTCCTGTAGTGCCTCTTGAAAGTCCAGGAAACTGAAAGGTAGGAGCTGTCTTCCTGTCCAAAAGGTCTCTGCCTCTGTTGTGTCCTCTCAGTTGCTGCTGGCATCCGCACTGGAGTCTTTCCCCCCTCCCTTCCTCCCGATCCCTCCCTGGCTGCTACTCCTGTACCGTTAATTCCTTTTCATATACTGTAAAGCATGCCCTCCCACCCCCAACCACTATATTCTGACATAAAAAAATCTTTTCCGATCTCTACTTACAGCTCATCGTTCCAGCACCGTTCTTCATTGATGGCAGCCGTGGCTGTAAGTTGAGATGGAAATCTATTTTTAATGGGGGTGGAGGGACATGCCCTACAGTATATGAAAAGTTTAAAATGAGGGTGGAGATGCCCTTTAACTATTATGTCAACACCATAAAGAGCAACTTTAAATACCCCTCTGCCACATCTGATCTAAAAATTATACCGCATATTATCACACTCCGCTCACCCAGAACCACCCTCATATGTGAATAAATGGGAACAAGAGCTTGGCACACATATCTCTACAGAACAGTGGGAAAAAGGCTTTTCTCTCACACACAAAGGGCCATATATATAAAGGCCGGGTATCGCTTTTTAGAGATAACAATCGTAATTCTACGACCGCAATCGTAGATTTACTACGATCCCTCATAGAATACCATTGCGGTATTTTACTACCGAATGGTATTCTACGGCCGAACGTTCGTTAATTAACAAACGTTCGGCATAAATGTATGCTCACGGATGTACATTTACTGCCGCTGCCGTATATTAACGAAAATGTGCTGTATCACTAACTTACGATACCAAGCATTTATAAATATGGCCCAAAATCTCAATAGCATATAACTCTTAGGAGACCAATTTGAAACTCCTATAAAAATGGTACAGGTGCCCAACTATTTTACACAAAATACACCTAACAATGCCAGATGCATGCTGGTGAAGGCTAAGTGACAAAGGAACGCCAGCTCATATCTGGCTGAAATGCCCAATAATCATACCATTCTGGAATACCATACTACAAATGTACAACCAAATAACAGCAAGTAACCATAACATGGCACCTCAAGTACTACTGTCAATGTTACCTGACTCAATTACCACTGCCAAAAAATACTTATTCCGCTTCCTCATTATGGGGGGCAAAACGGTCCTTACCCAATAGAACATGGATTACAGAACTCAATCATATTACTATATGCGTATAGAAAAAATTTAAAAAAAATCTCTATATATTTTTGAAAATATTTTAAAAGCAGAAGTTTTATTTAAGTGAATTTAAATTTTCTATCAATATTCTATGAGGGATTTTAGAAAAACATTGTGCTAAGGTGACCTGTCATCAGCAAAGAGTTTTTATAAATAAGCTCATTTCTATGTCAACTAAGGTATAATACCTGCCACTGAAGGAATCATATAAGTCCCAGAAATAACTGTTGCGGAAAATAATTCCTGACTTTTTATGTTAGTAAAAGGCTCCGAAAATTTTCTTTGAACATTTGGAGTTTATTGTTTATTTGCAACTATTAAAGTTTATGTCCACTAAACCTTTTTTATTTTTACCTTGCCCACCACTGATAATCCCGACCTTAGAAACCTCTTTGGCGTTTCTGTACTGAGATACTGACCCTGCCCTCTCTTGTCCTCTTCGCCAATTGTTGCTTCATCCTCTTAGAGCTGTGTGAGCTTTTGTGCAGAGGAGGCGGCGGCATTGTCTGCAGCATGACATCATCTGTCATGGCTGTGATTTACTACTGCACTGTTTTCTCGCTCTGTGTTCTTATTCTTTTATCTTCATTATTAGTTTTATAGATTAGAATTAAGGGAAACAAATAAATAAACTCTACCTTCAGATCATTTTGTGTTTACTATACTATAAGAAAATAACATTTCATTTTTCCACTTAAGACATTTATCTATATAAAATCAAATTATATGACAAGATTTGCAGAAACCTCAAATGACACAAAAAGCTTAAGAGGTCATATTCCACATATATAATATATACTGTAAAACATGACCTTATTGCTTGTGGTGCTGCCTATTTCTTGAGATTTCAAGGTTATGCAAAGAATAAAATGTAATAGATGAAAGCCTGGATAGTCTGGAGGCAGACCTTGGCCACTGGAGAAGGGGGTGAAAAGGCTTTGAAGGTCAGGAAAGTATAATGTTGCAAGTTTAATGTAGAAATGCAGTTCAAGGGGTGGGTTTTGGAACAGAAGGGGTAAATAACAAGATAGTTTTAGAGGGAATCCTCTCTTCCTACCTGAACAATTTGATAAATCTCCTTACCATCCTTTACCTTCGAGTTTCGAATTAAGGAACACAAATAAGGGTTATATGAGTACAATTATTCTGTTTGTAATTTCTATCTGTTATATTTGTAAGGTATCACGCATTACTAGTGTAAAACTAAAATGGACATTGTTTAAGGTCAGTCTTAAGGTCCCAGTTAATTAGGTGAGTTACCTACCTCTCACTGGCATAAGACTCCTGGGAGACGATTTTTTCATACATGCCAGTTTTTTAGCAACTGCTGGTATAGTTTGTATCAATATGTTATATTAAGTTTTATATGGTAATGCATAGTAATGAAAAGCTGTGGCCATGTTCAGCCATAAAATGGTGTGCATGTATTATTTTTAAGGCCACAGCTGATCAGGATTCTGGCTAATGTCTAACAATATATCATCCTGTTCTTTAGTGGCCATAAATATTAAAGGGCAACTATCGTGAAAAAAACCTTTGTCTATATACGATGTACAGATCACTTAGCATAAGCTGCCTTAATGTCATCTTGCTGTGTGGTCTTTGTTTCTTCACACTGGCAGAAGTTTGTACCAAGCTGAGTAGTCCCCCTCCCCTCTCAGTCTAGTTCCCCTCAAGCAGTAAAGGGCTTTATGAAAAGTCCGGGCATGCTCAGTTGACCCCTTCCTTCCAGAGCTAGACTGCAAGCAAGCAAAGTGTGGGAGAAAGTAGCAATGTGCTGAAGGGAGGGGCAGAGGGGGAGAGAGGAGGACAAGTGGTGCTGAGATTCTTTACAAGTAATTTACTGAACTCTGCCTGTTCTCTAAGTTTGCTAATTGTTATTTATTGCTGTACCTAAAGTTCATCTCTTCCCCTGCTTAGCTGAGATCATAATCACTGAATAGAGTGTCAGTGTAGCAGCAGCTGTAGTGAGACCTTCACAAACACAGTGAAACTGCTTGTTATCCTGTTACATTTCATTTGCTTTAGTCTATATATTTCATAGATTGCCCTGTATGTCTTGTTTGGTATATAGTCTGTATTACTGTATTGTTACATATACTGTATTAGTGTATTATTATATATACTGTATGTCTTGTTTGGTATATAGTCTGTATTACTGTATTACATATACTGTATTAGTGTATTATTATATATACTGTATGTCTTGTTTGGTATATAGTCTATATTACTGTATTACATATACTGTATTAGTGTTTACTTGGTGATGTCCATTTGAGTCACTGGTTTGTATGTATACAAGATTTTTTTTTGGGGGGAGGGGCTGTTTTATAGTGTGTTATGCTCATATTGCTGGGTTAATGGTTTATTGATTGTGTTTAGCACTACAACATTTGACTATGTGTTGCACATGGTACATATAGTGTGGGTGAGAGAGTGTGTGACAGTACTGCAGGGGAGCTTTGGATTGTGTGGGTGTGTGCCTTTGAGTGACAGATGAGGTGTGGCAACTCCTACAAATCACAGCATATTCAAAGGCTTATATCTCGGGGACTATATATGACTTATAGGATACATTAGAAGAAATTTAAAAAAAAAATTCTCACTATAATTGCCCTTTAAGGCTTTTGCAAATGGCCTGGAGCACCTACATATTTCACCCTTAAATATTAACTATTTATTCAAACTCTTTTATGTTTGTATTTAACCCCCTACCCCACCCCCACACATATAATTTCGGTTAAATGATTTTGTTATCACGGCTTAAGCAAAACTACAGCCATTTAACCAAGTTGTTGTGTATATAATATTTTGGGTTTTTTTAAAAAAAAAACAGAAAACATTTTTGTTATGTGAAAAAAATGAGAAGTCCAACTTTTTCTTTTTTAAACAGTAATTTTGTGATCTAATAACATTGAGTAGAAGAGATTTCAAGGACAAAAGCGTGAAGTCGACTAAAAGATGTTTGCTTATAATTATAGTAATTGAAAAATAAAAAAGGTTTCTGGAAAGTGCACTGCATCTGTTTTATAAAAAGAAAGCTAATGTTGAATAATCATTGCCTATTTAAAATGCTTGGCATTAGCACTTACCCACAAATGGCATAAGTTATGTAGAACATCATTGCTCTATGGAAATACTCGGAAACATCTATTCATGCTTTATTTTCACGTTAATATACCTGCAAAATACTAAACATAGCTAAATTGAATGGATAACGCAAGAAAAAAATAAATTAGAAAGTGACAAATAGGAAATTAAGGAACATTTTAATGTGCTGTTATGCTTTTTCAATTAAATGTGTGAATAACAATATAAAATATTACTTTTAAAATGTGCATTACTTATAAATAATATATAGTGCATTTATTCCTACATTCTGGTGCTTGCAGTGCACGGTTATTTTTATCTAGTGCTGTTTCCCTGATCCAGTATCTATAGTGAACTGTAGTGTTTCATATCAGGTGGTATTGAAAGAAGAAGTCCATCCTAAAATACATCTTTCCTTGAATACATGCTCGATAGCAGCCATGATGCCCAACGAACAAACGGATGATTAATGGGTGTAAAGGCCATTGTGGGAGATATGAGGTTATTTTTGTAATTAATGTTGATCTTTAGGCTGGGTCTAGACAAGTGAATTTTTTGGCCACAAGCGAGTGATCGGCCTAGACGAATCACTGTCCGTCAACAGTTGGCTGTAACCGATCGTGTGGCCCATAGGCAACCGCACAATTGGCTGTGATTTACCATCGCATCCGATCATTTTTAGCCCAATCCGGACAACAGACAACTGTCACCAATTTTTTGGCCCTGACTGACCAATATACGAAAAAATTGCCTTGTGTGTACCCAGCCTTAGGAACACTACGCATTGATTAATATGCCCCATATTGTCTATAATCTAGTTGAATTTTGGGGTTTCAGGCTCTAATGCTTATAACCAAATGGTTTCTTCAATCATTTTATTATATGATTTGTATTTAATTATATGTGTGACTTGTGTCTTTGTTACAAGTCCAGTAAATTCTCAACTTTAGATGAGTGGATTTTTGTTTTTAATAAGCAATTGTCCCACTTTAATTACAGTTTCATAAAACCTTGTTCCTGCCTAAACTGTTTGTTTCCCTTAGTCTATCCAACCTCCTTTGCAGCTGAACCTCCTCCCTGACTCCAAAGTAGAGAAGCTGGTTCACGATTTGAAGGAAGAGACGGTTTTCATATTGCCTAAAAAAAAGTGCAGTTATTGATTTATTTTTTAAATGAACCAATGTTTTTAATTGCTTAAAGAAACATTTTCTTTTTACATTTACATTTTACAGTTACATTTACGTGTGTAAAACCCTCACTGACCAGTAGTGTGGGTTTTTACACTCATTTACGCTTTTACACTGTTTTTACACAGATGACGCTGTATATTGCTGATGCAGCTGATGTCTAATTGATTAGTGATTGCAAATACAACCATTATCTCCCACCCTTTTCCCAGCAATTTATTAAAAGGCGTCATTTTTGTCTCTATTCTATGGATACACATACAGGACGATGCACCGAGAGCTATATCAGCAACCAGTTGCTGGCTAAGTTATATACCGATAGCGGTATCTATTTTGGCGCTTTTAAAGCCAGCTGTTTGCTGGCATTTAAACTACCGCAATAGAATGCCGCTTTCGGCATATATTATGCATCTCACATTAACCATTTGGTTACAAATCACTCATCCAATGTTATATTAGAATTTATTGATGATCTGTTCTATTTAACAGATATGAATAGCGCTTGATTTTTTTGATGCTTTTCACGTATTTAAAAAAATATATGTTTTTATGGCACTTAGCACTTTATATGATAATGCACTTTATTGGTAGCCTCCTGTTGGGCCCCTGTGTGTCACTCATGATGTCACATGATATGTAGGTGGGGTTTAGGGTTTAAATGGTTGATATTTTACTCACAATGATTTTACCTGAGGAAGGGACAGTGCGTCCCGAAACGTTGTGTATGTTGTTTCAATAAACACATTTGGATTCACCTGACTAGTGTGCTCCCCCATCATTTTTCTTGTGCTAGAGAACTATTTGGCTCTTGGAGTGGAGGGCTAGGGGGATAGCACCTATTTATTTGTCTGGCACAGCCAACATAGGTGTGCTGGAGTGTACTCTGAACATTGCCGCTTTCGGCATATAACATTGTTTGCGACGAGCTGAGCAGCCACCGAAATGAAGCAGTTTGTCACACTAATCGATATAACATTGGTTAGCGTGACTTAAACTCCAGAACAGGAGAAGTGCGCCTCTTGGTGCATGGCCCTGTTAGCACTGTGTCATTTTAGCTTTGGTTTTTATTTTATTGGTTAAAATGGAATTTTCCTCAAAGCTGCCGAATGTTCTAAGCCTCTGAAGTTCAATAAACATTGCACTGCCCCTTTCTTAACCTTTCCTAATTTAAATACATTTGGTTCCATCCAATTAATTGCAATTAAACTATAGAGGCTTCAAAGCTGCTTCTCGTAAAATATATTCCCATTTATCCGGTCACTCATTAGGAGACGCGTTATTGTCTAATGCCGTCCTTTAAGATCTGTTTGACTGTCTGTGAAATAACATGTTCTAATGATGGGTTTTTTCCCACTTTCATTCTTTGCAAATTTATTGCAGGATTAGCGATGTTATTAATAAACAATCTGCATAATGTTTATAGAATACATGCCCTGACCTATTTTATCTAATGTAATGTTGTTAATTGTTTGTTTATTTTCAATCTATTCAAGTTATCTAATGTGAGTAATGTTGAAGAAGAGTTGATAGTGCTCATTAATCCCCTTGTTAAGTTATATAACAAATCATACCAAGAATACATAAAGGGAAATTTCAGCCATTAATCCGATGTTAACTGATTTTAGACACCTCTCTAAACTATCATTTATGGCCAAGCTGGGGGAGTCAGTGGATGATTCACAATGGGAGAAGAGGTGGTGTGGGTGAGGACCTAAAACATTGTTGGTAGAAGTGATGAATATCCACCTGCACAGACTTAAACTCTACACTTGTAGGTGGAACTGAATCCTTGGACAGCTCTTTAGGACGTATTTATATAGGTGCTGTATCACTTTTTAGCGATACCGCGCATTTAACAACCGATAAAACGGTTGTTAAACCGTCGTTAATCTACAATTAGCTTAACGATCATTATAAGATGTGGTAGGCCCATACCCCATATGTCCTTGCCAGAAAATAAATGAATACATATAGGGCGATGCACCAAGTGGCGCTCGGAACATCGCTACCTGGTGCTTTTTTATTTCGGCACTTTTAACGCCAGCTTCTAGCTAGCGTTTAAAGTGCCGCAATAGAATGCTGATTTCGGCATATAACATTGCTTGTGGCGGCTGCAATGTTAACTTTCGCGTTAGCCACGCAGCCGCCGCAGGGAAGGAGTTTAAGTAACGCTAACTGATATAACATCGGTTAGCGTGACTTAAACTCCAAAACAGGAGCCCTGATAGAATCTGTGCAGCAACTAGAATTGCTTTCAATATGGACACAGGCAGCACCTACTGAGACCCAACTTATTAATAAGACAGGGTGGATGTGTGAGGTGCACTTTACAGGGGTGTGGGATAAGATAAGACATGGGTTACGTGGAATGCTGGGGGGAGAAGCTACTCCTTAGGATTAGAGATGTCCGAACTTTTAGGAAAAATTAAAAAATTTGAAAATCCCATTAAAACCTATTAAAATGAAAGTTCGGCAAAAAATCTTTGAAAATACAAGGATTCTTTGAAAATACGAGGATTCTTCGAAAATATGGACCCGAAAATGTGGCTTGCTCCGTCCAAAAATGTGAAAAATCCACAAAATTTTGAATTTACGAGGATTTCTAGTATTTTCACGTATTTTCGAAAATACGAAAAATCCTCGTAATTTCTAAAATTTTCGAAAACGCGGTTCGGAAAAGTTCGGAAGGCGGAAAACCGGAAAATCAGCGATATCTGCCGTTCGCGAATGAGGTAAATCTGCCGGGTCCAGATCCGCAAACTGGGCCATCACTACTTAGGATATGGAATTTTTTTTAGAGAAAATGGTTGCTCTAATGTACTGATTTTTAAAAGCCTACACCCTGCTAAATGAGATAGACGGCTTCACCTTTGCCTTATTCGGTTAGAAATTATGGGGGAGATTCAATATATGGCTTTTCCGTCTAAAACCCATGTTAACCCGAAAAAATTAGCTGCAATAACTGACGTAATCTCGTTTACGTCAGTTATTGTATCGCGGGATCGGGCTAAGGTAAGTAACGCGGCGTGGGATATTGGATCTACCCATATGTTTTCAAAAAAGAGAAAACACTGTAATGGTAAATACTTATGTGGAATCAAATTCATCCACAGCCTCTGGGGAATCACTCAAGGGCTATTGGATGAATCTCACTGACCAGAGCTTGTGCCGCTCTGGGTGAATCTGATTCCACGTAAGTATTTAATGCTAACGTTCAGCTGTGATACTCGCACAGCCATCACAACCTAAGGGTTAATGATCAGTTAGCGTATCATTTACCCCACTAGGGTACAACTGCAGTTATGGGTGAATAACCCTAGTTCTGTATTGATAGCATTGGTTGTTTTTATTGCTTTTATTGTTGTATAGTTACTGTTCAATAAAAATGGAATTAAAGAAAAAAGAATACTGAAAAAAATTGGGCATTGCATAGCACTGATTACAGTTTATATTTTTGAAAACACCTACAGTTTGCTCTGAAATACTGAGTGAGGCACGCAGTGCTTACCGCAGGTGCTGTTTATCCATTATCCATGAACATATTAGAAATGCTCATTATTAATGCTAATCCAGTGTGAATGAGTCATTTACAGGTGAACAGCAGCTTTTTAGAGACTGACAGTAACATGATCATTCAGACAGCTGTAGCCCTGAGCTGCTAGGATGAAAACAAACAGAAATCAAGATATAAACCCATACATATTCATTTGATTTGAGAAATGCAAACATTGGATTTATGTGTTGTAACTGTCACTGAATTTAAAACCTTAACATTACAGAAGGAATGTTTTCTTTGAGAGGATTCAGCATATTGACACAATGTGCATTTGAGTTAGCTCACCTCACTCTCACTCTCTCACACATACACACACAAAACAAAAAACTAAACACTAACATTACTTAATCTTAATGGGGAAAGTTTTCTCTCCAGAACACCTATACATTGTAAGATTATTTTCTTTTTAGTTGCATTTAGTACATGTAAGTAATAGATTCTGTAACTAAGAAGGCTTTTATTTTTTGCCAGAACAACTCACAGACCATGGAGTCATCAAAGAGCCACAACCCCTGACCCCAATATTCACTGTTTCTTTTCAGAGAGTATTTTCTATACATATGTCTCCACACCAATATGGAAAGCCTTTGAAATCTGCTTGTTACCCTGCAGTTTATTTACCAGTAAGTGTGAGTTACTGTAACTGTGGGGTAAAAAGTCTTTTCAGGGACCTCCATATTGGTGTTGGGACATCTGCATGACTTTTTTTTTTTAATACAATTATATTCCTAGCAAAAGATAAAGCTTCTAAATGTACCTGGATTCTCTGAAATATGCAGGTTCAAATCCCTAGACTTAATTTTTATTTTGTTTCAACTATTTTCCTGGAAAAAGATAAAGATTCTACTAGTACTAGTGTTCCAACTAGTATCAGGTTCAATTCCCCAGACTTACTTATTATAATATATATATATTATAATATTATAAATATTATTTTTACTGTAATGTTAATATTCTGTTTCTTACATTCATGCTATCTAATAAATATACTGTGAAGATTACTTTTCTTTTTTGTACGAAAAATAAAAGATTATGTCATTGTTAGGACAGGAGCATTGAATGTGTTTGAAAACAAAAAACTGAAATCCCTGTCTTGTGTCAGGTGGAGGTAGGATCTCTGTGCTGTTATCTGATTGGCTGTCAGCTTCTAGGAAGCAAGACTGCAACTTCCATGTTTTGATCTGTTGAGCACTACAGACTATGTGCATGTACGGCGACACTTAGCTAGGGACTCAGCTAAGGTGGATTATGAGAGTTGACCCCTAGTATTCACAGGTTAATTTTAGAAATCACCCAACAACAGCAAAGGGGGAGGTGAGACCCAGCTTGTTGTATGTTTGTGAATGTGCTCTGTCTATTGGGACAATGTTGTCTGGAGACTTTATCCTTTAAATAACACATATTTTTAAGAAAAGCAAAATATTCTGATTTTTCATGCATTTTTAAGGTTAATTATACCTTGTTTAGAATAACTTTCATCATAATATCATATGTAATATAAAGGTCAATAAATACAAACAAACCTCAATGCATCATTATCTCTAGTTATTAACACAAGAAGGTAAGTTTGTGAAGGTTCACTTACTTCAGCTGTTTTCAGTTAAGCTTCCTTCATACACACCTGTGATCTCTGGGGGCCGACCATGCATGGCCGATTTCTGTGCCGTGTGTTGGCCTGAAACGGCCATTTGGTCAGGATCGTTGCCCGACTGGCCGGGTGGATCTTCAACCTGACAACCATTTTGGCCTACAAAGTTCCCATAAACAGCATGATTATAGCCCAAAACGGCCATGCATACCTTTAGATCAACTGGACATGAATTATAGTAACTTTTCCCCCTTTAAACAGATATCTGCACACTGAAAGGCTGTACATATTTATTAATTTTAAGGTATGCATACATCATGTATTTAATAAACTACTTCATAGCCTTTTAATATGCATGATTTAATTGTGGCCAGGCTGAATCTGTAACAAACTCCACAAAATTGCTTGTGCCGCAGTCTCCTAGGTAATGCTTTAAATGTACTTAAATCTCCTAAAAATTGCTTTATATCTGCCAAAGTTTCTCACTGATTATATTCCATCTGAATATCCTTTAATATCACCCCTTTAATAGTTAAATAGGCTTTTTGCGATAATGTACCTATCTGAAGGTGAATGTTGGAGGATATGTATCTTCTCGCAAATTAATTTTAATCTGACACTATCCAAAATCTTCAGTTTCAGTGGGGTATATTTATAAAGCAGGGGTATTTTTAAATAGGAAAGTTTAAATAGCACTACCAGTTGGTTCCTAAATAATGATACCTATCTACTGATCCTTAATGAAGAATACCGCTCTTTAAATAAGGATACCATTTCATTAAAAAAGAATACCCCACCCTAAATGAAGATATCCGTCAGACGCGGATGACGTCATGGAGAGCGCCATAGAAATGAAGGGGTGTTAGTACAGTTTTGTTTACTTTTTCAAAGAAATAACATGGAAGTTAGGTCTGGGTAGGGGGCATCTATCATATGTTTAAAGAATTTTACGATACATGGAGGGACAAGCGAGGATGGATCCAGATGGTGCGAGGGTGTGTGTGCACTAACGGAGGATGAAGGCACATATGTGGGTGACATCAGAGAGCTTGGATTTACACTGAGATGCTCCTGGTCTGCAAAAAGAAGGTTGGTATGTTTCTTAAAATTGGCTGAAATGGATTTTTATGCGGTTTGGCTTGTTTTAAAGCTAGTATAATGGCCAATAACATATTAAATTATGGTTTTGGGGGTAGACATTCACTTTAAGGTTTCCCCTGCTTTTAAAATACAGACTAGTGTGTCAGAAAACTGCTGCCTTCCACCATATCTGTTTTGTGTACAGATATTAACTGGTACATACATTTGAAGCCCCAAGCACTTGAGATGCTGAAGGTTTGTATAAAAGTGCAATAGTGGGTGCCTACCCACGAACAGTAACTGGTTTATGAGTATATACAGGCTCATTTACCAAGGAACGCTGTGGGTATGCAGCTCTTCTCTCACCTCTTAACGTCACGCTAACTGATTTACGATCGGTAAGCACAACGTTAAATCTTGCTTTGCGGTGGCACTGAAAGAGGCACTCATGCAACCATCGCAAACCAATTACCAGAGGCTGCACAGTTCTTTGCAAACAAGTGTTTAACGCCAGCTAATAGCTACAGAGTACAAACAGTAAGGGTGACAATGGTCATCCCTGTCGAGTTCCATTTTTGAGATTAGTCTGTGTCTTTCTGCCGCAAACCATTTCTAAGGATAATCTAATTTGGAAATATATATTTTACTTTTTATGAAAATACGTTTGGCTTGCATTTGTGGCATACTAAAAAAAGCATTTTACATTTATACTCCACAGTGTGCACATCATTATTCAATATTAATAAAATAACAAAAAATAGCTTAAAAGGCTAATAAAACAAAAACCTGATCTTTATTTTGTCATTTATTTTAGGGTCAAGCACAGACTTCACAACCTAGTGAAACCTGGAAATAATGAACTGCCCTCAAATTTCTGTTGGACAACCTTGCCCAAGGATACTGCAGTAATGGAGTTACATCTGATGACCAGCTGACCCCTGTAGTTGCTGCTATTGTAATATTGTTTTCATAACATCAATGACTTAAGGTGATCTTTACCTCTATCTCTGCCAGATAACCTATATTAATATGCTTTACTGTAAACTCAAATTTTACTTTTTGGAGAATCCACATGGTTCATTATGTGGTTCTTGGAGCTTCAGAAATTATTATCCCATATTTATGTCTGTATGTCTCCCAGATATAAATGGCACTTTCCCATTGTAAGGTACATTTATATTACGTAATAATGCATATTTTTTATTAGACATTAGCAATCCTAAAAGCCTAATGTCATTCCACTCTCACCATTCCAGTGATGTTTCCCTTCTCTGAATTAGTAAATAGAAATCATTGAAATATAGAAGCTAAATAAGACTGAAAAAATTGCTGTTTGGAGTTCCTATTGCTGTTTGGATATTTTCAGACAGTAAATAAAAAATTGTTCTTAATCACTATGAAGTATTTTATATTCATCACCTGTAATAGTCCAATTCACAAACTCAATTAAATAATATTGATAAAATTACAGAGTACAATTCCATTAAAAATAATTTTCCTGCACTTAAAAAGTTTCAATTTGGAACTAAAATTATGAGCTTAATGGCATAATAGTTACCAGGTGTGTAACCATTTACAATCAATACATACAATAGAAGGATTGTGGAAGCACTCCAATTAGGCTAATTTACAACTACATTTAGAGGAAGTGCTACTAATATCATATTATCTGCACACTGGCATACTTTATAAATATAGGGGTTTTAGTATACATTACTGTGATCGCACGTCAAGGGTTACCTTGACGTGGTTGGAAGGCTTTTGATTCATGTGATCACAGTAATGTATACTAAAACCCCTTTCTTTATAAAGTATGCCAGTGTGCAGATAATATGATATTGTATGGGGCCTAGGAATGTACATTGATTATCTTTTCTATATAGTAATGTTTGACCAGATCAGTAGCACTTCTGCTATATGTAGTTGTAAATTAGCCTAATTGGAGCGCTTCCACAATCCTTCTATTGTATGTATTTATTGGGAAGCCAGGTCAAGCATCAATGTGGTTATAGCACCCCCAACAGGCCCCTTTTATTGGAGGTCCCATGCCTTTAATATAAAGCACTGGGTGGATGGCCTCTTCCCTCATTTTAAAAAGCCAAAGGGCTGGGGGGAAGTGAGAGAGCCTGTTATATGAATCCAGTGCACAACTATGAGAAATGCAAAAGTTTGCTAATGGTAATTGAAGTAAAAAAGGTTAGAAGTTAGGACCTTCCAGACTGGGGTTACCTTGACGTGGTTGGAAGGCTTTTCATTCATGTGATCACAGCAATGTATACTAAAACCCCTTTGTTTATAAAGTATGCCAGTGTGCAAATAATCCGATATTGTATGGGGCCTAGGAATGTGCATTGATTATCTTTTCTATGTTTGTATAAATGTTTGACTAGATCAGTAGCACTTCTGCTAAATGTAGTTGTAAATTAGCCTAATTGGAGTGCTTCCACAATACTTCTATTGTATGTATTTATTGGGAAGCCAGGTCAAGCTTTCATGTGGTTATAGCACCCCCAACACGCCCCTTTTATGGGAGGTCCTATGCCTTTAATATATGCACTGGGTGGATGGCCTCTTCCCTCATTTTAAAAAGCCAAAGGGCTGAAGGGATCCAGTGCACAACTATGAGAAATGCAAAAGTTTGCTAATGGTAATTGAAGTAAAAAATGTTAGAAGTTAGGACCTTCCAGATTGGGGTTACCTTGATGTGGTTGGAAGGCTTTTCATTTGTGTGATCACAGTAATGTTTACTAAAACCCCTTTGTTTATAAAGTATGTATAAGCAGCAAACAAACGAACATCGGCGCACACCGGTTAGATCCGGTTAGGTTAGATCCGTGCAGAGATTAAAATCAAAAAATCTTTATTCGTAATAACTATAAAACATCACGGCAGATATCCACGCCTGACGCGTTTCAAGCCGTATACCGGCTCTTAGTCATAGGCATGCAGTATGGTGGTATAATCCCACTTTATACATGTATCTGCTCCATATGTGCACAATAAAAGTGATTAACCACTAATTACTAAGATCACCCCATGCTGTATGAGGGACACCCCCCCCACAGTCTGACCAATGACGTATCTTTAAAGGGACACAAATTATCCAACATTATTTCTCATAGTTAGAGTAATAAGAATATACATGCATGCATATATATATCCGGTGCGAGCAACATATGTTCAAAAACATACCGGAGGTTAGAACAGCAGATACCCTAAGGCTTATAGAAGGAAACATTATCCAGAGGTGAGTATCGAAGACAAGATAAAATAAAATAAAGCAAGTACTATCCAGAGATAAATATCAAAGACCAAATAGAGATGCAATAAGACCACACTGTTCGGCTATGACATCGATCCACTTAAGAAAATGCATAATACTAGGCAAGATATAACCCGATATTCTACTGATCGACATAACACAATATAGCGCGAATTAAGACCTCCTGGGACTCTCGTATCAAGAAGGAAAATCCATTTTACTTCTGCCCGTCTAAAGGCTGCAGTGAGATCCATATATCTGCCTTCTTTATGCAGAGTCTGTATAGCTTGCACCCTCAGATAACTCACATCCCCGTGGCGGCAATCATTAAAGTGTCTCCCTGGTGGACTCTGGAGGTTATTAATCTCTATATTTCTAATATGTTCCCTCACTCGTGACTTGAGTGAGCGGGTCGTAGAACCCACATACTGACACTGACATTTAGTACAAGTAAGGAGATAAACCACAGGAGTGGTATTGCAATTTATAAAATTTTCATTCTTATTTGGCGATATTGTGCACTATATTGAGTAAATAAATATGTGCCCTTAGACTCCTGAGAGGACTGTGTACCCAAGACCGTATGGGAGAGACATATAAGAATGAAAATTTTATTTTTCTAAACACTATTCAAGTGTTTTACGCTACTTCCATCCTATAGTTTTCTAAAGGAGCTGGGGCACTCCTACCATGAAGCAAACTGAAAGCAGTTAGTGCAGAGAAGAAAAAAAATTGCGGGTGCACACAATCATGCACCCCCCCCCTGCTCTCCACTAACTGACGCCTTTGTAGTGAGTTTATGCAACCAATCAGGCCCTGCTCTGCTCATCATGGGGAAAATGACTCTGTCTGTGTAGGCAGTGCTAGGAACATTTTCTGTTCAAGCTGGGCATAAGGGCATCTTATATATACCTGTCTATAAGCTAGGCATGAAGGCATCTCATATGTACCTATCTGTGAGAGATGGTCATGAGGACATCTTATATTTACCAGACTCTGTGGGCTGGGCATGAGGGCATCATTGTGTATATTCTCTATTATAGGAACACAAGGTTTAATTTTCCTGGTTCGCTCCTCTGTTGTGACAGACACCTCACCAGTGTCCCCCAAAATGCAAAAGTTAGTAGCAGACCTGCAATAATTTTCTGTGTTTTACTCTCTTTATGTACACCTTATAAACAGACAAATGGCTTGCTTTAAAAAAAAAAAAGAATTTGCAGATACAAGTGGAATGCTCAAGCCACTGGAGAGGTGGTGGATCAATGAATGTTGGTTATGTCACAGCTTATAGTGTAAGCAGGAAGCAGCAACCCTTTATACTGCAAATAAAAATTAATCCATAGATATGTGTGCAAAAATATGGAACCTTGCACTTTCTTGAGACTTTTTAAAGTGGCAAATGGGGTGATAGGTAGTATATCCTGCTTATAGGTAAAGGATTTAATAGAAATATGTGTCTTTGATTGGTCTTTCCTGCCTGAGCCCGTTTTGAATCCCATACACCAGTTTGTTGTACTGTAATTAAGGGATTAGGAGAGCTAACAACTTCATCTTCCATGCACTTTGCTGTCATAGACCTTAATGTCTGTATTTTTGCAGTTTGTTAACCGGAGACCATTTTCGAGTTTCCGATTGTATTTTCGAAAATTGAACGTTCGAGGCTATTTTCGATAATTTTTGAAAATAGCCTTGAACATTCAAAAATCTTTGAAAATACGACCGAAAACTCAAAAATGGTCTTTGGTCGTATTTTAGAACGTTCAAGGCTATTTTCAAAAATTAGCGAAAATAGCCCCATACTTTCAAAAATTATCAAAAATTTGTTCCAGTTTCAGATTTTCGGATCTTCGGGATTTACCCGAGATCTGGGAATCGGAAAACGGAACGAAACTAGTGAGTTTCGCCCATCTCTAATCTTATAGAAACAACATGGTGCTAAGCTGCAGGAAGAAATCAATTTCTCCATCGGAAAAACTTGTTCTAGTGGTAGCTAGTTATCTAAATTTGCTGATAATGAATCTAAATAAATGCAGCCCCTAAAGAGTGGTCATAGAGCAAAAAGAATGGTACCTGAGTGAAATCTTCCATGCTGAGACAGTTGCTGAGGCAAGAACTTTTTTAATCAAATTTTGTTTTGGGGGGTTTCATTCACCTTGACATGTTCCCTTTGCAGTTGGAATCTACAAATCCATCATAATGCGTCTCAAGTAAAAATCATGTTTACTATGAGGAATGTTATTTGGATTTCTGGAAAATGTGTCATCTCGTTTACAACTGAATGTTAGGATTGTTCCATCCCCACAAATAAAAAGATTAAATTCATTTTATCTGTTGCCAGGCTGCAGAATGGTGTAAGAGGTAAACACAGAAAGACAATGAATGGAAATCAATGAAGGAGTTTTTGTAGACAGTCTGCTCATGAAATGATACGCTTTATTTCGAAAATGCAGATTTCAAAACATTTTCTTATCTTTTTTCTTTGTATGCATTAGAAATTCCCAACGGATTGCAGCACACACAATGGGGCCTATTTGCCCTTATTTACATTATAAATAATGTCACTGTGGATCGCAAAGCATGAACGGAACTCAAACTGCACCAAAATCATAGCAGTGTGGCCCAGCCCTTAAGGGGTCTACATTATGACCTAGTCACTGAGGTACTAAAGGATTTTTTTGAAAGATTTTGCAGTAACTAATTACATTTTGTTTCATGATTGGGGCAGTTTTTCCCCACTTTTCAGTGATTATTACATATACAACCTACAAAGTAGCCCAGAAACTAACCTTACGGGTATTGCACCTGGTGCCTGTGCCGTTTTGTATTAATATGTATTAGTTTAATTATAGTTAAACCCGCACTAACACAATATTACATCAGAAAGTGTAAGTTTAACTCCTTTATACCCAATAGTGTCCAGAATTACACCTCCCTGTTAGTTCCTTATCAATAAGGAGTCTCGCCGCACTGCATTTTGGATACATCATTCCAAAAGGGTCCCCAGTTCACTTGCTTGATTACAAAAACTTGGAGCCAGATTGATGTGCTCTGAAGGTTACAATTTCCTTCAGGTAAATACACTATTTTGAAATGCATGCATAAGGGGTTATGTCGAAGGGTATGCAGATGGAAAGCAATCTTTAAAAGGTTGTGGCAAATTGCAAACAATTTCTGATACATTGTGGCAAATAGAAAGAAGAATTATGAAAGAATCCATTGATTAATCACACATGTAACGTTTCGGTGCCTTCACAGCACCTTTATCAGATGATATAAATTATAACATATACAAGTGCTTTATATACTGTATAATATAAGTATGGGCCTAGGCACTCCTTCAGGCAATGTGCCACTGTATTCCAGGTGCTGCTTCCCTCAGTCCTCTACCTTAAGGACTCCAAGCTATAGCACAAGCAATAAAGGGGTTGATGGAAGCGCACACTGTTCTTCAGAAAAATTCTGTTAATTGCATCACACAATAAACAGAACGCTATGTCTCCTTCATCAGGTGTCACCTGATGAAGGAGACATAGCGTTCTCCGAAACGTAGTGTGTTTGTGTGATGCAATAAACAGAATTTTTCTGAAGAACAGTGTGCGCTTCCATCAACCCTTTTTTTGCTTTAAATACTGTACCACACTTTGAATAATATGGTATCAATACGTGAAATGAATACACTGTAACAGCCATCTAGTGGCCAATTGTGCAACTGTTGCAAAGTTATAAATTACTTAATAACCTGTTAAAATACATGTTACAAATTTCCAATTAGTGACAATATTAAAAATTTCTGTATGGTAATCTAGTAGGAGATATAAAGGTGAGTGAAACTAATTGTAAACATGCCCTTCAAAAAGTTGGTTACCTGCTGGCTTTAAAAAAATCAGTCAGTTTCTTCCCTAAATTTTAGTGCATTGCTTGCATCCTGACTTGAGGTCACCAACTTTATTTTTTCTATACCCTCAGCCATGGTTTTCAGTAGTATACCGGCATTTCCTGATGTTTAGTAGAGATGTCCGAACTTCGCAAAATTCGGTCCGCTCAAGGATCGGCGAATTTTTGGGAAAATTCGAAAATCTGCAAGCGGACCCGTTAAAATAAAAAATATTCTCAAAATTACGAGATTTCTCAAATTTTCGAAATTACGAGTTTTCGCGTATTTTCGAAAATTTTCAGAAATACAGGAAATCTCGTAATTTCGAAAGTTTTCGAAAACCGGAATTTTCGAAAATACGGGTAATCCTCGTAATTTCGAAAATTTTCGAAAATACGTATTTGCAAAAATAAGAGACATCCTCGTAATTTCGAAAATTTTCAAAAATACATATTATTTTCGAAATTACGAGTTTTCGCGTATTTTCGAAAATTTTCAGAAATACAGGAAATCTCGTAATTTCGAAAGTTTTCGAAAACCGGAATTTTCGAAAATACGGGTAATCCTCGTAATTTCGAAAATTTTCGAAAATACGTATTTGCAAAAATAAGAGACATCCTCGTAATTTCGAAAATTTTCAAAAATACATATTCCCGAAAATACGAGAAATCTCGTAATTTCGAAAATTTCCGAAAATACGAGAAATCCACGGTTCGGAAGTTCGGAAGGCGGAAAATCAGAAAAAATCCGCCGTTCGCGAACGGGATAAATCCGTGGCAGATCCGGGATCCGCGAACCGGCCATCCCTAATGTTTAGCCACTAAGAAAGCATTGCATGAAGCATTTTCCTAGTGAAAAAAAAAACACCAGTAAAAATGCAGACAAAACGAAAATAAGCCTTTTGTGTGAACCTAGCCTTAGGATCTAGATTAAACTAATTGGGAACTAAGTAATAACTGGAAGTTGATATTTACAAAATATACATCACTTGCTTCGTGGCTGATTAATAATGGGCTCAGCTGCAGATTTCTTGAATACTGATTAATCTATTATCTATAATATAGGAAGCTGAGAAAAACAATCCTTTATGTAGGAATGATCATTAAATTATTGCAGGAAATTCAAAGTATCACAAAGGTCTTATTTTTCCAGTCTCATTCACCTTCATTTTTTCAATCCAAACATTATCACAATTATTCTTATTAAAGACATTCACAATGTAGCATGTAATGAAATCTCAGTAATTCTGTATTTTGTGTATATGTATAATAATTTGTTGCAAGCAAATCCTGCACAGGGCATTTGCCTACTTAAAGGGCATGTCCACTCCCAAAACTAAAATTTTACCCCACTGTGTAGTGTTCAGAAACCCATACCTTACTCCTCAGTTCCTTATGGTTGTCCTGTAGGGCCCGATCAAAGTCCAGAAAAGTGAAGAGTAGAAGCCTTCCTGTGCCTGCTACTTCCTAGTGACTCTGGCATGTGCAGTGCAGCCATGCAATGTGGCCACCCACTGCACTGCAATGACACAAACAGATTCATCTGCACATGAGAAAGCACGCTATTGTGGCCTAGCACTGTTTCAGTTGATCAGACAGTATCTTGCATAACACATTGGATGCAGTGGCAATTTGCATAGTTTTATATGGGACACATGATGGGTTACAACTAAATAGCCATACATTTCTATTAAACTTCGTTTTTAAAATTTTGTGAGATAAAGATACCCTATTTTTCTTCTGTTTTAGGTGTTTGTTGTAGAAAAGATGATTATGTGGATCCTTACAATGCTTTGAAATCATGTGGGATTGACATATAATGAATTAAAATCTATCAGTAAAATAAATTTGGCAGATTAGGCAGTGCAGAGTGATAAAAACAATCTACCCAATTCAGGGTAGCTGAGATGTTTTGCATTGTCCATAAAACAGAACTACTTTGGTAGACATAAGACTAGTCACACTGTACAATAGACATGCAAAACTCCTAATTATTAATAAACTACATTTTACCAATACCTTGTAGCTTTGCAAATAAAACAGCCATGTAGACAGTATAACAAATCTCTCCAGAATCAAACTTAAATTGATAAGCCTTGTCTTGTGCCACTACTATCACAATAAAGGATCAGTATTAGAAAGTACCATTATTAATCCTTTCTAAATACCACCCGCAGTCTCTAAAGACAGATTATACAAATATGGTTTCTACTACAAATCACACATGCACAGGGTACCAGGTGTCCAGTTCCTATTTGTCCCCCTTACCAATAATATACACTATTTCCATAAATAAAAGGGCTGTCCAGTTCTTAGTAGGCTCAACGGGGATGCTCCCATTTTTATTGTGCAGAAATGAAAGACACACAACATTTGGGGCACAAAGGCCTTTGTCTGGTTACGATTTCATGTACAGATTTGCAGTGAAATGTTTAACGGATAACTATCGTATGTATAAAGTTTTTTTGAAAAAAACATTAAAATGGAAAGAACTTGAGACAGGTTAATAGGGCGGTTAGTTTATGTACGATTGTGGTCCTAAATGTATGGCCGCGATCGTACATTGAAGACAGAACGTTCGTTAATTAAGGAAAGTTTGGTCGTGGAATACCATGCGGTAGTAAACTACCGCAATGGTATTCCATGGGGATCGTAAACCTATGATTTTGCTATCGTAGATTTATGATCTGTATAGGTAATTTACGATCGTATCATAAATGTACGATAACGATCTTAAATTAACAATAGGTTAAAAAGATACTGCGCCTTTATAAATACGGCCCTAGGACTGGTAATTCCTACCTCCCAATACTGTTTCTGTGAGGCGCACCAGCCCAAAGAGAACGGATTCTTTCTGGCTTCAGTACTATCTTTAATACAGGACTAGTCCAGGACTAATGTGGCAAATAAAAATTGTACATGCTGTAGCTCCTTAACAAAATAATATTGGGAGGTAGGAATAATAAATCCCACCTCCTGACCCCAGGTACTTTCCATTTATATAAAGTTAATTTTTACAGTATAGTTATCCTTTAAACACTTCTTGAACATTAGATAAAGCTCAAATTAAAAAAAGCTAAAGAACACAATTTTATAATGTATTGACATGGTTGTGTTGCTCTTGATATTCACAATGAGATGTTTATTTTAGGTGAAGTTATCCACAGGAGGTTGGTATCCTCTGAAAGTTTCTCTTTTTGTTTCCAGCCTTGATGAGAAGCAAATATACAATTTGAATAATTCTGACACTTGACTTACCCCTGCATTCCTGTGAACTGCCAAACTGGAGACCAAAAAAGTATTTTTAGCATCTTATATGCTCAGTGTACCTTTTGCCTTGATGATAAAAAGCTCAGTTTAAAGTTCTGTGTGTTTACCTTTGCAGGGCTGTCATGATTCTCTCCTCTAAAGCAGAATAAAGAGAACTCCAGTCATTCTTAAACTGGTAGCCACTAGGTAGTCAGAATTCTTTTTAACAAACAAAATAATTAAATAGAAAATTAAATAATGAATCCTAGTCAGAGTTATTCAGCCCCACGCAGTGGCCACTCACATTGTAATGCAATGTAATCACATGCTAATGAATCACAAAACACGGATGAAAGTGCGTGAGAAACACACCAGTGTGGCCTAGTCCTAAGAGAGCCAGGAGGTGCAGTCACCCTTATGCTACCATAACCTGAGGGCCAGACATGGGCCACTGGGGGGAGACACCACACAGCTCTTAGATTTTACAAACATTTAACAATCCTTATGCAAGATGATGTTATTTTTATCATTTCATTTTGACTGATAGAAAATGGGAGAACTTGGCACAACTTTAAATAAGGACCTGGGCACATATACAATTATATGGTGCTAATAGGTTTAAAATAAACCTTACACACATTGGACGATTTCTCTATTTTTAATTTATCTAACAATCCCCAAAGTATAGGCATTTTGGTAAGAATCAAACGACCAGTACTGTACTTTGAGGAGGGGATACGATTGGATGAAATAGTGTGGTGTTGGGAAACAAAGTTGGTCACCCCTATAACATCATATAGCAATCCTGCAGGATGGATGTCTAAATGTTGTTAGTAGATGCCTTCATACTTACATATACACTTAAGGAATATCAACTAATCCTTTAAATTCAAAATCTTGTAAAACAATTAATGAAAGTAAAATCAAATGTTTATTTATACAAGAATAAAAACACAATGACAGAAATACTTTGGAACAGGTTAAAAAACAATTCAATAATCCTATAGGAGCATCATGGAATCCATCAAGCCTGGGGTGGGTGCACCACCCACATGGTTTAACTTATTATTAATACCAGGATGAAGTTTGGCTTATTGGATCAAATGATTTTCAGATCTTCTGTACTCTATTTTTAAATGCTGTGCTGGATGATTTGATTCTCCTTAACATATTGTAAGATTAAACTGGAAAAGTAAACAATGTAAGGGAATTCCTAGAACAGGCATATGTTAAACATTGTAATCAGTTTTTTTTGTAATTCTGAATTGAGAAACTTCAAGCCCAGTTGATCTAATTGAATACAACAGATAGAGATGAACAAGTTTTAAAGGGTATATCCACCAATTTTTTGAAACATTCTTTTTTTCTGTTTAACTTGAGAATGGGAGGTAAATGAGCTATGTCTTCAGTAAAACTTGCAGGAGAAATTAAATGGATCGCTCCAGCCATGGTTTCCCACAGACAGTCTCCGACCTCCGAACCGGCTCAATCTATTTAATAAAGGATTTGCATGACTTTTAACTCCATAATTTAAGAACAGCTAATGGCTGGTCTTAAAGTGGCGCTGTGGTAAAATCTCTTTTGGGATTTATCACCAGGTGCAAATCCAGTATTAAATATGTTAGGTCTGAAACGCGTTAGGCCATGAGTGTAGCCCGTTTTTAAATAAAATTCTGTTTGCTTAATCACACCACCATAGTGATCTTGCTTTTTCCGGTGTGCGCCGGTGCCTATGATTGGGGTGAGGTGTTTTCTGATATTGGATACGGACAAAGCGAAGGGTCCAGGGCTGGCAGCACCTGGACCACCCAGATAGACGGGTGAGTAGTTGTTACTATGAACAAACGCATTATTTGTATATGACATTCAGCATTGACATTGCGAAAGTAGCCGGGGGTTAAGCGAAGGGTCCGGGGCAAGGGAAGCAGGAAGTTTGAACATTCCCGCCAATGTAATTTCTCACAGGCTGCAGCCAGAGATGTGATTGTAAGCTTATTTTAAAGGAAATACTGCAGGCTTTCATTTAACCCTAACTTGTTTTGAGACCACAGTTGTCCTTTAAATGTTCATTCTGAAGGTGGACTTGTCATTTCAAGAAAAACCTGCCATTTTACAGGGATACGATATGTAGACTTTTTATAGCTACTGTGTAAATCATCTCCCCAGTTCCAGGCCTTTGTTCTCTCATTTAGATGTTTTTTTTTAATAAAAATTACACTGTTTTCATGGAAAAAAAACATTTTCTGCATGAGTAAACAGAATAGAATAGAATTACTGAAAATGGAAATGTTATGATTACATTATCCTTTCAAATACAGATTATTATTTTTGCATGCAAGAGGGATTTGCAATATTGGTAGATTTGGATGGTGTTAACCTTAACATTGGAACTTAGTACCAGTCTGTGTATCATTTACCATCAAGTCCTTTTCAGTAGTCTGCCTCTTTCTCTCATCTAAACACAATATGCCAACAGATCTAATTGATAGAGTCCCAAGGTCTCCTGTCTTGCGTGACCTTTATAAAATACCAAATAACTTTTATATTACTCACATTTTCTGTAGCATCCTGAGTCATGGGAATATTTGTATTTTAGCATCTTGTATCATGTGCTGGTAAACAGAAAAAATAACTGTTTTTGTGTTATTATTGAGTTCATGTATGTGTGTGTAAAAACGTCAGATGGTACGAAACCAAAAAGTTTCTGACAATCTTTGTTCTCTTTATTGAAAATTTGTTTTTGCTAATGCATCACTTTTTTGGTTTAGCTTTAAAGGCTATGCCCAGCCATGAAATAAAAATTTAGATATAGGTTTAGCCCCCCCCCAACCTAATTTTTGCAATATTTGTTTTTCAGAAAGATGCCCCTGAAGAGACATACCTGACCCGGTCCCTCGCCGCTCTGCCACCCTACTCCTCTCTGCTTCCTGGTTGTGGCTGTAAGTCAAAGGGGCGAGGGTGACTTCAATCCCAATTACCTGATAGCTGAAACCAGGAAGTGCTCAAAACAAGCTTGCAACAGTAGCAGGAAATGGCACTTAGGCTGCAAGGGACCAGGTCAGGTTTGGAGGGATGCTGAACCTATATCTAAAACATGCCTTTTAAGAACAACTGTATCTTCTTACTATAATACATATAGTTTTCGCTGATCCTGTGATCCTTTCCTATTGCTATTTGTCAGGAAGGAATTTCCCCCTACATACTGGGTTTTATGCCTTTCTGTGGTTCAAATGTTCATCAGGGATTATGAGTAAGCTAAAAAGGTTGGACTAGACAAGTGTCTTTATTCAACCGCCAACACTATGTTACTATGGACCATATTTAAAAACCCACAGTATCGCAAACTTGCATTATCGTTAATGTACGGCCACGGACGGAACGTTTGTTCTTAGAAGCGGTAGTAAAACTACAACAATATTATTCTATTGGCGTAGATCTACCATCATGATTGTATATTTGCAATTACAGTACTTGATTTACAATCAATATCGTAGATTTATGACAGCGATCGTAAATTTACGATCGTGATACCGCTCTTTAAAGGCACCCACACTGGTCTCCTTTTACCCTGTGTATATGAGAGACAGTATCTGCATGGAAACAGATAACTAATGCAATTTCATTGGTTTTGTAAGCCAATAAGAAAAGTTAAGCCTTCTGACAGGGCATGCTGGAAGTTGTAGTTTTTAAAACAAAGCACAAATATGAAACACCCATATAATAAGGAGGATGTTGATCTTTTCTAGCAACAGCTGGCTTTATTGTGGAAGGGAAGAGTTAAATCCTGGACCAGTGAATGGGATTTTGAGAGATTGCTGCTGGATATGGAAGGTGTGCACTGAGACCTTGGTATCTGGACATATATCCCCTAGCTGGACACCAACCCCTGCATAAGGAAAAGCTAGCCCAATCCCTACCATTACCCCCCAATAGACTGACAAGAATTGAGTTGCAGATAAAGATTTCAAATGAGCTGATACTGGAACAGAGGCCCATGTGTAGGTAGAGTTTGGTGCAGGGGTGCATGGGTTGGTAGAGGTTAGAACAGGGACCCATGGGTTGGTAGAGGTTTGAGCAGGGGAAAATGGGTAGGTAGAGTTTGGAGCAAGGGCCCATGGGTAAGTAAAGGTTAGAGAAGGGGCCCACTGAAAGGTAGTTGGGAGCAGGGGCCCATTGGTTGGTAGAGGTTGGAGCACAGGCCCTTGGGTTGGTAGAGGTTAGAGCAGGGGCCCATGGGTAGGTAGAGTTTGGATCAGGGGCCCATGGGTTGTTAGAGGTTGGAGCAAGGGCCCATGGGTTGGTAGAGGTTGGAGCAGGGGCCCATGGGTTGGTAGAGGTTGGAACACGGGCCCATGGGTTGGTAGAGGTTAGAGCAGGGGCCCATGGGTAGGTAGCATTTGGAGCAGGGGCCCATGGGTTGGTAGAGGTTGGAGCACAGGCCCATGGGTTGGTAGAAATTAGAGCAGGGGCACATGGATTGGTAGAGGTTGGGGACAGTAGAGATATATTATAATTCCAAATGTAAGTCTGTTTCTGAAAGTTTGTTTTACTTGGTGGTGATGGGAGAAGGAGCACCCTGTCTGCTCTGTACTGTATGTGAGGGATCTCCGGCCTGTGGGCCTCCATATGTTTGAAAAATACAGCTCCCAGTCAGAATTCCACAACAGCACTTATCAATATCAGAAGGAATGCTGGAAGGTTGTGCTTTTCAGACATTTAGAGGCATTTATAAATAAAATCTAATTGAAGAATTGATTGATTTCTTTATTTCTTCTAAGATGAATTTACAAATTTACACATGTAAAACATTGTTTCAATTAACATTTTTTTGGTTATGAATAAAATGTTTATTTGAACTTTTAGACTTTATTTTAACCTCCCTGTACAAAAGTTTGTAATGTTCACTTACTTTCCTCACAATGCTTTCTGGAAGTTAAAAATCCTTCTCTTAGTCATTCTATTAACCGATACAGCAAATGTTACAAATTTGAGGAAACACTATATTAATTACACCATTTCTTAAAAATAGCATTTTGTTCCAAGGCTCCTCAGTAAGGAATAAAAACATCATTGCTTTAAAGATGAGTTTCCCATCTCTCACTGAGAAGAAAGATTGATTTTAGACTCAATAACACATACTGCCTTCTAAATTACCCTCCTGCAATTTAGATGTAAGCTCCGAAACAAAGCCTTCTCTTGCTCTTCTTAATATAGGCTCCACACATGAAATCAAACCAGTTACATCAAAGTGAATAAAAACAAATGTTTATTCCATGCCATTTGAATAAATCTATTTATCAATCACTGATACTCACAAGGGCTTCTATTGCCATATTATTTCACTATGTTTCAACAGGTTTAAATGCCATACAGCAATTTTATATACGTGTAATGCACACAGAACCCTAGGTAGACCAAATGGCCCAATAATGGCTACCATGACTAAAAGAAGGCATAATTAGTGAGAGAGGAACTGCAGGACTACTAGTAGTGAAATATATTATTGATTTTAATGAATTTCCATTTCTATGGCTTCCTGTAAAGCTAGATTAAATAATTACAAACCCAATTCGTTTAGGTGTATTCCGTCAGGTATAAAAATACCCCATTCCCCTTTAAACTACCAAACCTCCCCCACTTTTTGTAAATATTAAAACCGGTTCGAGCTGCAGGACCCCTTAAGCCCCAAAGGGCGGCTCAACCCAGACCCCCCCAAGGACCTGGGAGGGGGGCCCAGGTTGAGCTGTTGGACCCCTGAAGGCCACAGGACTTTCACCAATCTGGAATCCCAGAATGGGCGATTTGAGAATCCTTAAAAGTTTGGGGATTCTCAAAGCCGCCATTAGAGGATTACTGAAAATGGCCCACGGAAAGCTGGAAATAGAGAAGGTTTTTTGCTGTTCTTCCCACGAGGACGTGTTCCCCAGACCATTTTCCAGGTCCCAGAGCCATTTACAGTAAGTTACCACTGCTATTTAAACCATTATTTTAGGCGGAAATTTCCAAACTCCCCCCCCCCATTGACTTTAATGGCAAAATGTGCAGATTTTAAAACTTTTTAATTTTTGCGAAAATCCGTGAATCCTTGAGCAGAATGGATTTTCGGAAGTTCAGCCATCTCTACTCAACAGTATAAATGCAAATTCTATAACCACTTTGGCCACAGCACCCACAATTATAACATGTGCCCCATCACTGACCTCTTATTAGTATATTTGGCTGCCTGCCAACACATGTTCTGTAACATTTAAGAGAATCAGCAGAGAAAAGAATGAAGGGAGGGAGGGGAGATGTGTAACAGAGCAGTGTCTAGGGTGAGGCTGTGCAGAGCTTATAGGTGTTGCAGACACTACAAGAAGTGTTCTCTTTGCTCCCTTTTATGTGTTTGAACCCGCCATCTATTTTAGCTAGCCAATCAAAACTATTTTGCTTCCTGCCTACCTACTTGTCCATTCTCCATGCTCCCATTAGTCATGAGCTCCTTTGGTAAGCCATCCTTTTCCTTGTTGCTATCTTTCCCTCTTCTTTGCATTACACTGTAATAAATACATTAGGGTTTTAATGATACATTGGAAATTGCCAGACCTAAAAGACAAGGAATGTGTACTGTTACCTACATAATTTAGGAGATTTGCCATGGGTTTCTTAGCATTTAATTTCCATAGCAACATCCCTATTACCCAGAAATTGCCTCTTTTCTGGAATCATTAATCTAAAACACTTGATCGTGAATGTAATCAACAGCAATTTCTTGCAACACCAACCATTTTCATAGTCTATTTATATTATTTAAAGAGGAAAGGAAATTCATGTGAGGTAAAAGTATTTTTTTTATGAATTATCTATCAACATTTTCACAAACCAAATCAGTTTACTGAATTTTTAAATTGCAGATGTTTGATTGTTAACTACCATTCTTGCATAAAACATGCTATTCAACTGTTTCAGTAAAATTCAATGCACTGTATATTGTACTTTTTGCAGGTTAATCTTCCATTGCACTTTACAATTACATGTACACATTCACATCAGGCCCTACCCCAAAGAGGTTACAATCTAAACTAATTTATTTGACTCATCCAACCTATCAGTATGTCTTTATGATTATGGGGAAAACCAAAGTGCCTGGAAGAAAACCACGCAAGCACGGGGAGAACATACATACTCCTCGCAGATGTGTACAAGGGTAGATTTGAACTGAGGACTCAGGACAGCAATGCAAGGCATCAATGCTAACCACTGAGCCACCCGTGCTGCCCTAAAGCAGTATTTCCCTGAAGCAGTGTTTTGGAAGAACAATGTTTTAAACGCAAAATCTATATTTGACAGGGAGGTATGAGAAAGTGCGTCTACCTCCCATTATGCAATTGAAGACATCTGTGTCATCCACAGCAGATATCATCCTCCCCCTGTCTTGCAGTTTGACTCGTCTCTACCCTAATGGAACAATTCACTTGTGTTACAGAGAAAGGCAGGGCCAAGTGGTGGTATCACAATTAAAGTGGTCACTCTACAATAAGGGGCATTTTTGACAGCTTGATGATTGGCTTCTATTGCATAACAGGAAGTAGGAGCACTGTTTTCTGCCTCCCTGTCAAAAATAGATTTTACATTTAAAGGGTATGTCCACCATACACTATTTTTAATATGTGCTCCCTATGTACCCAGCGCCCAAACGCATAAATATTTTTTCAGAAAGACCCCCAAACTCTTACTTACCTCCCTGTTCCTCCGCCGCACTGCGGCCCTCTGCTTGGAATGCAAGCAGAGGGGCGGGACCGGCAGTCGCATCTGTGATTGGCTGAGCGGCAGCCAATCACGGAGCGGCTGCCGGTATTCAGTGCAGCGGAGGAAAGCGGAGAGGTAAGTAAGAGTTTGGGGAGCTTTTTGAAAAAAAAAATATGCAGTTGGGGCTGGGGGACATGGGGGAGCAGCATATTAAGAGGGATTGACGCTAGGGGGAGGGATAGTAGAACGGGAGGGAGAGGGAGGGAGAGGAGAGGAGGAGGGGAGGGAGGGGGAGAAGGGCTGCAGTGCGCATGGCAAATATCTACCGGAGGCAAGATAGCAGGCAGAGCCCTGCTATCCTCCTGGTGTTTAGTTTTGGGACTTTGGGGGGGGGTTTACAGGAGACCATATGAGCTTGGATGTTGAAGGTAAGGATTAAACTACACTACATGGTGGGGCCAGTAGTTGGGGGGATTATAGTTTTGGGGGTGGACATGCCCTTTAAAAATTTCTATTGTTTTCCTTTAATTTATTTGACAATTAAATAGATATTTCTACCTGAAAATGTTTTACGAGAAATGTCAAAACACATAATGCCCTGAATCACATTTACAGTATTGTAAAAAGAAAAAGTACAAAACGTTTTTTTTTAATAAACTGCATTGTAAATATTTGTTTTTTACTTTTATGCCTTGTTCTTTTATGAAATGCCTTTACAGCTCACCACCTCCAGGTCAAGTTAGAACATTTAGGTGAATAGAGAATTATCAACATATTATTTACTTTTCAGCATTGCTAACTGATAGTAGGAAAGTTGGAAAGCTGCAGAAGCAGTCAGTGACCAATAAAAACAAAGATTAAATTATATTTTTTTGAATCAAGTTAAACATTACAAGACCTGAGGCTGGAGCCATCTTGGCTGCTTACATGAAATTAACCCCCCTTACAAACAAGCATAGAGATGGAGGAGAGGGGGTGAGGAAGATGGAGAAAGCAATGACGAAAGTGAGCAGTGAGTAAGAAGGAAGATAGGCAAGAAGAGGGACAAAAGGGGAAAGGTAAGGTAAAGGAGGAACAGGGGAAGGAAAGAAAGGCTAGGAGAGAGGGGGATACGACGGGAGGAAAGCAGAGAAGAAAGAGAACGGGACGGAGGGCGAGAGAAGTACGATCAATGATAGGGTAAGGAATTGAAGGCGAGGTGAATAATAAGTGGATATAAATAGAGGGAGAAAAGAGATGGGGGTGGGGGGGGGTAAAAATAGAGGGAAAGACGGAAAGGAGATGTGAGGGAGATGGAGAGGAGAGGGGGAGGAAGGGGGACAAGGGGGAGGGGAAGGGAGGAAAGGATGAAGTAAAAGAAACGATATGGAAGGGCAAAGGTGTCGGATTAGGTGAAAAGAGTAGAAAGAGAAAAGGCCAAGCACAGGGAGGGCAGGAGAAGAGACAAAAAAGACAAGAAAAATGAAAAAAGACAGCATCAAGTGAGGTATAAAGAGAAAAAGGGGAGAACAGGAGTATGGGGAGGATGAGGAAGAAGGGCAGAGGAGGATAGAGAGAAAGAAGAAAAAGAAAAGAGAAAAGGAGTGAAATAGGGATAGAGAGAAAGAGAGAAATGAGAGAGAGAAGAGGGCAAGAGACGAAGATGGAGAGGGGGACAAGGCGGAAAGAAGGGTCAGAAGGTACAACGGAGAAGAGAGGGTAAAGAGAGTAATAGCCGATGGGAACAAGAATGAGGAGAGAAAGGGAGGGATGAAGAGAAATAAGAAAGGCACAAAAGGGAGAGAAGAGGAGAAAAAGGGAGGAACAGAAAGAAGTGAGAGTGGGGAGATGATAGAAGAGAAAGGAAAAGGAACATGTAGATAAGGGAGAGGAGGGGCGAAAAGTAGAAAAGAGAGGGGAATAGTAAGAGAAGATAGAAAGTAAAATGGAAGAAAGGATAGAAGAGTCCCCAAAGAAAGAAAAAAAAGCAGAAGGGATGTATGGGATAAAAAGAGGAAGAGGAGATAGGAAAGAAAGAAAAGGGAAAGGGCTAAGAGACAATGAAAGAAAGAAAAGTGAGACAGGAATAAGAGGCATGCGAAGGAAGAGGGAAGATCATGGGCGAAGGGACGGCTGGGAAAGTAGGTACCAATGATAGAGAGGAAAAACACCAGGGAACGATATAGGGAGAGGGGAGTTAGTAGGAGAAAGATGAAGATGAAGAAGGAAGAAGAGAGAAGGAGAGAGTTAAGGGAGGTAAGGAGAAAGAAAAAAAAAGTAAAAAAATAAAGGGAAAGGATAAGGAGAGAGAGGGTAGAAGGGAGGGAAGAGAAATGGATAGAAAGAGAAACCCGACGAACGAAAAAGTATGGGACATAGAGAGAAGGGGAAAGAGTGGGAAAGAATGCAGAGAAAGATAAATGGGAAAGGATGAAGAAAGGAGGGGCAGGGGGGAGGATAAAAGCAATTAAGGGGCTAAGATGTAGGGAGAGAACGGCAACCTTAATAAGAAAGGGGGAAGAAGGAAAATGTGATGAAAGAGAGGGGCGACAAAGGAGAAGAAGAATGCTGGAATATGAGCGAGAGGGAAAGGGGAATAGGGGGACAGAAATAGAGACGAAGAGTAGAAAAGAGAGAGAAGAGGAGTAGGAAGGGAAAGGAGAAAACAGAGGGGGCAGAAGGCAGAGAGAAAAGGGAAATGAGAGGGGAAAAAGGGAAGATAAAGAGATAAGAAAAAATGTGAGACAGGAGAGGAAAAAATGAAGGGGCGAGGAAGAAATAGAGGAATAGAGGAGCAAAAGATAAAAATAAGAGAGCAATAAGAGGGCGAGTAGGCAAGGATAGAAAGATATATAAAGAACAAGAGGAGGAAGAAGATAGAAAAGGGAGAGTATATGGGAAAGGATAGAGAAGGGAAGAAGGAGGATAGAGCGATGGAAGATAGAGGGATAAAAGAACAGAGAGAAGAAGAGGATAGACATAGGGAAAGTGGAAAGAAAGATGAGATAAGGGAAAAAGAGAGAAGAGTAGCGACGAGACATAGAAGATGGTGAAAGTAGTGGAGGAGAGGAGCAAGGAAGGGATATAATGTAAAGAGATGATAGAATAATAGAAGCAACAAAAAAAATAAAGAGGAGGAAAGAATATAGGAAGAGAATAAAATGGCGAAACCAGGCAAGAAGAGGAGGGACAGAGATACAGGATTTAAATGAAATTGACATGAATAAGAAAAATTAATATTGGAAATAGAGTGATATAAAAATGTATAAAAGAATCATTTAAAAATTAAAAATTGATAAAAAATTAAAAACAAATGAAATATTTAATTAATTAATCAATTAATATATAATAATAAATAAAAATATTTGATCAAAAAAATAATGGAGACATGCTCTCACTGCATGTAAAATTGTGTACAAGGGTAGATTTGAACTGAGGACTCAGGACAGCAATGCAAGGATCAATGCTAACCACGAGCCACCCGTGCTGCCCTAAAGCAGTATTTCCCTGAAGCAGTGTTTTGGAAGAACAATGTTTTAAACGCAAAATCTATATTTGACAGGGAGGTATGAGAAAGTGCGTCTACCTCCATTATGCAATTGAAGACATCTGTGTCATCCACAGCAGATATCATCCTCCCCGTCTTGCAGTTTGACTCGTCTTACCCTAATGGAACAATTCACTTGTGTTACAGAGAAGGCAGGGCCAAGTGGTGGTATCACAATAAAGTGGTCACTTACAATAAGGGGCATTTTTGACAGCTTGATGATTGGCTTCTATTGCTAAAACGGAAGTAGGAGCACTGTTTTCTGCCTCCCTGTCAAAAATAGATTTTACATTTAAAGGGTAGTCCACCCCATAAACTTATTTTTAATATGCTGCTCCCCTATGTACCCAGCCCCAACCGCATAAATATTTTTTTAGAAAGACCCCCAACTCTTACTTACCTCCCCTCGTTCCTCCGCCGCACTGCCGGCCCTCTGCTTGTGAGAATGCAAGCAGAGGGGCGGGACCGGCAGTCGCATCTGTGATTGGCGAGCGGCAGCCAATCACGGACGCGGCGTCGGTCATTCAGTGCAGCGGAGGAAAGCGGAGAGGTAAGTAAGAGTTTGGGGAGCTTTTTGAAAAAAAAAAATATGCAGTTGGGGCGGGGGACATGGGGAGCAGCATATTAAGAGGGATTGACGCTAGGGGGAGGGATAGTAGAACGGGAGGGAGAGGAGGGGGAGGGAGGGAGAGGGAGGGGGAGGGAGGGGGAGAAGGGCTGCAGTGCGCATGGCAAATATCTACCGGAGGCAAGATAGAGGCAGAGCCCTGCTATCCTCCTGGTGTTTGTTTTGGGACTTTGGGGGGGGGTTTACAGGAGAAACCTATGGAGCTGGGATGTGAGGTAAGGATTTTAAACTACACTACATGGTGGGGCCAGTAGTTGGGGGGATTTAGTTTTGGGGGTGGACATGCCCTTTAAAAATTTCTATTGTTTCCTTTAATTATTGACAATTAAAAGATATTTCTACCTGAAAATGTTTTACGAGAAATGTCAAAACACATAATGCCCTGAATCACATTTACAGTATTGTAAAAAGAAAAAGTACAAAACGTTTTTTTTTAATAAACTGCATTGTAAATATTGTTTTTTACTTTTATGCCTTGTTCTTTTATGAAATGCCTTTACAGCTCACCACCTCCAGGTCAAGTTAGAACATTTAGGTGAATAGAGATTATCAACATATTATTTACTTTTCAGCATTGCTAACTGATAGTAGGAGTTGGAAAGCTGCAGAAGCAGTCAGTGACCAATAAAAACAAAGATTAAAATATATTTTTTTGAATCAAGTAAACATTACAAGACCTGAGGCTGGAGCCATCTTGGCTGCTTACATGAAATTAACCCCCCTTACAACAAATTACTTTGTGTAAAAGGGACTGTAAACTCCCATCATCCATAAAAATAACTATGTGCCATCCATTTCTATTATTCCCTTGGAGGTGAGAACGCTTATTCACACCTCCGTGAATAATAGGACGCTTGGGGGACCTGGAACTTACCTTACCACCGCTCCACTGCAAGCCACTCCTTCAGTGACAGCCACTCTGTCCCGACCGCGCGCCAATAAAAAAGATAGGGCGCGCGATCGGGAGAGAACAGCTGTTCAGTGAAGAAGCGGCTTGCGAGAGAAGTGTGCGGTAAGGTAAGTTCCAGGTCCCTCAAGCGTCCTATTATTCACTGGGAGGTGAGAATAAGCATTCTCACCTCCCTGTGAATAATAGAAACGGATGGCACATAGTTATTTTTATGGATTTAGTGTTCCTTTAAAGAACAGTCAGACACACTGGTTGGGTGAAACATAAGGCCACAGCTTTTATTAATTGACACATTACAACATGTGATCAATTTTAATTATTCAAATCATAATTTAGGCATCCTTGCATGTTAATTAACCATAAGTCCCCGAGCCGTAGCCAATGCTAAATGCCAAGCCTCTGGATCCCCAGAGGGCATGTAACGGCTCCAAACATAACCTTCGCAAAGTTGGATCCGCCAACGGTGACTCCAACAAAAGCCTTTTCCCCCTGTAATAAACCATTAACCAATACTTCTCAAAACTATATAACTATAGGGAGGGAGGGTGGGGAAGATCCTTCTCCCTGCCAGCACTCAACAAAATGGCGCCTGAGCCTCGTGCTCCGCCCCTTCTTATACCCCTGATGACGTCAGCGCTGACGTCATCTTCCCGCCTCTCGTGAGACTGGCCGCGGCCAACCCAGCCCCGCGTAATGACGTAATGATGTCATGCGCATGCCTCGACCGGACTCTCGCGGGAACTCACCAGGAGGCGGCTGCGACCTGCGACTACATCTCCCAGCATCCCCGGATGACTCAACCTGCCCCACGTCAGACGCTCCGGTCCCTACCATGGGCCAGAGCTACCACATGACTGAATAAATGCTGGTAAATATTTCCAACAAACTGGTATTTTAAAGTTTTGCCATTGCTTTTTCAATCTTTTTTTTAAAAAACAATATTTTTTTAAGCAGCTGACAAAACTTCTGCAATCTGGATCAATTGACAGTTTCTTTTATAAAAATAAAAAGGGTGAGATCAGTATAGGGAAAATTTGTGTGTTTTTTTTTTGTGGTTACATTTTTACGGATATATCATACCTGCCTTTTAAAACGACTTAGTATTTTGTACCTACCCTCCAATAACTACCTTCCTTTCCCTACCCATACCCCCCTCTGATCCTGGAGCTCATGCTAATCGAAAATATGTCACATATCTGAGCTAGAGATCTGCACATTTAACGTCAAAGCTTTCAATTACCCTAAAAAGAGATCACAAATCCTATATGAAATGCATAAAAAAATGTTTCTACAGGGGACACACTTCAAGGCAAACACCCCTCCCCCACTACATAACAGGTATTTTACCAGATGGTTCATGAGCAAAACCCTGAAACTGTACAAAAGGAGTAGCCATTGCCATTCATAAAAAATGCCAAATACAGTTTTACGGCAAAATAAGACTGATACAATCTGAGAGAGGACACCTTTATTGCAGACAATATACTTGCAAACAGCTCCTTCAGCCCAACAGTAACAGTTCTCACTATGAGAGAGAGAGAGAGAGAGAGAGAATAAGAGACCTTGAGGCCTTTTATAGGTGCTAAAATAATGTCAGACATAATGATTCAATATATATTACATTATGTCACGTGAAGGAGGGAACAAAGAATACATACTCTAATACAGAAGTACAATATAATGGATATGGCAAGCCCCTTACATCTACCCATGAATGGCGATTCCTGAACAACCATCCCTCAGTTCCTACATTCCAATTACTACAGAATAACCATTTGTACTCTCACCCCCAGTTCCATCTCGCCATGGGGATGATATACTGGCCCTCTGCATAGATATAATCTTGGTTTCTCTTCAGCCAGGGACAGAAAGGCTCTGATCATAACTTACAATATGGCAGATTTTCCAGGGTACATAATTGCCAACAGATTCTTGTACAAGTCATTCTGAATTGAGAAAGCCAGTCTGATGATTAGCGAAACGTCTTCAAGAATTAAACTTTAAGTCCAGTTGATCTAACTGAATACAACAGATACATTCCCTCATATTTCAATCCCATCTCTACTCAGAGAACTACAGACATAAGGGAAAGTTAGCAACTTTAAAATCAATCTCCAGAAATCTGATTGCCTTAATATCAACTTACCAAAAGACGAATTAAAACATATTCAATCTAAATTCCCCTTCAAATGGAAGACAGAATCAATCACTTACTTAGGCACCAAGATCCCCAGTGACCTTTTCGAATGTATACACATTAAAGGGCATGTCTACCCCCAAAACTAAAATCTAACCCACTACTGGCCCCACTCTGTAGTGTATAAAAATCTTTACCTTACATCTCAGCTCCAAATGGTTCTCCTGTAATGTCCCCCCAAAGTTAAAAAAAACTGACCAACAGGAGCCTGGCTGCCAGGGAAATTGTTTCCGCCTCTGAGATGTCCTCTCAGAGGTTTTTGGCTTGCTCAGAGCAGCCCTTCACTGCCTCCCCTCCCTCTCCCTCCCATTTTGTTCTCCCTCCCCCTAGTACAAATCCACTTTCCCACATATTAGGGATAGTTCCCCCAGCTCCAACCGCAATAAAATATTTGTAAGAAAGTCCCCCGATCTTTACTCACCTTTCCTCTCTCCTCCGGTGTTCTGGACTGCCGGCAGCCGTGTCTGTGATTGGGATTGGCTGCCTCTCAGTGGCTGCCGGTCCAGCCCCCTGCTTGCAGTTCCATGCAAGCAGAAGGCCGGGTATTGCGGCAGAGGAGAGAGGGAATGTAAGTAACGATTGGGGGACTTTCTTGAAAATATAATATAGCGGTTGAGGCTGGGGGAACTAGCCCTCCACTTTTCAACTTTGCGACAAGAAAAATGCAACATTTAGCCTAACAAAATGCCCTGGACCACTCACAACTTTATTACACAACAAAACTTTTACTCCAGGCTTCAACACCCACAAGTTTCTGAACTGGAGTAAAGATGAAGATCTAATTATAATTTCTCTATGGAAACAAAACCAGCCCATCACCCTAAGAGAATTAACAAAACACAGAACAATAGATTCACTACACAGACTATAATATTTACAATTAAACCACCATGTCAACATTTTAAAAACAAATAACACAACCAACGTTCTCTTACGGAGTTTGAAAAACTATAATTCTAAATACTCCTCCACAACATTTGATCTCAAAATTATACCATTTATTGTTACTCTATACTCATCAGAAACCACCTGCATATGTGAATAAATGGGAACAGGAACTCAAAACTAAAGTCTCCACAGACCAATGGGAGAAAAGCTTCACTCTAACACATAAGATTTCAAAAACATGCAAAACTCAAAAGACCAATTTTAAATGCCTATCCATATGGAACAGATGCACAACAATTCCACACAAAATATACCCAGTAACACCAGAGGTATGCTGGCATTGTCTAAAAGACAAAGCATTGCTCTTATATCTGGCTGAACTGCCCAATAATTGAACTGTGCTGTCCGAACTTATCGCCTATCTTCAGTACATACACACTAATACTAAAGATAGGCGCATGAGTGGGACAGTGCACCTGTCAGCTGAGTAGAGGCAGCGCGAGTAGAGTGTCGGTAAGGTAAGTGTTGCACTTTTTTTCAGGTGTTTTATTATTCACAGGGAGGTGGGAATAAGCGTTCTCACCTCCCTGTGAATAATAAAAATGGATTTACTGTACTTAAAAAAGCAGGTTTTTGCTGTTCCTTTAATAAGGAAACTAAAATTGTATATATATATTGTATATTCCCCACCTTCCCCCATCTTTTTCCACCCCTCCCACCCACCCCTTTCCTTGATACTAAACCAATGTTACTTAAGTTTACTACATAAGGAAAAAAAGAAAAAATGATAAGACCACACAAATTATTGAATATCAATTTATTACATAGACATAAGCAACGAGCATACAGTGTCACCATATAAATGTCTGTTGTTCTTAACTATGTGGTTACAAAAATAGAGAAACAGATATAAACAAAAAGGGGATTGAATTTACAAAAATTTTTTTGTTTAATTTGTATTTTGTATTTAATTTTAAATCCCTGATTGTATACTGTTACGTTTTAACCCATTGACTGTTAAAAGTACACCTTTAGTTACAGACTCTGCATTATAGTGAGACTGTCCTATTCACTAGTGATGGCCCATGGCGGATTTACCTCGTTCGCGAACGGCAGATATCGCGGATCTTCCAGTTTTCCGCCTTCCGAACTTTTCCGAACTGCGTTTTTGAAATAACGAGGATTTCTCGTATTTTCGAAAATACGAGAAATCGCAGATTTCGTGTTTTCAAAGAATCCTCATATTTTTCGAAGAATCCTCGTATTTTAGAATTTTAATGGGTTTAATGGGTCCGCTCTCGGATTTTCGAGTTTTCTATTTTTTTCGAAAATTCGCGGATCCTCGAGCGGACCGGATTTTGTGAAGTTCGGACATCTCTACTATTCACTACGTATGATACAAGACCTGGGGGGAGGTTTTGAAAACTGATTATTTTATTCATTTTGTATGGCTTCTCCTTTGAACCTTCTCTAGTTCAATGTCCTTTTTGATTGCAGGATTCAAAAACTGCACTGTATATTGTAGATAAGGCCTTAAAGTGCTTATCTAAAGGGGAAGAACAATAATTTGATCCATTGAATATTTACCCTTCTTTGTATAATCAATGCATGTTCCTAGGCCCCATAGAATATCGTATTATCCATCCAGTGCAACTGATCAGGTCAATATTTTATACAAACATAGAGTTTGTTTGCATGAATTTTTGTAAAGGTCCTGCCTTCCAGTCTCTTTAATCCTATTGCCATTATCCTTTACATTTTTAGATTATTTTATCTTTATTATTTTATTATTATTTTTTATTCTTCCTCCTATTATTATTTAATCTCTATTTCCTTTTAATGTTAACAGGTTACTTTTGGATGGCCCACTGCCACCTCAAAATAAACTATTAGATCTTTTAATACCCATTGATGACATAGTCAATAAATTTATTGAGTTAGCACACTGCCTAGGATTATTCCTTGGCTGTCCTCTCTCTCTAGTTTAATTACCATGATTAAATGTAACTATAAACAATCTAAACCGTATAAAAAGCATCAGAATAATATATGATTAAAGGGCATGTCCACCCCCAAAACTATAATCCCCCCAACTACTGGCCCCATTGTGTAGTGTAGTTTAATCCTTACCTAACATCCCAGCTCCATAGGGTTCTCCTGTAGTCCCCCCCCTAAGTCCAAAAAACTGCCCACCAGGAGGATAGCAGAGTCCATATAGGACTCTGCCTCCTCCCTGGCCTCCGGGAGAAGTTTGGCATGCGTACTGCAGCCCTTCTCCCCCTCCCTCCCCCTCCCTCTTCCTCCCTCTCCCGATTCCCTTCCCCTAGCGTTTAACCCTTTAGTATAGTAATCCCACTGGTCCCCCAGCCCAACCGCATAATTTTTATTTTAAGAAAGCTCCCAAACTCTTACTTACCTCTCCTCTTCTCCGCTGAAGTGAGCTGCCGCTCAGCCAATCACAGACGCGGCTGCCGGTCCCGCCCTCTGCTTGCATTTCTCGCAAGCAGAGGGCCGGGAGCGCGGCGGAGGAAAGAGGGGAGATAAGTAAGAGTTGGGGGCTTTCTTAAAATAAAAACTGGCGGTTGGGGCTGGGGGACCAGGGGGAAGGCAATATTAAAAATGTGATTTAAGGGTGGACATACCCTTTAAGTAAGTGAATTAAATAGGAACCAACAGTGAACTTCCTCCTACAGTATCTGGATTTTGCACACCCACTTAGATTGTTTTATAATATTTATTTTCTTTAACATATATGTATT
The DNA here is from genome assembly GCA_019447015.1 of Hymenochirus boettgeri. Classification (NCBI taxonomy): domain Eukaryota; kingdom Metazoa; phylum Chordata; class Amphibia; order Anura; family Pipidae; genus Hymenochirus; species Hymenochirus boettgeri. Next base: position 194,481,043 of record CM033474.1, on the reverse strand, counting down.
TATTGCCTATTCACATATGATTTGCATTATGTAGCACTAATTAAACAAACATATACATAAATAATAGAAATATTGATGTTGTAAGATACTAGTTCAATACATTTAGTTATGATAATGTAATTTCAAAAAAAAAAAGTTATTGGCAAATCTGATCAGGCTTATAAGAAGGCACTTTAAATGCACAGATAAAGAGTATTACCCTTAGGATATTTAGTCCTGTCAGCAGGAAGTCAGGTAGACATTGATCTGTCAATGTTTTTCACTACTTTTCTCTATTTTAGCCTTAGCTTTATTGTGCGTTACCAACAGCAACTGGATTCCCATCTCACCCACTGAGCAATGGGATATTTGCTGATTTTCGGCTGAACTGTTCTGAATGAATACAGTATCAAAATCAATATCAACTTTTTAAAGTCAGTGATTTACTAAAATGGCTTTATTACTTTAAAAGATGCTATTTTCAGCCATGTAATCATTCCCCTCCATTTTTGTTTTACTTGAACAATCTCGACTCTCCAGCTATACTAAGAGGAAGCCTACACTTTACTGACTTTATTCCTATATTACAATATAATTTTGGCTATACCAACACTGCAGTTGACAGCATTGTCTCTTTTCTATAAATTTGAATCTCTTTATAAGACATTGAGAGATTATCCCAAAAAACAAACATGTCTGGAGTGGAGTTGCCCCTGAACATAAACCTTATTAACCTGGGCTTCCCACAGAACCTGCCAGGTACTGGATGCTATAGTGAATTCTCATCTTTACTCACCAATTGGAACCACCATGCAGTTAGTGTTTGATCCAAAAACTGTGGGATCAGACTCCTCAGGTATTCCACCCTCAAAGGAATACACTGTAGGTATGGGAAGAGTATATGTAGAGGTTCGTATAGTCAAAGATATTTATTTAGTGACCAAATTTCAAACACAGTGTTTTGGGGATGGGGTAAGGTGTCCCCTGCCTTTAGTTACACCACATATCCTAAACTGTTTTTTTTCTGCAGGGATTAATTCAATTACACACATTATTACATGATTTGGCTCCTCTTTGTTGCTATTTATGTTATGTGATGTTTTGTTATAGATAAAAAAAATCCATCACAGTATTCATCAGTCTCCCTAATAGTGTAATTTTCATATGAGCATGTAACACTATTAAACTAAATAAATCATTTGTAAATCTAAGCAATATCTCTTATATTATGAAGATTTTAGATACAAATCTGCAAATTATTTTGTCCCAGAAATCAGAAGAAAGGATAATCATTAAAGTCTTAATAAAAACATTCAAATAAACAACTATACATGGCTACACCTAATTTATTTTGTTTATCAGCAGCCACGGATTTATAATCATCTAGATAAATTAAACAGAATTTAATATTTTTATAGTATTAAGGTTGGATAAAGACATACCTCTGTCTAGTCCAACCTACTCAGCAATACCCACATTTTTTGTCTAACTGTTGATCCAGAGGGGAGAAAAACAGGATGAAGGGGAAAAAAATTCCTTGCTGACAATTGGCAAGTTGGAAATCGACAAGGGGCAATTGGTTGGAAATATCCCTGGATCATCTCCAACCTTATGTATCAATATCAGTAACTTGCCTTGCATTCTGTTTTTAGAAACTCATCCAGCTTTTTTTTTTTTAAACTATCCAATGAACCTGCCATTACCACATCCAATGGAAGTATATTATAGTCCATGTTCCCCCAGCCTCAACCACTATAATTATATTCTCAGAAAGTCCCCCGATCATTACTTACCTTACCTCTCTCCTTCGCCGCAGTGCTCCGGCTCTCTGCTTGCACGGAACTGCAAGCAGGGGGCAGGACCTGTAGCCGCGTCTGTGATTGGCTGAGAGGCAGCCAGTCACGGATGTGGCTGCCGGCTGCTCAGAACGGGGAAGGAGAGAGGTAAGGTAAGTAATGATTGGAGCACTTTATGAGTGGCCAGTTTTTGGGACTTTGGGGGGGCGGTTACAGGAGAACCATTTGAAGCTGGGATGTAAGGTAAAGATTTTATTACACTAGTGGGGCTTGTAGTGGGGGGGATTATAGTTTTGGGGGTGGACATGCCCTTAAATATGGGAGGGGGTAATTGGGGGGGTATAATTAAAAAAACTAAACCTTGGGATTGGTGCATTCATGCACAACCCCACAGTGAGTGCTGTACAGTGGTCAGGATTCCCCCCTCGATCTTCTTGCCGAAGCCAGATGTCCCAAAGGATCCATAGGACCTCCCTTTGCCAGGAGCCTTCAGTAGGTCCACCAAGTTACTACCTGTCGACCCCCTGCTGCCACCAGGGAGTTTGTATGGAAGGGCTCACCATTGCAAAAACTGAGGTCCTAAAAAGCACCCAGGCTGTCCCACAACTACAACCGAAAAGCATAAATTTAGTGGGGGGAAAAGTGCTATAGGAGAATACACATCAGTGCCAATTCATTGGGGCAATTTAATATGGAAGTGACAGATAAGGCCTAAACCAAAAATAAAACAATTTATTGCAAATTGCTTGTAGTATTGATGGTAGCTGCATGCTAATTCCTGGCATTAACTTATATTAACTTGTTTGTGGTGATGTACCATGGATTAGAATAGGTTAAATACTGGAGTTGTGGGAGAAAAGAGAAAAGTCTTAGGCTAGGTACACATGGGCATATTTTTTGTCCCAATCGACCAATACTTCCATGTATTGGGGCGAAAAATCTGTGCTGCCTTTGGCCACCGCCACGACCTATGTCAGTAGCCCATTCATCCGGATCAGAAGAAAGGGCAATCAGACGTGTTGATAATTCACAGAGGATCGTGCAGTTCCCTGTGGAACTGTCCACTATTGCTCATAGCAAACGCTCGGTCGGGACAAATAGTCGTCTCATGTGTACCCAGCCTTAACAAACAAGATGAACCGGAGTGTAAAAAATAGTAGGGATCAAAGAATTTTAAAGATCTTTTTTTTTCCGCATGTGACTTCCCTCCCTTTTCTTACAATTTTCTTTCATAAAAAAAGAATAAAACCTTTTCTAGACTTAAAAATAAATGTCACACATGCTATTGTGCACTGATAAACTAGTTGCAAGCTTCTCCAAATAACTGCCATTCTCTGTTAACACAATAACCTTTGTTCATTTCATCTGCTTTGAAGTCTACACTGTGGTTTATTTGTATAAATTGTTTTAAATGTATTTTGGATAACAATGCCATAAATCTATGTATTTTTTTCTAGTAGCATTTCTTTTCTGTTTATTCTGATTATTAACTTATTTTGTTCTTAATAATTAGGCTTTTTTGTGTATGACAAACGCATTGCTTTCAAATCTTCTTTTAAACAATGATTTAAGAAATTCACTGTATAAATCAAAAAGGTCCCGGGCACCCAGGAATTTTAAAAAAATGTTTACTTTCTTATTCCTCCACGCAAATTTATTTATTGGATACTTGGAAAAAAAATTAATCTTTCAAGCAGAATTCTATTCAAATTGTGGTGGCGATTTTTAGACAACGTGTTTATGATATGAGGGAGGACCAATAGTGACCAGGAGAACTTTTTGGTGTTCTTTAATACAATCTTTTCTAAAATAATTTTTAACCCTGAAACTAGCACAGAACATATTGGCTTTCTTGATGCATGATAAAAAAGAGAAATAAACTTTTAACATCCTTGTACAAAGAAAACAACAGACTGGAACAGCCTGTTAAGAGCTGATAGTTTCCATCCACACAATTTATTAAAAGGGACCCCCATATCAAAATTCCTAAAATGACAAAGAAATAAATATAGGAGCAATGTACCATAAAGGTGCCATAAACCCAGTAGGGAGCCAAGAATTGCAATTCCTTGGTCATTACTTCTAAAGCATACAGTAAACTTAACTCTCCTCAACTCAGCAGAAGGTCAAACAGACCTGGGAACCTGACCTTTGGTTTAACTATGATAAAGGCACAATCTGTTTTTATATCACATATACATAACTCGGCCTATATAATAGAATATGGCAGGTTGACATGAAATATGGTTTCAGGTGGGTGAGACCGGTGCAACCCAAACATAATTTATGTAGGCCTTTGTAGAGCCTGGAAACATACATTATGGGTTAACTGTATGTTCCATATCTGTCATGTTTGGTATCTTTCAATTGGTAAATTCATGACAATAACAAATTTTGTGATTTCCAGTTGCTAGCACCTTGGACCACGGAGATATGAATTTACCAAGATTGATGGCACTGTGGATGTGTCTTCCATAGGTAATCAAATATCTGACACATCCTCAGTCCAGCCTACACCTGTTGGCGATTGGTTGGGGGTAAATTATTTGCCCCTTTTTTCCTCGGGGTAGATAGGGAGCTGCACAGCTACTGGAAGGGAGCTTCTGATTTATATCTAAAAAGTGGATTATGCGAGTTACCTTTTTGGAGCCAGGAACTCTTCTTTTCATCTATGGACATTTAAAGGACATGGACTATTTACCCGATCATATAAGTATTTCCAGCTTTTATCTTTTTATTATACTGTTGCTTATTTTTATGTCTGCTTGTCAATTGTTTTTGTAAATACTTTTGCACTGTTTTTGTTTTATTAATTGATATTTTATAAAATTGCTCAGCTGATTCTCTGAGTGCTCTAACAGAACTAAGTAAGAATCCTGTCCTCTGAGATGCTACATATTATAGTAATTGTATTTAGTATTTGTTATATTATCTGGTATTATTCCTGACTGAGTGGCAGTGAGTGATACAGATATTCATAATTTATAGCCATTAAGGCTGGTATTGGTTCCCACAGCCGTTAGTAAGTGGGTTTTGACCATAGATTATATACCTGGTAAGTGGTATATGTAAGTGATGGCAGCCCTCAATTGGGTTTTGACACAGTGAGCTGGGAAAGCTCTGTTTGGTCTGAGGATGAGAGTTGTAGTTCTAACACTAGTATTGGTTCCCACGGCTGTTAGTGAGTGGGTGGTGGCAGTATTTTATATAGCTGGTAATTGGTATATGTAAGTGATGGCAGCCATTAACCTAGTTTTGGCCTTATGAGCTGGGAAAGCTCAGTTTGGTCTAAGGATGAGACTTGTAGTTCCAACACTGGTATCGGTTCTCGCATCCATTAGTGAGTGGGTGGTGGCAGCATTTTATATACCTGGTAATTGGTATATGGCTGCCATCAACCTAGTTTTCGTCTAGGGGGTCTGAGGTTGAAATGTATGAAGTAATTTATGTCAAAATGAATATCCAATCCTGAATAGAGGTGTTTTTTTTGTCTGCCACATACTAAGCTATTTTGACAGCTATTGTAGATAAAATCTTTAAGAACTAAATTTCAGATTCAGGCAAATATTATGGATAGCTTATAATCTTAGTACCTTATCTCACACACAACCAATCTACATTGGGTGATTGTGAGGGAACAGAAGTACCCTTAGGAAACCCACACAAGCACAGGAAGGATTTAAACCCATTGCTCAGTGCTGCAAGGCATCAGTGCTAGCCATTAGGTAACCTTGACAAGAAATCAAATGACCTGTTAGTTATAAAAATGAGGTTAGCAGATCCTCTCAAGGAGTATCAGGGGCAATTCAGTCCATATCAAGTGCATCTTATTAGCACAGGTTACACTACACTTTGGGGACAGTGATTTATAGAACATTGTATCACTATACCAACATTTCAAACAGTAAAGCATCATAATCAGTTACAGAGCCTTGCTGTTCCTGAAATAAATCACCTCCTCTAAAAACAATGAAAAAATTTCTACTTCTTCTGCACAATGAATATCTTTGTGTTCTAGGAGGAATAAATAACAAATGAGTTTCTACTCCAACTAATTTTTCCAGTAAGATCGGCCATAGGGAACTACATTTCACTGGTACAGATCACCTTTCTGGCATGTACAGAGACATAAATATAAGGGGTTTCAAAAAAGCTAAAGAACATCTGCACAATTTTCTTTTATCTTCAAGTTTAATTAACCCCAAACATTAGATCTAAAATGCAATTTCAAAAACAGGCGATAAAGAACAGAGATGTAAAAACTAAATTTGCTTGTGTTATAAGGCTTATTAAAGAGCTTTCCTTGGTGAAAGACAACCAGCAAGCAGTGGCAGTAGTTCTACCAGGAAATCTGCCATTAATTACGAACATTATTGGCCTCATTTACCCAGAGGTGCAAATTGCTCCAGGCAAATGTGGCTTCTGGTATTAAATACTGGATTTGCACCTGGTGGTAAATCAAAACCAAAAGGGATTTTACCCCAGTGCCACTTTAAGACCAGTCATTAGCTGGTCTTAAATAGAGATGTCCGAACTTCGAAAAATCCGGTCCGCGCGAGGATCCGCGGATTTTCGAAAAAATCCGAAAATTCGAAAATCCGCGAGCGGACCCGTGAAAAACGTTATTAAAATGAAAGTTCGGCAAAATCCGCATTAAAATGGTCTAATAGCCTTGGTAACGTACACTTAACCACTCAGGGACCTGGGTAATGGCCTTAGAAGCACGTATAAATGCCAACAATACCTAAAAAGTACAGTCCACTAGCGTGACTTTAAAAAACGGTATTTTTCGAAAATACGAATTCCCGTAAAAACGAAGATTTCCGTAAAAAAACGAGGCTTTCTGTAACTATGATGCTGCCATTGGCTAATTTGGATCATGTGGCTTGCTCCGTCTTGAAAATTATCACGAATTACTCGTTTTTACGAGTATTCTCGTAATTACGTGAATCCTCGTAATTACGTGAATCCCGTAATTACGAGGATCTTCGGTTTTTCTGTATCCCGCAAGTATCGTAGATCTTCGTAATTACGGAGATACTCGTATTTTTGAAAATTTTCGTTAAAAAAAAAAATCCGCAGTTCGGAAGTTCGGAAGTCGAAAGTCCGGAATAATCCGCCGTTCGCGGACGGGAGAAATCCGCGGCGGATCCGGGTTCGGGTCCGCGAACCGGCCATCTCTAGTCTTAAATTGTGGAGTTAAAAGTGGGGCAAATCCTTTATTAAATACATTCGGTTTCACAAAGACACACGTGCAACCGGTGCAGCCAGTGCAATTAATGAGTTAAATTTACGCTAACCTATTCAGTATTGGTTAGCACGAGTTCAACCCCTATTTTTAGCACAGCACATGTGGGTAAATCAGGCCCCATGTGAATTATTTTGAGATGGTCTTCTAAAATACAGTTTCACTGACAACCAGTGGGCAAAGTAATGTATCTTGTCTCTTTTTCTAAATGGAATTTAAAATGTTTACTTATTTATTTATTATCATGTTCATCAAATCTGGTGCTTTCTAGAAACATGTAATTAACAGGTCATACTCGGTTCCAACGCAGACACGTGCTGTATAAGCTTTATCACCTATGTATAATAGTTAATAGGTTTAATGTTACTTTCCTTATGGAGAATCGAACATTGTGTTCAGACTGCACCCCTACATGTATTTGTATCATCCGGATAAATGCCACTGGTAAAACTCTGTAGGAAACCCATTATAATAATTCTAATATCTTATTACCCAGTAACGGTTCTTGCATATTTCCCTTTTGAATGTGTTTTGTACCTTTACAAAAAGATCTTGGCATTCTTTGCATACAAATTTATGGGGCAATGCTATATAAGCTGCTATCCACCCAAATTAGTGCAAAACCCATGCTACCCCAACAGCAAAACGTTTTTGGGGAAATAGCGATGCACAGCCTTTTCATTATAGGCTAAATTAAGTTATGGTGCTACCTATTAAATGAAGGCTTAGGTAGATAATACAGTGAAGGAATTAAAAAGGAATTAAAAAGGCAAGTAATGATGGGGATAATATAACATCACCCCCTAGTTTGATAGGAGAGTTATTTGGAATCCTAAAAAGAGGCGTGGGTTTACAATTGATTGTAAGGTTTAAAAGAGTATTAATCAAAGGCTGGTGGATCAAGAGTGTGGTAAAACTTATGTTTTATTTTCTTATATGGATATTGCTGATTCAGCTAAACATAGAAAACATACACTATATGGGACTGGCAGGTATCCCACCTCTCCCGGATTGTCCGTGAGTCTCCCTCATTCTGGGGTGGTCTCCCGAAACAACCCCAGACTCCCACGACTGAGAGGAGACTCTAGTCTCCTTTTCAGTCATACCCCTTTCAGTGACCATGCCCCCTGAACGTCCCTAACTCCACCCTGACCCCCCTACCTCCGCTAGAATGCTGGCCCCGCCTCCGCGTGACATCACACCCCACCCCACTTGATGTCATGCCCCGCCTCCTTTCCCACCCGGCCCTTCACCTAAAAGGGCAGGGTGGGATGTCTGGACTGATGCAATATGTGAGGCAAAGGTTTGCCTGTCTTGTTAATTTACAGCAACCAATCGGACGTTAGCTTGTTACTGGCTTACTGCTGTAAGAAAACATCTGATTGGTTTGCTCCATATTAACAGCACAAACCTTTGCATATCTTGTTGCATTGGCCCCACTGTATCTGACAGGCTTTATTTTCCACTTAAAATTAATATATTTTTATCAGTCATTTGAATCTTAAATTCTGACATTCCTTTTTACACCTTTAGTATTTTATATTATTTGCCTGTGGGCTAGATATTTATTTAATATTGAGCTGTTAGTTGTCCTCTTCTGACATTGCATTCCATTAATGATAAATATCCATTCTTTTTTTCCTATTACCTATGAGCATCTGTCTTATTTTTGAGTTTAGCTTTAAGATTTTCTGAAGAGAAGAATGTTGATAAAAACATATAGTTGGAAGCTGTCTCTACATATGTACCGTAAGCAAAAATAATATCAAACAGCAGAAAAAACAAATGTAATTCTTTATTCTAAATAGAGATAATGGAACAAGAGGAAAGTGGCAGATAATGGATATTATATTGTCTTTTATGGGTCACTGATATGACCTAAACCCGAGTATTGCTTTTGAGCCTGTCTACAAAAGGCCTTTAATGAAATGGTACAATATAATGTAATCAAAGGTTGAAGGTTCTTTCAAACAAAAGCATGGTTCCAGTCACTAACATAATAATTATATAGAGAGATGACATTCACAGATTTAATAACATTTTTAAGATAAGAAAACAAAGAACCCACACACTGTATAGGTTCTGTATCTATTATCTGCAGTACTGAGATGTTCATAACCAGACCTTCCATTTCTATCTATTCTGCCTTCTTTTAGACCATTGTTTCTAAACCAGGGTTAAAGGGTTTGCTAAGTTAAAGGGACTGTTCACCCCTCTTTTCAGAAATTGATACAATGTAGATAACCCCCCAAAACCTTAACTTCGTTTTAGTACAAATTTAGAAATCCGCTCCCAGACAGAGTTATTATACTCACAAGCTCCTCGCTTCACCGCTGCTTCCGGGTTCTTCTCCCTGTCTCCACTGTGGCTGCTCTGTTCTTTTCGTGTTCTTGAGCAGCTGCAGTGGAGACTGCTCCGGGAATGGCAGTCAGTGATTGGCCGTGACATCACAGTCACGGCCGACACTGACTGCCTTACCCGGAAGTGCAGAGCCACGACGGTGGAGCAAGAAGGAGCATGTAAGTACAATATCTCTGTGTGGGAGCGGATTTCTAACGTTTTACTAAAACGAAGTTAGGGTTTTGGGGGGTTATCTACATAATATCAGTTTTTGAAAAGAGGGGTGGACAGTCCCTTTAAAGTGTCAGGAGTTTTATAGATCTATGCTTTTGATGAATTTTACTACATTTGTTTTTTTTATTGATATATAGATAGCTCTATTATCTTTGGTTATTATGTATTTAGGTAGACTATTGGTTGATAAGGAAAAGTATTAATACGAATATTTTATAATTTTTAATGAATAAAGGTTGAATAAAAAGGTTGAGAAAAATGGCACTGACAATATATACAATATATATAATATAGTATAGTATTGTGGTTGAATAAAGACATACGGCCATCCAGTCCTACCTACCATACTCAGCAATACCCACACATCCTGCCTACCTGTTGATCTAAATATATATTTATCAAGTTATAGATTGTCTATGCTAAAGTATTTTTGGCAACCATAAGTGAAAGAGCTGAACCTTCTACTAGTTCAGGCTTATTCTGTATTATAGGACCAAAGAGAACCCAGAAGACTAAAGTTATTAAAAGAAATAGAAATATCATGAAAATGCTCCTGTGAAATCTAAAAACCTAAAGAGAGGACAGCAGTTTCCATAAAGAATTTTAAGGATCTCCTGTGGTTTTGGGTTGCCACCTGTTGGTGGCACTGTCCCTGTTTTCATTGCTTTCTGAACTTCCATTTACCACCAACAGTAGGCTATAAGTTTCGGGCCCAAAACCTGACCCAACCCAACCCTACCCGCTTTTAGTCTTTCTTCTAAAAATTTTTACAGAGAAGTAAAAAAAAGCCTAAAAGTTAAAATAAATGTTTTATTCATATCTAAAAACTTTCATAGAAACAAACCTACCATACCACTAAAATACATAGCAGGGGTATTCAACTTGCAGGAATCCAAATGTCTGTAAACTACAACTCCCAGCATTTCCAGAATGCCTTCTGATATTGTGAGTGCTGTAGGGGAATGCTGGGAGTTATATTTTTCAAACAATTGTAGGCCCACAGGTAGGAGATACCTGGTATAGAGTACAATGTACACTTTATATAATATATCTCTACTGTCCCCAACTTCCTAACCATGGGCCTCTAATGTCCTATACTACCTACCCATGGGCCTCTACTGTCCCCAACTTCTACCTAATCATGGTCCTCAGCTTATCTTTAAAATTTTAAATCTTTATCTGCAACTATCCTCTTGTTGATCTGTGACAAGGAAAGGTAGCCAGTAGTTATCCAGATGGTTTAAAAACTACAACACCCAGCAACAGTATTCAAACATCTGGAGATCAACTGGTTACCTATCTATGATTTTATAACTATGATCTGCAGAATATACATTTCAGTTTCCACCCACTGTGTAAATGTGCATTATTTATGGGAGACAGTAAAAGTTACAATGAGCAGGTACCATAACAGAGGATAATGGATAGGGAGCAGGTGGAGCAGTGAAATATCTACATCTTTATATGAGTGTAGATATTTTTGCTATGTTTTGACATAGCACAAATCCCAGCATTCCCTTTCTGCACTGCTGTTTTACAATGCTTGGAAGTTTTAAATGTCAATCATCTGGAGGTCCACATATCTGCTGTATATATACATATATATATTATAGCTGAACCTCATCAAGTGGTAGATTGTTATTATCATCACTAGAATCATCCACATCCCATAGATCATTATGGCCAGGAGGATTTACAAAGACCAATGAAATCACATGTCATGATCTGTTTCTATACAGAGACATGTTCTGGTCTCATGCATAGGTGCAGGTGCAGAAAGAGATTACTTATTTTGTTCTATGGGATTGTTACTTTACTGGCTCTGACCTCTGCTAGTAAAACCAAGGTCAGAAGTTTAACCCCTGCCTTTCCAGTCACCAGTAGATTGTGAATCCCTAAAAACATGGTACATGGTACATACTGACCCTGGCCAACAGCTTAGACTGGTTGTACATGAACAAAACTTAAAGTCTTATAAATTTACCCAACATTTTCAGTGAAATTAGTGAAAAATATTTTAATCCATGTACCTTATTAAAGCTTCCAGCAGATTCCCGTGATACCATCAAAATACACAGAGGTACAAAAGAGAACATATCTCACCCACATATGAAATAATTTATACACCTATTTTGCCACCTCTGTATACATTTTAGGGGCAGGCCTGAATGGGTGGTATAAATTGCAGATTTTATGGTTAGTAAGGATCAACTCTAAATTAAATTTATCCTCTATCTTTTTCGTTGCCTTTCTGCCTGTCTCTCTAGCATTATGTATAGTGCCATCTTGAAGAATGTCAGTAAGGCAAGATAATGCAGAATCATAAATGAAAGGATCAATTAGAATTTCATTAAATGTCCTGTGTTTCAGTGTATATCTCACGAATAATGATGCTTCTTTATTGCTTAAATAATAAATCATAGAGATATTGCAAGTGCCTCTATTGTTTGAATAGATAACTGATTATTATTACTACAAATGAATTATTAGATTAATTTCCATTTACCAAGAAAATGGAAGAGTTATTAACAAAACAGCCTTATAGTATTTAAATTGTTTTAATCAGTAATGCAATTTAATAAATTGATTACAATTGTAAGATTTTTTTAAAATTTCAGCTTACAGTGAAACTCTATTTTATGCTGTTGCATTTCTTTAAAAAAAAAAACAAACTTAGCCCCAACAGGGAGATGTTATAATGCTTGATGGTTGAGCAGTGAAGTTTTTAACTGCTTGCATCACTCCCATGTTGTCAGAATAAAATAGCACCTGCCTGTTAAGCTGGCCATACACTAGGCAGACATTAGATAGATTTGAGATGTCTAGGCTGGGTACACACATGACCTTGATCGTTCTTTCGTAATTTTCCAACACGTCCGATCATTCGTTCGTCCGGATAAACGAATGATTGGACACGTCGTAAAATTACGATCAATCATGCAGTTCCCTATGGAACCGCATGATCGATTGTTCGCATTTTCGGACAAATAGTCCCTCAGTGTGTACCCAACCTAAAGACCACATTTTGCAAGCAGCGTTTTTTTATCTTGAGATGTTCCCATCTCACCCATCTCTGACCCATTCATTTTGTGATCTCAAATTGATTGTATGAAAGAATGGGCTAGGCAGTTCTTAGATAGATTAGATATTTGTCTTATGAGAGATTGAACATCTGTCTAATGTCTTAAATAGTGTATAGGCACCTTTAGCTAGGTCATGTCTCCATAATGTCATCAAGGAAATAAATGATTGTATCCAAACCAGACTCCTGTTTAACTACCCATTCAAAAAAGGAACTGATCATATCAAAGTAAAAGCAAGGAGTCAAGCAACATAGGTAAGTACCTGTCGACGAAAGTAATAATTGTCCCATTTACAACCCAGCAGATGGAAGCAGCTGGGATGGACAGGTAACAAGCAAAACCCTGCTTCAATGTCAGCCTTCGCCAACAAAGCCCCAAGGTCCTTAACTTCTCTACTGCCATGTCAAAAGATGCATAATAAACCCAGCCCCTTTTCAATGTCATCATTTACAAGCACACTTAAAGGATAACTTTACTCTAGAAATGAACTTTTTAAAACTGGAAAGTGCCTATGGCAGGGAGGTAGGATTGATTTATCCTACCTCACAATATCATTCAATTGAGGAGCTACAGCACAAACAGTTTTAATTTGCCAGGTTAGTCCTGGACTAGTCCTGTATTAAAGATAGTGCTGAAGCCAGGACTGGCAGAATCAGTTTTCTTTGGGCTGGTGCTCCTCACAGAAACAATATTGGAAGTTAGGAATTACCAGTCCTGTCCCAAGTACTTTTCATTTTAACTGTATTTATTTAAAAAAACATTATACACACAATAGTTATCCATTTAGGTATGACAGTCGGTGAATCTTTTTAAACTTGCCCTGTTCCTTCCCAGGTACCACACCCAAAAAGGATACTATCAAGGTGCCCTAGGGGGAGATGGAAATGGGCCGGCCATCATAACCAGTGGGACCTCATCGGCTAACTTTTTGGTCACCAATTATGCTAATGTGGAATTTAAAGTGTTACTAGGGGTATATTTATAAAGGTGCTTTAATTTTCCACTGCCGTTATAGTGGCTGTTTTCACCAAAATCATACGCTATTTATATAGTTATGCGACAGAGGAGAGTTACAATCGATGTGATCGTATATAGCCACATATTTTCGCCGTTACCATGTAATTAAGCGAAGGGTTATCCGCCATGACTCTGTGACTCCAATCCTCCATACTAATTTGCTGGCCCTTCCTGCATTGCCAGCGATCACCTACAAAGATAGGAATAAGGGTGGGCAGGTGGGAAGCACCATTAGGTAACATGTCGTATTCATTTCTACTATCTAAAATGGCTGATGGTATCTCCCGACAATCGCCCCTCCCAAGTCCCGTCAGTCTCTTTCTCTTTCAATTTTCAAAATGAGATCTTGCATGGGCACCACAATTGCTAGATGGTTATTGTCCTCAGACAAAGACTTCGTCAGTAGCAAAGAAACCAGTGATCCAATTGGTGTCTTATATATCTTCTCTTCTCCATTTATTTCTTTGTGCTAAGTCAGCTCATTAGTTCCTTTGGATTCCAATACCACCTGTATGCTGATGATACCCAAATTTACATCTCTGCCCCTGACCTCGTTACTTTGACATCCCCGGTCCCAGACTGGTTAAATGCCGTCTCTGCTTTTATGTCCTCCTACTTCCTCAAACTAAACATGGATAAGACCGAACTTGTCATTTTCCCACCCTCTTGATCTACCCCCCTACCTAACATTACTATCCACATCAATGACACACCAATCTCTCCAACACCTTATGTGCGATGCCTGGGAGTAACTTTTGACTCAGAACATTCCTTTAAACACCACATTAATACCCTGTCCAGCTCCTGTTGGTTACAGCTCAAAAACATCTCACGCATCCGTCCCTTCCTTTCACAGAACGCTACCAAAATTCTAATTCATGACTTTATCATCTTTCGGCTACTACTGTAACACCCTCCTATGTGGTTTACTAAGCAACCGACTTGCACCCCTTCAATCAATCCTCTGCTGCCAGGCTGGTGGTGGTGGTAGGGGGGTGTCAGAGTGGCCCACAGCACCTGTGAGTGGGTGGGGCTTAGGCACCCACGAGTGGGCGGGACCATGGCACCCGCGAGTGGGCAGGGCCACATGGGGCTGTAAGGGAATGGGCCAAGGGGGGCCTGCAACTGGAGTGACCATGGAGTCCATGAGTGGGAGGGACCAGGGGGGCTGCAAAGGGGAGGAGACACAGGACAGATTGACTGACAGGTTTTAGAGCAGGAAGCAGGAAGTGCAGGGGACCTGGTGATGCTGCTGCCATATCACACACAAAAATGTAAATATCTTCAAAACTATGCAAAATAAACAATGGAAATAAAAACTCTCAGGAGAGCAATTCCTATCAATTTACCTTAAGTCATTTTTGGACCACAGTTCCTCTTTAATAGCTTTAAAAATGGCCTGGATAAGTTTCTAAAACTAAAAAATATTGAGAATTACTGGTATTAATACATATATTGTAGATCCGGTTAATCCAGGGATACTTTCCGATTGCCGTTTGGAGTCAGGAAGGATTCCCCCCTTTTTTTAGCCGTTTTTTTTTTTTTTGGACTTGATGGACGTATGTCTTGATATTAAACCGCAATGTATATTAATGGAACTGTAAAGCAAGACAGAAGATGTTGGCACTATATAAATCCACAATAATAATAATATATCCGGTTCTCACTCTTGCAGGAACGAAGTGTAACGGACAGATGCGTGAATGTATAGCAGGATGTGATTGGTCATGATTGACCCATGCCATCTTGCCAAGTCTTGCCCAAAACATGGATCGATCCACTGACTAGAAAAGAACGGCAGAAAGGACAGATAGTAAACAAACAGTGTGATAAACATCAAAAGCACCCGCAGACCCGCATGCACATATAGTCCACACACAGTGCAAGATAATAGATCTTTGAAATATTATACCCATCATGATCGAGTATCCAAATAGAAGACAGAATGACCTTAATTCCAGATAATATAACTCCCTTTACATAGTAAACTTCAAAGCAAATTGTGGAATCCAAAAATAGAAAGTATAGATATATTTCATTTATTCGGTAGATAAAAATTCCAATAAGTAATACCAACAATTATCCATGGAAAAAGTAATCCAATCTACCAGTTTACCCACAAAAGGCCTATAGTCAATGGAATTATACTCACGAGTTCACAATTCATTTTCTCCTCCAGGTGTACATCAGAAAATGAGCCTTTGATTTAGATAGGGCAGCACGGTGACTCAGTGGTTAGTGCTGATGCCTTGTAGCACTGAAGTCCTGAGTTCGATTCCACCCTGGGACACATCTGAAAGGAGTTTTATGTTCTCCCTGTGCTTGCGAGGGTTTCCTCCAGGCACTCCGGTTTCCCCCACAATCATAAAGACATACTGATAGGTTGTATATTTCAAATAATTGTGCTTAGATTGTAAGCTCTTCGGGGCAGGGACTGATGTTACTGTATAAGTGTAATTGTGAAGCACTACAGAAGATGTTAGCACTATATAAATGCACAATAATAATAACAATAATAATAATAATAGAGGTCCAGGAAATGGTTAAGGCCGATAAATACTTATATCACCCAATGGGTACAAAATAGGTGTATAGGAATATATACAGTATATATGTAGGGCAAAATATAGTCCCCACCATCCATCCATCTCGGGACCAAAAATCCACCAGCTCAGAGAAGGCACTCAATAGGATCGATAGATGTGAACTCAGCTGCTCTTTTACTTTTTGTCATTTGTCCCATATATAAAAGGGGGCAGGGGCATAAAAGCAGATAAATCACATAACTGCTGTTGCAGTTAAAATACCTTCTGATATAGAAAATTTCTCTACCTCTGCTATCCACAAACAGATTACCCCCTTTCATGAACTGGCAAAATTTACAATTTCTGCACATATAAGTGCCACACATCAGGGTCCCCCCAGTAGTTTTTACAGTCGATCTTTCAAAGTGACTTCTACAGACCCTATCAAAAATATTCCTACATCGTCTTGCCGTCAGAAGAGGCCTTTTTGGTACCTAGGTCGTCAATAAAGTATCTTTTTTTAAAAATTTGCCACTTGTCTGATAAAATCCTTCAAATATCATCCCACTGGTTATTGAACAAAGTAATAAACCTAAGATTCTGTCCCTGATTGCTTTGTTGTCTTGCGATCAATAACTCATCCTGTGATCTAGTGTACAAACTCTTTTTACATGCCCATACAAGGGCCCTAAGGTACCCCTTCTCAAAAGTGCAATTTGTGCACGTTGGTTTGCGATATAGTTTGGTAATAAAATGATCCCTTTTTTTTCAACCAAGATGTCCAGGAATTCACATGCATTACAAAAGATCCTGTGGGTCAGGTATATGTTCCAAATATTTGTTATTCAATTCCTTGATGTATTCCAGCAAAATTTCTTCTGGACCATGCCATACAAAGAAAATATTGTCTAAATACCTGAGCCATATGTCCACATACTGATTGAAGGGGGTCATGGATATGCCAAGCGACACCTCCCTTTCCCACCTAAAAACACATTGGCATAGGAGGGGGTGCACTTGGTGCCCATAGCAGTACCCCTTGTTTGTAAATAAAACTTTCTATTAAATAGAAAGTAGTTAGGATACAAGATGTATCTTAAAATGTTAAGTCAGTATGTGTCTTCCGATTTTCATGTTGCATGGATAGGAAGTATTCTACCACTCTAATGCCATCCTCATGATGGAATACAATGGTTCCACATCGCAGGTTACAACTGGGGAGTCCTCTTAGATAGTTAATCCTTTAATCCGCTGAATAAAATCAGTTTTATCTCTAATATAGGACTCCATGGTTGTCACATGTGGCTGTAGGTAGTAATCCACATATTCACAGAACGGTTCCAGTAGTCCCCCAATGCCAGATATTATAGGCCTACCTGGAGGGTTAGTCAAGTTCTTATGGACCTTTTGTAGACATTAGAGGATGGGCAAAAAGATAGTCCCTTCTCAAAGACTGACCTTTGTTGAGGCATTAAAACATGTTTGGAGATGTTGATTATCTGGGATCTCTTCTCTGCCTCTACTTGTAAACCCTTTTCTTGGAATAGTAGCTCTTTGTGTGTCTGTGCCTTTGATTTATACCGACTCCTGATCCTCCTTCTCCTAAAAAAATGGAGCTGGAATCTTTGTCCGTGGTATCCAACTCAGAGCTAGTATTCTGATCTGCCACACTGTTATGTCCCTTTAGTTTTCCTCTTCTATTAAATATATGCCTCCAACTGACCCAATGTCCGATCCTTCTTGCCTCTATGAAGTATAGATTTTTTTTAAATCAATAATTTCATCTTAAATTTTCTTTAAATTGAACTTTTTGTTAATATGATCATACTCTTGCTTGCTAACCTTCTGATCATTGCCAGATCCGCCGTGCAGATCTCTGAACGAGCGCTCGTTTCTGCTGATACATATACAGGCCAGGGTTGCCAACTTAATAATTGCTTTAAAATAAGCCATGTCCATAATGTCCGTGAAAAAAAATGGAGTGTCCGTAAAAACAGCAGGGTTTTGCAAAGTTTAGTTCACTGGGTCGCGATTGCTGGTTTCATTATGAGCTCCTGACGTCGGACTTGCACTGTGCGCCTGCTCCTTCTACTTATGTGATCTTGTACGCACATCCAGTCCTGTTTGCTACTTTTAAGTGCAGGAAATGGTGGGAGCAGAGCAGAATGATTTCAAGCAGTAGCACTCCGGTGTAGTGTCCGAAAGCTTGATGACACTCAGCAGCACAGTGGAGGAAGGGGAGCTTTACATTCCGGACCCCAGACCATGTGATTTTGATGGGGGTGGGGCCTTCACCTAAGCAGCGGGCTGCAGCAGGAAAACATTTAAACATACTGACACGGTCAGGGCCCAGGGGGAAGATTTAAACAGGGTTGTGAACAGTGGGAGCAGCCAGAGACCAATCTCCACTGCATATGTCAGCTTATGTGTTTTGCCAACTGTTCCATTTTTGCTCCAGCAGCCAGGGTTACTGTCAGCCCTCCAGCAGCAAGAGTTACTGACAGCCCTCCAGCAGCCAGAGTTACTGACAGCCCTCCAGTAGCCAGGGTTACTGTCAGCCCTCCAGCAGCCTGGGTTACTGACAGCCCTCCAGCAGCCAGGGTTATTGACAGCCCTCCAGCAGCCAGGGTTATTGACAGCCCTCCAGCAGCCAGGGTTACTGACAGCCCTCCAGCAACCCGGATTACTGACAGCCCTCCAGCAGCCCGGGTTACTGACAGCCCTCCAGCAGCCAGGGTTACTGCCAGCCCTCCAGCAGCCCGGGTTACTGACAGCCCTCCAGCAGCCCGGGTTACTGACAGCCCTCCAGCAAACCCGGATTACTGACATCCCTCCAGCAGCCAGGGTTACTGTCAGCCCTCCAGCAGCCAGGGTTATTGACCACCTCCAGCAGCCAGGGTTACTGTCAGCCCTCCAGCAGCCAGAGTTACTGACAGCCCTCCAGCAGCCAGAGTTACTGACAGCCCTTCAGCAGCCAGTGTTACTGAAGCCCTCCAGCAGCCAGATACGACAGCCCTCCAGCAGCCAGTGTTACTGACAGCCCTCCAGCAGCCAGAGTTATGACAGCCAGGGTTACTGTAAGCCCTCCAGCAGCCAGAGTACTGACAGACCTCCAGCAGCCAGAGTTACTGACAGCCCTTCAGCAGCCAGTGTTACTGATAGCCCTCCAGCAGCCAGATACTGACAGCCCTCCAGTAGCCAGTGTTACTGACAGCCTCAGCAGCCAGGGTTACTGAAGCCCTCCAGCAGCAGAACGTTACTGACAGCCCTCCAGCAGCCAGAGTTACTGACAGCCTCCAGCAGCCAGTTACTGACAGCCCTCCAGAAGCCAGGGTTACTGTCAGCCTCCAGCAGCAAGAGTTACTGACAGCCCTCCAGCAGCCAGGGTTACTGACAGCCCTCCAACAACCCGGGTTACTGACAGCCCTCCGCAGCCCGGTTACTGACAACCCTCCAGCAGCCAGGGTACTGACAGCCCCCGCAGCCGGGTTAATGACAGCCCTCCAGCAGCCCGGATTACTGACAGCCCTCCAGCAGCCAGAGTTACTGAAAGCCCTCAGCAGCCAGGGTTGCTGTAGCCCTCCAGCAGCCAGGGTTTTGACAGCCCTCCAGCAGCCAGGGTTACTGTCATCCCTCCAGCAGCCAGAGTTACTGACAGCCCCTCCAGCAGCCAGAGTTACTGACAGCCCTCAGCAGCCAGAGTTACTGACAGCCCTCCAGCAGCCAGGGTTACTGACAGCCCTCCAGCAGCAGGGTTTATGACAGGCCTCCAGCAGCCAGGGTTATTGACAGCCGTCCAACAGCCAGGGTTAATGCCAGCCCTCCAGCAGCCAGAGTTACTGACAGCCTCAGCAGCCAGAGTTACTGACAGACCTCCAGCAGCCAGATTTACTGTCAGCCCTCCAGCAGCCAGGGTACTGACAACTCTCTAGCCGCCAGTGTTACTGACAGTCCTCCAGCAGCACCAGTGGATTATTATTATTATATATTGATTTATATAGCCCCAACATCTTCCGTGGCGCTTTACAATTACATAGTCATAAATTACATACAGGGTGTACAAAGTCATACATATTACATACACAGGTAATACATAAGAGTTATGAAGCCCTCCAGCAGCCAGGGTTACTGACAGCCCTCCAACACCGGTTACTGGACAGCCTCCAGCAGCCCGGGTTACTGACAACCCTCCAGCAGCCAGGGTTACTGACAGCCCTCCAGCAACCCGGATTACTGACAGCCCTCACAGCGCCCGGGTTACTGACAGCCCTCCAGCAGCCAGGTTACTGCCAGCCTCCAGCGCCAGAGTTACTGACAGCCTCCAGCAGCCAGAGTTACTGACAGCCCTTCAGCAGCCAGTGTTACTGAATGCCCTCCAGCAGCCAGATACTGACAGCCCTCCAGCAGCCAGGTGTTACGACAGCCCTCAGCAGCCAAGTTACTGACAGCCAGGGTTACTGTAGCCCTCCAGCAGCCAGAGTTATGACAGCCCTCCAGCAGCCAGAGTTACATGACAGCCCTTCAGCAGCCAGTGTACTGTAGCCCCAGCAGCCATATACTGACAGCCCTCCAGTAGCCAGTGTTACTGACAGCCCTCCAGCAGCCAGGGTTACTGACAGCCCTCCAGCAGCCAGACGTACTGACAGCCTCCAGCAGCCAGAGTTACTGAAAGCCCTCCAGCAGCCAGAGTTACTGACAGCCCCCAGAAGCCAGGGTTACTGTCAGCCCTCCAGCAGCAGAGTTACTGACAGCCCTCCAGCAAGCCAGGGTTACTGACAGCCCTCACAACCAGGGTTACTGACAGCCCTCCAGCAGCCCGGGTTACTGACAACCCTCCAGCAGCCAGGGTTTATGACAGCCTCCAGCAGCCGGGTTACTGACAGCCCTCCAGCAGCCGGATTACTGACAGCCCTCCAGCAGCCAGAGTTACTGAAGCCCTCCAGCAGCCAGGGTTGCTGTCAGCCCTCCAGCAGCCAGGGTTATTGACAGCCCTCCAGCAGCCAGGGTTAATGCCATCCTCCAGCAGCCAGAGTTACTGACAGCCCTCCAGCAGCCAGAGTTACTGACAGCCCTCAGCAGCCAGAGTTACTGACAGCCCTCCAGCAGCCAGGGTTACTGACAGCCTCCAGCAGCCAGGGTATTGACAGGCCTCCAGCAGCCAGGGTTATTGACAGCCGTCAACAGCCAGGGTTACTGCCAGCCCTCCAGCAGCCAGAGTTACTGACAGCCCTCCAGCAGCCAGAGTTACTGACAGACCTCCAGCAGCCAGATTTACTGTCAGCCCTCCCAGCAGCCAGGGTTACTGACAACTCTCTAGCAGCCAGTGTTACTGACAGTCCTCCAGCAGCCAGTGTTATTTATTATTATTATTATATGATTTATATAGCCCCAACATCTTTACACATCTTTAGCTTTAATATAGTTATAAATTACATACAGGGTGTACAAAGTCATACATATACATACACAGGTAATACATAATATAAGAACAGAGTGATGAGTTTCTTACGGCAATACCGTGATACAATAGGATGGAGGACCCTGCCCAAAGAGCTTACAGACTAGAGGATATGGGGGTGAGACATTAGGTTGCGGGGAATCGGTAGGCTGTAAATAGATTGGTAGTGAGCATGAAAGGCGGTGGTTTAAGGTTACGTTTGAAGGTGTTAAGAGATGGTGAGTGACAGACAGACAGAGGAAGGGAGTTCCCGAGCAGAGGGGCAGCACGAGTCAAGTCCTGAATGCGGGCATGGGAAGAGGTGACCAGAGTGGATGAGAGGAGGGTATCATTTGCAGAGCGGGGAGTTGTCCTGGGACGGTATCGCTGGATCAGCTCTGAGATATATGGAGGGGCTATGTTGGATAGTGCTTTATAAGATAAAGTAAGCTGTTTGAACTGGATCCTTTGCATGATGGGCAGCCAGTGGAGGGACTGGCAGAGAGGAGAGGCGTTAGAGAACCGAGAAGAGAAATGAATGAGCCGGGCAGCAGATTTGAGAATGTATTGAAGCGGTGCCAGGCGGTGTTTGGTAACCACCAAAGGAGTGTGTTGCAGTAGTCTAGCCGGGGAAATGTTGGGCATGGACTAGGATTTTGTAGCTTCCTTCGAGAGGAGGGTCGAAGCGGGGAGAAGTGGGAGCCGACAGGAGTTGGCAAGCGAATTGACATGGTTTGAAGGAAAGATTGGAATCTAGCGTTATTCCCAGGCAGCGGACATGAAGAGATGGGATATGGGTGTGTTGCTAATATTAATAGTAAGGCTAGGGAGGGGAACAGGTCGTGAGGGTGGGAAAAGGACAAGTTCAGTTGTCCATGTTTAGTTTGAGGAGCGGGGAGGACATGAAGGCAGAGATGGCACTAAGGCAGTCGGTACCCTGGGATGTCAGGTAGGGAGATCGGGGCAGAGATGTAAATTTGGGTATCGTCCGCATACAGGTGATACTGCAACCCAAATGAACTAATAAGTTGTCCATTATACATTTGAAGAGCTGTTGGGGTTATGGGATTGGGAGGATATGAGTGAAGAGAAGTAGTTTGTTTGGCTAGGGAACAAGCACCTCTGATCTGACAAAGGGCACTTTTAAATTCGATAAAGTCGAATTTTTGTTACTCTTGCGCCAGCGTCGCTCGGCTATACGAGATTGCGATACGAGATTGTTACTAACAGTCATCCAGCAGCCAGTGTTACTGTCAGACATCCAGCATAAAACTAAGTCCTCCATCCCCAGCTAGTATTCACAGTTCACAAACCAGCATTACAGCCAGCCTTCCAATTCAAAAAACAGCATTACAGTCAACCTTCTAGTTTCCAAACAAAATTTCAGTCAACCTTCTGTTCACAAACCCGCATTACAGTCAACCTTCCAGTTCACAAACCAACATTACAGTCATCCTTCCAGTTCACAAAACAACATTACAGTCGACATTCCAGTTCACAAACCAGCATTACAGTCAACCTTCCAGTCACAGACCAGCATTATAGTCAGCCCTCCAGTTCCACACAAACAGCATTACAGTCAGACCTCCAGTTCACAAACCAGCATTACAGTCAGCCTTCCAATTCACAAACCAGCATTACAGTCAGCCCTCCAGTTCACAAACCAGCATTATAGTCAGCCTTCCAATTCACAAACCAGCATTACAGTCAGCCTTCCAATTCACAAACCAGCATTACAGTCAACCTTCTAGTTCCCAAACAGCATTTCAGTCAACCTTCCAGTTCACAAACCAGCATTACAGTCAACCTTCCAGTTCACAAACCAACATTACAGTCAACCTTCCAGTTCACAGACCAGCATTATAGTCAGCCCTCCAGTTCACAAACCAGCATTACAGTCAGACCTCCAGTTCACAAACCAGCATTACAGTCAGCCTTCCAATTCACAAACCAGCATTACAGTCAGCCCTCCAGTTCACAAGCCAGCATTACAGTCAGCCTTCCAATTCACAAACCAGCATTACAGTCAACCTTATATTCCCAATCAGCATTTCAGTCAACCTTCCAGTTCACAAACCAACATTACAGTCGACATTCCAGTTCACAAATGAGCATTACAGTCAACCTTCCAGTTCACAGACCAGCATTATAGTCTGCCCTCCAGTTCACAAACCAGCATTACAGTCAGAACTCCAGTTCCACAAACCCGCATTACAGTCAGCTTCCCATTCACAAACCAGCATTACAGTCAGCCCTCCAGTTCACAAGCCAGCATTACAGTCAACCTTCCAATTCAAAACCAGCATTACAGTCAGCCTTCCAATTCACAAACCAGCATACAGTCAGCCTCCAGTCACAAACCAGCATTAGTTGCTCCAGTTCATAAACCAGCTTTACAGCCAGGCTTCCAGTTCAACAGTTAGTGTTAGACAGCAAAATTGCAAATAGCAGAAGAGTTTATGAAAATAAGGCACTTGACAGCTGATTGACAGCTGAAAGTGTATATGTTTTTAAAGATATGTAAAGAAATAGGCGACAGATTGAGAAGACTTATAGTTTCCAGTTATGGATCCTTCAAAAACACATTTTAGGACTGACAGCCCTCCAGCAGCCAGGGTTACTGTCAGCCCTCCAGCAGCACGAGTTACTGACAGCCCTCCAGCAGCCAGGGTTACTGACAGCCCTCCAGCAGCCCGGGTTACTGACAGCCCTCCAGCAGCCAGGGTTACTGACAGCCCTCCAGCAGCCAGAGTTACTGACAGCCCTCCAGCAGCCAGAGTTACTGACAGCCCTTCAGCAGCCAGTGTTACTGATAGCCCTCCAGCAGCCAGATACTGACAGCCCTCCAGTAGCCAGTGTTACTGACAGCCCTCCAGCAGCCAGGGTTACTGACAGCCCTCCAGCAGCCAGACTTACTGACAGCCCTCCAGCAGCCAGAGTTACTGACAGCCCTCCAGCAGCCAGAGTTACTGACAGCCCTCCAGCAGCCAGGGTTACTGTCAGCCCTCCAGCAGCAAGAGTTACTGACAGCCCTCCAGCAGCCAGGGTTACTGACAGCCCTCCAACAACCCGGGTTACTGACAGCCCTCCAGCAGCCCGGGTTACTGACAACCCTCCAGCAGCCAGGGTTACTGACAGCCCTCCAGCAGCCCGGGTTACTGACAGCCCTCCAGCAGCCCGGATTACTGACAGCCCTCCAGCAGCCAGAGTTACTGAAAGCCCTCCAGCAGCCAGGGTTGCTGTCAGCCCTCCAGCAGCCAGGGTTATTGACAGCCCTCCAGCAGCCAGGGTTACTGTCATCCCTCCAGCAGCCAGAGTTACTGACAGCCCTCCAGCAGCCAGAGTTACTGACAGCCCTCCAGCAGCCAGAGTTACTGACAGCCCTCCAGCAGCCAGGGTTACTGACAGCCCTCCAGCAGCCAGGGTTACTGACAGCCCTCCAGCAGCCAGGGTTACTTGACAGCCCTCCAGCAGCCAGGTTATGACAGCCTCCAGCAGCAGAGTTACTGACAGCCCTCCAGCAGCCAAGGTTACTTGACAGCCCTCCAGCAGCCAGGGTTACTGACAGCCCTCCAGCAGCCAGTGTTACTGACAGCCCTCCAGCAGCCAGAGTTACTGACAGCCCTCCAGCAGCCAGGGTTACTGACAGCCCTCCAGCAGCCAGGGTTATTGACAGGCCTCCAGCAGCCAGGGTTATTGACAGCCGTCCAACAGCCAGGGTTACTGCCAGCCCTCCAGCAGCCAGAGTTACTGACAGCCCTCCAGCAGCCAGAGTTACTGACAGACCTCCAGCAGCCAGATTTACTGTCAGCCCTCCAGCAGCCAGGGTTACTGACAACTCTCTAGCAGCCAGTGTTACTGACAGTCCTCCAGCAGCCAGTGTTATTATTATTATTATTATTATTGATTTATATAGCCCCAACATCTTCCGTGGCGCTTTACAATTACATAGTCATAAATTACATACAGGGTGTACAAAGTCATACATATTACATACACAGGTAATTGAACAAAGATTACTGACAGCCCTCCAGCAGCCAGGGTTACTGACAGCCCTCCCACCAACCCGGTTACTGACACCCCTCCAGCAGCCCGGTTACTGACAACCCTCCAGCAGCCAGGGTTACTGACAGCCCTCCAGCAACCCGGATTACTGACAGCCCTCCAGCAGCCCTGTTACTGACAGCCCTCCAGCAGCCAGGGTTACTGCCAGCCCTCCAGCAGCCAGAGTTACTGACAGCCCTCCAGCAGCCAGTTACTGACAGCCCTTCAGCAGCCAGTGTTACTGAATGCCCTCCCAGCCAGATACTACAGCCCTCCAGCAGCCATGTTACTGACAGCCCTCACCAGCCAGAGTTAACTGACAGCCAGGGTTACTGTCAGCCCTCCAGCAGCCGAGTTACTGACAGCCCTCCAGCAGCCAGTTACTGACAGCCCTTCAGCAGCCAGTGTTACTGATACCCTCCAGCACAGGATACTGGACAGCCCTCCAAGCCAGTGTTACTGACAGCCCTCCAGCAGCCAGGGTTACTGACACCCTCCAGCAGCCAGATTACTGACAGCCCTCCAGCAGCCAGAGTTACTGACGCCCTCCAGCAGCCAGAGTTACTGACAGCCCTCCAGAAGCCGGTTACTGTCAGCCCTCCAGCAGCAAAGTTACTGACAAGCCCTCCAGCAGCCAGGGTTACTGACAGCCCTCCACAACCCGGGTTACTGACAGCCCTCCAGCAGCCCGGGTTACTGACAACCCTCCAGCAGCCAGGTTCTGACAGCCCTCCAGCAGCCGGGTTACTGACAGCCCTCCAGCAGCCCGGATTACTGACAGCCCCCAGCAGCCAGAGTTACTGAAAGCCCTCCAGCAGCCAGGGTTGCTGTCAGCCCTCCAGCAGCCAGGGTTATGACAGCCCTCCAGCAGCCAGGTTACTGTCATCCCTCCAGCACCAAGGTTACTGACAGCCCTCCAGCAGCCAGAGTTACTGACAGCCCTCCAGCAGCCAGAGTTACTGACAGCCCTCCAGCCCAGGGTTACTGACAGCCCTCCAGCAGCCAGGGGTTATTGACAGGCCTCCAGCAGCCAGGGTTATGACAGCCGTCCAACAGCCAGGGTTACTGCCAGCCCTCAGCAGCCAGAGTTACTGACAGCCCTCCAGCAGCCAGAGTTACTGACAGACCTCCAGCAGCCAGATTTACTGTCAGCCCTCCACAGCCAGGGTTACTGACAACTCTCTAGCAGCCAGTGTTACTGACAGTCCTCCAGCAGCCAGTGTTATTATTATTATTATATTATTATTATTGATTTATATAGCCCCAACATCTTCCGTGGCGCTTTACAATTACATAGTCATAAATTACATACAGGGTGTACAAAGTCATACATATTACATACACAGGTAATACATAATATAAGTAAACAGAGTGATGAGTTTCTTACGGCAATACCGTGATACAATAGGATGGAGGACCCTGCCCAAAGAGCTTACAGACTAGAGGATATGGGGGTGAGACATTAGGTTGCGGGAATCGGTAGGCTGTAAATAGATTGGCAGTGGAGCATGAAAGGCGGGTTTTAAGGTTACGTTTGAAGGTGTTAAGAGATGGTGAGTGACAGGCAGACAGAGGAAGGGAGTTCCAGAGCAGAGGGGCAGCACGAGTCAAGTCCTGAATGCGGGCATGGGAAGAGGTGACCAGAGTGGATGAGAGGAGGGTATCATTTGCAGAGCGGAGGTTGTGCCTGGGACGGTATCGCTGGATCAGCTCTGAGATATATGGAGGGGCTATGTTGGATAGTGCTTTATAAGATAAAGTAAGCTGTTTGAACTGGATCCTTTGCATGATGGGCAGCCAGTGGAGGGACTGGCAGAGAGGAGAGGCGTTAGAGAACCGAGAAGAGAAATGAATGAGCCGGGCAGCAGATTTGAGAATGTATTGAAGCGGTGCCAGGCGGTTGTTTGGTAAACCACACAGGAGTGTGTTGCAGTAGTCTAGCCGGGAAATGATTAGGGCATGGACTAGGATTTTCGTAGCTTCCTTCGAGAGGAAGGGTCGAATGCGGGAGAAGTGGGAGCCGACAGGAGTTGGCAAGCGAATTGACATGAGGTTTGAAGGAAAGATTGGAATCTAGCGTTATTCCCAGGCAGCGGACATGAAGAGATGGGGATATGGGTGTGTTGCTAATATTAATAGTAAGGCTAGGGAGGGGAACAGGTCGTGAGGGTGGGAAAAGGACAAGTTCAGTCTTGTCCATGTTTAGTTTGAGGAAGCGGGAGGACATGAAGGCAGAGATGGCACTAAGGCAGTCGGTACCCTGGGATGTCAGTGTAGGGAGATCCGGGGCAGAGATGTAAATTTGGGTATCGTCCGCATACAGGTGATACTGCAACCCAAATGAACTAATAAGTTGTCCATTATACTTTGAAGAGCTGTTTGGGGTTATGGGATTGGGAGGATATGAGTGAAGAGAAGTAGTTTTGTTTGGCTAGGGACAAAGCACCTCTGATCTGACAAAGGGCACTTTTAAATTCGATAAAGTCGATATTTTTGTTACTCTTGCGCCAGCGTCGCTCGGCTATACGAGATTGCGATACGAGATTGTTACTAACAGTCATCCAGCAGCCAGTGTTACTGTCAGACATCCAGCATAACACTAAGTCCTCCATCCCCAGCTAGTATTCACAGTTCACAAACCAGCATTACAGCCAGCCTTCCAATTCAAAAAACAGCATTACAGTCAACCTTCTAGTTTCCAAACAACATTTCAGTCAACCTTCCTGTTCACAAACCAGCATTACAGTCAACCTTCCAGTTCACAAACCAACATTACAGTCATCCTTCCAGTTCACAAACCAACATTACAGTCGACATTCCAGTTCACAAACCAGCATTACAGTCAACCTTCCAGTTCACAGACCAGCATTATAGTCAGCTCCAGGTCACAAACCAGCAATTACAGTCAGACCTCCAGTCACAAACCAGCATTACAGTCAGCCTTCCAATTCACAAACCAGCATTACAGTCAGCCCTCCAGTTCACAAACCAGCATTATAGTCAGCCTTCCAATTCACAAACCAGCATTACAGTCAGCCTTCCAATTCACAAACCAGCATTACAGTCAACCTTCTAGTTCCCAAACAGCATTTCAGTCAACTTCCAGTTCACAAACCAGCATTACAGTCAGACCTCCAGTTCACAAACCAGCATTACAGTCAGCCTTCCAATTCACAAACCAGCATTACAGTCAGCCCTCCAGTTCACAAGCCAGCATTACAGTCAGCCTTCCAATTCACAAACCAGCATTACAGTCAACCTTCTAATTCCCAATCAGCATTTCAGTCAACCTTCCAGTTCACAAACCAACATTACAGTCGACATTCCAGTTCACAAATGAGCATTACAGTCAACCTTCCAGTTCACAGACCAGCATTATAGTCTGCCCTCCAGTTCACAAACCAGCATTACAGTCAGACCTCCAGTTCACAAACCAGCATTACAGTCAGCCTTCCAATTCACAAACCAGCATTACAGTCAGCCTCCAGTTCACAAGCCAGGCATTTACAGTCAGCCTTCCAATTCACAAACCAGCATTACAGTCAGCCTTCCAATTCACAAACCAGCATTAAAGTCAGCCCTCCAGTTCACAAACCAGCATTAGTCTGCCTTCCAGTTCATAAACCAGCTTTACAGCCAGGCTTCCAGTTCACCAGTTAGTGTTAGACAGCAAAATTGCAAATAGCAGAAGAGTTTATGAAAATAAGGCACTTGACAGCTGATTGACAGCTGAAATGTAATATGTTTTTAAAGATATGTAAAGAAATAGGCGACAGATTTGAGAAGACTTATAGTTTCCAGTAATGGATCCTTCAAAAACACATTTTAGTATTGGTGCCCTTTAACAGTCATTTTTTCTGATAAAGGGGAGTGGCTTAGGTACGCTACTAACTACACCCTCTGTCAGTAAAAAATCTTGTGCTGGTGTCCAGGAATTTTTGCCCTCTTGTCCATAAAAATTTTGAAATTAGGTTGGCAACCCTGGCACAGGCCGATTATCGCCCAAAAAGGACGTTCATACACATTGTGCATCACAGGTCGGCACCTGCGATCGCACGTGTGTGCGAAACTTTACTCTCCCCCAATAAGGCTTTATCATTTTTATCAGTATTTGCATTAATTTCATTGAACAGTCATTTAGAACCCCTTCCCACTCAATTCATTAGTTGGTTCCCATGATGGGAGGGTACGCATCCTAAGCTCCCTTGGTATGAGTTCCAGTGACACATTTTTCCAGTCTACAGATATTCCACTAGACCCTTGCATATTGTGTATGAGCCTCTTTTAATTGTTTAATATTCTTTTTAAGGCCCAGATATTTTAACTGCAACAGTGATTTATCTACTTTCATGCCCTTGCCCCCTTTTATATGTGGGACAAACAACCCAAAAAGTAAAAGAGCAGCTGAGTTCACATCTATTGAACATCAGGCATGCTCATCGGGATAGAGCTCCAGGTAGAAATATTACAGGGGTAGCAGAACATTTTTTTAATGTACATAATAGTAAACCGAGTGTACTTAAATGTCAGGTCATCGATGGTGTTCAGAAGAGATTGAGAGGTGGTGACTGGGAAAACCAGTTATTACTGAAGGAGGCTCAGACTTAATGATGACTGGGATTTAACCCCCTTTAAATAAGCCTTGATGAATGTTATATTCTCAATATGCTTCTTCCCCTTTTGGATACCTAGGACCTCATCCTGGCCTTGTGATGTGCTGTTTGGGAACAGTTGTAATCTGTGTCTGTGAGCCAATTGAGTGCCTTCTCTTTAATATCTGAAACCCCTTTGTTTATAAAGTATGCCAGTGTGCAGATAATATGATATTGTATTGTAATCTTTATACACACTACTATAAAATTTAGGGATTTGTACAAAAAAAATAAAGGCAAGATGTTAAAAATAAAAAAAATCCTATGAAATCTTGGTTCTATTAGTGTCACATCCTCTAAATGAATATTTTACACAATATACAGAGGCAAAAGGTAACCTATTGGGTGTATCCCAATAGGTATTAGAGGGGACATATATACACACATCTTTTGGATTATACTGGAAGTGTTAGTGCTTTAGAAATACATGTTGAATATACATAAAGTGCAGCCTAACATCTAGATAAGACAGACATTATCCATCTTATATTTGTTATATAACACTATCACATTTTTGGGCGAAACTGCTAAAATCCTTTCCGCCTGTGGACCTGGAAAATGGGACCTGGGAGAAACGTACATAAATAGTGTGTAAAAGTGTAAAAAAATAACTTTCCTCAGGATCGAACTGTTTTTCGAGATTACACATCCTATTTTCAAGGGTCACCGAAATATTAGAAAATTAGAATTTTATAGGAATTTTCGAAAATTTTGTATAAATGATACAGTAACTTACTGTAAATGGCTCTGGGACCTGGAAATGGTCTGGGAAACAGATAATCCAATTCTTTCAAATCGTACGTATAGTATAGTATTTGAGGTTGAATAAAGACATATGTCCATCCAGTCCAACCCATCTAGCAATATCCTCATTTCCTGCCAAACTGTTGATCCAGAGGAAGACAAAAAAACCCCACCAAATTTATGAAGGGGGAAAAAATTCCTTCCTGACTCCAAGTGGCAATTGGAAATTTCCCTGGATCAACTCTACTTTATGTATCAATACCAGCAACTTGCAACATTCCTTGTTTGCAGAAACTCATCCAGCTTTTTTTTTAAACTGACCAATGAACCTGCCATAACAACATCCACTGGAATACAGTTCCATAGCTTTACCGTTCTCACAGTGAAAAACCCTTTCTGTAATTGGTAATTGGTTACAATCAGATTTTTCCAGAAAGTAACTGATATACTAATCAATCAGATTCTTTCTGAAAGAATCTGACTGTATCCAATCAGAATTGGTTACAATCAGATACTTTCAGAAAGTATCTTATTGGTACGCTTTCTGAAAGAATCTGATTGTAACTAATCAGAATTGGTTACAATCAGATTCTTTTAGAAATAATCTGATTGGTATACTAACCAGTTAGACTCTTTCTGAAATAAGCTGAAACCAATTCTTATTGGAAAAGGATCTGATTGGTTAGGTTAGCAATCAGATACTTCCTGAAAGAATCTGATTGTAAAGTAAATATGCTGAATCATTCGAAATTATCTGGGTTCTTTTTTGGGCACATGACTCAAGGGTGAAATTACTAAATCTCGGAATGTCGGCTCAGCGAATGGACCGTCATCCACTTCCATCATAATCTTTTCTCTCACTAATACAAGATCCTCCCTAGCTGATTTCAGATTTGAACTAGCTAAGAAACGCCCAACTCTGTCACTGGGAGAACCTTCTTCAAAACCATGCAGCAGGAGAGCTGCCTTTTGTCTATTAGGTTACCTATTTAGCAACTGGTGAATCATCCCCTTTCCAAAACCCTCACCGCACCTAAACCCTGTGTGAATAAACACATCCTTGCTGTGATAAGACTGGTGGGCGGTATTGTTAATTTCTTACCTATTCCACCTAAACCCTGGGTGATTGGATCCCCCGCACACCGAACAATCATGACATGAAGATCACAAACAACAGAAGCTGTTAATGTACAGCCAGCACACTTCCTTTTTTCTGATGCCCAGCAAAACTGGCATTCCTTCATTGCGTATGACAAGAATTGGCTGAAATTTGTAAGAAGAAGAAAGGGATTTGAAGGAAACCATTATCTTCATCCAAAGTCCTATACCCCTTTAAACTTACTGCGCTTTAGGCTGCACCACGTTCTCTGGCACGATTGCTCCTCATATCTAAGTCATTGCCGTCATAGGCACCCTGAGCCTCCCCTATAGTATCCAGGTAACAGAAAATCCCTGAATGAAGCTCAGGATGTTTCTCTCCCGGAACACTTACCAAAATGCAAAATGTCTGTCACCAGTTTGAGAAGGATAGAAGGAAGTTAATATCTCCTATGATCCTCGTCTTCTTACTTCCTATGCTCCTTGCCTTTCTCCCACTTATTGAAGCACACGGGTGGGAGCAGTTTGAAGAGGTCTTCAAACTCCAAATGCTGTCCTGAAGCAGGTGTCTTACTGGCTTGAGGATGAGGTGAAGGAGATTGTGGGCAGCGTCTCCGAAGATCCAGGCTTGCGGATGGACTAAGATGCTGCTGTAGCCTTGTTTTTCTGGGACTTGAGGGTAGAACTGGAGCAGAAGGTGAAGCAGGTGGTTGTAATTTTGTCAACCCAACATCCCTCAGATCCATTGCTCCCCACCTGTGGCAGGCTCTTGTCGAATACGCCCCAAATGAAGTTCCAGAAGCAGATTAAGCATCATCAGGTAATGCTGTTGTACTCTATAATTTGTATTGTCTAAAATGGCTGCTGGTAACAAGTCCTTCCCTTTTTCTCATATCTTCTGGCACATTCCCTACCTTATCACTCCTACCAAGTTTCCTGTCACACTCTCAGCCCCCCCCCCTCAAAACTGCCTTTCTCCCCAGAGCCTGTACCATCATATGATTGTGGTCACCTAGGTTAGCAAGTATCTTTCTTTCTAGCTTCATGGCTTCTTTGCGTGAAGAAACAGACAGCTGAGGTAGGTTTATACCATGTGTTTGCAGAACAAATCTCCAATGTGATTGGCTACTGTTAGGACGTGGGTTTTGTATCAAAAATAAAACGATGTCTTTCACTAGACAGAGGACACACAGATCACATAAACAGACAAGATCACTATCCACCCCTAACATACCCCCCAGCTTAAGTGAAAGATTGTTCTTTCACCAAGTCTGTTTGGACGTGGGCACCAAACCTGGATAGGTAGTCAGCATTTTTATGTTGACTTCCTGGCTTGTATTCTACTGTGAAATTAAAAGGCTGCAGAGCCAGGTACCACCTTGTCAAACGAGCATTATCACATTTCATTTTATGTAACCAATATAAAGAGCGGTGGTCTGAAATTAAGACAAATTTCTTCCCTGTCAAATAATAACGTAAACTCTCAATAGCCCATTTTATAGCCAGACATTCTTTTTCTATGGTAGAGTATTTTTGCTCCCTGGGAAAAAGTTTTCTGCTGATAAACAAAATAGGATGCTCTTCTTGTTTCTCTATTTGGCAAAGTAAAGCTCCTATTCCTCTCTCTGATGCATCGACTTGCACTTGGAATGGGAGAGAAAAGTTTGGGTTATTTAGAACTGGGGTAGTACACAGCTTCTCCTTCAAAACATTGAATGCTTGATTACAATTATTAGTCCATTCAACTATGTTTTTGCCCGTTTTTCTAGTAAGATCACAAAGAGGAGCTGCTAAATCTGAGAAATTAGGAATAAAGCGGCGGTAATAACCAGCCAGTCCCAAAAAAGATTTAACCTCTTTTTAAGTTTTAGGAATAGGGGCATCCTTTATTGCGGAGATCTTTGAGGCTTCTGGTTTTATCTTTCCTCCACCTATCACATAACCCAGGTATGAAGTTTCTTTTTGGGCCACACTGCATTTAACTGGATTAATTGTTAGCCCAGCTTCAGAAATTGCACAGATCACTTTATCTAAATGATTAAGATGAGATTTCCAATCTGCACTAAATATGATAACATCATCAAGATACGATGCACAATATGCCTGGTGGGATTTTAAAATCTTGTCCATTAAATGTTGGAACGTTGCTGGGGCTCCATGTAAACCAAAGGGCATATGGGTAAATTGATATAAACCTTTTGGTGTGGCAAAAGCAGTTTTTGGGCATGATTCTTTCTCTAAAGGGATTTGCCAGTAACCCTTCATTAAGTCAAATGTGGATATATATTGAGCTTCACCCAACTTGCTAATCATGTCATCAATGCGTGGCATTGGATAGTTATCAAATTTCGAGGTTTGATTTATTTTTCTAAAGTCAATGCAAAAGCGATATTGACCATTTTTCTTAGGTACAATAACAATGGGTGAACACCAGGGACTAAAAGAAGGCTCTACAATGCCTAGTTGTAACATGATTTTTAGTTCTGCTTCTATTACTGGTTTTAGTTTCTCTGACACCCTGTAAGGTTTTTGACGTATAGGCTTGGTAGAGCCTGTGTCAATGATATGTTCAACTAGGTAAATTGGTATCATTGCTTTAGGATATACCTTGGTATCTCCATGTACACAAGTTAAATGTAAACAACCATTTGTTTTAGGAAAGTGAAGCAAATTTGACCTTATTAAAGTCTGTTGACTCCCTGTATCAATCAAAGCATTCACATACTGAGAATCAATTTTGACAGGTTGTAAATAATTATGTACAATATCAACACAGTTTGTAGAAAACTCCTTGGCCATTTTACCCCCTTTAATTACAGTCTTTGGCTAAATGTCCCTTTTTACCACATGAAAAACAGACAATATCTTTACCATAGCTCTTGCTCTTCAAAAGATTTGGCCTTGGTATGTCAGTAGTAACAGTTAGTGGTGTTGGCCTTACCAATATGGGTCTTCTTGGCAGTCCTTTTCTTGCCAGCAAATAATTCTCTGCCAGTGTCCCAGCGCTATCTCCAGTCTCTGGTTGATGCTCCTTAACCCAGATCCTAATTGGTTCAGGGAGAATTTCCAAGAATTGTTCTAGAATAATAATTCCCAAAACCTCATGTACCGTCTTCTTGTCTGGAACAATCCACTTGTTACACAATTCAGTCAGAAAGGTGTAGGTCTCTCTAGGACCCTCTTTGTCACAATACTTGTAAGTTCTGAACCTTTGACGAAAGGTTTCAAGATGAATATTATACCTTCTCAAAATAGCTTTTTTCACTTTTGCATAATCCTCAGCATCCTCTATTGTCATTTGGCTATATGCTTGTTGTGCTTTACTGGTGAGAAAGGGTGCTAGATGAATAACTCACTGATTCGCTGGCCATTTACTTGCTTGAGCCACTCTTTCAAATATCGTTAGATATGACTCTATATCATCAGTCTCAGTCAGTTAGTTTGGAACAGGAGAAATATTATACTGAATTGCTTTAAGTACCTGGAAGAATTGATCATCCCTCTTGGGTTTTTCAGCTTCCTGCAAACGAATTTCCTCTTTATGTTCCAGTTCTGCTCTCTCTCTCCTGTATTTTTCCTGCTCATAGAAACATTTTTCTTCCTGTTGTATGCGCTGATCACCCAACTCTTGGTTTTTTATCAGCCAAACTAGGAAATCCTCAATATTTTTTGGAATAGTACTACTCACAGGAGGAGTATCTTCACCTTTATCAGAAAGAACATCTTCCTCTTCAACCGCAGCTTCTTGCTGTTTAGGCCTCGCTCCAGCACCCCAGGTTGGATCTAAATCAGGCTCCATCCCTTTAACAGCAGGCACCATCCCTTTAACAACAGGCACCGTCCCTTTAACAGCAGGCACCGTCCCTTTAACAGCAGGCACCGTCCCTTTAACAGCAGGCAACAACTTGAGACGCCCAGTTACCTTTGAACGCAGAGACCGTCTTGGAGATTGAGTCCAGATATACCTCCTTCCACGTGCCTTGACTCCTGCCATGCACTGAGTACAAAATTATGCTTAATCCAACATAAGATACAATCCCCGTACGGGCCACCATATGTTAGGACGTGGGTTTTGTATCAAAAATAAAACGATGTCTTTCACTCAGTCGTTGGCGTTTGGTGCAGGTTCAGTTTAATAGGAAAAGCAAAATATAAGAAAAGAAACAGCAATTCACACTATGGACAGTGTGTAAACTCCCAAACACAACAGGGTTTGTTTCAAACTGCAGTCAGACTGATCGCTCTGACTTCAGGAGTCTCTCTGAATAATCAGTTGCACTAACTTTTACAGCTGGGGTGGATTTCCCAGCACCCTTAGCTTTTAAAGACACATAACATAAATAACAAAATACAGATAGTTCTTATCTATAAATAAACATTTCTGTACATCACATGTATAAAAGAAATTGTACAATGTTTGTAAGATCAATCAAGACTGTTACAACAGAATATGGTATAAAGTAATAAAACATCTTAAAGGGCATGTCCACCCCCAAAACTAAAATTTAACCCCTTACTGGCCACATCAAGTAGTTTAAAACAACCCTTACCTTACATTCCTGCTCAAAATAGTTCCACTGCTGTGCCCCTCCAAAGTCCAGGAAACTGCTGTGTAGGAGCAGTGTGTGACTCATGCTGTGCCTGAGACTTCCTCAACCTCATCAAGGTTGAGGCATGCTCAGTGCAGCCCTCCCTGCCTCTCAGCCAATCACGGACGCGGCTGCCGGTCCCGCCCCCTGCTTTCAATTCCATGCAAGCAGAGGGCCTGAACACTGCAGCGGAGGAGAGAGGGCAGGTAAGTAAAAATCGGGGGACTTTCTAACAATTATATTTATGCGGTTGGGGCTGGGGGAGCATGCCCTACCACATATCAAAAGTTAAATTTTGGGGTGGACATGCCCTTTAAACACTCCTGCTGCAGGTTTTACCAATAACCAATTACACTCAGACTATGCAATCAGATTGCACCCTGTTACTTTACACAGCATAACAGCAGACAGGTATTCTTAATGCTCTATGGCTACTTGTTTTATTCAACCATATCATAGGGGTAGGAAAGTCTAGTCACCTTGTCTGTAGGAAAAACAGTAAATAGAAAAAGAGGTTTGCTGGCCAGCAATAGAGGAAAGACAGAGGACACACAGATCACATAAACAGACAAGATCACTATCCACTCCTAACAGCTACACAAAATTATTTCTTGCAGATTAACTTAAATAAGCAGTACTAGGGTAAGGGCTGTGTGCAATAAAAAATATAATTTCCTATCTGCAGTTACATATACAAGATTCCCTCATGCCCAGCTCACATAGACAGGCACATATAATTATGGCCAGCTCACGCAGATAGGTGATATAATAAGCCCTCATGCCCAGCTCATAAAGATAAGTACATATAAAATGCTTTAGCTACAGGACATTAAGAAGAAACTTACTGCAAACAGAGAATCTTGAGATTTGTAGTTTTCAAACAAGTGAAAGGTCCAAAGTTTAACACCCCTGCTCTATACCATTAGGCTGTATTACATCTAGACACATGCCTTTAGCTACAGGCTATAAATGAGATACTTTGCATGTCCCCACCCAATTTCTCTGGAAGTAATGTGTTTATATCTGTTACAAAGGTGAATAATAAAGGGCATGCTATTATAATAACATGAGGATGTGAGGTACCTTCTGTTATAAGAAGACTATTTCATTTTATACTCTGTGGGAAGCTTTTAGCTCCTTTAGCCTCACCTCTCCCTAACCTATATAGCCATCAGTATTTTGCCACAAGTCCTAACACCATAGTGAGGAAATAGTTGTAATCTGGATACTGTATAGGGTCTTAGATGCACAAAGGTGCTGTTAACGTTGAGCTGCACATTATGGCAGATTGCCTGTGTCTTTCTCAGACCTGCAGGGTTTATTCCACTTAGATCCTCTAGATTCCTAGCTGGCAGGTGATTGGTAAGGGGGGGTATTGTGTGTGTTTGTTTCAGTAATGTAGTAAGATTGCTTGGGTCTTTTTTTCGGACATTCAGCTAATATTATTTGAGGCCCCCCTGGATGCTTTCTGGTGGTTCCTGAAGCAGAAAGGGGGACAAGTTTTGGAAATGTTCCTGATGCCTACCAGCTGAAGGGACCTGACTAGCCTAACCTAGCCCTACAGCTAACAGCTATGGAATAAGGGAGAGGCAGACGGTTCCTGAACCAATTGCTTGTTTGTTCATTTTGTTTGATCACAAACATGACCCCAGCTTTCCAATTAAAAAAAATGGTGATGTTTAGGTTGAACTTCACATTATGGCAGGAATTGCCTGGGACTTTTCTCAGACCTGCAGGTTTTTCCTATTTGTATTTGTTTGGTTCCCTGGAAGTTCCCCTGGAAGCTGATGACTGTTGTGAATACACTTTAAGATACTCCTGTTAAATATTTTATAGACACTGTATCTACACATAGCAAAACACTACACCCAACGTGCACGACTTTTGCTAGATATATATAGGCCCTCGAGCTACTTTAACAAAAAATGTAAAAAAAGCGCACCCTATATATATATTATTATATATATATATATATATATTTTTCTATTTTTTTCTTTTCTTTATTTTTTTTTTTTTATTTAATATTTATACCGGTATTACCCTTGTTCCAGGGACAGGACCCCCACCCTTATATATATCTTATAGTAACTATATATAACCTATACACACTGTACTCAATAGCAAAAGATGGCCAGTTGGTGGCACAGGGAAAATATTGTGTGTATGTTTTGCTATGTGGTGATACAGTGGGATTATAGAGAATATTTACACAGGTATATTTGACAATGTTACTCCAACCCAATCATCTAGGGTACCAAATAGGATAATCATGCAGGTCTGAGAATAGACACTGTGTGGTTCAAACAACAGTCCCATTGGGTGACCTGAGACACTAAATAGGATCCATAAACATGCTTGTATACTTATTAGTATTCCCCACGTTAAAAAGTTTCCACATTTAATAGCTGCTTAATTTTGCTTGGGAGCACAGATACTGATTAGCTTTATAGATTAAGGTAAGATGGGCTAAAGGGGCTAAATGCTCCCCACATGTATAGAAATGAAATAGCAGCCTTCTTATAACAGAAGGTACATACCGCCTCATGTTATTATAATAGCATTGCCCTAATAATCTAACATATAAACAATTATTTTCTTATTTCTCACTGACCTTCACATGTTGGAAAACTACAACTCCCAGCATTCTGGTGTTATCAGTATATTTTTCCTTTATGTCCATTGGCTATGTAATGTATCCAGATGCAATACAGGCTTATGATATAGAGCATGGGGTTTTTACTTCTTACATGTTTAAAAACTACCTACCAGCATTCTCTGGCTGGAAAGAATGATGAAAAAATTTCCACCATCCTATAATAAAGCCTTTTTTCTTCTTTAGCGACAACCAAGGACTTGATATTCTAGTTATCCATCTGCACATCCATAGCATTACACTATTGGCCTAGGAAGGATTATTTAGGTCACTTCAGCAGTAAGGAGTCATGAACCTTACCAAACTTGACCTCCCTTTCCTATTGCATCTACCTGCCAGCTAGAATACATGGGTCTAAGTGTATAAACCTGCGTCTAGAACAGACGCAGGCAATTCTGCAACATTGTGGCTTTGAACCTAAACAGCCACAATTGGGCAACTGAAACTCTATGCAGGATCCAGATTAACTTGTTATGTTTATATATTATATTAAATATTTAATATTTAGTATTAGTATTTACCACGCAGTTTCAGATTTACAACTTTTTAATAACTGATAATGCTTTTTATTTAGTATTTTTATCCTTCGTATACCTGCTTGCTTTACCAGTCACAAAAGGCTAAGGAATTGCAAGCGAGCACCAAGGCTGCCAATCCAAATACAGAGAAAACAGGGAGAATAAATGGTATTACCACAAGCCCGCTGCCAACAATTTGTACCAGATCAATGCTTTATTGAATGATTATGGGACTTTAAGAGACTATTTCATTTTATACTCTGTGGGAAGCTTTTAGCTCCTTTAGCCTCACCTCTCCCTAACCTATATAGCCAATCAGTATTTTGTGCCACCAAGTCCTAACACCATAGTGAGGAAATAGTATGTAAATCTGGATACTGTATAGGGTCTTAGATTGCACAAAGGTGCTGTTAACGTTGAGCTGCACATTATGGCAGGATTGCCTGTGTCTGTTCTCAGACCTGCAGGTTTATTCCACTTAGATCCTCTAGATTCTAGCTGGCAGGTGGAATTGGTAAGGGGGGGTATATGTGTGTGTTTGTTCATGTAATGTAGTAAGATTGCTTGGGTCTTTTTTCGGACATTCAGGCTAATATTATTTGAGGCCCCCTGGATGCTTTCTGGTGGTTCCTGAAAGCAGAAAGGGAGGACAAGTTTGGAATGTTCCTGATGCCTACCAGCTGAAGGGACCTGACTAGCCTAACCTAGCCCTACAGCTTAACAGCTATGGGAATAAGGGAGAGGCAGACGGATCCTGAACCAATTGCTTGTTTGTGCATTGTTGTTGGTATCACAAAAAGCATGACCCAAGCTTTCAATTAAAAAAAATGGTGATGTTTAGGTTGAACTTCACATTATGGCAGGATTGCCTGGGACTTTTCTCAGACCTGCAGGTTTATCCTATTTGTATTTGTTTGGTTTCCCTGGAAGTTCCCCTGGAAGCTGATGACTGTTTGAATAACAGTTTAAGATATCCCTGTATAAATATTTTATAGACACTGTATCTACACATAGCAAAACATATACACCAACGTGCACACTTTTGCTAGTATATTATAGCCCTCGAGCTACTTTAACAAAAAATGTAGAAAAAAGGCACCAATATATATAATATATATATATATATATATCTATAATATATATTATATATCTATATATATATATATATTATATTATATATACCGGTATATACCCTTGTTCCAGGGAAGGACCACACAATATATATTTATATATTATTAATATATATATATATATATATATACACCATATGTATCATAGAAAAGACTGGCACACACTCCCTCAATTCAAATGCCAGGGTGCTCCCGGAGTGATGCACATAATACAAAATGCGCAGTGAATCAGGGCACTCTCCTTGGTCTTATAAACAAGTGGGTTTATTCACATCACACCATTGTTGTGATGTGAATAAACCCACTTGTTTATAAGACCAAGGAGTGCCCTGATTCACTGCGCATTTTATTATATACACATATACACCTGTACTAGCAAAATGTGCCCGTGGGTGCAGCAGTGGTAGCATGGCACACAGTGGGTTTCTCTGGTGGTCTGGCACAAAGCAGACAGTGCACCTACCTTTCTTTTAACAATATAAACCAGTTTTAATTACATTTGACATAAGTATTAATAGCAAAACATAAACATTTCCCCAAATAACATTGCAGTAATGGAGTAGTCCCCGTCTATGGTGCACAACTTTAAATATTGACCAGGCCTCATTTGTAAGTTGGTGTACACTTATCTGTTGCCTCAGAGTTTGTATCCAATAAGGTAAATTATCTGTCCAATGATCTGTCCTCCCAACAGTGGGTAACAGGATCTTATACACAGCGCCGCTCCTACCATGACGCAACTTGAAAAAGTTGCTCATGGCGGCATTGTACTGTCTGTGGTTTTTGAAAAAAAAGGCGTGGCGTTTTCCCCCGGCCGCGAGCGGGACTCAGCAGCGCCGAAGATAGGATAAGCGCCGGAAGCAAGCAGGATTCGGATTCAGCGCGGTTTGGGTACAGTGTGTGATTGCGCCGGAAGCAAGCAGGACTCGGATTCAGCGCCGGTTTGGGTACTGTGTGTGTGCGCCCGAAGCAAGCGGACTCTGGTTCAGCGCCGTTAGTTACAGTGTGTGTGCGCTGGAAGCAAGCGGGACTCGGATTCAGCGCCGGTTCGGGTAGGTGTGGTGTGTTTTACTACCCTCCATGACATGCCCTCATCCACTCGGGTTACATATGGGAAATTTTTAAAAATTCAGGTGCCGGCTAAATTGTTTGATGACTGCTTGAACTCCTTCCTGGCAGCAGGGTCGGACTGGCCTGCTGGCTACGGGGGGGTGAGAGATAGATAGATAGCTAGCACAGCACGGATGGCAGATGGCAGAATGTTGGTGGTAGTAGATAGTAGCCGTCAGCACGCATGATGGATAGCCCCGCTCGCTCGGTTCGCCGCAGGCTAGTCGATCGCAGCTGCTCGCTCGCTCGATAGATAGATAGAGGCTAGCGATCGCTCATCGCACAGCTAGCTACCTCTCCGGCTCGCTCGCTGCATCGCGCGCTCGCTGCTCGAGCATAGATCGCCCGCTTCGCTCCATACAGCGATCGCGCGCTGTCGCGCTCCGCTCGCTCCCATCGCCGCGCTACCTAGATAGCCGAGATCGCTTAGTCGCCGGCGCTCGATCGCTAGTCCCCTAAAATATGTGTGTGTATGTTTTGCTATGTGTGGATACAGTGGATATAGAATATTTACACAGGTATATTTTACAATGTTACTCAGACACCAGCATCTAGGGGAACCAAATAGGATAATCATGCAGGTCTGAGAATAGACACTGTGTGGTTCAAACTAAACAGCTCCATTGGGTGACCTGAGACACTAAATAGGATCCAGATAAACATGCTATGTTCATACTTATTAGTATTCACCACGTAAAAAGTTCCACATTTATAGCTGCTTAATTTATGACTTGGGAGCACAGGATACTGATTAGCTTTATAGATTAAGGTAAGATGGGCTTAAAGGGGCTAAATGCTCCCCACATAGTATAGAATGAAATAGAGCCTTCTTATAACAGAAGGTACATCACAGCCTCATGTTATTATAATAGCATTGCCCTAATAATCTAACATATAAACAATTATTTCTCACTGACCTTTCACATGTTGGAAAACTACAACTCCCAGCATTCTGTGTTATCAGTATATTTTTCCTTTATGTCCATTGGCTAATGAATGTATACAGATGCAATACAGGCTTATGATATAGAGCATGGGTGTTTAACTTCTTACATGTTTAAAAACTACACATACCAGCATTCTCTGGCTGGAAAGAATGATAGAAAAAATTTCCACACATCCTATAATAAAGCCATTTTTTCATTCTTTAGCGACAACCAAGGACTTGAATATTCTAGTTATCCATCTGCACATCCATAGCCATTACACTATTGGCCTAGGGAAGGATTATTTAGGTCACTTCAGGCAGTAGGAGTCATGAACCTTACCAAACTTGACCTCCCTTTCCTATTGCATCTACCTGCCAGCTAGAATACATGGGGTCTAAGTGTAATAAACCTGCAGGTCTGAGAACAGACGCAGGCAACTCTGCAACAATGTGCAGTTGAACCTAAACAGCACAATTGGGCAACCTGAAACTCTATGCAGGATCCAGATTAACTTGTTATGTTTATATATTAATATTATAATATTTAGTATTAGTAGTATTAGTATTTACCACAGCAAGTTTCAGATTTACAACTTTTTAATAACTGATAATTGCTTTTTATTTTAGTATTTAATCCTTCGTATACCTGCCTGGCTTTACCACTCAGCAAAAGGCTAAGGAATTGCAAGCGAGCACCAAGGCTGCCAATCCAAATACAGAGAAAACAGGGAGAATAAATGGTATTACCAGCACCGCTGCCAACAATTTGTACCAGATCAATGCTTTATAGAATGATTATGGGTAGCATGGCACACAGTGGGTTTCTCTGGTGGTCTGGCACAAAGCAGACAGTGCACCTACTTTCTTTTAACAATATAAACCAGTTTTAATTACATTTGACAGTAAGTATTAATAGCAAAACATAAAC
Organism: Hymenochirus boettgeri; assembly: GCA_019447015.1. Lineage (NCBI taxonomy): Eukaryota > Metazoa > Chordata > Amphibia > Anura > Pipidae > Hymenochirus > Hymenochirus boettgeri. The sequence continues at coordinate 194,436,990 of CM033474.1, read as the reverse complement.
AATTTCCCCAAATAACATTTGCAGTAATGGAGTAGTCCCCGTCTATGGTGCACAACTTTAAATATTGACCAGGCCTCATTTGTAAGTTGGTGTACACTTATCTGTTGCCTCAGAGTTTGTATCCAATAAGGTAAATTATCTGTCCAATGATCTGTCCTCCCAACAGGTGGTAACAGGATCTTATACACAGCGCCGCTCCTACCATGACGCAACTTGAAAAAGTTGCTCATGGCGGCATTGTACTGTCTGTGGTTTTTGAAAAAACAGTTCGGGGCGTTTTCCCCCGGCCGCGAGCGGGACTCAGCAGCGCCAAGATAGGATAAGCCCGAAGCAAGCAGATTCGGATTCAGCGCGGTTTTGGGTACAGTGTGATGCGCCGAGCAAGCACGGACTCGGATCAGCGCCGGTTTGGGTACTGTGTGTGTGCGCCGGAAGCAAGCGGACTCTGGTTCAGCGCCGGTTAGTTACAGTGTGTTTGCGCTGGAAGCAAGCGGACTCGGATTCAGCGCCGGTTCGGGTAGGTGTGGTGTGTTTTACTACCCTCCATGACATGCCCTCATCCACTCGGGTTACAGATTGGGAATTTTTTTTAAAAATCAGGTGCCCCCTAATTGTTTGAGTGCTGCTTGAACCTCCTTCCGGGCAGCAGGTCGGACTGGCCTGCTGGCTACGGGGGGTGGTAGAGTAGATAGATAGATAGACATTAGACAGACAGAGATAGATCGATGGCAGAAATGTAATTGGTAGTAGTAGATATATAGCACGATAGCACATAAGATATACACAGATAATAGCAGAAGATAGCAGATATAGATGATAGATAGATAGATATAGATAGATAGATAGCACAGATAGATAATATCAGAGATAGATAGATAGATAAGATAGAGTAGATAGATAGATAGATAGATAATATAGATAGCACAGATAGATAATATCAGAGATAGATAGATAGTAGTCGATAGATAGATAAATATAGCAGAGATACATAGATAGCAGATAGATGAATCGCAGAGATAGATAATAGATAAATAAATAGCAGAGATAAGATAGTTTAAAGCAGGATAGATAGATAGTGAGCAGAGAGAGATAGATAGCACGAGATAGATAATATATAGATAATAGAGTAGTATAAATAGATAGCAGAGATAGATAGCAGATATATAATCAATACAAGATAGCAGTAGATAGAATAGACAGAAATGATAGATAGCAGAGATAGTAGATGATAATGATAGATAGATAATAGATACGAATATAGCAGTAGAATAGTAGATATAGATAGATAGATATAGTCGATAGTAAGCAGAGATAGATAGATAGAAGAGATGATTAGAATAATATGATAGATAGATATATAGATATGGCAGAGATAGATAGATAGCAAGATTAGTAAGATAGATAAATAGCAGAGATAGATAGATAGATTAGATAGATGCGCAGAGATAGATTAGATAAAGAGAGGATAGATAATATAGATAGCATATTAATAGCGATAGATGTAGCAGAGTAGATAGACAGAGAGAAGATAGATAGATAGATATATGATAGAGCCATGACAGATAGAAGAGATAGATAATAGCGATAGATAGATAGATAGACATATAGAATAGATAGATAGCGATCCGCGTCGGGCAATGAGGATAGATAGATAGATGATAGATAGATAGATAGTAGTAGATATAGTAGATAATAGATATAATAGATAATAGAAGAATAGAGCAAGCATGATAGACAGATATTGATAGATAGATAATAGAGATTAGATATGATATATAGATAGATAGATAATATATAGATAGATAGATAAATAATAAGCATAGAAGACAGTAACAGAAAATAGTATATAGATGAATAGATAGTGATTAGAATAGATAGATAATAATATAGATAGAATGAGATAGATAGATATGTAATATTAGTAGATGCAGAGATAGATAACTAGCAGAGATAGATAGATAGGACAGATAGAGAATAGATTTAATAGAGATGATAAGAGGAGATATAGATCAGATAGTCAGATAGATAGCAAGCAGATATGATAGATAGATAGGATAGATAGATAGATAGCAAGATAGATAGATAGATAGCAGAAATCGATAGACAATAGCATAGACTAGATAAGATAGAAGAGATAGATAGATCAGATAGAAAATTAGATCGTATCGATATATGATAGATAGCATAGATAGATAGATAGATAGATAGATCTATAGAATCGATCTATAGTAGATACAGAGACAGAAACTAGATAGATAGATCGCATAAGATAGATCAGATATCGATAGATAGAGAGATATGATAGATAGATAGATAGATCGTAGTATAGATAGATAGTAGATCAGATAGATAATGATAGTCGATATATACGATAGATAGCAGAGATAGATAAATAGCAGAGATAAGATGATAGACAATAGCAAGAGAGATAGATGATAATAGCAGAGGATAGATAGATGTCAGAGATAGATAGTAGCAGAGTAGAATAGATAATAGCAGAGATAGATGATAGATGTAGTCATGGAATAGATAGATAGATAGATAGATAGTCAGAGATAGATACGATAAATAGCAGAGATCAATAATAGATTAGAATAATAGCAGAGATACGATAATAGAAGAGATGGATAGATAAATAGATGATACTAGATAGCAGAATAATATAGCAGAGATAGATAGATAGCAGTAGATAATAGATAGATGATAGATAGTAGTAGATATAGATAGATAGATCAGCAGAGATAGATAGATAACTAGCAGAGATAGATCTACGATTATAAGATAGCAGTAGATAGAAAGTGATAGATGAAATTAGGATAGATATAGATAGATAGACAGAAGAATCGTATAGATAGATAATAGACAAAGAGATAGATAAATTCGCAAAGATAGATAGATAGACAATAGAAGAGAACAGTAGAATAGCAGAGATAGATAGATACATATAGATAGATAGATAGATAGATAGATATAATAGATAGATGAAATAGCAGAGATAGATAGATAGACAGAAGAGATAGATAGATACGATGAACAGATAAAGAAAGATGAGATAGATAGATAGTCAGAGATAGAATAGATACCATAAATATAGATAAATAATAGCAAGAGATAGATAATACGTGGTAGCAGGGCTTGCAAATCTTTTGCGCCAACATCTTTTATTCTACAAGTATGTAAGGCTTTTAATGTAATTATTACCATTGCACCAACATGTTTTTTTAGTGTTTTCTAAAAATAGAGTAAGCGATAAATAACCATTTTCCCCCCAAAAATTATGAAATTTGTCCATGGCCCACCGCGCCAAGGGGCCACACCCACAGACCAAACCACGCCCCATACAGCCACGCCCACTTTGGCCGCGCGGCAGCACGTCAACCGCGGGGGGGCGGCCCTCTCCTATCGGAGCTGGCTTTCAAAGTATTTTCAGGTGCCAAAAACCCTAGGGAACCCCTGCTTATACACAGGATCTTGTGCTGCATTCAATACACGTGTCAGGATCACCCAAACAAACTCTACTCACTTTCACTTTCTCTCCTCCTAGCAATGGATCAGGGATGTCCTTCCTTTTTTACTCACTGATAACACCTGCTCTGAGGTGGAATAGAAGAGCCTTGGGTGTATATGGTCCATTACAATAACATCATATGTCCTGTATCGCAGACAGAAACTTTATTTTGGATTGGGCTATGACTGTGCCACATGTATTACAAACCACACATCTTGGGTGTTTAATACTGACTACCGACTTCCTTTCATACCACATGGATCCAGACACAGGGTGGTGTGTTTAAGCTCTCCTTTTACCATTTCATTTTTAGTTACATAGGAAATCTCAGCTCTGTAAGTAATTTATTGTGTTTTGTATGTTTTGTCTTGTACCTAATATATTAACTTATTGAGGTGTTCTATTTGTATACTACATTATTGAATGGTTATTCAATGGGAATTGTTAGAGATGGTACTAGATTTAAACTTAAAACCCGAGTTTGGATGGACTCAAACATCTCCAACTAATCCCGACACCGATTTTCTTGACTTTCGATAATTATCGAATAACGAAAACGATTGAATGTTTGAATCATTTATGGGATAATTATCGAATGTTTGGAATCGTTTAGTGGGATAATTATCGAATGTTCCAAATCGTGTTCTATGGGCAATTATCGAATGTTCGAATCATTTGGAACGATTATCGAATGTTCGACTAGTTTTTAGGATGATTAGCGAATTTTTTGAACACAGGTATTGAAAGTACGACGTGTGCGAGAATAGATAGATTTTTTGAAAGTTCTGTGGATATTCAACTGTGTTTCCCCCCAGAGACCATTTCCCAAGGTCCCAGAAGCCCATTTACTTAAGTTACCATTTATATTTAATTGTATTTTCATAGGACTTTTTCAAACTATTTGACTCCCCATTGACTTTAATGGGTCAGTTGTTCAAACTTCCATTTAGTTTGAAAGTTCGAAACAGACCGACTTTCGGAGTTCGGCATCTCTAGAATAGTGAGATAGTACCCACAAACATACACATTCTTAGTCGCTATAGTTTCCCTACATACTTAATCATATACCCTACCCCCTATCTCTTGCATCTGGCGCTTTAGCCTCCTTAATCTCAATGCAAATCTCCTATGAAATATAAATATATTTATAATATAAGTGAATATTAACCTGCATGGTAACATCATGTTGTGACTTCTGTTTCTTTTCTCTCTTGGGCGTGTGGCTAAATGTTTGTGTTTTTCCCATCATTCAGCCATTAATACCTGAAAGGGAATTTCTTTCTGCTGTTTGTGGCTGAAACATAAAGAACATAAAATGTGGACTGTAAGAATAACGTCATTTGAAAAAATCTAAGCTTAATAAAAAACACCTTTTACAGTCTAACTTCACTTGGCCTGTGTGTTAAATAGTCTGTGACGATTCTCTGCAATTGTGATATTCTTGGATTTTACAATGGAAATAGTTTCTTTCTTTTATATTCAAAACACCGTAGAGAAGTGATCTCTTGTTTCTAACCAAGCTTTAAGTTTTACAATTTATTTCTCTCTCTCTCTGTGGTAGAAAGATTTGTCAATCATCGGCGAGCGAATCGGTCGCTGCTCTCTAGCGGATCGCCTACATCGGACGAGTTAGACTAGCCTATGCGGACGAGCGATGCTATCTCATGGAGGGAGCGAGCTAGGGGGCTAATCGAGCAAGCGAGCGATCTAGCGCCTATCGATCGATCGAGCGAGAGCGGAGCGAGCTGTGCGAGCGAGCGAGCCGCGCGATCGAGCTCTATCGAGCTGCAGCGATCGATGGCGAGCTAGCGATATCGGCATATCGATCGAGCGATCGGTTGCGACACTCCATCAGAGCGGCTGGCCGAAAATCGGTCGAGCGAGCGAGCGACGACCATATCGGTGCTGCGCACCTTGCGCCATCGATCGAGCGACGGACTGGCTAATGTCGATCTATCGAGCTCTCGACTCCTATACAACCCCCGTAGCCACAGCCAGTCGGACCCCTGCATAGCCAGGAAGGAGTTCAGCGTCCAGCAAACAATGTAGCCGGCACTGACGATTTTAAAAAAATTTCCCATACTGTAACCCGATTGGAATGAGAAGGCATGTCATGGAGGGTAAGGAGAACACAACACACCCCCCCGAAACCGGCGCTGAATCCGAGTCCCGCTTGCTTCCAGCGCACACACACTGGACCTAACACGGCGCTGACCAGATAAGCCCCTGCTTCGGGGCCACACGACACAGTACCCAAACCGGCGGCTGAAAACCGATCCCTGCTATGCTTCCGGCGCACACCCTGTACCCAAACCGGGCGCTGAATCCGATCCTGAATTCTTTCCGGCTCTTATCCTATCTTCGCTCTGCTGAGTCCGAAATCCCGCTCTGCGGCCGTGAAAACGCAACACCTCTTAAAAGTTGCTCATGGCGGCATTGTACTGTCTGTGGTTTTTGAAAAAAAAGGCGGCGTTTTCCCCCGGCCGCGAGCGGGACTCAGCAGCGCCGAAGATAGGATAAGCGCCGGAAGCAAGCAGGATTCGGATTCAGCGCCGGTTTGGGTACAGTGTGTGTGCGCCGGAAGCAAGCAGGACTCGGATTCAGCGCCGGTTTGGGTACTGTGTGTGTGCGCCCGAAGCAAGCGGGACTCTGGTTCAGCGCCGGTTCGGGTTACAGTGTGTGTGCGCTGGAAGCAAGCGGGACTCGGATTCAGCGCCGGTTCGGGTAGGTGTGTGTGTTTTACTACCCTCCATGACATGCCCTCATCCACTCGGGTTACAGTATGGGAAATTTTTTTAAAAAATTCAGGTGCCGGCTAAATTGTTTGATGACTGCTTGAACTCCTTCTGGCAGAAGGGTTTGGACTGGCCTGTGGCTACGGGGGGTGTGTAGAGGAGATAGATAGATAGACATTAGACAGACAGCGATAGATAGATGGCAGAAAGGTTTTAGAGTGGGAGGTAGATAGATAGATAGCACGATAGCACAGATAGATGGATAGCACAGATAGCAGATATAGAGATGATAGATAGATAGATAGAGATAGATAGATAGCACAGATAGATAAAATATCAGAGATAGATAGATAGATAGAGAGAGAGATAGATAGATAGATAGATAGCACAGATAGATAAATATCAGAGATAGATAGATAGATAAATAGCAGAGATACATAGATAGCAGAGATAGATAGATAGATAAATAAATAGCAGAGATAGATAGATAGTTAGCAGAGATAGATAGTTAGCAGAGAGATAGATAGAGTAGATAGATAGCAGAGATAGATAGATTGATAGATAGATAGCAGAGATAGATAGAAGAGATAGATAGTAGATAGATAGCAGAGATAGAAGATAATAAAGAAGATAGCAGAGATAGAGAGATTACAGATAGAAGAGATAGAAAATAGAAGATAGGAGATAGATAAATAGCAGAGATAGATAGATAGAAAACAGAGATAGATAAATAGCAGAGATAGAATAGATAATAGCAGAGATAGATAGATTAGATAGATAGCAGAGATAGATAGATAGATGTAGAGATAGATAGCTAAATAGCAGATGATACATAGTAGCAGAGATAGATAGATAGAGAGATCAGATAGATAGAGAGATAATAGAGATTAGATAGATAGCGAGAGATGAGCAGGAGATAGATAGACGATAGAAGAGATAGATAGATAGAGTATAGATATATAGATAATATAGTAGAGGATAGACAGATAGAAGAGATAGATAATAGCGATAGAATATAGATAGACAGATAGAAGAGATAGAAGATAGATAAATAGCAGAGATAGATTAGACAGATAGATAGAGATAGATAGAGATAGATAGATAATATAAAAGCAGAGACAGATAGACAGAAAAAGATAGATAGATAGATAGATAGATGATATAGATAGAAGAGATAGATAGATAATGTAGATATATAGATATATAGCAGAGAGATAGATAAATAGCAGGATAGATAGATAGACAGATAGAAGATAGAATAGGATAGATAGAGAGATAGATAGATAGCAGAGAAGAGTAGATAGATAGCAGAGATAGATAGATAATGCAGATAGCAGAGATAGATAGACAGATAGAATGAGATAGATAGATAAATAGTAGAGACAGATAGACAGGAAAAGATAGATTAGATAAGCTAGATAGAAATATAGATAGATAGATTAGATAGAAGAGATAGATAGATAATGTAGATATATAGATAGATTAGCAGAGATAGATAAATAGCAGAGAATAGATAGATAGACGATAGAAGAGAGATAGATAGAAGATAGCAGAGATAGATAGATAGCAGAGATAGATAGATAGATAGCAAGAGTAGATAGAAGATAAATAGCAGGATAGATAGACAGATAGAAGAGATAGATAGATAGATAGATAGATAGATAGATAGATAGATAGATAGATAGATAGATAGATAGCTAGATAGATAATATAGATAGATAGATAGAAGAGATAGATAGATAGATAGATAATGTAGATATATAGATAGATAGCAGAGAGAGATAAATAGCAGAGATAGATAGATAGATAGACAGATAGAAGAGAGATAGATAGATAGATAGCAGAGATAGATAGATAGATAGATAGCAGAGATAGATAGATAAATAGCAGAGATAGATAGATAGATTAGATAGATAGCAGAGATAGATAGATAGAAGAGATGGATAGATAATATAGATAGATAGATAGATAGATAGATAGAGAAGAGATAGATAGATGAGATAGCAGAGATAGATAGATAGATTAGATAGATAGCAGAGATAGATAGAAGAGATGGATAGATAGATATAATAGCAGAGATAGATAGACAGATAGAAGAGATAGATAGATAGCAGAGATAGATATATAGATAGATAATAGCAGAGATAGATAGACAGATAGAAGAGATAGATAGATAGATAAATAGCAGAGGACAGAAAGAGAAGATAGAGAAAAGATAGATAGTAGATAGTAGATAGATAATATAGATAGAAGAGATAGATAGATAAGTAGATATATAGATAGAGTAAGAGATAGATAAATAGCAGAGATAGATAGATAGACAGATAGAAGAGAGATAGATAGTAGATAGGATGATAGCAGAGATAGATAGATAGCAGAGATAGATAGATAGATAGATAGATAGATAGCAGAGATAGATAGATAAATAGCAGAGATAGATAGACAGATAGAAGAGATAGATAGATAGATAGATAGATAGATAGATAGATAGATAGATAGATAGATAGATAGATAAATAGTAGAGAAGATTAGACAGAAAGATAAGATAGCTAGATAGAGATAATATAGATAGATAGGATTTAGATAAAAGAGATAGATAGATAGATAATGTAGATATATAGATAGATAGCAGAGATAGATAGATAGACAGATAGAAGAGAGATAGATAGATAGATAGATAGATAGCAGAGATAGATAGATAGCAGATAGATAGATAGATAGATAGAAAGCAGAGATAGATAGATAGATAGCATAGCAGAGATAGATAGATAGATAGCAGAGATAGATAGATAAATAGCAGAGATAGATAGATAGATTAGATAGATAGCAGAGATAGATAGATAAAAGAGATGGATAGATAATATAGATAGATAGATAGATAGATAGCAGAGATAGATAGATAGCAGAGATAGATAGATAGATAGTAGAGATAGATAGATAAATTGTAGAGATAGATAGATAGATTAGATAGATAGCAGAGATAGATAGAAGAGATGGATAGATAATATAGATAGATAGATAGATAGATAGACAGAAGAGATAGATAGATAGACAGAAGAGATAGATAAATAGCAGAGATAGATAGATAGACAGATAGATAGCAGAGATAGATAGATAATATAGATAGATAGATAAATAGCAGAGATAGATAGATAGACAGAAGAGATAGATAGATAGATAGATAGATAGACAGAAGAGATAGATGAGATAGATAGATAGCAGAGATAGATAGATACATAATATAGATAAATAGATAGCAGAGATAGATAAATACGTGGTAGCAGGGCTTGCAAATCTTTTGGCCAACATCTTTTATTCTACAGAGTATGGTAAGGCTTTCTAATGTAATGTACCAGTTGCACCAACATGTTTTTAGTGTTTTCTAAAAATAGAGAAGCGTATAAATAACCATTTTCCCCAAAAAATTATGCAATTTGCCATGCCCACGCGCTAAGCCACACCCACAGACCAAACCACGCCCACATATAAGCCACGCCCACTTTGCCGCGGCGGCGCGCTACGCGCGCCACTCGGCCTAGGAGCGGCATTCAAAAGTATTTTCAGGTGCCAAAAACCCTAGGGACACCCCTGATCAGAACCCTGCAACACAGAGCAGAGAACATCCCACTAGCGCAGAGGCGAAGGCTAAAGAAATTAAAGAAGGTTAAGGAGCTATGCCTTACCTCCTGTTCTTCAATCAATTGAGCAGGAGCCAGGGACGAAGGTAAGCATAATTTCCCTTTCACGCGATCCATTGCTGTAGAGATAAAAATCTCAGATTGTTTTTGGAACTGTTTCCAGAACAGTTATTGTGAGTGTTCAGCCAATAAAAACAAAAATGCAGACGTTGTGATTTTTCCGTATGTATTGTGTTTTAGTGCGTTGAATATATTAGGGATATTAAAACAAAACCCTCACAGTGTTGCATAATAGATTATAATATCAATGTGCTGGTGACCCAGCCAATGAAAGTGTGCACTGTGTGCAGTCTGTAATAAATAGCATTTCATTTTGAGATTGGGTTGGTGAAAAGATGCAGTCAATCTGCTACAAGAGCTTCACCTTTTCCTCTGACTCATTCTCGAGCTAAAGTTTTGATGTGACTGGACCAGGCGAGGAGGCATTCAGTTTAATGAAGGACATGCCCCATTTGCATTGAGATCTGAGAGGAGTAGGATACAGAGATTCTAGAAAATTAATTTTATAATGTAAACTTTTGTTTAATAGATTGCTTGTTGATATCAACAATCCCATCTGAGGCGCCTACATTTTGAGCAGATTTCAAGATGATTCTGCTTAAGATCACTACTTTCAGATGGAATTTTAGATGATGCTGGTGTATGGCCAGCATTAGGGATCTTTTAAATTATCCAAGAAGGATGACTTTAACTATGGATTTTCTACAATGATTACAATGACAAACTTGGGTCTTTCTTATAATATGGAATGTTGAGGCATGTCAAATTATTAAATGTAATTATCCTTTAAATAATAATTGGATATATGCATGTCCTCCTCCAGAATAAAATTGTTTTCTTACCTTACCTTCCCTACCCCATCCCCAAACCCTGAGATTGTTATAGTTACTCATCTCCCTGCGGTCCCTGAAGTCCAGAAAACTAACCTCCCCCTGCCATGCTTTTCCCAGTCCTAACCTCTTAATTTTCAGAGAGTTTTTTCAGCGGTGGCGCATGCTGTCTGTCATTGGCTGTGAAGCCATGACAGACTTCTGCATTTATTATGGGCTTCACTGACCGCAAGGAGGTAAATAACGGTAACAATGTTAGGGTATAGAGAGTGGAGAAGGTAAGAATTAATTTTAATTTTAAGGATGGACATGCCCTTTAATTTGGTTTCTCTTGATTCCATGTGGTGCAGCTGAAAACTTCATAAAATATCAGTGACACATGAATCCAATCTGTTTCTTAGATATTTGGATATGAACAGTAGAGTCACACAGGAAATACAATTGCTGCTTTTGTGATCCAGTTTCCTTATTGTGCAGATGTGTTACCTGTTTGGAGGCATGGTGTGGAGCAGTTGGAGCTTGTGGCAAATAGTTTGGTGAATTATGCTTTTTTTCCCCGTGGGCATCTCCTTTAACATTAGTACAGGACGATTTACAAAGTAACATAAGTTTTCTAGTGTATGCCTTGAAAAATATAACTTGAATTAAAGTTAAATATATCATAAAGAAATGTAATCCCTTAAAAGGCCTATCAACCCCCAAACTAAAATTTAACCAACCCCTACTGTACAATTTAGAAAAATCCTTTCCTTACATCCCTGCTCCTTATGGTTCTACTGTAGTGCCTCTTTAAAGTCCAGGAAACTGAAGGGTAGGAGTTCTCTTCCTGTCCAAAAGTAGAGTAAGACTGTAAGTAGAGTTTGGAATCGATTTTTCCAATATTGTTCCAATATAGAGTTTGGGGGTGGGAGGACATGCCCTACAATATATTAAAGGTTAGTAATGAGGGTGGAGATGCCCTTTTTGCTGATCTGTTGTTTTTCCTGGAAGAATTTAAAAGACGATGACTGGATACTGTCCTTTCCAAAGCTTCTCCTACATCCAGTTTGCTACAATGTTGTAGCATTGTTCAAATATAGTGTACCTGATTTGCAGTAATATACCACCACACGCAAACAACAGTGGAGCAAGCAGAGCTGAGTAGTACTGAAACAATTCAAAATATACCGTACTGTAAATATCAAATATCAGTTACATAGGTTACATAGATCTCTTTTTTTGTAAACATTCACTTTAAGGACAAAAATAAAACAGTGCAGTTGCTTTGTCTTGAACACAGTCCTTGCTGTAAATCAATCAACCACTTTAAGTCCTGAAAAATGAAAATGGAGTTTTAAATGTCAGTGGCAGAAATACAAGTATCTCCACAACTAGCTTCTTTCATAAGTGTTCTAGCCATGATAATGATGACATTTACAATTTATAGACATCAGTACAAAAAAATTTGTTTGAGCATTTTAAGAATTCTTTTTTTCTCATGCTAAAATCCAGTGGAAAAAAACAAATATAATATGACATTTACAAAGTCTTTTACTTTGTACAAGTTTTCTGTATTTTCTGTAGAATGATTTAAATTATATTGCATCTAAAAAAAAACATTGATGTAAGCCATTTCTGAAAATCAAGAGCAGTTTGTCTTGGCCCACAGCATGGATTGCAGATATAGAATAAGATTTAAAGTAAATCTCAGAACCTGCTGACGTTCTTGCAATGTTCCCCAGTCTGACCCATTCTTTTGCTATGAACATTAGAGCATAATATTGATTACCCATGATTGGCTCAGGCAGTTGTTAGAATACTGCAGTAAAATAGGCAGATAAGTTGAAGGGCATGTTCACCCCACACCCCTCCCCTACTAAAATTTGCCCCGCTGCTGGCCCCACTGTGTAGTGTAAAAAAATCCTTACCTTTCTCCTCTGCGCCTTATGGTTGTCATGCAGTTCCTGATGAAAGTCCAGAAAAGTGAAGAGTAGGAGTATGTTTGTGTGTCATCTGGTATCTGACTTCCAGTCCTCCCTGAGGACTCTGGCATGGGCAGGGGAGCTCATCCTTCCCTCGTCCGGATCTCTCGGCGTTGCATTCTATTTTTAAAAATAAAACAACATTGTTGAGGTGTAGGGGATCCAAGCCTAAAACGCTAGGTTTTTTACTTTAAAAAGTGCCCAGAAATAGACATTCTCGAATTTGTACCCTCTGCTCTCTCAATAACTTGCTCCCAGGCCTATTGGCATAGTGTACAAAGTATAATGTTGAGGAAACACTGTTCCTTGTTCGAGCTAAATACAGGAAAAAAAATGGTGCAATACCATGGAAGTATAATGAATAACATTTTAAAGGATTTATATTATTGATAAATGTATATGAATAGATTTTTTTTAATTTGCACTTTAACATGCACATTGGCTTTTAAAATGCTGTTTTTAATTTATATAAGAATCCTTCATGATAGTGATATTAGAATAGTGTTTTTTACACTTGATATATGGAAGTGCACTTTTTATGATAATTTATAATGGCACTGATGTTTGTTCACTCCAATCTATGTTGATTGGCTTAATTTTCACACCGGTGTTATTGGAGGCAGTGGTTTCACTTATATCAAGCATGTTATCAAGCATGTTTGTATGCTTGATAAAGGACCACACGTCTCCGAAACATGTTGCTGAATACACAATAAAGTTTTTTGCAGATTATATGCTGTCTGAGACTCATCTACAAAACTTTATTCACTGTATCCTGACCACGGTGGACAGAGTGGTGTAGACTGAGAGCCTAACAGAATCTTAAGAGCAGTGTGAGTAGCTTGCATTTACTTAAGCTATAAACAAAGCAAACAAAAAAGGCAGTAAAATCAGTTAACTATTTTGTATTGTTCCTGGAAGACTGTCAGCAATGCATGCTGGCTGGAAAATAAACAGCAGGGTTAAAAGCAGCTTTTGATAACTTATAAGGGACTCCTATATTGGTGTGAAGACATCTGTATAGAAAATATGTGCATAGAAACAGTGAAAAGTGGGGCTTTGGCTGTAATATGCTAATTGGGATTTTCCAGGGTACATAATTGCCACAGATTCTTGTACAAGTCATTCTGAATTGAGAAAGCCAGTAACTTATTGATGGTTATTTGATATACATTTATTGATGGTTATTTAAATGGTAATTGTTAGAGATGGACTAGAATTTAAACTTAAACCCGAGTTTGGATGGACTCAAACATCTCAAACTATCCCGGACCCGGATTTCTTGGACTTTCGATAATTATCGAATACGAAAATCGATTGAATGTTTGAATCATTTATGGGATAATTATCGAATGTTTGAATCGTTTATGGGATAATTATCGAATGTTCAAATCGTTTATGGGACAATTATCGAATGTTCGAATCATTTATGGGACGATTATCGAATGTTCGAATAGTTTATGGGATGATTATCGAATTTTTGAACACAGGAGTTTGAAAGTACCGTGTGCGAGAATAAGATAGATTTTTTGAAAGTTCTGGATATTCAACTGTGTTCCCCAGACCATTTCCCAGGTCCCAGAGCCATTTACATTAAGTTACCATTGATATTTTAATTGTATTTCATTAGGACTTTTCAAACTATTTGACTCCCATTGACTTTAATGGGTCAGTTTTCAAACTTTCCATTTAGTTTGAAAGTTCGAAAACAGACCGTACTTTCGGAAGTTCGGCCATCTCTAGTAATAGTGAGATAGTACACACAAACATACACACCTTTCCTATATGTAATATCATATACCCCCACCTCATTGGTAGCTCCTAAAATCTCAATGCAATCTCCTATGAAGATATAAATATATTTATATAATATAAGGAATATTAACCTGCATGGGAACATAATGTTGTACTGTCTGTTTCTTCTCCTGGAGCTGTGTGCTAAATGTTTGTGTTTTTCCAGCCAATTATACCTGAAAGGGAATTTCTTTCTGGCTGTTTGTGCTGAAAACATAAAGAACATAAAATGTGACTGTAAGAATAACGTACATTGAAATCTAAGCTTAATAGAAAACACCTTTTACAGTCTAAATTCACTTGGCCTTGTGTTTTAAATAGTCTGGACCGTCTCTGCAAATTGTGATATTCTTGGATTTTACAGGAAATAGTTCATTATCTTTTATATAGCAAAACACAGTAGAGAAGTGATGCTCTTTGTTCATAAGCAGCTTTAAGTTTACAATTTATTATCTCTCTCTCTGTGGTAGAAGATATTGATGACGCCTGTCTCAGTTTCTGAATCACTGAAGGTGTTCATTATTGTCTATGGAAACATTCACAGAAGTTAGATACTGCATGTTTCCCATTATCGAGCCTAAAAGATTTGTATTGGAAGTATACTCTCTGTTATAGCAAACGTGTAGTTTACTTATTTTCTATTTTTGTTGTTAATGATGTCACTTAGCGACATCACTCATTGTACAGTCACAGTTATTGAGCTTTTTTATCTTAAAAGGTATCTAAGAGTTGTCAATGCAACTGGTGGCAAAACAAGGAATGGGCCACAGGGGAGAATAATAACCCTTTTGAGTAGAGTGTTTGAAACACACGTTTCATAATCAGTCATTTCCATTGTTTCAACTTCAGTGAGCTCTAAACTTAAAGCACAATCACAACACACATCTTATTAGCAGCGCAGTAAGCTGCTGACACATTTAAACCAATCACATCAATCTTTCTGGCTAGAGACCATCAGAAATCACCGTTTCATTATGTTGATGGTAAGAAAAGTTTACTTTTGCATCCCAGAACTTCTTGGGGGAAAAAAAATGAATCAACAGCTGTTTATCATCTTGGGAGACCTTGCTGGCCATATGCTCTCAGACCTAAGTGTTAATTAAGCAGAAGTCAGGCTGAAAGATCTCCCCAAGAGGTTCTACGGTAGCTTCAGGCCATTATCCTTTATGTTCCCATCTTAAAAATACCAGAAATCACTAATGCCTCTGGAAAGTGGAGCAAGTTTATTCAAAAATAATAGTGGATTAATGAAGAACTCTACAAAACCAAAGCCAGGCCTTAACAATGTTGTTTAGCTGGAAAGAGCCTCAGTTATTAACACTGTACAAATATCAGCATGTTACTATCATGTATTATGTAATGATCAGTAGCAGAACTGGAAAAGTCAAGCAGTGAGTGACCCATGAAAAACTTAGAGGGAAAATAAGCAGATGTTCTTAATGAAATGTTTCCAGACTCAAAGGGGTTTGGGGGTGGGGTGGACAAGCCCTTAAAGTACATTTCCCAGGGAGGTTAGAAAGCCTATCCCTGTGCAGCACTAGTCGTTTATATTGTTTCTTATTTCTTCTTATTACATCATAATACTTATATGGAAATAATCCAGAATATCGTTCTGCTATTTTTCCCATTAGTGATGTTAAACTTACAGGTCTCTGGCTCTGCATCCAAAGTAAAGATGTTGCTGTTTAAAATAGCGCTACCGGTCTTTCAAACAGATGGTCGTGTGTATCTTTAGTGAGGATGTGCAATCAGCTGTTTAAAAACAGCTTATCACTGGCACACTCGCATTCCCCCACCCACGAAACGGCAGGGACTGCTGTAGTGTACTTACTTGGAAGGAAGAGATAAAAAGTTGACTGGACCTCTCAATTCTTCCTGGTGGGCCCCATGTCTTATATTTTTAGGCTGGGCTCAAAATCTCACTTCAGGCTCATAAGAACAGGTTCCATTACAATGGCTCACAATAACCATTGGTGTACTAAGAGGGGTTCCTACATTGAATACAAGAATTGTGGAAGCACTCCAATTAGGCTAATTTACAACTACATTTAGCGGAAGTGCTACTGATCTGGTCAAAACATTTATACAAACATAGAAAAAAACTGCCCTATTAACAGGAGTTTGAAAAAAGCCTAGGATGGTGCCTCTATCTTATCTGGATCATAAGTTATAGGCTTGTAAAATTACACTTCCCAGGCTGCCCTGTATTTGTGTCTCTGTGACAGGCATGTATAATAAGCTGTGTGTCATAAGCCTCATGAATAGAAAGTAGAAGAGTTAGGGTGAGTGAGAAAGATAAATAAGTAAGGGAGGAAAGGAGAGATGAAAAGTGGACAGTCTACCTGGTGGACCCCTGTTCTTATATTTTCAGGCTGGCCTTAACATCTCAGTTTAACCGAGACTTTAACTGTACTTACCCTTAGTCAGCTGCTTATTAGAGATGTCCGAACTTCGCAAAATCCGGTCCGCTCGAGGATCCGCGAATTTTCGTAAAAATGTGAAAATTCGAAAATCCGCGAGCAGACCCATTAAAATGAAAAATCCATTGAAAATTACTAGATTTTCGTATTTCAAAAATTTTCGAAATTACAGGTTTTCGCGTATTTTCGAAAATTTTCGAAAATACAAGAAAACTAGTATTTTCGAAAAATAGTATTTTCGAAAATACGAGTAATCTTCGTAATTTCGAAAATTTTCGGAAAATACGTAATTATGAAAAATAGAGAAATCCTTGCATTTTTGAAAATTTTCGAAAATTTTCGAAAATACGTGAAAACCGTAATTTCGAAAATGTTCGAAAATATGAAAAATCCGCGAATCGGAAGTTCGGAAGGCGGAAAATCCGCCGTTCGCGAACGGGATAAATCCGCGACGGATCCGGGTTCGGATCCGCGAACCGGCCATCCCTACTGCTTATGCTGCTTCTGGATCCAACTGTGAACTTCCTAAAACTAAAGATAAAATGAGGAAAATTAGATAGATGAAATAATAAGATGTGGCTATATTAATGCCTAGAATGATGGGTAGAGGACTTCAATGGGAGTGTTTTTGGATTTTTTTTTTTAAATTAAAAAAATCGGAAAATGGAGCGAAACTCGCCAGTTTCGAATATCAATAGTTAAAAGCTGCGTGATAAGCCCCACCCCCCTGTTCTCTGTCCTTTCCTCTACCTATTAGGAACAGGGGAAAAAAAATTTAGGAAGAGGAAAAAATATATTTTCAGGCTTGTGGCTACTGGCTATCTTTAAAAATGCTTAAAGGATGTGTACACTGTAAAACCAACTTTAGTTGCCTGGATACCTGTGGCTTTAAAAGGAAATATGTGTATTTTTTTTTCTACTTGAATATTGCTGGCTTCCTCCTCTTAAATATGGCTGCTGAAGCTCTAACCCACGAGATCTTCAGAATTTCTGAATGTGGAACATGCACGTTTGACGCCACGCGAAAGCACAATGATGTCATTGCTCTTGCATCCTGGCACCGTTCCCAGGACTGTGAAAGTGTGTGATGTCATTGCGATACTGCAGCGCAGTGTGATTATGCCACACATGCGCACGTTCCTGGGAACGGTGCCGGGACATGCGCTCCGTTACGTTGGGCACATGTACGCTCCACACAATCCTTACCCCCTTCGACCGCCTGGAGAGGGAGAAATTCAGAAGATTTCATGGGGTGGAGCTCCAGCAGCCATATCCATGAGGAGGAAGCCAGCAATATTCAAGTAGGCAAAGTAGGCTAAAAAGTAAATATTTACTTTTAAAACCACAGCTATCCAGGCAATTAAAGTTGGTTTTACAGTGTACACATGCTTTAAAAGTTTGAGGGAGGGTCTTATGATGCAGCTGTTGGAGCTCTGTCCCAGCAGTGGGCATGCTCTAATCTTAAATTTGGGTTAAACAGTGGTGCTGGTGATGTCACAGCTCAGCGGTAGCAGGAAAAAACAGCCTTTATACTGCTGTAACTTTGGGTAGACTGCAGTCAGAAGCATGATCCTGGAGTCATTTTAAAGGTAAGAAAATATATACTGAAAGTAAATACAATTTAAAACTTTTATTTTCCAACATTACTTCATTTAGCATGGGATTTTACATCTCCGTTTTGTGCCTCTTCCTGTATATCCATTCTGCTAATTTTAATGGTCAGATATACAGCTGTAATATCTAGCAATTATATAATTATGGAAGCTTAGCTTAGCTTTAGTCAGGGGCATAATGATAGGGGAGCGGGGCCCAGTGATTACTAGTTACGCCACTGGCTTTAGTTCTCCTTAAGTAGTTATGATAGACTAAAGCGATGATAAAAACTTTTTGAATCTGATGCAATCAATTTAGTGTATGAGAACAAACCTTTACTGTCTTAATATCGGGGGAAAAAGTTCTGTTATCTCCGAGGAAATGGTTTTAGATAAGTATTTTTAACTTGATTTATCTTTAGTTTACTGCAAAAAGTTATATCCCCCGTAAGGTAGCACATAGTTATATTACCATGTGAGAGATAATATCATCTCTCTGATTTATTTACCACCAGGCTCATGTACTGCACAAACGTTTGATAAATACGCGCACCGTGCTGCAATCTGATCAAATTAAGTTTCATGCTTTAGAGGGAATAGCCATTATTCTTATCATCTTATATAATTCCATAACATTTCAAATCTGGGAAGTCAATGACTGATTGCTTGCCCTGTTATGGAAATATATCTTTATGAAAAGTTTGGTTAAAAAGACACATTTGAAATGCTGTTGGTTGTTTTGAATGACGAGTAGAGAGTATTTTAGACATTTTCAGGGTTATTCAAGTTCTTTTCGTTTAAAATGGTGCTAATTTTTCCCCAACCAATCAGATGTAAGCTTACAAATGTTAAATAAGATCTGATTGGTTGGGGCAAAATTAGCACCATTTTAAACGATAAGAACTTTTATTGAATCTCCCTGTTAGTTTAGTTGAAATGTTAGCGCTCTTTAAATTAAGGGGCATATTTATAAAGGTTTGTTAACTTTACGTTGTCTTTATCACTGCAGTTTTCACCAGAGATGACTTAAAGGATAAGTATGCTGTATATCTCAAATGGTAAGGCCCGTTATTCTGAGCATGCGTGACATCATCTCACCGTGCCATGTGTGCCTAGCTGAACTAAACATTCAGCTAGGCACAATCAAGATGTCAGCAACTTGCAAGCTGGAAAGGTAGGCTCTGGAGGGGCATAGGGAAAAAAACAAACAATGCCAACAGTTTTTTTTAAAGCTGCAGCTTCCAAATACACTTAAAGTGTATCTCCACTGTAAAAAATGACATTGGCTATTATAGCAGTTTATAGCTAAACTAAGTCATACCTGGAATCTTAGGTCACTCTGTTCCATATGTGCTCCGATCTGCTACCTTTACACTGTACACCTGCAAGATTCCTCTGCTGATATGCCCCTCTGCCTCATATTTTGCCGACGCGCGCACTCCCATGGGTGTGTGTATGTGTGTGTGTGTGTTTTTCCAGACAGAAATAGACAGATATAGATAGATAGACAGACAGATATGGATAGATACACAGATATGGATGGATAGATGGATAGACAGACAGATATAGATAAATAGATGATGGATAGATACATAGATAGATAGACAAACAGATATGGATGGATAGATAGACAGACATATATGGATAGATAAACAGACAGACAGATATAGATAGACGATAGATAGATAGATAAATAGATTATAGATGGTATTGGCTTTTTGTTTCTTGCTCCAAGGAATAGCATCTCCCAGATCCCTCTGCAATACAGCTAATGACACTCCCAGCATCCCCTCTGAAATACATTCGTCTCCCAGGCCCCCCTGCAATACAGCTAGTGACACTCCAGCATCCCCTCTGAAATACACCTTCTGTCTCCCAGGCCCCCCTGCAATACAACTAGTGACAATCCCAGCATCCCCTCTGAAATACACCTTCTGTCTCCCTTACAAACACACACACCTCCCCCCATTTGATTCCTATAAATTCTATTACTTTTGCAATTGTTAAAAAAAGTCTCCTTACATAAAGCTGTGTGGCTGAACCTTATAACTTCCCCCCTCTGTCTCTCCCTGCACTATCAGCTGTGAATAGATTGTGCAGAGACAGGAAGGAAAGGCTTTGTTTACATCAGGCATCACTGGGGTCAAGTAAGTGTGGCAGAAATCATGAATATGCATGTGATGATGCACATTGACTGACAGCCTGCCCAGCACAGTAGCAGACACACCCCTAGGAGCTACACAGCTTCCAGAGGCTGCTGCAAAGGAACAGAGCTGATTTTTAGGGAAAAAAAGGTAGGAGGGAGGTTGGGGGAAGGTGAACTTTCATATAGGGGGAAAAAAAAAGTTTTTCCATCAGTGGAGATACCCTTAAAAAACTTTATTTTACAGCATACTTATCCTTTAATGGAATTATATAAAGCAGGCGATAGGTGGCGATAGGTCATTACTGCCGCCTATTGCCACTTCGCTTATCGACGCATATGCCAGTGGGTCCCTGGAAGGTGTCAGTACATTGCGGAGTGTTTCTAGTATAAATAAGGGTCCTGAGGAAGGTGTTAAACTATTGGACTATTTTCCAGTATTTACTGTAATACAATCCCCCCCCCCCTTTAATGTTGGCAAATTCTCAGTTGCAGCTCTGGTCTAGTATTTGTAGATGTTATGGTGCCATTTATCTTTTTGCTGCAATACTGGACTTAACAAAATGAATGCGGCGATGTTGCCACAGTACATCACCAATAATACCACCGCACATCGCGGCAGCAATATTTTCTGCATCCAAAACCGTCCGATTTCTGAATACACTGTTCCTGGTGATAAGAATACTGTCAAAGACAAAACAAAGAAAGACTGATCACAGAAACCACATTTTCCTTTATTACAGTAAAAGAAAGAAAGGCAGTAACTCAAAAACATATTAAGCTTTCCTTGGACCAGTGAAAAGAATATAAATAGATGTCATCTCATTTATATATCTATTGTATAAAGCAGGGGTTGACAGCATGGTAGATTTTATTACCCATTGGCTCCCAGGTTATTTCTTAACTTTTCCCATGGACTGTATGGATGAAGAGAGTTATACTGATTTTTATGCCAGGGAAAAATTAAATATTATCCATTGTTAAATATCATATATTATGTTATACATTTAATAAAGAACAATGATAAGGCAACCAACTAGATCAAATATGCACCTAAGATGCATCAAGCCATAGAAGGGTTTTATACAGTTTCTAGTCCGACTGTTTTCATCACTGATCTAGAACTTGGGTTAGATTAGAGTCAAGGACCTCAATCAAGTCAGCAAGTGAGTACCTCTCCTGGTGCCTCAACTATAACAGGTCTGTCATTGTGTCTATTCATTAAAATCCTCACAAAAAACATTACTAAAATCCCCATCAGTCTGATCCATCTCCTTCCTTATTCCTAAAGCCTTTTATATATCTCAGCTTTGTTTTACTTTCTTTACACAGACATTACAGAAAAGCTTCCTTCCTTACCCCAAAGCCTACACGTCAGAAGTGTCTGTCATTGTATTAAAGTTCTAGATTCTGAAATCAGTTTTCTATGGAGAATACAAGCTCTGGGTTTTATCCACATTTCTTTGACACCAGTTTAAAACAAGCGTAGGCTTGCTAATTAGCAGGGATTAAAGGAAAGGGGTTATCCAGTGCATAAGAGTCATAATAATCAGCATGTGTCGAAGAAAAAGAGACTGCATAAAGGAAAAATATGAAAGCAAAACATAAAAGGCCGATCACATTTTCTGTTTTGCCTAAGCCCCCCAGGAAAAGGTAGAGAGTTGTGTGTAAAGGGATAAAAACATATTTTGTAGGATATTAATAAAGAAGAACAAGTGGTGAAGGTCCGTAAAAGGCTTACTCACAGCAGCATTTGGCATCCCAGTGCATATGCATGACTGACAGTTGCCTGAAATTATCTTTGAAGCGCTTATAGTAACATCATGGGATTGCACGTGATTTAAATGCAACACAGTCAGATCCATTTTTTAAAGAGTAAGACGTTTCCAGGCTAAAACAACATAACCATTTTCTTTGAAATTATATTTCCAAGTGATTCCATAGAATTTACAGATAAAATGGTTAATGGTTAAGCTGTCAGACAAGATCAATGTTATTACATATTGCACATTCTTATAGAACTCACAGTCATTTCAGATGGTGTGTACAGACCATAGAAAGGTGAAGATAGGCTTACAGTTTTAGACTCTGTATTACTAACAGACATTATCAGCAGTTGGCAAGAAATAGGGTGGATGGTTACATTCCATTAACTGCCATCTTGACAAACACATTTAGCATGGTATTACAGTAAATGTTTATAAGTATAAGTGTATCTTAGTATTATGTAGTTTAATAGAATATTAACGAGATGAGAGACCATTTTTGTTTGAAAATTAATCACATACATACATTAATCATATACATAAAATGGGTCATCCATTAAAGGGCATGTCCACCCCCCAAACTAAAATTTAACCCCATACTAGCCCCACTGTACAGTTTAAAAATTAAATCCTTGCCTTAGAATCCTGCTCCTTATGGTTCTCCTGCAATCCATGTCCAAATCGAGGAAAGTCAATAGTAGTGGCTGTCTTCCTGTCCAAACATTGCTGCCTTCTGTATTGCCATCAGGAGGGATGGTGACATGCACACAGGAGCCTTTTCACCCCCTTCCCTCCCGACCCCCCTCTGCAAATAACTCCCATAGCGTAAAAACATTAATGCATATTGCTACCGGTAAGTTAAAATTTTAAAAATCTTTTCCACAGTAGTTACAGCTCCCGGCTGCCAGCAATGGAGAAGACGTTGGCAGCCGGGAGCTGTAACTACAGTTTGGAAAAGATTTTTAAACTTTTAACTTAGCGTTTAGGGATGGGAGGATGTGCCCTACAATATGCATGAATGCGATTGACTGCCTCTCTTCACCCCTACAATCTTGCTAGGACACTATATACATAGTAACATAGTAATTGAGGATGAATAAAGACATCAAGTCCATCAAGTCCAACCTATTCACCCTATTTTTTTTAATTTTTAACCCTACCTAACAGTTGATCCAGAGGAAGGCAAAAAAAACCAGCAAAAAAGGGGGAAAAATTCCTTCCTGACTCCAAACGGCAAGCGGAAAGTATCCCTGGATCAACCAGATCTATATGTATTAATACCAGTAATTCTTAAAATTCTTTAGTTTTAGAAACTTATCCAGGCCTTTTTTAAAGTTATTCAATGAACTTGCTATTACCACATCTGCTGGAAGACAGTTCCACAGTTTCATTGTTCTCACTGTAAAGAAACCTCTCCTAACCTGAAGATGAAACTTCTTTTCTTCCAACCTTAAAGGATGTCCACGTGTCCTCTGATATGACCTATTAGTGAACAATGCACCAGAGAGCTCATTGTATGGGCCATTAATATATTTGTACAAGGTTATCATGTCCCCACGCAACCGCCGCTTCTCCAATGTAAACAGCCCTAACTTGTCTAATCTGCCTGCATATTCAAGCCCCTCCATTCCCCTTATTAATTTAGTTGCCCTTCTCTGAACTGCCTCAATTTCCAAGATGTCCCTTTTGTATATGGGATTCCAAAACTGCACCGCATATTCCAAATGAGGCCTTACCAGTGCCTTGTAAAGAGGGAGAATAATATTTTTCTCTCTTGAATCTATTCCTCTTTTTATACAAGACAATATCTTGCTAGCTCTAGCTGTTGCTACCTGGCATTGTTTGCTACAGCTAAGTCTGTTATCTACCAGAACCCCCAAATCTTTTTCCATTACAGATGAACTTAACACAGAGTTATTTATGGTGTAGATGGCACAGGGATTATTAAATCCCAAATGCATCACCTTACATTTATCTACATTGAATCTCATCTGCCATTCTGCTGCCCATTTTGATAATCTATCTAGGTCTGCTTGCAGCACTGCACATCATTGGAAGTTTCCAAAGCTCTGCATAATTTAGTGTCATCAGAAAACACAGAGACCTTGCTCTCAATGCCCCCTTCTAAGTCATTTATAAACAGATTAAACAGAAGCGGCCCCAGTACGAACCCTGAGGCACTCCGCTTAGAACTTTAGCTCATTAACCACCACTCTCTGTTTGCGGTCCAATAACCAGTTCTCTCATCCATGAACAAATGTTTTCTTCAAGGCCAACAGTCCTCAGTTTATACATTAGTCGCCTATGTGGCACAGTATCAAAAGCTTTTGCAAAATCCAAATAACCACATCCACTGCTGTGCCTGAGTCCAACTTCTTACTCACTCTTCATAAAAACCAATTAAATTTGTCTGGCATGATCTATTTCTCATAAATCCATGCAGACTACTACTAATTAAGATGATCTCTGGAGACAAAGTCAAGGATATGATCCCTTAACAAAGTTTCCATCACCTTCCCTACCACTGATGTTAGGCTTACAGGTCTATAGTTACCAGGCTGTGAACGACTACCTTTTTTGAATATTGGTATTACATTGGCTTTTTTCCAATCCAGCGGCACATCCCCAGACAAAAGCGAATCTGAAAATATGAGAAACAGTGGTCTAGCTAGAACTGAACTAAGCTCTTTTAAAATCCTAGGATGCAATCCATCTGGTCCTGGCGCTTTATTGATATTAACTTTGTCTAATTGTTTCCGTACCATATCCTCCGTTATCCAATGTGAAAACTCTTCATTTCTTCCCTGCATATTGCTACAATCCCTACCGTAAGGACAAGGATTCTCAACAGTAAAAACCGATGTTAAAAAAACGGTTTAGCAGATAAGCTTTTTCGGCATCCTCTACAACCACCTCAGCTCCATTATTTAATGGTCCCACATTCTCAGTCCTCATCTTTTTACCATTTATATACTTAAAAAACATTTTGGGGTTGGACTTGCTTTGTTCGGCAATCCGTATTTCATTTTCTATTTTAGCTAGTTTAATTGCTTTCTTGCACTCTTTATTACAGCTTTTGTACTCCCTGTAAGCCTGTTCTGTGCCTTCTGTTTTCAAACTTTTAAAAGCCCTTTTCTTTTTTTTTCATTTCCCTTTTTACCTGAGCATTAAGCCATGCAGGACTGGACCTAATTTTTTTACACTTGTTACCTAAAGGTACAAATTTGGAAATGTAATAGTTTAATATCCCTTTAAAAGTGGTCCACATCTGCTCAGTTTCTTTACCTAGAAACAGTTCCCCCCAGTCTATGAGCAGGAGCGATTCCTTTAAAAGCATAAAATTAGCTTTCCTAAAGTTAAAAGTTTTTGTTAACCCAGTGCACTTTAGTTTTTTGCAACCTATATTAAATGACACTATATCATGGTCACTATTCCCTAAGCTTCCCATTACCTTTATCTCCATAATGAGCTCAGGGTTATTAGATATCACCAGATCCAACAACGCATTCTTTCTAGTAGGAATATGCTTGTGCAGGTTCTCATTCATCCAGGTCATGGTATATCTGTTGTATTCAATTTGATCAACTGGACTTGAAATGTAGTTCTTGAAGACGTTTCGCTAGTCATCCGACTGGCTTACTCAATTCAGAATGACTTGTACAAGAATCTGTGGCAATATTGTACCCTGGAAAATCCCAATTAGCATATCACAGCCAGGTGTTAAGGGTGTGATTAGATAGTGGCTAAGAGGTGTTATAGGAACGCCCAGAGTAAGGTGTTAAAACAGCATTGTACATGGCAGACAGTTGGTGTCGAACCCCCCCACCTCTATTTAGGCTTGGTTTCTTTATTTTCACATAAATGGCCTCCTTAACACCTCTCTTGAACCAGTCACGTTCCTTCGCCAGTATGTTAACATTACAATCTTCAAAGGTATGTCCTTTATCCTTAAGATGCAGATACACGGCTGAGTCCTGACCCGAGGAATTGGCTCTTCTGTGCTGGGCCATACGTTGATGCAGTTGCTGTTTGGTCTCCCCCACATACAAATCAGAGCATTCTTCACTGCACTGCACTGCATATATGATGTCGCTTTTCTTGTGTTTTGGTATTGGGTCTTTCGGATGTACCAATTGCTGCCTCAGTGTGTTGTTCGGTTTAAAGCAGACAGGGATACAGTGTTTTTTGAAAATTCTTCTTAATTTCTCGGAGAAGAAGGGGGTATCCCCCCGAAACGTTGTGACGTGTGATGTGTGGATCACAATAAAATTGTTATAATTTCTTGGAGTGCGACCCTCTATTGCCTTTTTCCTGTTAAACTACTGGTTCCAAAGGGAAGAACCCACGAGGCGTCTGCACCCACAGTTGGATAGAGTGCACCTCCACCATTGTTTATCTGTTTACATATGGGATGACCATGTTCTTCCTCCTGTCTTGCTTTTCCCCTTCACTGTTGGTATTCGTGTTCTTTTCTTTCCTTCTACTTCTTTTGACAAAGGCCCAGTCTGGATATCCACAAGTTTTAAGGGTCTGCCATGTACAATGCTGTTTTAACACCTTACTCTGGGCGTTCCTATAACACCTCTTAGCCACTATCTAATCACACCCTTAACACCTGGCTGTGATATGCTAATTGGGATTTTCCAGGGTACATAATTGCCATAGATTCTTGTACAAGTCATTCTGAATTGAGAAAGCCAGTCGGATGACTAGCGAAACGTCTTCAAGAACTACATTTCAAGTCCAGTTGATCTAATTGAATACAACAGATATTTCTAGTAGGAACTTCTACCATCTGTGAAAGAAAATGCTCATATAGAAAATTTAAGAACTTTATACCTTTAGAGGTGCTGGCAGTTCCCTTACTCCAATCTATGTCAGGGTAGTTAAAATCCCCCATGACCAGAACATGCCCCATACCAGCAGCCTTCGCCAACTGCATATGGAGATTCATTTCCACCTCTTCCTCGGCATTTGGCGGCTTATAACATACTCCAACAATTAATTTACCTACCTTCTTGCTTCCTGTACACAGTTCCACCCATAATGTTTCTGCCGCATCGTTTGCTCCCCCATCTATTCCATCTTTTAAATTTGGCTTCAATTCCTGTTTAACATACATACATACTCCTCCTCCTTTCTTATTAACTCTGTCATGTCTAAATAAGGAGTATCCTTCAATATTTACTGTCCAGTCGTGTGAATCATTAAGCCATGATTCTGCTATACCATATATTCTGCTATACCATATATTTTTATTATAAAACTCAAATGACAGGGATGGGCCCTGGAAAGATAAATTAAAAGCTATAATGCTATTTCGATAGATATATGTGTTAGAAATCACTGATTAATGATTAGACTTCGTCTTTGTCCCACTATTATATTGTTACCAACACTGATTGAAATGGAAATGTGTACCATGAAACATTTGTACAGATACTTATTGCTAGTTTTAAACCACAAGTAGAACACTAAGAAGTTTATATCTCCCATGAGAACCTTTTATATGTTCCCAATGAATGCTCTTACCGTAATTTGTTTGTTATGAGATTTTTTACTTACCTATAGATTAAGCGTCGAACAAGGGGTTAACTTGCACGGTGAATAAGAGAGGAGGGGATGTAACATACTCTGAGCACCCGAGGAACTGGCGTATAGAGCCACGAAACATGTAGGGCGGAGTTCTGTGTTCTGTTTGGTGTTTTTTTTTCCGTTTAATATTTGAAATAATTATGAAGTTTTAATACAGTTCCTGGATTCCGGTAGCCTGCCTGGTTTCACTTTGATCTACTACATAGGTGCAGTATTAATTAGTTCTTATAAGTAAATATACATGCAAAATAGAAATGAGTTTGCTATTTATCCTCAGTCCCTATGGCATGGCTATTGGGCATGTGCGATACCCATTGGGTACAGGGGGAGGAGCCAAGGTGGCCCAACTTTAAAACCATATATCTTCACCTTCATTGGGCTGATGTAACTCTGAGTAGGTGCATTATATACAATGTAATGTGTATTTTCAGGGCTATGTACCGGGAGCCATTATTGGCTATCTGTGTCTTAAAGCCACATTAACCAATGTACCAAACGTTAACATGACTTTAAGACACAACTAACGGCAGCTGCGACATTATGCAAAATTTGTGTTGCGCAACTGCTGCAACCAATGAACTGAGTTGTTAACTGCTCTTTAAGACGTAATCTCTAATGCCAGCTGGTGTAAAAGGCAAACTCTATTCACAATGCACTGACAGCCACTATCAGCTCAGTGCATTGCCTAAAGGGGGCAATAGAGCGCGATAGAGACTCTCGGTACATAGCCCTGTTTTTTTGTAGCCCAAGTAGATTTTTAACTTTAGTTGTCCTTTAATGCTAATTACTGTAGTGGGATTTAACAATTTATTGGTGTTTTTAGTAGGAATATTTTCAGATTCTGGAATGAAAAAACTTGGGTTTAGTTCTCCTCAAAGTATTGACTTTACCCTATATGTGTTCCCATTTTGTGATGCACAGTGTTTAGTACTACGGTTCACTTTCCTGATGCTTCTCTTGTTTGCCATTTAGGCACCCCCTTACTGACTAATATGTTGTCACTGTGGGGTTTACACTATCGTTAGTTATATATGACTACATTGTATATGCTTCACCTGAGTAGATTTCACTACCGATTATAGTGTATTCAGGTGATATATACTGTACTATACTCCATGTGCTTGTACAGGAGGGGGTTTTAATTGTTTTTAATGTTCCTTACCACATTAGTCATTTTTAATATAGTTTTCAAATTTATTCCTATGTAAATTAATAAGGGGAGTTTTTTTTTTTACTATATTCTACCTTGCCTTGTTAGAGTGCCTGGCTGATTTATCCTATGTGTATTAATTAAGGGGAGACTGACAGGCAGAGGTAGTTAATAGAATACAAAACACATACAGGTTAGAGGGAATTGGAAACAGCTTGGCTTTATCTAATAGACATCTGGACAGGCAGCAACTCTAATTCAACAAAAGTTGGAAGTTTGTGCTACTATTTAGCTCCAAACTTAACGCAGATTGAATAAGGGCGTATACCACGCAATGGAGCACTCCCTACCTTGCCCCTCCTCCAATACAATAACTTTCACAAAGTGATTTCTATCTTGCAGGAGCAAGTAAGTGTAGTGATCATGATATATTACATATCCCCCTACGTTTTTATGTTAACCATGATTACCGATAAGACTTTGGTGAAGCTGGTGACAAGATAATAAGAAAAAAAAAGCTATTACAATGTAAAGACAAGCAAGTTATAGAGGGTAAACCTGATGAAGGGGTAAAAGCCCGAAACGATGTGATTTTGTGGTTCACTAGTTAACAAATCTACATTTGGAGTGCGACTTTCTCACCTTGTTTTTTGATAACCCTTAGGCTGAGGCCACACTTCAACGCGCCAGAATCGCGCACGTGTGCATAATCATATTTTTCTGTTATGGAAACTCATGTGTTAAGGCACCAAAAATAGTGAACGCACGCGTTACCAAGATAGAAATGTTTGCGCAATCACATGCGCATCGGAAAATGCTGGAATTTTTGCATTTCTACGGTTTCCATTTAAACCAAAATGCATGCGCCTGCAAGCGCAAAACGCGTGCACAAACGTGCATAAATCGCGCAAGTGTGGCCTAGCCCCTAAATAAATGAAGCCAAGGAAGCTAAGGTAAACTTCAATAGTTTCTTATAAAAACCACTCTTCTACTAAGCTTAGCCCATTATGATTGGAATCACAAATGTATTATAATAGTACAATTACATTTGAAGATAAAATGTAGAAATGGTTTTAAAAAATTATTTAACTTGGAACATCTGCAGATAAACTGGTATAAGACACAGTGTTCCCACTGCTGAATTTATCTATAACTTGATATACAGTACTCAAAAGCTGTAGACCAATGGGCCTAAAGGTCAATAGCCTTTGTCATATTTGTCAAGTACCCCAGTGTACAGAAAGTTTAAATAATTTGCTTGGTACACAATGCAAGGATCTAATGATAAATCAGTGATGAGTAAGAAACCCACCAATGTTGTGTATTGTGCTTTTTTTCTGCAGTTTTTGGGGTATCAGGGATTTTTACTGCCCACAGGCCCTATGTAGAGGGGGGGGCATGTTGTCCACAATTACTGCCCATGGTCCATGTAAATGGGGGGGACTTACTGCCCACGGGCCCTATGTAGAGGGGAGGCATGCTGCCCACACTTACTGCCCATGGTCCATGCATATGGGGGGGACTTACTGCCCACGGGCCCTATGTAGAGGGGAGTGTGGCCACGTTTCTTTGTGCACCCATGCCATGGCATACTGTTTGATTAAGGACATGTGGAGATTGACATTTAGTGGGGGGTATTTGTGGGGGGCTTTTTCAAGGTTTGGGCTGTTTACTTTGAAAAAGAGTAAGCTGTTTAAATTACAGCACACTTTGATTTTTTTTCTTGTAATTCCACTTGCATGCGTCCCATCTGAGCTAGTTCGTGGCCATGCCTCTGTGTGCACCCCATTGCATATGGCATGTGGAGATTGACATTTAGCGGGTTATTTTTATCTTATCAATGGGTTTAAGTAGGATTTCAATCTTCAAATCATCTTATTTTTTGTTCACAAAATCTTCTAAAAGCTTGAGTTCTATGGATTTGCGTCTGGAATTCTTCATGTTTTATGAAATATGACACCGTTACGTAGCTGAAGGTGTGTAGATTTCCAAATATGGTTTGTGGGGGTATTTCCAGGTTTCAGGGCTCTTTCTTTTGGAAAAGGGTAGGCTGTAGAGATGGTCGACCTTAACTGAAGTTTGTTTCGTTTCGAACTTCTGAACTTTTACTGAAAAAAACCCATGAAAGTCAATAGGGAGCAAATAGTTTGAAAAGTTTGGATGATTTACACATAAACTGTTAAGGATCTTCAGGGAGAGTCCCTGCAAACCTCTCACCGGACGCAGAGTCTAAGTGTCTGTCGGTCTTCTCCATAGCCTCTGATGGTGATATGTTGGTGCGGCAAGACAGACACCAGGTTCGGGCTCCAGATCAAAGCTCACGGAAACCCCACCCGCAGTGTAGAGAAGCAGCTGGTAAAAGAAACAGGTAAATGCACGCGACAGGAGCACTGGAGATAACAATAACTGAGTGTAGGAGACCACTCCAACATCTGGAAACAGGGAAATGGGTACCGGTTAGAATCTGATACTGGGAACTGCACTGGAAGTTGTTGTAGTCCGGAATGTAATGGAAACCAAAGGCTGAACTGGAAATGGATGCAGGCTGATGAATGGAGACCAAAGGCTGAACTGGAACGGGTGCAGGCTGGATGAAATGGAGACCAAAGGCTGAACTGTAACCGGGTGTAGGCTGATGAAAGGAGACCAAAGGCTGAACTGGAACCGGGTGCAGGCTGGATGAAATGGAGACCAAAGGCTGAACTGTAACCGGTGCAGGCTGATGAAATGGAGACCAAAGGCTGAACTGTAACCGGGTGCAGGCTGGATGAAATGGAGACCAAAGGCTGACTGGAACGGGTGCAGGCTGATGAAATGGACACCAAAGGCTGAACTGGAACCGGGTGCAGGCTGGATGAAATGGAGACCAAAGGCTGAACTGTAACCGGTGCAGGCTGGATGAAATGGAGACCAAAGCTGAACTGGAACCGGGTGCAAGCTGGATGAAATGGAGACCAAAGGCTGAACTGAAAACAGGAATCAGTAACAAACTTGAATCGAGCTAAACACAGCAAGGAGCTGAAGACAGAAACAAACCGAATCTGAACTGGCAGCAAGAAGCCAGCCCAAGCAGGGGCCTAAAAGGACCTTCCACGTCATCACCAAGCGTCGGAACGTGCCCAGCACGTCTGCGCGCACGTCTAGGAGGCGGGATCACCATCGCCCGACCCGACGCCGGGACTCCATGCCCTCTGCCCGTCACCACGACGTGCATGGCGTGCCTGCGCATACCCGCGCGGCAACGCAGGAACGCGGCCATAGGTAAGCACCGGAGCCTTACATAAACTAACGATAGTAACTTACTGTAAATTGCTGTGGTACCTGGGAAATGGTATGGGGAACATGACCATCACCAAAACTTGTTTAAACAATTCTTTTCTCCCCCACGATCGGGCAATTGTCGGGTTTCTGATTGAGGATTACGGGCAATTGGAAAGTTACCGAATGCTACATTCGAGGGTCACCAAAAATGTAATCATACATTCGAGCATTATCGAAATCGAACGATACATTTGAGGAATCCCGAAATTCGAAGGCAACATTCGAGGATTAGCAAAAAAATTGATTCATTAGAGGGTTACTGAAAGTCGAAGGCTACATTCAAGGGTTAGCGAATTATTCATTCAAGGTTACTGAAAGTCGAAGGCTACACTCGAGGGTTACTGAAAATGAACATTACATTCGAGGATTAGTGAATGATACATTTGAGGGTTAGCGAAAATGAATATTACATTTGAGGATTAGCGAAAACGAACATTACATTTGAGGGTAAGTGAAAATTAATATTACATTCAAAGGTTAACGAAAATGAATGATACATTCAAGGGTTAGCGAAAACGAACACTACATTTGAGGGTTACCGAATGATAGATTCTAGGGTTAGCGAACGACCTGTAAATTGGGGGGGTTTACTTGTCAAGTGGGTTTAGGTAGGATTTCCTCCTAATCATCTTATTTATTTTTGCACAAAATCTCCTAAAAGCATGTATAAAGGCATGCTTATACTGTGGCAGTAATGTGGGCAGCATGCTCCCCTCTACATGGGGCCGGGGCAGTAAGTCCCCCCCATATACCCTGAGATGGAACGTTGGCAGTAAGTCCCCCCCATAACTGGGCCGTGGGCAGTAAGTGTGGGCAGCATGCCTCCCTCTACATAGGGCCCTGGGCAGTAAGTCCCCCCCATACACATGGACCGTGGGCAGTAAGTGTGGGCAACATCCCCCCCTCTACATAGGCCCCTGGGCAGTAAGTCCCCCCCCTTACAGCATAATGTGTTATGTTAGAATAGTTTATACTGTTTTATTAGAGTTTATGGGTTTTAATTGTTTGCACTTTACTTTTATTTCATAGTATTGAAACCTTTTGACTAAAATATTTAACTAAATGACCTTTTATTGAATTTGCCTGGATTTCTAAACAAACATACTTTGCTTCAGATTACATTTTTTTCACATTTCTCTTTATTAAACTAGATGTTGTAAAAAGGCATTTCCTATGGTTAGGTTAGCTTTAGCTAGCATTTGTTAGGTTAGGTAGGCTGTAGACTAGTTAGGTAGAGTAGGTCCCTGCTGGTAGGCTGAAAGAGTCTACGTAGTTCTGACGGTTGGTAGCAGGGCTTACAAATCTTTGGCCAAAATATTTATCTTTTCTTCATTAATTATTGTAGAGAAGTAATATGTCTATTTGAGGAATTGTATAAATAAATACCTCAGTAATGCCAAGTTCAAAATACCACACCGTTGGAGGCACACCACCAATCTTTATAATGCCTGGCCACTTGCCCCACCGCCAGCCGAGGTGCCAGTGTGGCCGCATAGAGCTGCAGATACAGTTTTGTGGCTAGGATGGCAAAAAACCCTAGATACAACACGTAACTCCCAAATCCCTGTCCTAACACGAAAACTAAAAACCAAAAAAAAAAAAACAAAATACCAAACAAAAAAAAAACCAACCCCCTAGATACAGAACAATCCCCCTGTAATTAAACTAAATCCCTGTAACATCCACCTCCCCTAAGATACAAATCCCATCCCTGTAACTACTAAATCCCTGTAACCACCTCAAACTCTACAATAAACTCACGAGCTAATCCCCCTGTAACTCCCAACGTTCCCTGTAACTAACCTAATCTTCACTCCCCCACTTAACACTAACTACTCTACAAACCAATCCCTGTTAACTCTACTACAAACATAATCCCTGTACACTCCCTAACTCAAACACTCCACTACCATATCCCATTGTAACTCTTAACTGAATTCCCTGTAAACATCCCATTAATACAACATCCTGTAAAACTCCACCTACAAATCCCTGTAAACTACTACAAACATCCCTGTAACTCTATCTGTAAAACTCTAACTAACACTCTACTTCCCCAGATACATCCCCTGTTAACTCCCCTGTAACTCCCCCTGTAAACTCTCCCCGTAACTCCCCCCTTCCTCCCCTTACCCTCCCTAGATCTCCCTGTAACTACTCCCAGCTCTACGAGATAAAAGAGCATACTACCACAACATCCACACAACAAAAATCCCTGTACCTCCACCACTAAACCACCCTTACTCACAATCCCTGTAACTCCGCCCCAACAACTCCCCTGTAACGCCCGATACAAAATCCCTGTAACATAACAAACTCCCATGTAACTCTCCACTCCCCTCGCCCTGACTCACCACTCCATTAACATCTCCGTAATACTACGCACTAAAACACTAACCTAACTAACTTACATCCCCCTGTAACTCCCAACTTTCCCCCCTCCGGTAACTAAAAAAACCCTAGATACTCCCCTGTAAACAATAACGACTCGCCTGTAACTCCCCCCCCCAACTAATGCAACAGGCTGAAGGTGCGGGTCCTCTTTTTGCGACAAGTAACAACCCCATATGCAGGCCTGGTTGGCAGTAAGGAAGTCCCCCCCCACCCCCGACCCATAATAAGTCAGCATCAGGAACACGTGGCCAGTAAAGGCAATTTGGGCAGTATGTCCTCTACTTCCTCATGATCATAGGGCCCATTGATTTGGTTGTTATTTTTTGTGTTATTGTATAATTGTTTTATGTGGTTATGGTTTATTTTTGTTATTTGTTTTGTTATTTTTTGTTTTTTTTTGTGTATTTATTTTTTTTTTTTCTTATCTTACACTTACAAGAAACAACATGGTGAACAAATGAAGTAAGAGTATACCCTCCAACATCCACCTTGAATAAGTACACTTACAGAAACAACATGGAGAACAGCTGCAAGTAGTATACCCTCCAATATTCCCTTGAATAAGTACACATACAGAAAATAACATGGTGCAAGAGCTGCAAGTAGTATACCCTCATATTCCCCTTGAATAAGTACACTTACAGAAACAACATGGTGCAGAGCTGCCGGAGGATGTTTAAATAATGACCCTGATCTTAGCACAGTTCTGTACAATACATTTTTTCAATATGCACACTATTTAAAGGGCATGTCCATCCCCAAAAACCACATTTAGCCCACTACTGGTGCCACTGTGTAGTGTAGTAAATCCTTACCTTACATTCCTTCTCCAAATGATTTTCCTGTAGTGCCTGTCCAAAGTTCCAAAAAGTAAAGAGGAGGAGCTGTCAGTGAGTCATTCGGTTCCGCTGCTTCTGTCCTCTGAGAGGTTTCTGGCACATGCAGGGGAACCCACCCCCCCTCCCTCTGGATCTATTTTTTCTGCCTGGTGCCACCTATAAAAAACTTCTTCTGTAGTGTAGGGCAACCCTAGCCCACCCCAACCACCATGTCCGTTTTGTTAAAAAAAACCCATCAGAAATGCACTTACAGTACATTCCTGTTGCTCCCTGGTGCTCGCATTGCCGGCAGCCGTGTCTGTGATTGGCTGCCTCTCAGCCAATCACAGACACAGCTGCCGAACACAGGGGATCAACAAACGACCCCGACCGAACGCATACACACGGACGATTCTACAAATTTCAAAATGAAATAAAAGAAGAAAAATCAAAATCAAATCAATATATGCAGCAACGTACCTGCAGGGGCTGGAGGACTCTGTGTGTCTGACTGTTTTAAAAGTTGATGTTTCAGAAATTCATATGCAGGATAAAAACAGACATTAACTGACACAAAATGAGCTGTCGTAGGACACTTAAAACTGGGTCAGGAACAGTTACCGATAGACAAAAATACCAAAGCGAGATTACAACCATTGCATGACTGAGCATTGAAACAAGTACTAGGTAGTTTTATACATCAGCAAGGCCTTAAAACCAATTGGAGTTTCAAGGTGTGCTGTTCAAGATCCTTTGAAAAAAGCACAAAGAGATAAGCACACTGAGGCCATAGACACAGTGGTCAGCACAGGTGCAGCAGATCATGCTTACTTCCTTTGAAATCAGAGGATGTCCAGCTCTGAACTGTGCATAAACCTGTGGGATCTAGGTACACCCACTTACTGTCCAGAAGAAGTGTTCATGAAAGAATTGTGGTCAAAAAGCCATACCCTCCAATAAAAGGAAACAGGGCCAAATGACTCAACTCTGCACAAAAAAACAAGTGGGGTGGAGAAAAATGGCTGCAGGTGCTCTGGAGCGATGAGTTAAAATTTTTAATATTTGGCTGTAGCAAAAGGCAGTTTATTCCCCAGAAGGCGGGATGCAATAATGAAAGTCTGCAGGCAATAGTGAAGCATAGTGGAAGTTACTTGCAAGTATAGGGCTGCACTTCTGGAAATGGAGATGAGTGGTCACGATTAATGAGTATCGTCAACGTGAGAAATATAAGCAAATGCTTATCCATCATGCAATACCATCAGAGAAATCTGATTGTCCCCAAATGTATATTCCCCAAACAGAAGGATAGTGACCCAAGCATAAAATGGCACATTAAAGGGCTATCAGATCATGTATAGGACAATTTTCATCGTATCACGGAAAAAAAATAAACATTTTATCGGACCAATCCCGCATTGATATCTGCATTGCTAAAAGTAAAGTTAACAATTGTGGAGGATGCCTAGTTTAAGGCAATTTTTTCACAAGTATGGTCTCCTCTAGCCTTTAAGCTTCATTATAATTAAAATGTCATGGATATTTCACAATGTAATTCTACGTATTTTGATTAATAACCCAGCCCATAGTATTTCTATTAGTGTATGTTAGTAGGGGCATAACGCAGGTGCACCCCCCCCCCCCCCAAAAAAGTCATATGCATGATCAGCTGTTTAAAAGACCAAACCAAAACTTCTGGTTCGGTTCCATAATTTTGGGTCTGGTCTTTTATACAGCTGATCGTTCATATGTTCCATTCATATGCACAATCAGCTGTTTAAAAAACAGCTGATCGCAAAGGTTGTTGCGGGCCCTCCTACAATCCATTTTGTTTATAATGTGAACTAATTAACCCATGAATTCAGTACACTTTGCACACTTTATATTCTTTTATTATTGAGGGGTTGGAAAAAATGTTAAATGCTTGTTGATTTCACCACACAGTTAAATTATTTAAACTGTTATTTGTTTTTGCCTGTATTCCAAAGAATATGCTAGCAGGCTGCGCTGTAATGCTGGCATTTTGTAAAGGGATTTGATCAATAGTGTTTTTCATTAATTATCATTGATTCACCATACTTCAAGATCACAATAAGTCTTTGACTTTGCTTCTGTACTGTACTTTTTATCTAATGTCAAACAAATTAAAGAGATATTTTTGTTGTGGGGGGAAAAAAAAACATTGGCAAAAACCTCACACACATAGGAATCCACGTGTTCACCTGTTGTCCAGTGAAGGTCTGGAGATGTCCATCAAGCTATAGCATTATTTCTGGTATTTTGCCTACTACCAGGTGTGAGTTCCATGTGTTAATTGGCAATCTTTTAAATTCCCCAATCAGCTTACAGACATTTCATTGGCCAACATACTTCAAAAACAGTTTCTCCGGGGTCCCTGAAAGGTTATAGGGGAGATCTATTATACTGTATTTCAATATAGATATATATTTTTAGTTATTAAAGGCTCATTTTTTAACTTTTAAGGAATAAAAAGTGTCATCCCAAAATTTTATTTCTGCAAATTTTCTATAAAATATCACAAATCCATCAGAGAATAGAACTGAGCAGTTTTATTCATCTTTATATCCTGTGTATTCAGTTAGATCAACTAAACTTAAAGTTATGTTCTTGAAAGTTTGTTTCTAATACATTTCAAGAACTAAACTTTAAGTCCAGTTGATCTAACTGAATACACAGGTATACCATGACCGGATGAATGAGAACCTTCACAAGCATTTTGTTCATCTTATTCACACGGGCATAGATTAGATAGATAGTATTTAATGTTATATTTAATGTAATATAGTACATAAGGGATAATACGCTATATACAGTGTAAATAAGGATAATACGCCACAGAGGAGTTCCACAACGATATAGATCCACAAGGCCGCAGGCCGAGTGCTTTTCTACTGGTCATGGAACTCCGAGGTAAATCTGTATATTACATGTATGTAGCGTATTATTTCTTATAATACTAAGGCCAGCCAAAAAAAAAAAAGCACAGACACACTCTCCCCCCACTTTGTTTCCCCCCCTCTATTAGTCATTTATATAGGAATCCCTGTTTGTGTAAATAGTTAATTACTGTTTTATGAAAGAGAAAGAAGGACCAAACTAGTCTGGAATACAGGAAGTAATCATCACTGACATCACTGAGTGATTTGAATATAGATTTTCGCCACTGCATCTCCCCATTGAAAATACCTATCCTTATGTACATATAGAGAGAGATAGAGAGAAAGTCCAGGATTTGAATTTAAAATGTAACTTTTATTAAAGAAATGTCTTGTTGATGGCCTAACTGCAGACGGAAATGTATTGACAAATGGTTGTTTCTTAGTATCGCCCCCCTGTGCCATGTGGGGCCTGTAGTTTCGCCACTGGGTGCTAACATCTATTTAGGTATTAACTGCAGCATATATATTTTTAAATTCTCGGAAAAAGCAAGAGAGGCCCCAACCCTGCGGAGAAGCAGGGTTAGGGCAATCTTTGAATGAAATTGGGCTTCCAGAGGCAGCGGCTGCTAGGATGGTTCCTAGAATGTCTTTCAGCCCTGACTGTGGGGCTTTGATTTTGTCCCTTCAGTCGGGGGAGAATCCCATACAAATAGGGACACAGGACATACAGGACAGAGCAGAAGTATAACATTTTCTGTGAGAACCCAAATTATTTCCTTTCTCATAGCTATACCAGGCCAGCCCAGTGCTTATTCACTTGTTACTGTTTCCTAAATATCTGTTGTATTCAATAGATCAACTGGACTTGAAGTTTATTTCTTGAAGACGTTTCACTAGTCATCCGACTGGCTTTCTCAATTCAGAATGACTTGTACAAGAATCTATGGCAATTATGTACCCTGGAAAATCCCAATTAGCATATCACAGCCAAGTGTTAAGGGCGTGATTAGATAGTGGCCAGTCAAAGGAACCAGTCACGTTCCTTTGACTGGTTCAAGAGAGGTGTTAAGGAGGCCATTTATGTGAAAATAAAGAAACCAAGCCTAAATAGAGGTGGGGGGGTTCGACACCATCTGTCTTGCCATGTACAATGCTGTTTTGACACCTTACTTGGGCGTTCCTATAACACCTCTTAGCCACTATCAATCACGCCCTTAACACTTGGCTGTGATATGCTAATGGGATTTCCAGGGTACACAATTGCCAGATTTTGTACAAGTCATTCTAAATGAGAAAGCCAGTCGGATGACTAGCGAAACGTCTTCAAGAAACTAACTCAAGTCCAGTTGATCTAATTGAATACAACAGTACACCATGACCTGGATGAATGAGAACCTTCACAAGCATACTGTTCCTAAATTCTGCTTTTGCTCTCCTCCCAACAATGCAAAGTAGTTCAGCCCCTGCAAGTGGTACGGGTCATGTTATATTGTCTATACCACATCCCAGCACAGGGTCCTCTATCACTTGCATTATCACTTACCTCCATTCAGGTCCCACTTAGCTGCTGCAAAATTTGCAATGAGCGATTGGGTTGTTAGGGTTGAAATAGCCAAGGAGGGAAAACAATTGATTTGTGATTTTTTGCCGCTTGAGACTCTGGTGGTTGCACTTGTTATATGATTTCTAATGGATGGCCTCTGGGGGGATAAACTGCAGAAGGAGAAACTTAGCAAAGTTTTACGGGGGGGGGGGGTGATTGTAAATTGGATGTATGTACTTATTTTTTTATATAGCACTACACATTGCTTTACAGTTATTTAAGGAATAGTTCACTTAAAAAGGAGCCATTCCTTACTTCTCTCCTTCAATCAATTGAGCAGGAGCCAGGGACGAAGGTAAGTATATTTACCTTTCGCGTGATCACTGCTGCAGAGATTAACATTTCTGACCACTTCCTGCTTCTAATCCTCTATGCGCATATGCTCTATGTATCATCCAATATTTGTTTTTGCTTTGGAGTTATTTTCTATCCAAACCTTTTTGACACTATGATATTCATAACCAATAGGGGTGTACAAAATAAAATAGATTGTTTTAGTCCAAAGAGTGACCTTAGAGGGGAAAACATTAGGGATGTTATCATTTTACTGGGGGGTTGTTCAAGATTTCTATGTTTCATCTTTCTTTTCATTTTTTTCTCGAAAATCTGCAAAAAATGATTGCATCTGGAATTTTCGTATATATGAAGCATGGTACCGTTATGTAGCTGAAGGTGTGCAGAATTCAAAAATATATAGTTTGTGGGGGGTATTCCAAGTTTAGGGGCTGTTTCCTTTGAAAAGTATAGGCACTTTCTTGTAATTGCACTTGTAATTGCACATTTGAGCTAGGTGGCCACGTTTCTTTGTGCACCCATGACATGGCATACTGTTGATTAAGGACCTGTGGAAGATTGACATTTAGTGGGGGTATTTGTGGGGGGCATTTTCAAGGTGGGCTGTTTACTTTGAAAAAGGTAAGCTGTTTAAATTACAGACACACTTGATTTTTTTTTCTTGTAATTCCACTTGCATGCGTTCCATCTGAGCTGTTCGTGGCCATGCCTCTGTGTGCACCCATGCATATGGCATGTGGGGATTGACATTTAGCGGGTTATTATTTTACTTATCAAGTGGGTTTAAGTAGGATTTCAATCTTCAAATCATCTTATTTTATTTGTTCACAAAATCTTCTAAAAGCATGGAGTTCTATGGATTTGCGTCTGGAATTCTTCATGTATTTATGAAAGTATGACACCGTTACGTAGCTGAAGGTGTGTAGATTTCCAAAATATATGGTTTGTGGGGTGTATTTCCAGGTTTCAGGGCTCTTTCTTTTGGAAAAGGGTAGGCTGTAGAGATGGTCGACCTTAACTGAAGTTTGTTTCGTTTCCGAACTTCTGAACTTTTACTGAAAAAAACCCATGAAAGTCAATAGGGAGCAAATAGTTTGAAAAGTTTGGATGATTTAACATAAACTGTTAAGGATCTCAGGGAGAGTCCCTGCAAACCTCTCACCGGACGCAGAGTCTAAGTGTCTGTCGGTCTTCTCCATAGCCTCTGATGGTGAGTATGTTGTGCGGCAAGACAGACACCAGGTTGCGGCTCCAGATCAAAGCTCACAGAAACCCACCCGCAGTGTAGAGAAGCAGCTGGTAAAGAAAACAGGTAAATGCAGCGACAGGAGCACTGGAGATAACAATAACTGAGTTTAAGGAGACCACTCCAACATACTGGAAACAGGGAAATGGGTACGGTTAGAATATGAATACTGGGAACTGCACTGGAAGTTGTGTAGTCGGAATGTAATGGAAACCAAAGGCTGAACTGGAAATGGTGCAGGTGATGAAATGGAGACCAAAGGCTGAACTGAACGGGTGCAGGCTGGATGAAATGGAGACCAAAGGCTGAACTGTAACCGGGTGTAGGCTGGATGAAATGGAGACCAAAGGCTGAACTGGAACCGGGTGCAGGCTGGATGAAATGGAGACCAAGGCTGAACTGTAACGGGTGCAGGCTGGATGAAATGGAGACCAAAAGGCTGAACTGTAACCGGGTGCAGCTGGATGAAATGGAGACCAAAGGCTGAACTGGAACGGGTGCAGGCTGGATGAAATGGACACCAAAGGCTGAACTGGAACCGGGTGCAGGCTGGATGAAATGGAGACCAAAGGCTGAACTGTAACCGGGTGCAGGCTGGATGAAATGGAGAACCAAGGCTGAACTGGAACCGGGTGCAAGCGGATGAAAGGAGACCAAAGGCTGAACTGAAAACAGGAATCAGTAACAAACTTGAATCGAGCTAAACACAGCAAGGGAGCTGAAGACAGAAACAAACCGAATCTGAACTGGCAGCAAGAAGCCAGCCCAAGCAGGGGCCTAAAAAGGACTTCCGACGTCATCACCAAGCGTGGAACGTGCCCACGCACGTCTGCGCGCACGTCTAGGAGGCGGGATCACCATCGCCCGACCCGGACGCCGGACTCCATGCCCTCTGCCCGTCACCACGGACGTGCATGCGTGCCTGCGCATACCCGCGCGGCAACGCAGGAACGCGGCCATAGGTAAGCACCGGAGCATACAAAACTAACGATAGTAACTTACTGTAAATTGCTGTGGTACCTGGGAAATGGTATGGGGAACATGTACCATCACCAAAATTGTTTAAACAATTCTTTTCTCCCCCACGATCGGGCAATTGTCGGGTTTCTGGATTGAGGATTACGGGCAATTGGAAAGTTACCGAAGCTACATTCGAGGGTCACCAAAAATGTAATCATACATTCGAGCATTATCGAAATGAACGATACATTTGAGGAATCCCGAAATTCGAAGGCAACATTCGAGGTTAGCAAAAAATTTGATTAGAGGGTACTGAAAGTCGAAGGCTACATTCAAGGGTTAGCGAATTATTATTCAAGGGTTACTGAAAGTCGAAGGCTACACTCGAGGGTTACTGAAAATGAACAATTACATTCGAGGATTAGTGAATGATACATTTGAGGGTTAGCGAAAATGAATATACATTTGAGGATTAGCGAAAACGAACATTACATTTGAGGGTAAGTGAAAATTAATATTACATTCAAAGGTTAACGAAAATGAATGATACATTCAAGGGTTAGCGAAAACGAACACTACATTTGAGGGTTCCGAATAGATTCTAGGGTTAGCGAACGACCTGTAAATTGGGGGGGTTTACTTGTCAAGTGGGTTTAGGTAGGATTTCCTCCTAATCATCTTATTTATTTTTTCACAAAATCTCCTAAAAGCATGTATAAAGGCATGCTTATACTGTGGGCAGTAAGTGTGGGCAGCATGCCTCCCCTCTACATAGGGCCCGTGGGCAGTAAGTCCCTCCCATACACATGGACCGTTGGCAGTAAGTCCCCCCCATACACATGGGCCGTGGGCAGTAAGTGTGGGCAGCATGCCTCCCCTCTACATAGGGCCGTGGGCAGTAAGTCCCCCCCATACACATGGACCGTGGGCAGTAAGTGTGGGCAACATGCCCCCCCTTTAGGGCCCATTGGCAGTAAGTCCCCCCTTACGCATAATGTGTTATAGTTAGAATAGTTTATACTGTTTTATTAGAGTTTATGGGTTTAATTGTTTGCACTTTACTTTTATTTCATAGTATTGAAAGCTTTTGACTAAAAATTTAACTAAATGACTTTTATTGAATTTGCCTGGATTTCTTAAACAAACATACTTTGCTTCAGATTACATTTTTTTCACATTTCTTTATTGAACTAGATGTTGTAAAAAGGCATTTCCTATGGTTAGGTTAGCTTTAGCTAGCATTTGTTAGGTTAGGCTAGGTTAGACTAGTTAGGTAAGGAGGTCCCTGCTGAAAGAGTCTACCTGAGCGTGGTAGCAGGGCTTACAAATTTTTGGCCAAAATATTTTATTCTCATTAATTATGTAGAGGATAAATGTCTATTTGAGGAATTGTAAATAAATACCTCAGTAATGCCAAGTTCAAAATACCCACCGGTGGAGGCACACCCAATCTTTTAAGCCTTGCCACCCCACCGAAGGTGCAGTGTGGCCGCATAGAGGCTGCAGATACAGTTTTGCTAGGATGGCAAAAAACCCTAGATACATCCCTGTAACTCCCCCCCATATGCAGGGCTCTTGGACAGTAACCCCCCATATGCAGGGCCTGTGGGCAGTAAGTCCCGCCCATAAGCATGGACCGTGGGCAGTAAGTTTGGGCAGTATGCCTCCCCTCTACATAGGGCCCATGGGCAGTAAGTCCCCCCCCATACGCATGGACCGTGGGCAGTAAGTGTGGGCAACATGCCCCCCCCTCTACAAGGGCCCGTGGGCATTAAGTCCCCCCCATACACATGGACTGTGGGCAGTAAGTGTGGGCAGCATGCCTCCCTTCTACATAGGGCCGTTGGGCAGTAATTCCCCCCATACGCATGGACCGTGGGCAGTATGTGTGGGCAGCATGCCTCTCCT
This sequence comes from Hymenochirus boettgeri, assembly GCA_019447015.1. Classification (NCBI taxonomy): domain Eukaryota; kingdom Metazoa; phylum Chordata; class Amphibia; order Anura; family Pipidae; genus Hymenochirus; species Hymenochirus boettgeri. The sequence continues at coordinate 194,392,357 of CM033474.1, read as the reverse complement.
CTACATAGGGCACATGTGCAGTAAGTCCCCCCCATACGCATGGACCGTGGGCAGTAAGTGTGGGCAGCATGCCTCCCCTCTACATAGGGCCGGGGCTATAGGTCCCATCCATGCGTATGGACCCGGGGGGCAGTAAGTGTGGGCAGCCCTCCCCTCTACATAGGGCCTGTGGGCAGTAAGTCCCCCCCATACACATGGACCGTGGGCAGTAAGTGTGGGCAGCATGCCTCCCCCTCTACATAGGGCCCGTGGGCAGTAAGTCCCCCCATACACATGGACCGTGGGTAGTAAGCTGGGCAGCATGCCTCCCCGCAACATAGGGCCTGTGGGCAGTAATCCCCCATACACATGGACCGTGGGGGTAGTACGGTGGGCAGCATGCCCCTCTACATAGGGCCCGTGGGCTGTAGGTCCCATCCATACCCATGGACCGTGGGCAGTAAGTGTGGGCAGTATGCCCCCCCTCTACATAGGGCTCATGGGCAGTAAGTCCCCCAATACGCATGGACCGTGGGCAGTAAGTGTGGGCAACATGCCCCCCTCTACATAGGGCCCATGGGCAGTAAGTCCCCCCCATACACATGGACCGTGGGCGAGTAAGTGTGGGCAGCATGCCTCCCTCTACATAGGGCCTGTGGCAGTAAGTCCCCCCATACACATGGACCGTGGGCAGTAAGTGTGGCAACATGCCCCCCCTCTACAAGGCCCGTGGGCAGTAAGTCCCCCCCATACACATGGACCGTGGGCAGTAAGTGTGGGCACGCATGCCTCCCCTCTACATAGGGCCTGTGGGCAGTAAGTCCCCCCATACATATGGACCGTGGGCAGTAAGTGTGGGCAACATGCCCCCCTCTACAAGGGCCCGTGGGCAGTAAGTCCCCCCCATACACATGAACCATGGGCAGTAAGTGTGGGCAGCATGCCTCCCCTCTACATAGGGCCTGTGGGCAGTAAGTCCCCCCCACATACATGGACGTGGGCAGTAAGTGTGGGGCAACATGCCCCCCCTCTACAAGGGCCCGTGGGCAGTAAGTCCCCCCCATACACATGGACCGTGGGCAGTAAGTGTGGGCAGCATGCCCCCCCTCTACAATAGGGCCCATGGGCAGTAAGTCCCCCCCATATACATGGACCGTGGGCAGTAAGTGTGGGCAGCATGCCTCCTCTACATAGGGCCTGTGGGCAGTAAGTCCCATAACACTGGACTTGGGCAGTAAGTGTGGGCAGCATGCCCCCCCTCTACATAGGGCTCGTAGGCAGTAAGTCCCCCAATATGCATGGACGTGGGCAGTTAATGTGGGCAACATGCCCCCCCTTACAAGGGCCCATGGGCAGTAAGTCCCCCCCATACACTGGACCGTGGGCAGTAAGTGTGGGCAGCATGCCTCCCCTCTACATAGGGCCTGTGGGCAGTAAGTCCCCCCCCATACACATGGACCATGGGCAGTAAGTGTGGGCAAAATGCCCCCCCTCACATAGGGCGTGGCAGTAAGTCCCCCATATACATGGACGTGGGCAGCAAGTGTGGGCAACATGCCCCCCTCTACAAGGGCCGTGGGCAGTAAGTCCCCCCATACACATGGACCGTGGGCAGTAAGTGTGGGCAGCATGCCTCCCCTCTACATAGGGCCGTGGGCAGTAAGTCCCCCCATACACATGGACATGGGCAGTAATGTGGGCAACATGCCCCCCCTCTACATAGGGACATGGGCAGTAAGTCCCCCCATACCACTGGACCGTGGGCAGTAAGTGTGGGCAGCATGCCCCCCTCTACATAGGGCTGTGGGCAGTAAGTCCCCCCCTACACATGGACTGGGCAGTAATGTGGGCAGCATGCCTCCCTCTACATAGGCCCGTGGGCAGTAGACCCCATACACATGGAACGTGGGCAGTAAGTGTGGGCAACATGCCCCCCTCTACATAGGGCCCGTGGGCAGTAAGTCCCCCCATACACATGGACCGTGGGCAGTACAGTAAGTGGGGCAGATGCCTCCCCCCTACATGGGCCCGTGGGCAGTAAGTCCCCCCATACATGGACCGTGGGCAGTAAGTGTGGCCAACATGCCCCCTCTAGATAGGGCCCGTGGGCAGTAAGTCCCCCCCATACCATAGACCGTGGGCAGTAAGTGTGGGGCACATGCCCCCCTCTACATAGGCTCGTGGGCAGTAAGTCCCCCCATACGCATGGACCATGGGAGTAAGTGTGGCAGAACATCCCCTCTAAATAGGGCCGAGTAAGTCCCCCCCATACACATGGACGTGGGCAGTAAGTGTGGGCAACATGCCCCCCTCTACATAGGGCTCATGGGCAGTAAGTCCCCCAATATGCATGGACCGTGGGCAGTAAGTGTGGGCAACATGCCCCCGCTCTACAAGGGCCCATGGGCAGTAAGTCCCCCCCATACACATGGACCGTGGGCAGTAAGTGTTGGCAGCATGCCTCCCTCTAATAGGGCCTGTGGGCAGTAAGTCCCCCCATACACCTGGACCGTGGGCAGTAAGTGTGGGCAACATGCCCCCCTCACATAGGGCCCGTGGGCAGTAAGTCCCCCCATACAATGGACCGTGGGCAGTAAGTGGGCAACAGCCCCCCCTCTACAAGGGCCCGTGGGCCGTAAGTCCCCCCCATACACATGGACCGTGGGCAGTAAGTGGTGGGCAGCATGCCTCCCCAACATAGGGCCTGTGGGCAGTAAGTCCCCCCATACACATGGACCGTGGGCAGTAAGTGTGGGCAGCATGCCTCCCCTCTACATAGGGCCGTGGGCAGTAAGTCCCCCCCATACACATGGACCGTGGGCAGAGTAAGTGTGGGCAACATGCCCCCCCTTACAAGGGCCCGTGGGCAGTAAGTCCCCCATACACATGGACCGTGGGCAGTAAGTGTGGGCAGCAGCCTACCCTCTACATAGGGCCCGTGGGCAGTAAGTCCCCCATACACATGGACCATAGGCAGTAAGTGTGGGCAAACATGCCCCCCTCTACATAGGGCCCATGGGCAGTAAGTCCCCCCATACACGGACCGTGGGCAGTAAGTGTGGGCAACATGCCCCCCCTCTACAAGGGCCCGTGGGCAGTAAGTCCCCCCCATACACATGGACTGTGGGCAGTAAGTGTGGGCAGTATACCTGCCCTCTACATAGGGCTCGTGGGCAGTAAGTCCCCCAATACACATGGACCGTGGGCAGTAAGTGTGGGCAACATGCTCCCCTCTACAAGGGCCCATGGGCAGTAAGTCCCCCCCATTCACTTGGACCGTGGGCAGTAAGTGTGGGCAGCATGCCTCCCCTCTACATAGGGCCTGTGGGCAGTAAGTCCCCCCCATACACATGGACCATGGGCAGTAAATGTGGGCAACATGCCCCCCCTTTACATAGGGCCCATGGGCAGTAAGTCCCCCCATACAAATGGACCGTGGGCAGTAAGTGTGGGCAACATGCCCCCCTCTACAAGGGCCCGTGGGGCAGTAAGTCCCCCCCATACACATGGACCGTGGGCAGTAAGTGTGGGCAGCATGCCTCCCCTCTACATAGGGCCTGTGGGCAGTAAGTCCCCCCCATACACATGGACCGTGGGCAGTAAGTGTGGGCAACATGCCCCCCTCTACATAGGGCCGTGGGCAGTAAGTCCCCCCCATACAAAGGACCGTGGGCAGTAAGTGTGGGCAAATGCCCCCCTCTACAAGGGCCGTGGGCAGTAAGTCCCCCCCATACACATGGACCGTGGGCGTAAGTGTGGGCAGCATGCCTCCCCCTCTACATAGGGCTGTGGCAGTAAGTCCCCCCATCACATGGACCGTGGGCAGTAAATGTGGGCAGGCCTCCCTCTACTAGGGCCCGTGGGCAGTAAGTACCCCCATACACATGGACCGTGTGCAGTAAGTGTGGGCAACATTCCCCCCCTTACATAGGGCCCGTGGGCAGTAAGTCCCCCCCATACACATGGACCGTGGGCAGTAAGTGTGGGCAGCATGCCCCCCTCTACATTGGGCCCGTGGGCAGTAAGTCCCCCCATACACATGGACCGTGGGCAGTAAGTGTGGGCAACATGCCCCCTCTCTACATAGGGCCCGTGGGCAGTAAGTCCCCCCCATACACATGGACCGTGGACAGTAAGTGTGGGCAGCATGCCCCCCCTCTACATAGGGCTGGGGCAGTAAGTCCCCCCATAACACATGGATGTGGGCAGTAAGGTGGGCAGCATACCTCCCTCTACATAGGGCTCGTGGGCAGTAGAGTCCCCCAATACACATGGACCGTGGGCAGTAAGTGTGGGCAACATGCCCCCCTCTACAAGGGCCATGGGCAGTAAGTCCCCCCCATACACTTGGACCATGGCGCAGTAAGTGGGGCAGCATGCCTCCCCTCTACATGGGCCTGTGGGCAGTAAGTCCCCCCCATACAATGGACCATGGGCAGTAAATGTGGGCAACATGCCCCCTTTACATAGGGCCCATGGGCAGTAAGCGTCCCCCCATGCAAATGGACCGTGGGCAGTAAGTGTGGGCAACATGCCCCCCCTTACAAGGGGGCCGTGGGCAGTAAGTCCCCCCCATACACATGGACCGTGGGCAGTAAGTGTGGGCAGCTGCCTCCCTCTACATAGGGCCTGTGGGCAGTAAGTCCCCCCCATACACATGGACCGTGGGCAGTAAGTGTGGGCAACATGCCCCCTCTACATAGGGCCGTGGGCAGTAAGTCCCCCCATACAAATGGACCGTGGGCAGTAAGTGTGGGCAACATGCCCCCCCTCTACAAGGGCCCGAGGGCAGTAAGTCCCCCCCATTCACATGGACCGTGGGCAGTAAGTGTGGGCAGCATGCCTCCCCTTTACACAGGGCCTGTGGGCAGTAAGTCCCCCCCATACACATGGACCGTGGGCAGTAAGTGTGGGCAGCCTGCTCCCCTCTACATAGGGCCCGTGGGCAGTAAGTACCCCCATACACATGGACCGGTGGGCAGTAAGTGTGGGCAACATTCCCCCCCTTATAATAGGGCCCGTGGGCAGTGAAGTCCCCCCATACACCTGGACCGTGGCAGTAAGTGTGTGGCAGGCACCTCCCCTCTACATTGGCCCGTGGGCAGTAAGTCCCCCAATACACATGGACCGTGGGCAGTAAGTGGTGGGCAACATGCCCCCCCTCTACATAGGGCCCGGGGCAGTAAGTCCCCCCCCATACACATGGACCGTGGCAGTAAGTGTGGGCAGCATGCCCCCCCTCTACATAGGGCTCGGGGCAGTAAGTCCCCCCCATACCAATGGACACGTAGGAGTAAGTGTGGGCAGCATGCCTCCCTCTACATAGGGCCTGTGGCAGTAAGTCCCCCCCCCCATATGCATGGACCGTGGGCAGTAAGTGTGGGCAGCATGCCTCCCACGAACTAGCTCAGATGGGACGCATGCAAGTGGAATTACAAGAAAAAAGTGCCTATACTTTTTCAAAGGAAACAGCCCCTAAACTTGGAAATACCCCCCACAAACTATATATTTTTGAATTCTGCACACCTTCAGCTACATAACGGTACCATGCTTTCATATATACATGAAGAATTCCAGATGCAATCATTTTTTTGCAGATTTTCGAGAAAAAAAGTGAAAAAGAAAGATGAAACATAGAAATCTTGAACAACCCCCCAGTAAAATGATAACATCCCTCTAATATTGTTTTCCCCCCTCTAAGGTCACTCTTTGGACTAAAACAATCTATTTTATTTTGTACAGCCCCTATTGGTTATGAAATATCATAGTGTCAAAAAGGTTTGGATAGAAAATACTCCAAAGCAAAAACAAATATTGGATAGATATCATAGAGCATATGCGCTATAGAGGATTAGAAGCAGGAAGTGGTCAGAAATGTTAATCTCTGCAGCAGTGGATCACGCGAAAGGTAAATATACTTACCTTCGTCCCTGGCTCCTGCTCAATTGATTGAAGGAGGAGAAGTAAGGAATGGCTCCTTTTTAAGTGAACTATTCCTTTAAATAACTGTAAAGCAATGTGTAGTGCTATATAAAAAAATAAGTACATACATACAATTTACAATCACCCCCCCCCCCCCGTAAAACTTTGCTAAGTTTCTCCTTCTGCATAGTTATCCCCCCAGGAGGGCCATCCATTAGAAATCATATAACAAGTGCAACCACCAGAGTCTCAAGCGGCATAAAAATCACAAAATCAATTGTTTTCCCTCCTTGGCTATTTCAACCCTAACAACCCAATCGCTCATTGCAAAATTTTGCAGCAGCTAAGTGGGACCTGAATGGAGGTAAGTGATAATGCAAGTGATAGAGGACCCTGTGCTGGGATGTGGTATAGACAATATACATGACCCAGTACCACTTGCAGGGGCTGAACTACTTTGCATTGTTGGGAGGAGAGCAAAAGCAGAATTTAGGAAACAGTATGCTTGTGAAGGTTCTCATTCATCCAGGTCATGGTGTATCTGTTGTATTCAATTAGATCAACTGGACTTGAAGTTTAGTTCTTGAAGTCGTTTCGCTTGTTTTAGTCCAAAGAGTGACCTTAGAGGGGGGAAAACATTTTTTTTTTTTTTTTTTTTTGACTCGTGAAAAGCCCACTTAGCATATCACAGCCAAGTGTTAAGGGCGTGATTAGATAGTGGCTAAGAGGTGTTATAGGAACGCCCAGAGTAAGGTGTCAAAACAGCATTGTACATGGCAGACAGATGGTGTCGAACCCCCCCACCTCTATTTAGGCTTGGTTTCTTTATTTTCACATAAATGGCCTCCTTAACACCTCTCTTGAACCAGTCAAAGGAACGTGACTGGTTCCTTTGACTGGCCACTATCTAATCACGCCCTTAACACTTGGCTGTGATATGCTAATTGGGATTTTCCAGGGTACATAATTGCCATAGATTCTTGTACAAGTCATTCTGAATTGAGAAAGCCAGTCGGATGACTAGTGAAACGTCTTCAAGAACTAAACTTCAAGTCCAGTTGATCTAATTGAATACAACAGATATTTAGGAAACAGTAACAAGTGAATAAGCACTGGGCTGGCCTGGTATAGCTATGAGAAAGGAAATAATTTGGGTTCTCACAGAAAATGTTATACTTCTGCTCTGTCCTGTATTGTCCCTGTGTCCCTATTTGTATGGGATTCTCCCCCGACTGAAGGGACAAAATCAAAGCCCCACAGTCAGGGCTGAAAGACATTTCTAGGAACCATCCTAGCAGCCCTGCCTCTGGAATGCCCAATTTCATTCAAAGATTGCCCCTAACCCTGCCTCTCCGCAGGGTTAGGGGCCTCTCTTGCTTTTTCCGAGAATTTAAAGAATATATATGTCTGCAGTTAATACCTAAATAGAATGTTAGCACCCAGTGGCGAAACTACAGGCCCCACAATGGCACAGGGGGGCGGATACTAAAGAAACACCATTTGTCAATACATTTCCGTCTGCAGTTAGGCCATCAACAAGACATTTCTTTAATAAAAGTTACATTTTAAATTCAAATCCTGGACTTTCTCTCTATCTCTCTCTATAGTACATAAGGATAGGTATTTTCAATGGGGAGATGCAGTGGCGAAAATCTATATTACAATCACTCAGTGATGTCAGTGATGATTGACTTCCTGTATTCCAGACTATGTTTGGTCCTTCTTTCTCTTTTCAATAAAACAGTAATTAACTATTTATACACTAAACAGGGATTCCTATATAAATGACTAATAGAGGGTGGGGGAAACAAAGTGGGGGGAGAGTGTGTCTGTGCTTTTTTTTTTTTGGCTGGCCTTATGTATTATAAGAAATAATACGCTACATACAGTGTAATATACAGATTTACCTCGGAGTTCCATGACCAGTAGAAAAGCACTCGGCCTGCGGCCTTGTGGATCTATATCGTTGTGGAACTCCTCTGTGGCGTATTATCCTTATATTACACTGTATATAGCGTATTATCCCTTATGTACTATATTACATTAAATATAACATTAAATACTATCTATCTATATCTATGCCGTGTGAATAAAGATGAACAAAATGCTTGTGAAGGTTCTCATTCATCCAGGTCATGGTATATCCTGTGTATTCAGTTAGATCAACTGGACTTAAAGTTTAGTTCTTGAAATGTATTAAGAACTAAACTTTCAAGAACTAAACTTTAAGTTTAGTTGATCTAACTGAATACACAGGATATAAAGATGAATAAAACTGCTCAGGTTCTATTCTCTGATGGATTTATGATATTTTAGAAATATTTGCAGAAATAAAATTTTGGGATGACACTTTTTATTCCTTAATAAGTTAAAAAATGAGCCTTTAATAACTAAAAATATATATCTATATTGAAATACAGTATAATAGATCTCCCTAGTAACCTTTCAGGGACCCCTGAGAAACTGTTTTAGAAGTAATGTTGGCCAATGAAATGTCTGGTAAGCTGATTGGGGGAATTTAAAAGATTGCCAATTAACACATAGGAACTCACACCTGGTAGTAGGCAAAATAGCCAGAAATAATGCTATAGCTTGATGGACATCTCCAGACCTTCACTGGACAAACAGGTGAACACGTGGAGTCCTATGTGTGTGAGGTTTTTGCCAATGTTTTTTTTCCCCCCACACAAAAATATCTCTTTAATTTGTTTGACATTAGATAAAAAGTACAGTACAGAAGCAAATGTCAAAGACTTATTGTGATCTTGAAGTATGGTGAATCAATGATAATTAATGAAAAACACTATTGATCAAATCCCTTTACAAAATGCCAGCATTACAGCGCAGCCTGCTAGCATATTTCTTTGGAATACAGGCAAAAACAAATAACAGTTTAAAATAATTTAACTGTGTGTGAAATCAACAAGCATTTAACATTTTTTCCAACCCCTCAATAATAAAAGAATATAAAGTGTGCAAAGTGTACTGAATTCATGGGTTAATTAGTTCACATTATAAACAAAAATGGATTGTAGGAGGGCCCGCAACAACCTTTGCGATCAGCTGTTTTTAAACAGCTGATTGTGCATATGAATGGAACATATGAACGATCAGCTGTATAAAAGACCAGACCCAAAATTACGGAACCGAACCAGAAGTTTTGGTCTGGTCTTTTAAACAGCTGATCATGCATATGACTTTTTTTGGGGGGGGGGGGTGGCACCTGCAGTTATGCCCCTACTAACATACACTAATAGAAATACTATGGGCTGGGTTATTAATCAAAATACGTAGAATTACATTGTGAAATATACCATGACATTTTAATTATAAGAAGCTTAAAAGGCAAGAGGAGACCATACTTGTGAAAAAAATGCCTTAAACTAGGCATCCTTCCACAATTGTTAACTTTTACTTATTAGCAATGCAGATGCAATGCAGGGATTGGTCCGATAAAATGTTTATTTTTTTCCGTGATACAGATGAAAATTGTCCTATACATGATCTGATAGGCCCCTTTAATGTGCCATACTTTATGCTTGGGTCACTATCCTTCTGTTTTGGGGAATATACATTTGGGGACAATCAGATTTCCTGATGGTATTGCATGATGGATAAGCATTTGCTTATATTTCTCAACGTTGACGATATCATTAATCGTGACCACTCATCTCCATTTCCAGAAGTGCAGCCCTATACTTGCAAGTAACTTCCACTATGCTTCACTATTGCCTGCAGACTTTCATTATTGCATCCCGCCTTCTGGGGAATAAACTGCCTTTTGCTACAGCCAAATATTAAAAATTTTAACTCATCGCTCCAGAGCACCTGCAGCCATTTTTCTCCACCCCACTTGTTTTTTTGTGCAGAGTTGAGTCATTTGGCCCTGTTTCCTTATTGGAGGTATGGCTTTTTGACCACAATTCTTTCATGAACACTTCTTCTGGACAGTAAGTGGGTGTACCTAGATCCCACAGGTTTATGCCAGTTCAGAGCTGGACATCCTCTGATTTCAAAGGAAAGTAAGCATGATCTGCTGCACCTGTGCTGACCACTGTGTCTATGGTCCTCAGTGTTGCTTATCTCTTTGTGCTTTTTTCAAAGGATCTTGAACAGCACACCTTGAAACTCCAATTGGTTTTAAAGCCTTGCTGATGTAGTAAAACTACCTAGTATCTTGTTTCAATGCTCAGTCATGCAATGGTGTAATCTCGCTTTGGTAGTTTGTCTATCGGTAACTGTTCCTGACCCAGTTTTAAGTGTCCTACGACAGCTCATTTTGTGTCAGTTAATGTCTGTTTTATCCTGCATATGAATTTCTGAAACATCAACTTTTAAACAGTCAGACACACAGGAGTCCTCCAGCCCCTGCAGGTACGTTGCTGCATATATTGATTTGATTTTGATTTTTCTTCTTTTAGTTCATTTTGAAATTTGTAGAATCGTCCGTGTGTATGCGTTCGGTCGGGGTCGTTTGTTGATCCACCTGTGTTCGGCAGCTGTGTCTGTGATTGGCTGAGAGGCAGCCAATCACAGACACGGCTGCCGGCAATGCAGAGCACCAGGGGAGCAAAGGAATGTACTGTAAGTGCATTTCTGATGGGTTTTTTTTAACAAACGGACATGGTGGTTGGGGGTGGGCTAGGGTGCCCTACACTACAGAAGAAGTTTTTATAGGTAGGGCACCAGGCAGAAAAAATAGATCCAGAGGGAGGGGGGGTGGGTTCCCCTGCATGTGCCAGAAACCTCTCAGAGGACAAGGAAGCAGCAGGGACCGAATGACTCACTGACAGCTCCTACTCTTTACTTTTTGGAACTTTGGACAGGCACTACAGGAAAATCATTTGGAGAAGGAATGTAAGGTAAGGATTTACTAACACTACACAGTGGCACCAGTAGTGGGCTAAATTGTGGTTTTGGGGATGGACATGCCCTTTAAATAGGTGCAGTATTGAAAAAATGTATTGTACAGAACTGTGCTAAGATCAGGGTCACTATTTAACATCCTCCGGCAGCTCTGCACCATGTTGTTTCTGTAAGTGTACTTATTCAAGGGGAATATTGGAGGGTATACTACTTGCAGCTCTGCACCATGTTATTTCTGTATGTGTACTTATTCAAGGGGAATATTGGAGGGTATACTACTTGCAGCTGTTCACCATGTTGTTTCTGTAAGTGTACTTATTCAAGGTGGATGTTGGAGGGTATACTTTACTGCATTTGTTCACCATGTTGTTTCTGTAAGTGTAAGATAAGAAAAAAAAAAAATAAATACACAAAAAAAAACAAAAAATAACAAAACAAATAACAAAAATAAACCATAACCACATAAAACAATTATACAATAACACAAAAAATAACAACCAAAAGCTCTGCACCATGTTATTTCTGTATGTGTACTTATTCAAGGGGAATGTTGGAGGGTATACTACTTGCAGCTCTGCACCATGTTATTTCTTTATGTGTACCGCAACTTCTTTGGAATACAGGCAAAAACAAACAATACACGTTTAAAATATTTAACGTGTGTGGAAATCACACAAGCATTTAACATTTTTTTCAACCCCTCAATAATAAAAGAATATAAAGTGTGCAAAGTGTACTGAATTCATGGGTTAATTAGTTCACATTATAACACAAAATGGATTGTAGGAGGGCCCGCAACAACCTTTGCGATCAGCGTTTTTTAAACAGCTGATTGTGCTATGAATGGAACATATGAACGATCAGCTGTATAAAGACCAGACCCAAATTATGGAACCGAACCAGAAGTTTTGTTTGGTCTTTTAAACAGCTGATCATGCATATGACTTTTTTTGGGGGGGGGGGGTGGCACCTGCAGTTTATGCCCTACTAACATACACTAATAGAAATACTATGGGCTGGGTTATTAATCAAATACTAGAATTACATTGTGAAATATACCATGACATTTTAATTATAAGAAGCTAAAAGGCAGAGGAGACCATACTTGTGAAAAAAATGCCTAAACTAGGCATCCTTCCACAATTGTTAACTTTTACTATTAGCAATGCAGAATGCAATGCAGGGATTGGTCCGATAAAATGTTTATTTTTTTCCGTGATACAGATGAAAATGTCCATACATGATCTGAAGGCCCCTTTAATGTGCCATACTTTGCTTGGGTCACTACCTTCTGTTTGGGAATATACATTTGGGGACAATCAGATTTCCTGATGGTATTGCATGATGGATAAGCATTTGCTTATATTTCTCAACGTTGACGATATCATTAATCGTGACCACTCATCTCCATTTCCAGAAGTGCAGCCCTATACTTGCAAGTAACTTCCACTATGCTTCACTATTGCCTGCAGACTTTCATTATTGCATCCCGCCTTCTGGGGAATAAACTGCCTTTTGCTACAGCCAAATATTAAAAATTTTAACTCATCGCTCCAGAGCACCTGCAGCCATTTTTCTCCACCCCACTTGTTTTTTTGTGCAGAGTTGAGTCATTTGGCCCTGTTTCCTTATTGGAGGTTGGCTTTTTGACCACAATTCTTTCATGAACACTTCTTCTGGACAGTAAGTGGGTGTACCTAGATCCCACAGGTTTATGCCAGTTCAGAGCTGGACATCCTCTGATTTCAAGGAAAGTAAGCATGATCTGCTGCACCTGTGCTGACCACTGTGTCTATGGTCCTCAGTGTTGCTTATCTCTTTGTGCTTTTTTCAAAGGATCTTGAACAGCACCACCTTGAAACTCCATGTTTTAAGGCCTTGCTGATGTAGTAAAACTACCTAGTATCTTGTTTCAATGCTCAGTCATGCAATGGTGTAATCTCGCTTTGGTAGTTTGTCTATCGGTAACTGTTCTGACCCAGTTTTAAGTGTCCTACGACAGCTCATTTTGTGTCAGTTAATGTCTGTTTTATCCTGCATATGAATTTCTGAAACATCAACTTTTAAACAGTCAGACACACAGGAGTCCTCCAGCCCCTGCAGGTACGTTGCTGCATATATTGATTTGATTTGATTTTTCTTCTTTTAGTTCATTTTGAAATTTGTAGAATCGTCCGTGTGTATGCGTTCGGTCGGGGTCGTTTGTTGATCCACCTGTGTTCGGCAGCTGTGTCTGTGATTGGCTGAGAGGCAGCCAATCACAGACACGGCTGCCGGCAATGCAGAGCACCAGGGGAGCAAAGGAATGTACTGTAAGTGCATTTCTGAGGGTTTTTTTTAACAACGGACATGGTGGTTGGGGGTGGCTAGGGTGCCCTACACTACAGAAAAGTTTTTATAGGTAGGGCACCAGGCAGAAAAAATGATCCAGAGGGAGGGGGGGTGGGTTCCCTGCATGTGCCAGAAACCTCTCAGAGACAAGGAAGCCAGCAGGGACCGAATGACTCACTGACAGCTCCTACTCTTTACTTTTTGGAACTTTGGACAGGCACTACAGGAAAATCATTTGGAGAAGGAATGTAAGGTAAGGATTTACTAACACTACACAGTGGCACCAGTAGTGGGCTAAATTGTGGTTTTGGGGATGGACATGCCCTTTAAATAGGTGCAGTATTGAAAAAATGTATTGTACAGAACTGTGCTAAGATCAGGGTCACTATTTAACATCCTCCGGCAGCTCTGCACCATGTTGTTTCTGTAAGTGTACTTATTCAAGGGGAATTTGGAGGGTATACTACTTGCAGCTCTGCACCATGTTATTTCTGTAGTGTACTTATTCAAGGGGAATATGAGGTATACTACTTGCAGCTGTTCTCCATGTGTTTCTGTAAGTGTTTTCAAGGTGGATGTTGGAGGGTATACTACTTGCAGTTGTTCACCATGTTGTTTCTGTAAGTGTACTTATTCAAGGGGAATGTTGAGGGTATACTACTTGCAGCTCTGCACCATGTTATTTCTTTATGTGTACTTATTCAGGGAAATGTTGGAGGGTATACTACTTGCAGCTTGCACCATGTTATTTCAGTAAGTATCATTCAAGGTGGATGTTGAGGATATACTACTTGCAGCTGTTCACCATGTTGTTTCTGTAAGTGTATTTATTCAAGGGGAATGTTGGAGGGTATACTACTTGCAGCTGTGCACCATGTTGTTTACTGTAAATGTACTTATTTAAGGGGAATGTTGGAGGGTATACTACTTGCAGCTGTTCACCATGTTGTAGGGCACCAGGCAGAAAAATAGATCCAGAGGGAGGGGGGGGTGGGTTCCCCTACGTGTGCAGAAACCTCTCAAGGACAGGAAGCAGCAGGACCGATGACTCACTGACAGCTCCTACTCTTCACTTTTTGGAACTTGGACAGGCACTACAGGAAAATCATTTGGAGCAGGAATGTAAGGGGAATGTTGGAGGGTATACTACGTGCAGCTCTTAACCATGTTATTTCTGTACGTGTACTTATTCAAGGGTAATGTTGGAGGGTATATTACTTGCAGTGTTCACCATGTTGTTTCTGTAAGTGTACTTATTCAAGGGGAATGTTGGAGGGTATACTACTTGCAGCTGTTCTCCATGTTGTTTCTGTAAGTGTACATATTCAAGGTGGATGTTTGGAGGATATACTACTTGCAGCTGTTCATGTTGTTTCTGTAAGTGTACTTATTCAAGGGGATGTTGAAGGGTATACTACTTGCGTCTGCACCATGTTATTTCTTTATGTGTACTTATTCAAGGGAAATGTTGGAGGGTATACTACTTGCAGCTGTGCACCATGTTATTTCAGTAAGTGTACTTATTCAAGGTGGATGTTGGAGGATATACTACTTGCAGCTGTTCACCATGTTGTTTCTGTAAGTGTATTTATTCAAGGGGAATGTTGGAGGGTATACTACTTGCAGCTGTGCACCATGTTGTTACTGTAAATGTACTTATTTAAGGGGAATGTGGAGGGTATACTACTTGCAGCTGTTCACCATGTTGTAGGCACCAGGCAGAAAAAATAGATCCAGAGGGAGGGGGTGGTCCCCTACGTGTGCCAGAAACCTCCAGGGACAAGGAAGCAGCAGGGACCGAATGACTCACTGACAGCTCCTACTCTTCACTTTTTGGAACTTTGGACAGGCACTACAGGAAAATATTTGGAGAGGAATGTAAGGGGAATGTTGGAGGGTATACTACTTGCAGCTCTGCACCATGTTATTTCTTATGTGTACTTATTAAGGGAATGTTGGAGGGTATATACTTGCAGCTGTGTGCACCATGTTATTTCAGTAAGTGTACTTATTAAGGTGAATGTTGGAGGATATACTACTTGCAGCTGTTCACCATGTTGTTTCTGTAGTGTACTTTATTCAAGGGGAATGTGGGAGGGTATACTACTTGCAGCTGTGCACCATGTTGTTACTGTAAATGTACTTATTTAAGGGGATTGTTGGAGGGTATCTACTTGCAGCTGTTCACCATGTTGTAGGGCACCAGGCAGAAAAAAATAGATCCAGAGGGAGGGGGGGTGGTTCCCCTACGTGTGCAAGAAACCTCTCAGAGGACAAGGAAGCAGCAGGGACCGAATGACTCACTGACAGCTCCTACTCTTCACTTTTTGGAACTTTGGACAGGCACTACAGGAAAATCATTTGGAGCAGGAATGTAAGGGGAATGTTGGAGGGTATACTAGTGCAGCTCTCTAACCATGTTATTTGTACGTGTACTTATTCAAGGGTAATGTTGGAGGGTAATTACTTGCAGCTGTTCACCATGTGTTTCTGTAGTGTACTTATTCAAGGGGATGTTGGAGGGTATACTACTTGCAGCTGTTCTCCATGTTGTTTCTGTAAGTGTACATATTCAAGGTGGATGTTGGAGGATATACTACTTGCAGCTGTTCACCATGTTGTTCGTAAGTGTACTTATGAAGGGGAATATTGGAGGGTATACTACTTGCAGCTGTTCACCATGTTGTTTCTGTAAGTGTACTTATTCAGGGGATGTGAGGGTATACTACTTGCAGTCTTGCACCATGTTATTTCGTACGTGTACTAACAAGGGAAATGTTGGAGGGTATACTACTTGCAGCTGCTGTCACCATGTTGTTTCTGTAAGTGTACTTATTCAAGGGGATGTTGGAGGGTATACTACTTGCAGCTGTTCACCATGTTGTTTCTGTAAGTGTACTTATTGAAGGGGAATGTTGGAGGGTAAACTACTTGCAGCTGGGTACCATGTTGCTTCTGTAAGTGTACTTATTCAAGGGGAATGTGGAGGGTACATAATTGCAGCTCTGCACCATGTTATTTCTGTACGTGTACTTATTCAAGGGGAATGTTGGAGGGTATACTACTTGCAGCTGGACCATGTTATTTCTGTACGTGTACTTATTCAAGGGGATGTTGGAGGGTACACTACTTGCAGCTCTGCACCATGTTTTTCTGTAGTGTACTTATTCAAGGGGAATGTTGGAGGGTAACTACTTGCAGCTGGGCACCATGTCCTTCTGTTAAGTGTAAGTGTATCATCAAGGGGAATGTTGGAGGGTAACTACTTGCAGCTGGGGACCATGTTGCTTCTGTATAGTGTACTATTAAGGGGATGTTGGAGGTATACTACTTGCAGCTCTGCACCATGTATTCTGTACGTGTACTATTCGGGGTGTGGAGGATATCACTTGCAGTCTGCACCATGTTATTTCTGTACGTGTACTTATTCAAGGGGAATATTGGAGGGTATACTACTTGCAGCTCTGCACCATGTTGTCTGTAATGTACTTATTCAAGGGGAATGTTGGAGGATATACTACTTGCAGCTGGGCACCATGTTATTTCTGTTAGTGTACTTATTAAGGGTATGTTGGAGGGATAACTACTTGCAGCTCTGCCACATGTTATTTCTGTACGTGTACTTATTCAAGGGGATGTTGGAGGGTATACTACTTGCAGCTCTGCACCATGTATTTCTGTACGTGTACTTATTCAAGGGGAATGTTGGAGGGTATACTACTGCAGTCTGGGCACCATGTTGTTTCTGTAAGTGTACTATTCAAGGGGAATGTTGGAGGGTATACTACTTGCAGTGCTGGGCACCATGTTATTTCTGTAGTGTACTTATTCAAGGGGAATGTTGGAGGGTATACTACTTGCAGCTGGGCACCATGTTTTCTGTAAGTGTACTATTCAGGGGAATGTTGGAGGGTATACTACTTGCAGCTGGGCACCATGTATTTCTGTAGTGTACTTATCAAGGGGAATGTGGAGGGTATACTACTTGCAGCTGGGCACCATGTTTTCTGTACGTGTACTTATTCAAGGGGAATGTTGGAGGGTATACTACTTGCAGCTGGGCACCATGTTTTCTGTAAGTTTACTTATTCAAGGGGAATGTTGGAGGGTATACTACTTGCAGCTGGCACCATGTTCTTCTGTAAGTGTACTATTCAAGGGGAATGTTGGAGGTATAACTACTTGCAGCTCTGCACCATGTTATTTCTGTAGTGTACTTATTCAAGGGGGATGTTGGAGGATTACTACTTGCAGCTGCACCAGTTATTTCTGTACGGTATTCTTAAGGGGAATATTGGGGTATACTACTTGCAGCTCTGCCCCATGTTGTTCTGTAAGTGTACTTATTCAAGGGGAATGTTTGAGGGATATACTAATGCAGCTGGAACCATGTTATTTCTGTACGTGTACTTATTTCAAGGGATGTTGGAGGGTATACTACTTGCAGCTCTGCACCATGTTATTTCTGTACGTGTACTTATTCAAGGGGTATGTTGGAGGTATATACTATTGCAGCTTGCACCATGTTATTTCTGTACGTGTACTTATTCAAGGGGAAGTTGGAGGGTATAACTATTGCAGCTGCAACATGTTGTTTCTGTAAGTGTACTTATTCAAGGGGAATGTTGGAGGGTTATACTACTTGCAGCGGCACCATGTTTTCTGTATGTGTACTTATTCAAGGGAATATGGAGGGTATACTACTTGCAGCTGTCATGTTTCTGTAAGTGTACTTATTCAAGGGGGATGTTGGAGAGGTATACTACTTGCAGCTCTGCACCATGTTATTTGTACTGTGTACTTATTCAGGGGAATTTGGAGGTATACTACTTGCAGCTCTGCACATGTTATTTCTGTAAGTGTACTTATTCAAGGGGAATGTTGGAGGGTATACTACTTGCAGCTGTGCCCATGTGTTTCTGTAAGTGTACTTATTCAAGGGGAATGTTGGAGGGTATAACTACTGCAGCTGTGCACCATGTTGTTTCTGTAGTGTAATTATTCAAGGGGAATGTTGGAAGGTTACTACTTGCAGCTGTGCACCATGTGTTTCTGTAGTGTACTTATTCAAGGGGAATGTTGGAGGGTACTACTTGCAGCTCTGCACATGTTATTTCTGTAGTGTACTTTTCAAGGGGAATTTTGAGGGGTATACTACTTGCAGTCTGCACCATGGTTATTTCTGACGTGTACTTATTCAGGGGAATTTGGAGGGTATACTACTTGCAGCTCTGCACCATGTTATTTTGTATGTGTACTTATTCAAGGGGAATGTTGGAGGGTATACTACTTGCAGCTTGCCAATGTTGTTTCTGTAGTGGTACTTATTCAAGGGGAATGTTGGAGGGTAACTACTTGCAGCTCTGCACCATGTTATTTCTGTAGTTGTACTTATTCAAGGGGAATTTTGGAGGGTATAATACTTGCAGCTCTGCACCATGTATTTCTGTAGTGTACTTATCAAGGGGATTTGGAGGTATACTACTTGCAGCTTGGACCATGTGTTTTCTGTATGTGTACTTATTCAAGGGGAATTTTGGAGGGTATACTACTGCAGCTCTGCACCATGTTGTTCTGTAAGTGTACTATTCAAGGGAATGTGGAGGGTATACTACTTGCAGCTTGCACCATGTTTTTCTGTAAGTGTACTTATTCAAGGGGAATGTTGGAAGGTATACTACTTGCAGCTGTTCACATGTTGTCTGTAGTTGTACTTATCAAGGGGAATGTTGGGGTATACTACTTGCAGCTCTGCACCATGTTATTTCTGTACGTGTACTTATTCAAGGGGAATTTTGGAGGTATACTACTTGCAGCTCTGCACCATGTTATTTCTGTACGTGTACTTATTCACGGGATTTTGGAGGGTATACTTGCAGCTCTGCACCATGTTATTTCTGTACGTGTACTTTTCAAGGGGAATTTGGAGGGTATACTACTGCAGCTTGCACCATGTTATTTATGTATGTGTACTTATTCAAGGGGAATGTTGGAGGGTATACTACTTGCAGCTCTGCACCATGTTATTTCTGTACGTGTACTATTCAAGGGGAATTTGGAGGGTATAATACTTGCAGCTCTGACCATGTTATTTTGTACGTGTACTTATTCAAGGGAAATTGGAGGGGATATTACTTGCAGCTCTGCACCACTGTTATTCTGTAGTGACTTATTCAAGGGGAATTTGGAGGGTATATAATACTTGCAGCTCTGCACATGTTGTTTCTGTAAGTGTACTTATTCAAGGGAAATTGGAGGGTATACACTTGCAGCTCTGCACCATGTTATTTTGTTTCTGTGTGTACTTATTCAGGGGAATTTTGGGGGTATACTACTTGCAGCTCTGCACCATGTTATTTCTGTACGTTGTACTTTATTCCGGGGAATTTGGAGGGTATACTACTTGCAGCTCTGCACATGTTATTTCTGTAGTGTAATTATTCAAGGGGGATTTGGAGGGTATACTCTTGCGAGTCTGCACCATGTTATTCTGTACGTTTGTT